>CM032886.1:21940000-23140000 GCA_019176425.1 Megalops atlanticus
GTTAAAAATCACAGCATAAATATTTATCAAGGGGCTGAGCAATATATCAGCCTGTTGAGGTGTCAGAAATCACTGCCATCTCCGCAAAATCTGCAAAATACATTAAAGTTATTGACCCATTTGTTTTAGCAAAATGGCATAATGCTTGCAGCTGGAGTCAAATTATGTAATGTGCAAAAAAAGAAAATCAGTGGACTGTTTGGCCAAATAGCTTATATGTCATATGCACTAAATTGATGCATGTTGTTGACACTTCAAAACATTTCACAACTATTGCATGAGTCAAATACACACACACACACACACACACACACACACACACACACACACATATATATATATATATATATATATATATATATTTTTTTAACAATTAATCTGTACAACCTGAAAGCAGCAAATTATGGCCATATGAGCTTATTTAACTCTCTGCTGAAGAACACATTTTTCCATGTAGTAACTTTCAGCTGATTTTACTGTGTGCTGGAGGCTTGTGGTTTTGTAAATGTAAAATTGGTTCTGCAATACCAGCTCAAGGTCTGCCTGCATTTTTGCATCCCCACCGGTTCACTCGTTTATTTCAAAAAGAGCACCAATTCATCTCCATTTAATATCCTTGTAATTTCAAGTTGTAGAAACATTTATTCTTTTGCTATGTTCCAGAATTGTGGGTCTTGCATGTTTTTTTTTTTTTGTCAGTAAACAACAGGATGTATACAACAAAGACACGATCTGTGCAGGTTGATTGCTGCATAGTATTCAGATGTGCATCTCTCTCATTTCAGCTGACGACAAAGACACCAAGGGCAAATTCAATAATTATTGTAAGCAGCTTTTATTTTATCAGTGATAAAACTAAAATAAAAACGGATTTTTTTATTATATTTTTTTGATATAACAATGCATAAATTCCTATGACATTTCTTCAAATAAAATACTTTAAGTAAGTCTTCTACAGTAATTGGCCATCTAATTCAGAATGTGAAAAGGTCATACATTTAAGCGATCTAAACACATGATAAGTGACCCTTGCAGTACATAATTTTATCTGAATAAAATCTTATGTCCAAACAAGCTGCAGTCAGTGGGGGATGGGATAATTCTTCTCATTTTGCTATATTTTTCACATTACAAAGCAACTAAATGTCCCTCTGACATGGTTTTCTCTTCATCTATTTTATATGTATAAAAAAATTAATTCTGAACAAAACCGTAATTGCCATGGGTGGGTAACTATTACAGATTCTATGTTATCTGCACACATGAGGGGAGTCCAAAATGCCCAGAAACAGGGCAGGGCGTACAAGATTATTGATGAGCTAAATCGAGAAATAGTTTAAGCGCAAATGATCAGGAAAATGTGTCAGCACTGAAAACAACATAAGAAGACACAGAAGGAAGAAAGTTTGAATTTCACAGTCATTTTTCACAAAGGCCTAGTACTGCATGCTGTCACCCTGTGCTTTCATGCTGACTTCACAAAGCTGCCATGCTGTGTCCCCTTGCAGGACTGTGTGGACAGAGCGCTGCTGCACTCATTGCCTCTGAAACACTGCAGCTACCACTTAAGGTAACAAAAAATATATGAGCGAAAAAAGAAAATCAACAAAAATCCCAATACCTTACATTTGTACGAGTATTTCTGCAGCTCCCTAGTCAATGCATACGTAGCTCCCCTTAATCTTTTCACAATCAATTTCTCTTGCTTCTCCCTGTGCAAAGCACTCTGCAGAAATCAATATTATTGCTCAGGGTGATATACTAAGTTCTACAGCTCTCCAGTCAAAAGTGAAGAGATGTAAAGGGAAGTGACAGTGCTACCCTGAAGGTAACCCAGAACAGCCAGTCTGTGACAGGGCTTTGATTGACCGACACATTAATATTCTGTGTCTTTTCCAACAAAACATAAAGTTGGATGGATTCAATGCAAGGAGACACTTTTAATAAAAACATAACAACCGGAGCTCTGCACACAGAAAATTCAAAAGAAAGTTTGAATTTTCCAGTCGCCCGTTTTGCACGGAGGAGCCTTCTTAAAACCCGCGACGCCGATGACTCACTGCAGCATGTCCATTTGTATAAGATTAACTCACTGAGCGTGAGCAGCAGACCTCCTGTCTGGTTTTAAAAGAGGGTAATGAGAGGAAGTAGAAATAATTCCCCATCAGGGACTCAGGGTGGTTCAGTCAGCAGACAGCTTGCGCTTTATTCTCCGCTGCCAAGAAGAGGCAGGAGAGGAGGACAAGAGCAAGAGGCACGTATGGCTCATTTCTAAATAAATACAGAGTTCAGTTCAAATTAATCAAGGTGCAAGCTTGTTAAAATTTGTTTGTCATCAGCATAGACCCTTTGATACATCCTCGTGCCTGATCTAATGACTTTTTCATGAGATCAGGTTAGCATGCTAATGCAGCTGTTTTTCACATTAGAAATCCCACAGTGCCCTACAATGTGGTGTGGGTACTCACTGGAGGATAGGTGTACTCCACTGAGCCATTCTGAGGCACCCAGACAAGACACAGGTTGCCAAGAGATGGCAATGTGACAGACAAGCCTTAGCTGACTTAGCCACCCCTACCCCCAGCAGAACGAAACCAGTTCATTCCACCACTCTGGGCTCACTGTCATTGTCAACAGATGACATAGTCAGTTTTAAACCCAGGCCATAGGGCTTAGTCTGCCCTCAAGATGAGTGACTTGCTGACTGAGCCACTTGGGAGCCTTCCATTAAGTTGGGTGATTGCTGAACTCGACAAACTATATTTTTGCAGACATGAATTTGTGCCTCCAATTGTCAAAAGGTTGATTGATTCAAGTGGTCTGAAGATGAAGCATATCTCTCTCTGCAGTGAAGCCATACTGTGGCAGCCAGAGATGTCTTGTTTACACTATGGGGCAGTGGGAAAAAGAGGACTGTGATGTGGAGTTACACATGCTGCCCACACACACACACGCACACACACACACACACACACACACACACACACACACACACACACACACACACACACACACACACACACACACACACACTGCCCCCCCACACACACGTGCACACACACTGCACCTTCATTCACAAAATGACCTAACAGGGCAAGCTCAGAAGCGACATGCTGATGAGAAAAACCGGGCGGTGGAAGCCAATTCATGCATAAACAGTGGATGCGTTATCAAGAATCGATGTACCATTAAAAATTCAGACGAGCGGGAGTGTGGGTCACTTAAAAATAGAAGACATGTAAGAGCCACGCTGTTGTCAGGTACCATAAAAACAGTTTGAAACTATCATACCATTACCTTTGAAAAATTGCTTTACTTTTTCAGTGGAAAGTTATAGGGATCCTGTCACTCTAGATCTATCTGAAGATATGCAATGCAAGGCTGGGCTGATTAAATTACTCCTCCCATGGAACTCTGCACTGTAGCCCAGATTTATCAAATTGCAAAAATGCTGAATTTTTGCCCACTCTGCTCCATAACAGTTTGCTGATGGGACAGACAGCAAACAGAATACATTCGGAAAAGTAAACTGAATAGCAGGCAGTGCCTAAATTGCAATAACTCTTCTTCAGATGCAGTACTTTGAAGTAAATATTCTACAGTAATTGGGTGTTTAATTCACCACATGAAAAAAGTCATTTAAGTCATGTAAGGGACCTAAACACATGACAAGTGACCTTTGCAGAATATAAGTTTATCCGAATAAAATCTTCCATCCAAACTAGATGCAGTCAATGGGGGACTGGATACTTCTTCTCATTTTGCTGGTGTCTTACCATGAAGGAGACAGGGAAAGAGCTATAATAATAAGAGCAAAAAAACTGACTTAGTTTTAATTACCCCCAGCTCCCACGCATCTCTCCCCTGAACTTCATTTGCAGATTCTCTGCTCTGTAATTAGGCTCAAAGGAGACTCAGGAAAGAGATATGTATCGCTGTCAAAGAGACTTGAGGTCAGGCAGCTGCTAACATGTGTAGCTGAGTCTCACAAAAGATTACGGCACCATCACTACCTGCAGCACTTACCCAGGGGCAGCAGGCAACGTAACCTCACAAGCAACCCTTCCCCAACATGGTGCACCACCCACACAGAGAACAGAACACCTAAACAAGCAAAACAGCCAAACAAGAATCGCTACTCAAACACTACTCACTTTCTGCACCCTTTTCAAGACAATATGAACCCGTTGACAGAGGCATCTTGTGTACAAGGAACAAGAAAATAATTTGAAATGGATACAGGTAGAGACAAGTCAAACACAAAGTTCGTAGGCAGAAAACATTAGACATAATGTTGCATGTATGCACTTTTTTGTGATGTGCTATACATTTGCTGCCCCGTATCTGTATTTTCATGATAATCTTGAACAAAATGTGCTTTCGTCTCAGTGCTTTTCTAGGAAAGACTGCCTATATTCTCCATATAGCCTTTCAAAATGTCCTCAGAACTCAAGTGGAAGAGAGGATATTGTAGGAAAAAGTCTGTTTAAACCACTTCATTACTATATGATTTTGCAGGAAAATAAAATAAATAAGTAATAATGCAAAAATCCATTATTATAACTGAGACTAAAATGCATTCTGCATTCCCCTGTGTAGCTGCTGTCAAATTTACTTAATGGCTTTTTCAGTCACGTGTATTGGAAGGCCTGTCATGTCAGTAAACTGACATGTGAGGCACGCTGAAACCTATTCTGTTTGATTTTTAAGAAGCCTCAGTGCTGGCTGCACTAATTACATTGCATTCTAGAGCTATAAAAAGCAAGCATGAGCATGAACATGCAAGAGATGTAATATTCAGTAAAAAATGTTGCCTCAATTAATATAAATACAAAAACAAAAGTAGAATATTTTATTCTTGAACTGTTGTTATGTGAGTCCAAAAAATGGCATCAACACAGCCCATTTAATCTCTTTCAGTTACAAACACCCAGGAGAACAGGAGACCGTTGGAGTCTAGTCATCAGCTCCATTTTGGAAGTTGTTACCCTGCATCATGGATTCTAATCAGGGCCCTTGTTTGTCTCCCTGCTCTGGAGCCTTGTTTGCCTTAGTGTTCTGGAACTCTATCCAGTCAGAGTTTTTCTTTATCTCCTCTGGAACCCCCGTCAAAGCTGGTGAATTCCAATCAGGAGCCTTTGTCCTAGTTCACTGTCCAATCAGGAGCCTTTATCCTGGAGCACTGTCCAATCAGGAGCCTTGTTTGTCTGTCCTTTTTGCAATCCATCAAGGCTTTTCTCTCCCTAATACTGTAGCACAAGATAACAGTAAAGCATTTCCATTCTGAAACATGGCACTGAGTGGGGTTAGTCAGATTATGAATAATAAGTAATCAAGTACTGAGTTTATATGGGATAATACAGCTTTTGATTATTGTGTCACAAGACAGATCATAACCAGTGATTCCAGGAAAATAGAGAAATTTGAAAAGTGATCATTTTGCAATGTACAAGAGGCTGCACACACAGTGCACACAATTGGAAATCAAAAGGTGAGTGCGTCACAGTGTTTTTCTGATGTAAGAAATCACATTCCAATTCTTCTGAACTCCATAGTCTTTCAAGTGGCATTTTGTTTTGAAGGACAATACCAAAAAATGTAATATTGCCATTTGGACTGATCTTCAGTTCAATGAAACAGAATCTAGAGAAGACAAGCCATTTCTATTCTGTCAAAATTCAGAGGCAGGGAAATGTCAGTTATTCACATCTCGTGGGCACTATAGAACCCCTGGGTGAATTAAAATAACCCGTATGACCTCTAGACCAGCTCCACACATCCACAGTAAGGTCTGGTGAGTGGTGATAAGAATGATCTTAGATGAACATATTATTATCCACAGTTATATAAGTATATAATGTATTCTATGTATGATCATGCAAATAATTACATTAGAATTGTATTGCATAAGCATTGCGATTCATTCATCTTGTATTTATTCTGATGACCGATTGATACCAGATTTGCATCATAATGGAGGATAGTAAACATAGTAAAAAGATATAGTTATTTTTACATACACAGCTGTGGAGCCATGGAAACATTTACAAAATAAAAGTAAATTCCTGTGCCATTGGAAGACACCCTCAATACCCACCTTTCCTTCATTGCAGTAGCAACTGCCTGTAATTGCTTGTAATTGTCACATCCAATGACAGGCACTGCGACAATAGAAATAGAGTAGCCACCAGCACATTTAATAGGAAAATTCTTGATAAAAGGAAATCATTAAGCAATTTAATTTCATTATTTGCCCGTTAAACGACATGACTGGAGGAAAAAATCAATATGGAAGGAAATGGATCTTTTCAAACCTCCAGCAATTTCTGCATCTGTTAAACGAAATTATTTTCTTCACCTGTCCCAATAAATAGTGAATTTTCACAGCTAAATGCATTTGAAGCTGAATAGTGTTCGTGACAGTGAACTGGATTAACACTGACACAATGTAAATGTGTGAGGTCTGTGTTATGTTATGATTTTAGTTATATGATTTGTACTTGAGGGACTTTCCCACTGAGGGAAAGGCACAAGTAAAATGATGTTTGCATTGCCTGAGGTCAAACTGCATCGGGGTATTAGTGTCTGACCTTTTTTTTTTATTTATTTTTGTGACAAATGTGAAGAACTTGACTGGGCTTGATTAAGTGATTTATTTTCGCTCACGGGATCTAAACCTCTTATCCTCTATTTAGATGTATTATGAAAGCAATAATGATGATGGAGCGTTGCTGTTTAAAATAAATGCCTACATCTGAATGAAAGCACACAGATTTGTAATACAGTATGATGCTCAACTTCAGATGGCAACATGCTGGAAAAAAACGCTGAGGGTGTGAGACGGTGACCAGGGCACTTACCTCCTACAGCTGGGGTAATCGGCTCCACTCCTCAACGACCATAAGAACTGCATATGTGCTTATTTTATTTATTTATTTTAATGTGGCAGCCCTGGAAATGGTTGTGTGCCTTACTCGCTGACTTGATTCACCACAGGGATGACAGTGGCTTCATTTTACTGCCTTCATCAGCCAGTAATCATAATAAGTTGATCTGTTGAAATAGTGTAATATATATTGAAATATGAACTGGGATCTATTGAAATAGTCACTACTTATGACAAAACAGATCAGATTCTTGCTCCTTTTCCCCAAAAACAAGCAACTAGTATGGATCTGTGATTACAACTGAATCAGAACAGAATCAGCAGCTGAGAAAGATGGACTCAAAAGGCTCAACCATTGCTGCCCATAAGGACAACTCTACACAGACTCTATGTCTGTGATGAAATACTGAGATGACATAAGCTCCCTACCAGAGATTCCCAGAGGGTTAGGGTCTGTTAGCATCCACCTCAACATAGTGAAGACCTGCAGGTGCACAACAGAGAAGAATCTCATCTGGGTACCGCTGCTTGTAATAGAGCTTTAAGAAATCTGTTCTAATAGAACTGTTACTGTGCTTTTCCTTCTGATTCTTTTTGTTGTCCTAAGTGGAAACAAAGACCTGAACCAGGGGACTGGTGGAGAGCTCTTTCCTCTCATGAAATCAGTCAAGATCGGTCTGCAGTATACAATGTGAAAACCATGGCACATGGTGGGAACCTTGCGCTTAGGGATGTGCTTTGGAAAAGACTGTTCACACTGAATTTTAAGGGAAATCTGTACGGTTCTACCAGAACCATGAACATTTGTAGGGTCAAGCTGTCTCCCCAGAGGGAGGCTTAAATCAGTCCAAATTCTGTGCTTGGACTTCAGATAGGATTATTAATTTCAGATTTCCATTGACGAGACAGCATAGATGTTGAAAATATCTGTAATGAAATGATCATTAGTTTTAACTAATTCAATTGTGAACATATTACATGTATGCTAAAACAGTCAGGTACAGGTAGAACAGGTAGAAAAACAGGTCTTTGTTTGTATGTTTTGAGTTTTCTTTTCCCCCTGAAATGAATAATTATTTACAATATTTTCATGGAATGACACCTGTCTTAGCATTCTCTGGAAAAAACTTCATAAAGTTATTTTTAACTTGATATTTATCTCAGGGTTTGCTTCGTCTTCTGGTGTTATTATAAAGATCATGCACTATATAGCGTTTGCATGACTAAGCCTTGACTACTTTTCTCTGACAATTTCAGCACCCTGACAGTTTTACAGACAGTTGCACAGACAGTTTTAAGCACAGAATCTCCTATTCTGTGCATTTGAAACATTTATAGAGACAGAGATACAGACAGAAACAGGAGCACATTGGGGTGTATTTGGGAAGGTTTTTACTGTAGTCTGTGAGGTAACTCCTGATATTTTGATAAAAGGCATAAAAAAATCCCTCTGACTGAACTGTAATGGGGGTAACGGATACTAAAACGACCTCTTTTTGAGTTCATCTTGAATTAAATGGGTGCAGATAAAAGACCCCATTTTAAAATCAGCCAAGTAAAACCCCCTAGTGCACCACCAGCGCCTTACATAAGAACTTTGCATTCATGTTGGGTTACCAAGGCTACAAGGCAGGAGGGTGCTCTGCTCCATGATCCATGCTCCTGTGAGCACACAAGCTACAGGTCAAGAACCGTGATGGTTCAGGTGGGTCATGTTGAAAACAAATAGACTGTGACTGGTGTAACACAAATCGTGACTGTGACTGGTGTAACACAAATCGTCATTCTCGCTGCTTATTACTATCATTTTGTCTAATATCATTTCTGAACTTACATCAGACCAATGCAGCCTAATGTTGCTTATGAGGGATTTCCAGTGGAAAAGACTCAGACAGAGGAATATTTCAGGTGTCACACCCATTAAGTGTGTAGTTGTTTTTTTTTTTTGGAGAGAGAGAGGAATTGGTGACACAGGGTACTAAAATAGGAAAACAATGAAAGCTATGTTTTCCAGCAACGATGCAAAAGAAATTGTTCTGAAACGAAGAACATTGAAAAGAAATGTATTCTGTAATTAATATTTGAGACAATCTTAAATTGGGCAGAATCAGTGATCCAGGCGAGTCTCATCTTCACATAATGTAGCACCTTGTGGCAATGCAAGCCACTGTGAATGAAGGAACATTACCTGTTGATACCAAACTGACCTTATCATGTTTGACCTTTCGGCAGCCTTTCTTACAGGTGAATAAAGGATAGGTGTTTGCCTCTTGGTACTGGATGCGTGAAATGAAGTTCCAGCTCTGGCAGAATTCACCTTCCACGACTCTGTAAATGTGTCCCTCTCTCTTTCCTCTGGGTGCTGAAAAACTCATTCTGATGTGACATTCAGCCGTGGTTGCGCTTCGGGCAGCGTGTGACCGGCTCAAGGTCAAAGAAAGACTGGACCCTGGAGAGTCAGGGGCCCCTCAGAGAATACAGACTAGTTAGAAATGTCAGCTCGTGGTTTTTTTTCCCTTTCCCTGGAGTCCGCTGAGCATCAGTTTGGTTCTAAACCACAAGCACGTTCATTATAGGGGTGTGAGGCAGAGATCACTGTAACACCTCCAGGCTTGGCTGTGTAATCCGGGCTTGGCTGTGTATGTGCAGACAAATGGACACCTTCAACATTCCTGCAAAAGTGACAAGAGCAATGTGCAATTCTCACCTACTGCAGACTACAGCTGGAGAGACATCGAGGCCACTCTTCGCATCATGTATAGGCTCTTTTAAGAAATTTGATAGGTATGACAGTAGATACCGAGGTGAGCTGTCAATGGCATGTATGAGACTCCTTGTTGAATGCCTGATTGAGGTTTGCTTGTCACTGCCTCCTCTGGGATGGTACAGTGATATGCTGATCGAATAAAAGGTGGAGCGCGCTCTTTACAGGTAAAAAAATGTGACAGAGTGTGTTGGTAATGTGTGGAGAGCCTGACCTTCAGCTGTGAAGAACCTGCCAATCAAGTCTCCATTGTGTTAAAGGTGGTGGTGGTGGGGGAGGGATGGACAGGAAGCTTATACAAGCTCACCGCATCAATGCCAGACCAATCAAACAATCAGTTATCTTGTAAACCTTTAACTTATTAACTGATCTGATTAATACATTACTCATCACCCTAACATTTATTCAGTTATTTATTTTACTCTCTCTTTTGCAAGGAACCCCTCATTGTCTGCTGGAAAATGCCTTGACAGCACTCTAAGGTAACTCTAAAAATAAATGTATGAGTATTGATCTCTCCCAGCTTGTCTTGTCTTGATGATAACACGGTATTGACGTGCCACAGCTCCTTTTGAAGCAGACAGACTGATATAATGGTTGCCAATGAGCCCGAAAGACATGCGCTGTCAGCGGTGACGTGCGATTGGCTGACCTTGTAATAGAAGTATTTGCATCAAGGCCGCCCCTTTGTATGTGCCATTTAATTTGTTTGGAGCAGTCAGGCAGCTCGGTGCCAGAACATGACAACGCGGGGGGACTCCACCTCTCTCTTTCTTCCCCCCTTGCGGAAATAATCTATTATTAGCCCAACATTTATCGTTGGTGTGAGCAGGTTAATGCCATTGATTATGTGTCAGGACTGACCTCCAGAACAACATGCCAACACAAAGAGGGAGACATCATTCCTTTCAGTTTCAGGCAATCAAAGGTCAAAAGGGACCTGCCGTTACATGGGTAATTTTCTGCTGAAGTTAAATTGGGTGCTAACAAAATGAGAAAAAAATGCACTCAACATGAACTCATGGACAAATTAGAAAGGAGGTCAAGAGCTATGAAACCCAATGTTGTTTTTGAAACATAACACTATGAGTAAGTTGCAACATGCAAGAAATCAATTTGTGAGCTTCATTTACATGTTGTATCAATCCCCAATGTAATTTTGGAGGGAAAGCTCAATTCCTCCCTTCTACCCATGTAAAATCTTGTAATTCTGCTGTTGCATTCATGCCTTTTTGGTTTATAGGCTGATTCCATCCTTCCTCCTCTATTAAAACACCTGAATGCATACATTTTTTGTGACGCTGGAAAGGGGTGAGGAGGGACTACAGAGGCTACTCCCACATTTTTTGGCTGTGGCATTCTCATAGGCTTCAGAACCTGGGACTCTGGTGACCTCACAGACAGGTACCTGCACAGCTGACACTGATTGCTAATCAACCCAGGTGAGGCTTGTTTCCTTTGTTATGACTATTGTAAAGGAGGCCTGGATGGAGCCTAATTTGGCTGGTAGTTGGGGTTTTGGACGCTCTTTCTCAGTGGGAGAGGGGACACCTACGCTTGCTGTGGTTTTTGGTTTTCTTTTCCCCCCAGAGTAGGTCAATTTCTCTGTTTTTGGTTATTCTTTGTAACCCTCAAACAGGGGAAAATAGAAGATTGCCAGCCTGACAAACCCTGGGTTCCTTTCTCCCTGTCCAATCACCGCCTGTCTGGTGTCCACCCCTGTTACCCTGCTACACCTTCAATCCAAGGTCCCTGCAGAGAAGGCTGTAACATATTTTCACTGCAACAGGAATGTATGAGTATGTGGTATTCCTTATCTCATTAGCCTTGTAACTGATTAAAACCAGCTTTCATTATTAATAGTAGCAACCATTTTAGAATCTAAGAGGTAACTATTTGTTTAATCCCATCATCCAGCTTTCTACTTTAGCTTTAAGCTTTTTAAACATCATTCACATTATTTGCACAATGAAGTTAAATAATTTGTCGGATCTGTCCTGTGCATACACACCTGTCATGCTTGACTGATGGCATTTCTAAAATTCCTCTTTATCATTTTGGAGCAGTTTCTGCTTAACATATTAAATGCTGTAATACTGTAACTGGTTCATCTGAACATATCTAGAATGTACCAATTACTTTACCTCTAAGACTGAGCACACTGGTCATTTGAGCACACTGACAAATACATTTAGCAGTTTAGTTAACTAGTCTGCATTACCCTTAACATAGATAAAACTGAAGCCACCCATAAACTGCCATTAGATCAATGGAACCACCCATAATGAGAGTATGGCAGAACAGCTGTAGCCCTGTCTAGAGGCTTCAGGTTTCCTCTCTTCCTCAGTGATGATTTTAGAGTCAGGAAGAGAAGGGTTGCCATAATCACCATTTCACACTAACACAATTTCACTGAAAAGGCAGTATGCCAAGAAGTTCGGATCTTTAACCTCATCTGTTCGAAAAAAAAAAACACTGAGTTTGGATCTTTCATGAATGTAGTTTCTGAAATTCTTTTGATCTATGTAGCCTACAGGCTGAAATAAGAGTGCAATCCACTTCTGCTAAAAATGTATATTCCTTTTGGATTTGCTGCTATGAGTTAGGAGCTCATTAATTCTCTTCCTGAAAATTGAGGCACTGATTGGCAGTTCATCTCTAATTATCTTGTTCACCTACGAAGGTGTTACAGTTATAAAGTGGTATAAAATGGTTGCCATTAGAATAACAACACTTCCCTCAGGGCAGTGTGCTAAAATTATAAAGGTTGAATCTTCAGCCTCACCTATTCTTAAAAATGCTGCGGGTGTAGGTTGTTATGAACAAAAGACTAGTGAACAGGTCTGTACTATATATTTGTCCTTTATTTACCTCCCCTGTAGCCTAGAATTTCATAGGTAACTGATAGAAAAGACAGCACAATTTTGATTTACTTTTACCCAATACCCCCTACCTGCTTGCATTGACTAATAACCCAGAACAATTGACAATAATATCACAGCCATTTTGTGGCAGCAACATGAAGTTTTTTCATAGTTCCCAAAATATAGTGAGAATGTTATTAGGTGGTTTTGGAGGTGATGGAAAAAATAGATTCAAACGCATGTCTCCAGTATTTCATGATCAAGCAGTGTTGTACCAGAGATAATGCACTTGTCTACAACTTTGACCTAAAGGTAACTCAGGGGCCCACCTAGATGAGCACTCAGTCACTTAAAAATGAAATACCAAAGTACATTATAGGAATTGGCTGCTCACAATGCTGGGGCACCTCTGACACACAAATATCGTAATGCATTAGACGATAAAAGGAAGCAAAATACCAAGGGAGTCTGGTTTTTAAATGAACAAGTTAAACATCTCACATGTCCTGGAATGCCCTTTTCATTACGATGAATTTACTTTTCACAAATGGCTTACAATTCTCTCGTCATTGAATCAAAATCATACTCTCCCAGCTCCTTCTGCAAGAGAGACTTACAGGGGTATGCATATCTAACCAACAACAGTGTGGCCTTTCTTCTCAGCCAGACAAGCAGTCAGACTACAGCATACATGGGTACATTGCAGACACAGTGCATCAATATCTTGTCTTTATTTAAGATGCCGGGCAGTGTGTTTAACATATGATTAAGAATTCAGGACTCTAGACTGTGCTTTGATGTTTTAGCATTTAGGATGCTAGATGATGTATTGATGATTTCGAATTCAGGATTGTAGGCAGTGCGTTCATGACTCAGGATTCCACCTTGTAAGGTGGTGGATTGATGATTTAGGATGTAGGATGAAAAGATCTTGCATCAGATCATTTGTCAGCGGCAGCTCTCAAGCTCTAGCGAAAGTAATGGAATAAAGATCTCCTCCCAGTACGAGAGTGAGTGAGTGCAGGGTGATGTTCTGTTTCTGAAGGCAGAAGCTGAAATATTGGGAAGAAGGACAGCCTGCAGGCTAAGCCACTGGCAAGAGCATGTCAGCCTCCCTGTGGCGCACAGCAGTGAACAAGACTCTCCAGCCGGAACAAAAAAAGAACAGTAAAGTGTTAGAACGCAGCAAGAAGAAAAACTGGGACAATTAAAAAAAAAAAAAAAAATATCTAGTTATTTTGACAGATTTTTTTTTTTAAGACCGTATCATGAATATGAACTATGGTAAATTGTGTTTCCAGCATTTAACACCAGCCCAGCAAGGGATCTGACGTAAAAAAGATGTGAAATACTATGTAACTGTATTGCAATCATCTTTCTGCAATATCACTGGAGTGAAAACTGTACCAATACACAGGAGGAAATTAAATTACCAAATGTACATTTCAGAAAAGAATACCATGATGGAATAAACCTGTCATCAGTCATAGAATCAATGCTGTAGTTCAAATGTTCATGTAAACCAGGAAAAAATAGGTGATATGGAGGGAAATAGGGAGAGATAAGGAAAGACATTTGCATGTATACAAGAAATACTTTTGCACATATACCTTCTCTGCATGCCTAAAATCTGCTACTTGAAAAGCAGTGCATTCCTCATGCAACAGCACTCCCAAATTCTAAGAGGGATCTCCTTTTTATGTATTTGTCATCATCATACATTAAACCCCCATTTAAGTGTGCTAATTGACTATGGTAGCAGAGGAGGGTTGAGAGGAAATGGATTTCATACTGTACATATCAATGTGATACAGAGCAGAGCATGTTCTTGCAAATGAAAGGGTATGAGAACAAGGGTGTTTGTCTTTGGTTGTGGATGGTGGGGGCCTGGGCAGAGAGGCTGCTTTTAAAAAACGTGTGTTGTGTGGATGTCATGGAAACAGGGCAAGAGGCAGGATGGGTGCTTCCATTTCAGATATCTTTGAAAAAGTGTGTGTATGTGCCACAAACACCTGATAACAGGGACTGAGAGGAAGATGAGGAGTTTCTCATGCTGCATAATTGTCTTTGTTTCATTTTCTCTGTTTTTATCAGTAGCTGCAGAAAAAGGAGAAAAATGACTTTCCATATTTCTAGAACACATATTTCTGCACCATTATATGTTGGGAACATGGTCTTTGATCAAACCATAAATGTACAGCATCATAATTGTGAGGGTGCAAGGATAGCTCTGATATGGATCTATATATACTGTATATTGCAGATTGACTTAGCCCTAACCCTTACCCCAAACCTTTTAATATAATAATAATAATAATAATAATAATAATAATAATAATAAACATTAGAAATTGGAAAAAACACAAAACATTTTGTCTTTGTGTAATAATGTAAGAACAGTGGAGGTAGAGAAAAGGGACAATGAAATAAACTAAAGCAAAAAAGAAAGAAATGCTGTTCATGGATGCAGTGGCATTAGATGTATTGTTGGTTGTTGTCATTCTTCTTCCCCTGCAGGACTTTATAAATGGATGAGGGTATGATGGATAAGCTCTCTGATTGTGTGACAAAGTGAACGTTATCCTCCACTAGGAGCTTGGCACATTTTTGTCCTATCCAAGCTTGCAGCTGACATATGATAGATAGAAAACATTGTGGAGAAGCATGCCAATATTTTGCCTCCATGCTGCATTGGAAAGGAGGCATTTCAGAAAAATCACCATGCAAAGCAGTACGTAATGCACATAGACTGTATATATGGATCACACACACACACACACACACACACATGCACATGCATGTGCACACATATAAACTACAGAGAAGCATTAGCTGAAAACATTTTAGAATGAGTTTCCCGAAAATGATAATGTCATTTTTGAAACATCTCAAGCGCCACAATTAGTCCAGTGCAAATACTGGTAAAACTAATCAGGATGCCTGATTATTGTGAACCAGCTGGCCACAGCCCCACTTCACCCTTGAAATCTGCCTTAATTCAGGTACAATGACCTTTTAATGTAGCTTCTCATATGTAAAGACCATCTGTTCTCAATTATGCTGTTTTCCTTTTTGAACAGTATTTAAATGCATGCATTGATTATTACGAGGGGTTTTTCCCCCTCGTAATTGAGGGAAATTATAGTAGAAAGAGGGTTTTAATGTAAGTGCAGAGTAAATGTGATTTGGGGCTGGGGGGTACTTATTGATGTCCCAGTCTCGTAGTGCTTGGCCCTGTGCAAATAATACTGTCATCACTTGTTCCCTGCCAGATGGGCAGTGCAAAAAGCATCCAGTCACAGTCATTTTTGTGCATTTTTTGCTATCTGCTGAAATATTGATTTATTGCTGGCGATATCTGCTGCTGTTATTGTGAAGTACTGGGCATGCTGGTCTGAAATTTATATTGCTGAATCGATATGCATTTCAAATATGGAGAGATTGATGACCAAAACCCTTCAGTCTCATCCTCATGTAACCATGTATGAATTAAGTTCATTAATTCATTAGCATGTGCATGAGTGACAGGACTGTATTGACAGTTTCTGTTTGTCCTCAGGGTGACCATGACATCTGACATATTTTTTGACTCTTGCCTTTAGATGGGCTGGCAGTTTTTTTTTTTTTTTCTTACATTTGATACATCTGAGTACCTGCCAAGTCTACCTAAATGTGCTCCTCACAAGCTCTGTGAGGGGGTGGGGGGGTGGGGGGGACTCAATGAGAATCCGAGATCAATAAACTACTACTACTACCTGAGTGACTCTATGAAAACAGAAGAGTCCTCTGCGGTAACCTTGCTCTTGTGCCTTTGGTAGCGTGATGACAGCAGGCCTGCTGGCTTAGGGGATTGAGTGTTATTGAGAGACCGCATCTTTCTCACGGCATTATATTAACTGTGTGAAACAAGAGCTCAGAGCTAACCCCTCCGGGAGCCGTGCACTGCCTCGTCTAAGAACACAAGCCGCGCGCGGCTCCGCCCACTGACATCACGTTCCCGGGGCCTCACCTTAATTGAGTTTGCCTGCAAACCAAAATCTTTTTTTACACAGCTGTCTTTAAAACACTCCCGCCTAATGAATAATACATAAGTGGAGCACATTAAGAGCTTGTCCCCAATGATGGAAGATGAGTTAAAGCTTGAAAAAAATTTAGATGACTATGCTTTCATTATGCACTATAAACGCTGTAAACAGTGCAACACCAAACTTCCTGTGTTTTGTTATTACAACAAACTGTAAAGATTAAATGGAGCTTTGGCTGTACTGTAAAACATGTAACACTAAAAAAGTCTTTTCTTTCACTTCATTCTCTAAAATCAGAAAGACACAAGAATACTTAAAGCAGAACCAGCTATTCTAAAAACAGACCTGACGATTCAGCTCTTGGACTGGATAAGAGCCTCTTCTCTTTGCATTCAGAGGTATAGAAAACCTTTATACAGCACCACCTTTAGAACACTTGTTGGCCTAAAGTAAACAGAATTAAACTGAGAAAGAACAGTGTATTGGTGAACTTGGAAAAAATACAGAACCATTACAAAGCTTTTAAAAGGATTTTTTTCTCATGTTACCATTACAAAACCTACAACCACAATGCTGGAATAAAAGATCCTTGTTCAAAGCAAGCAAAAAATAAAATGTATCCCATGATGCATTTGGTACCTCACTCTCTACATCAGTCCTCATCATGTGATCTTCATCAAAGCTCATTTTCTCCAAACCAAGGAAAAGTGGGATACATATGAGCTATATGACCTGTGACCTGAATAAGCAGATGTTTTACCGAGAGGAGCAGCAGCAAGGAGACAGAGCGAGATCAAAGCAAAATGACTGCCACGTCAGAGCCTCTGACCACCCTTGGAGCCTGCAGAAACTCATTCAGTCATGTGATGGTCATGGAGTTCAGTTGTATCACTTTCTAATTCTAACACACTGTTGTATCTTAGAGAAATGTTCCTTTTGTTTTCTAGTTTCTAGCAGTCAATAGTTTTTGATTTCAAGTTGAAATCCACTTCCTAAAATATGTATCAGGGCTTTCACAGCAGCTAACAGAATTAAAGATTATAGTGTTTTCTCAGATTCCTGCTGATCAAGTCTTCTTGTGATCAAGTCAAGTTTTGACTTTCAAACAACATCTTTGAAAGTCTAGCTCTCCAACTGGTTCTTTCCAACATTGATCACAAATTGTTATTATCATTATTATTATTATTATTATTATTATATACATATAGCACACACTAAGGTATATTACGCACACATTTGGTTTTGAAGCACATGCATATTAAAGACAAAAGAGGCATCTATTTACCTACATATACATGCACAACACAATAGGAAGTATAAAAAAAATCAACTGCACAGGCATAAGGGTAAAGAGGGGTTGAGGAATTTCCTGCCCTGAGCAAATAAAAACAACCCTAGCTCTTATTGCAGTAAATGAGTTTCTTCACATTCACATTCTCCCATTGGAACCTTCCTGGTTTCCCAGAGGCAAGCAAACATTAAAGTGTTTATGCAGTTCTTCAGCATTATACCAGGCATTGCTTGTTAACAGGAATTTTTCTCTTTCTCATCCAAGTGATACACATTGAGTTATCCCCAAGATTAACCTGAAAGCCTTCACCAGTACAAACACAGGCAGTAAATATTAGTTTGTCTGAATGAATCACCCTCTTGGTTTTTTTCCCTCATGTAAGAGTCTACAATGAACTGGCAAACAAGTTCACACCTCATATACCCTGCCTTATGAGCATGCTTTAGATGACAATCAGGTGTGCAAACAAAATACTAGACTACAAGAGTAGCTGCTGTTTCCTTTATCCAACCAGGTTTAGTGATGGAGACAGCATGCAGCCAGATACCTTTTATCTAATGATATCTGTTATCAAAAGTAGATTGAATTATTAATTATTCTTAAATATGATTCCTTTCCTGAGTCAATAAATGTAGATACTACTCCTGTGTGCTTCCAACACCTGCTGAACATTTGAGAAGTTGAACATAAATGGAGATGGGCTACAATCTCCTGACACATGCATATGTATGGAGTGCCACATACACATGCACAAACAAATGCGCGTAAGCACGCACATGCGCGCGTGCACACACACACACACACACACACACACAGAAATGCATGCACAGACATGCATACACACGAACACAAATGCAGCAGGCAGAAAATAAAAACCTGGCAGAATTGTCCAGAGGTAAATAAAATAGGTTTTCAGACAGAATTTGTCTCAAGTGATTGCCTGGCCAGTAACTCTGTTGGGATCACTGAAGTGATATTGCACACGTGCAGATGAAAAAGAAAAAAAAAACAACACCCCATTCCAAAGCAAAAGGACACAAAAGCAATTCCAACAGTAATTCTGCAACACCACCAATAATCCTCAAGTTTATTACCCAGAGGGGCGTGTATACAAAGATGGATCCCTGAGAGCGGTGTGGGATTACTTCCCTCGGCATTGCACGCATGCATTTGTTTTCTCTGTGTTGCGCTTAATCTTCATCTGCTCAGGACACCGTGTTGGACAGGACTTTTAAAACCACATAAGACAAAATGTTGAGGTCCACTCTAGTAATTTTCTTATATGTGGCTGAACTTTAATACATGGTGCTTACTGTAGTACAGTTAGAACAATCATCGGGGGCTCCACAATCTTCGTGATTATATTGCAATTACATTGAGGTTACTGATATGAAAGCTAGGGCTTCCTGGGAATTACTTGATGCCACTGTTGTTGTTTTAAGCCTAATCAAATGCTTTGTCAAACAATTTCTTTATCTCTAACCATAATTCAATGTGGAGAGTAAAAAAGGGGAAATTTAGTCATGGAATATTTAGGTGCTTATTTACATTAGTTCAGAGATTGTTTGTAAAATTCACACTTATCCTTGTTACACAGCCTGACATTGAAGTAATCCTCTTTCATACAATTTGTGTAACAGTTATACACAATTCCCATTTTTAGCAAAAGTAAAAATGTCCAGCTGATGGGCAAATGTAAATTGAATTGACTGCAGGTCTTATAAATTAACATGTATGAATAGTTTTTTTTTTGTTTTTTTTACTTAACACATTGATCAGGCTATACATCAAGACAAGAGAAACTGTTCGTATCTCAAATATTAATTTGCTGCTGTCAACACCCCTCGCTGTAAATTATAAATTAAATTATTGGATTATGTAGTATTACGCTGTGAGGTAGTAGGGAAGGCTGTAATAGGACACTTCTAAGCATCATTGTAGTGTTTTACTATACAGTAATCTCACAGTGTAAAGGGCAAGCATACAAAATGAGTGGTTCTGTTGACAGCAATGCAGTGGCACCATCCTTAGCTAAATATCACCAAACGTGTTAATGTTTCTGGAGTGGCATTGTGCATATTGCTAGTGCCATGTGGGGTGCAAAGTGTTGTTTCAATCACTGGTGCCTGGTCAGTTTACATTTATGTTTTGTCTTCGTTGTTCTTCATGATCCCTCGTGATTCCTCATGATCCCTCCTCTCTGTCCTAGACAGAGTAAACTGTGTAATGTCCATTTTTTATCTGCATCTTTTTTTTGTTATTGGTTTGAAAAATGGGACTTTTGGAGGACTTGAAAAGGCAGTGTTTTTCATCAGCAGAAAGGACTTTGCTCTTCCAGCCACGGCAACTGGCATACAGGCACTTAGCTTAGCCAAGCAATTTTTTCTCAAAATACTTTTTTCTGCCCAGTGCTACAATAACTAATGTGAGTTATATGTGTCACAGTTTTCACATGTTTTTTTTGCATACTATGCGCCATTGTACTCAAGTATCATATTATGTTGTGAGTGAGCCCAACATTATGCTTATAATCAAATTGCTTTCCTCAACATTTTTAAACAGTGTTAAAATAAGAGTTATTAAATCTCAGTTTTACTGAGCTTTCCTATATGTACTTGATCCTTATATTGTTAAGTTGTATAAATGGAGTGCACCGAATTACAGACGTTACAAAGAAGGAAAACAGACAATATGCTGAAACTTTTTTTTCTGGTATTTATTTATTTATTTATTTATTTTTATTTATGTATACATTTATACTCTTGCAAAATGGACTCACTGAGCAGGATAAATATGCATTTGTCCTCCTGAATGTTGCCATCCATCACACTGAGATGTTATTCCATGCTCCACTGACAGCATTAGACTGTTTGTCTCCCATTTCACCCAATGTTTTTTTTTTCCTCCTAATGAGAGCACTCTGGTTTCTAGCCATTTGGGGCCCAATCATTCGTGCATCCACAGGCCCCAACCACTATAACCAAAGTGGGATGTTCCACAGCAGAAAAAAAAGTACACGTGGAGAGACATCGAGATGAATGTGAGAGCGCAGCCACTTTCCTTTCACCTCAAGTTAACCAGCTTGGAGATGCTACTTCTCAGATTTAAATTTTTAAAAGTTACCTTTGAGTTACTGTAAAGCTGGTGACCACACAGCCCGAGGACCCCATTAATGTGATTGAATAATGAATAAATTGTGAATAAGTGATGAGGAAAAATTAAAAAGGAAAACTTACATTCAACCTGTGCGCACTTTCTCTGTCCTGTCTTAGCCGCTGCAGGTTTACAGCCACCTTGGAAACTTTCTTATCTTGCCACTCAGTCCGGAATTTCCCTAGAGAGACATGAGGCTCAGTGACTTAAGGAACATCAAAAAAGTGAAACACATTTATCTTGGTTTATTTATAGATACAACCAGTAACCCCACATCTGTCAATAAGTCCCAGTATTTCTCTCAACTCAACTTAAAGCATGGCTTTAGCTCTCTCTTTCCATTTCTTTTAATACAGTACATTTAGTTTGCACTCACAGAAATATTAATATTTGATATAGGGATCGGGTTGCTGCTGTTCCCGAATTTCTGGTTCTATTTGTGTGATGACTTGTCTTGCTAGTGAAGCAGAAACAGTGATAAATGGGAGACTTCCCATGGAGTATAACCACTTAAGGTTATATGTCACCCTTGAGATACCATCAGCCTGCTCTGCTGCATTGTATGTGCTCAATAAGACCTCTCGCAAAGTTACAACTTTTGAGGCAACTAGAGGAAACAATCCATGTTGAGAGCTGCAATAGAATCTGAATGTAAAAGGCTGAATAATGAATGCACATGAAGCAAAAAAGAATGATCACCAAAGATTAATTATTGTATATTCTGTGATGGATAAGAAGAAGTGTGAGAGAGGGTAGAGGGTGGGATGAACGGCCAATGGAGTCCCAAAATGATGCATATTCTGTCAGTCCATAGAAAAAATGGCAGAGCATGCTGATCTGAGGTCATCTGAATAAATAAGAGCTGCTGCTCAGAGTCCTCAGCAGTGGCAGGAGAGGAGGAGCTGGCATTTAGCTTTCAGCAGGAGCTCACACCACCCTGAACCTGAAGAAAAAAAAAACTCCTTTCCCCGCGAAAGTAGCAAGAGATCCCAAACTTGTCCTCTGACTGTGTGTGCAGTCTACTGAGTCTTCCTCATCATCACCTTCCTCCATTTGTGGACAATGCCCAAAGCAGCCAGGGCACCTGGTGCTAATCAGGTTTTTGGCTGCTGTGCCGTATATTGATGCCTGTGTGAGCCAGCAGGAAAGAAATCCGTTTGCAGAAAGGCTTGACCCTGACCGAATTTAAAGCAAGCATTGCCGACTAAGTCAGCTCAGAGTCATCTCATTAGTTCATCACCATTTGCTCTGAGCGGAAACAAAGCTTTGTAACCCCTAAAACAATACTGAGGGGAACTTTACCATAAAGCCCTGTAGGAGCATATTTATGCAGCAATACCGAGCGCTGGTCCCATAGGTAACAGCGTGCTATAACAGGGGTCAGTGCGAGCTTTACCCACAAGACCACTTTCTCCACTGCATTATTGGATTTTTCCTCACTCAGGCCACAATGCCTGTGGCAGTCACATTACAGCAATGGTTACTGGCTAAAAACAAGTGTCTGTCTTCATTAATCCAGAACTGGAATTTCTGCAGAGAGACCATTGTTCATATCGATGTGATTACGTACAATACTATTGTTCCTGCCGCATTGTGGATGGAGTACAATATTTCACAGTTGGAATTTGACTTTTTGTATGAAGAGAGCTGGCTGGTTTCATCATGGACAACATCATGGTGCATCCATTATGATTTATTGTTTGATTGTAATAACTTATAAGCATAGCATATTTCCACTAACACCCTGAGACCCTAACACGTGAGTTAATAATTAAATGTATCTATTTGATAGAATCTCACATAGTACAAAACAATATGGTCTATAATGTTTATATATGTGTGAGTAAAGGACCCTTTTTCTACAAGCAGGCACACAGACACACACACACACACACACACACACACAATATGAACACACAGTGCAGAACTGTTGACAGATATGGGAAGAGGAACATGAGTTTCCTTGTGGGCAAGAAACACTCCACAGCTCTCCAGCAGTGGAGGATGGACATCAGTACCTGCAGTGGATTTATTTCCCCGGACAGGAAATGCAATGGAAACAGGTTCTTTTGAAATTCATTACTCCCCACCCCCTTGCACTTCCCTCCCACCTCTCACCTCCTACATCCTTGTATACCCAGCAGAAGTGAAGAACATAGGGAAAAGGCCAGAGAAAAGGTCTGAAGCTCTTTAATGAGCGCTGATCTCATTACAAGATAGAACTTGAGAGAGACGGAACAAGCAGAGACAAAAGATGAGATAAACATCCCACAGGAGCTAAAAGGGAGAGTCTCTAAATGCCAAAAATTACAGGTTTGTTAAAATGATTTACAACTTTGACACAGAGAGTTGAGTAACACTGAAAGTTCATGCATTTTAAGCCAGACAATGAGTCCTTGTTGGTGAATGAGCTTTACTATTTCACTTTACTATTGATCATACGCTCAATTTGAGCCAAAACTAAAACTGAGGAAATACCCAAATTTTGTGAAAAAGTTAAAGATTCAATTACAAGACTTTATGGTTTCAAATACACGCACGCACACACACACACACACACACACACACACACACACACACACACACACACACACACACACACACACACACACAGTATTGCAACATTCTAACAAGCTCTTTTTATGTTTAGTGATACACCTCCATTGAATCTGATGAATTTAATCATGATATGACATTACCTTTCAGTTTCCAGGTCATTTCATAATATGTAATTGCTGGTACTTGAGAGCACAGTACACAACAACAGACAAAGATATGACTTGATGTTTAATTCACCTGTCAAACATCTCCTCCGGTGAGAAACCTGACACTTTACTGACAGATAACGCTCATATCGGACGCTTAGTGAATATAATGTATATTTGGTGCTGCGCAACACGTTTCAAGAGCTGTGGCTGTTCTTATACACTTGTTAGAATATTGGCCAAATGCTGGGCGTTCCTCCAACCCACCTGAGGTCTCGAGTCACAGCAGACATTAATGCACAAACAAATGGATTCTTGGAAAAGGCTGTCATGCTTCAAATGCACTCATTTCTATGGAAACATTAAAAGAGAGATGGTTTGTTTATCTACTTATATAATGGAGCTAGCTGTATGTTTACCAAACTGAAATACCATGTTTCATATTGAGCAGAGAATTAAATTGGTTAATTAGTGATTAATTAATGAGGATGTGCACATCCGTGTCTCTGTTTCCAAACCTCAGGCTGGTCTGGTCCTCCAACAAGGCAGCAGGTGTTCTGTGATACCAGGCAAACAGAATTAATTTATTTGATTTCCCCCTCGGGCCTAAAGTTCAAACAGGAACTCAGAAACGTGGCCTTCACACATTCTCACGTTATGGTTAGGAAAAAAAGGCAAAAGAGCAGACTGGATTTTCAGTCTCAAATTTCTTCTGAAACTTCAGAGACGATGTGGCTCAAATACAGAACTGGAGGCTTCAGAGCACTGATGGTACTGACGGACCTAACAGGTTGCAAGTGCTCGAGATAGAGACTACAGTGTGGAGAGTTTTAAAGACCTTTAACGTTTTAACATTGGTATGAACTATACTTATATAAACAGTTGGTAATGATACATTAAAATAGTGTGGTCCACATTCAGATTGAGAGATTTGACTTGTTTAACTTAATCTATACATTTCATTAGATGATTTTCCAGTTGATAATATACATTTGGTATCTAGTCTGTTCTACAATCAAAGTGCTGTATTTATTACTCTGAACTTAAAATAACAAGAGCAGCATAAACAGCAGCAGACAGATTCACTTTAGGAACTAGATTTAGCCCTGTATGTTGGACCCAACTTCCTAACCACCATTTCTGTGGTGTCGGCTGTCACTGCCTCTCACTCCACCCTACCCTGCTCCCCTTTGCACAGCCACAATCCCTCACACGTCAACAAACACTTGAGCCTAATGGGACATTAAAGCAGGCCTTCCCTTTACTCCTTGAGCTGTCTTTGAAGACACAGGATGGGATCGAAAAAAGAAGAGGTCGGTTCTCCAGCGGGTAAGAGGCCGCCTCTCTGCAGAGCGCAAACCAAACACCATTCCTGTCCCTCAACAGCCAGTGCATTGCCTCTCACACTGCTAAGGATTGCATGCGGGCGCTGCAGTCATGTCTGCGTGATTGCTTTGTACCGTGAGGCAAAGGCCTTTAGATAAAGGCTGCAGCATTTCCACATAACGGTACCACTCAAGCGTCAGCCATCAGGGAATAAAACTTTTGAGGCCCTCTGAACTTTCACACCCACAAAAAGCAAGAGTTTCACTATTTCAACATTAGTCTTTATGTGTTACATCAGTTCACATCAGTACGTGTCACATCACCCAGTTAATTGCACCCCCAAGTATGGGCTTCACTTCTCTCTTCCGCATCTATTGACTGGCACTTAGTGTACAAAATACAGCTGAAAAGAGTCGCCAACATATAAATATATTATTAAAGAATGTTTCACTCATACTAGTGAACACAAATTATTTTTAATGATGCAGTCTTGTTTTGGCAAGTGTGATTGGCTAGGTATGCATTCTGTTTGACCATAGCTGTGATAGCAGTCACAGCTAATTATGCTGTGATTGGACAGTGCCAGTACTGAACATCCAAGCCAATGTTATGATTGGATAATACCAATTTCTAAATACATAATAAAAATTGTGATCTGAAAATATCAACATAAAGCAAACCACACAGTCAACTCCTGGTTTAAGGTTTATCTGTGCTGGACATGTTAGTGCGTGCACTTTAAATTAACTAAACATATATTTTTTAAGTCTCCAACCTCCAACATTAGGAAAGGGCCTATCATTCACCAGGACTACAGTTATCTCAGTTAGCTACAGTTATCTTTCTCATAAGCAAACTAAGTTCTGTATCTGATGGTTAATATTACATGGCAATTCAAAAGGTAAATAATTCACATTGCATTTTGTGGATTGTCTGTTTCTTAATCCATCCATTAGTTTTCATAATACGACATTGACTGTAGCATGTGGCTTAACCCAGATGCAAACCTTACTGTACTCTCCACACTCAAGGCGTACACTAAACACATAATTCATCATTTGTAAAATATGTAAATTATGTATGAAGGATTTTCTGAGGGTAGCTTGACAGACATTTTTTGAGTCTTCACTGTCAATTTATTGTTGGCATCATCCTTGACTTCGCCGTGCTCTGTAAATATTAATTTCAACTGGAGAAATAAGTTGGTTGCAAACTTTTTTTCACCCTGCCCAAGAAACAAACAACTCACGAAAAATTGTGGGGTTTCTGATCAACTATGTGTGGGCTCATATCTATGTTTACTTTCTTATTTCATAATATTATGTTTTTTTTTTTAAACCAAGAATTGATGTTTTAGTTTTAGATCATCAATGTTTCGCTCTGTGCTTCTTTTGGTTTTGCGCACACTTTCTGCACCTATTCTCAAACAAAAAAAAAGTTGATTTGTTATCAGGAAGTCATGCTGGGTCAGCAGAGAGGATGACTTTCATGTTAAATTAAGAAGCACACTCTTGTGTGAATGCTTTATGGTGCAGCTGTAAAGTTTGTATAGTTCGATATGCATTGTGCCCCTGTGTGAATCCATTGTTGGTATGAGCTGCAATAGCACCCAGTGTTGGCAGCTGCTGCTGTATTGTTCACCACAGATCTTTAAGGCAAAATTCACAGGGTCTGTGAATGGTATGTGCATTAGGTTGAGTAGGTTGTCGGTGGAAGACTGTACAGGTTTGTATATATAAATACAACAAAAGCGCTACCCGCGTATTGTTTAGAGGTAAGGTATATCCAGGAAGAGAGGAACAAAGAATAGTCTGATGGTGAGAACAAAGGAAATGCTGCTAACCTTGTTGAGGCCAAAATGAATGAGGAACAAATAAATTACAGGTGACAGGTGGTAGTTTATGACATCCAGAATTCTGCCTAGAGATCTGAAAAAGTCCCCAGTGCTTTTTTCTTTCAGTCACACCTGTCAGTGAGTGACAGAGGAGTGGCTATGAGGCATCCCCTGACCTTAATGACTGACTCAACTACATTAAGCTTCTCTTCAGGATGTGGTCTCAATCACTCACGCAGATTCTCACTTTACAAGGATGAATTAAACATGCAGTTTATTAGAAAAGATATGAAAGATGGTTCAGGGAGCCCAGCCACACAAGCAACCCAGACTCTGGGAGTTAGTATCATGACTGGGAAGGAAACATTCTTCTCATGAGCTGAGTCCTGCTACTTTTAAATATTATAAATTTAATAGTCTCTTTTCCTGATCATCTCATCTTGTGGGATGTTTCAAAGCATGTAAGGTTGGGTGGTCTCACACTTCACTGCACTGACACGCTTGTGTGTGTGTGTGTATGTGTGTGTGTGTGTGAGAGAGAGAGAGAGAGAGAGAGAGGGAGAGAGAAAGAGAGAGATCTATTTATAGTTTTTACAAAGACATTCTAAAAATGAAAAACCTTTGTAAATGTAACTTATCTAACTATGTAAATCTGCTTCATGAAAAAGCAAGTCTGTAGAATATTATGACTATTATCATGCACAATAAGATATTTTTATTTCCTAACAGTTTGCAGTGTTCAGTACAAATGAATGTCTTCCTTGGGGCACTGCTCACTGTTTTGTGCATGTGGGCAAATGTATTCATTTCTATATCTAGATGCAATAATTTATTCATTTGCTCTCATGCCTATTAAATGACCACAGGAAATATGCTCATTGTTTCACAGTACATTGCTGCTGGGTTGGCGGTGTGAGAAAAACACTGGCATTCAGCATTCCTTCCACCTTCGATATACAGCACGCATACACACACACACACACACACACACACACACACACACACACACACCATTCACCATTTACATTTCATGTGCATAGTCGCACAATTGAAAATAACACTGAAAGAAGTAAAACTTTGGCACTGTCCATGAACTGAAACTCCCTCTAAATATTTGACTATGAAAGTCCTGTATTTGCTTTTAGTGCATTTGTCATTAAAGTTTCATTTCAAATGGGAACCATCTGAAGTGGGAACCAACAATTGAATGTCATCTCTGTTTTGGTCCCTCGACATCATATGTGGCTATTTGTTACACATACTGTAGCAGGGTTCAAAAAATTCCCAGTACAAACAACCTGAATGTTTTGGAGTGTTTTTGCAATGCACTGTTGAAGAGTGGTCGGTATTGTTCAATTACATGCATTTGTGTGAATAGTAAATTATGTTTTGATTTGTTTTGTTGTAATGCATGTTATGAATGATCACACTCATAGGAACCCTCGCCTATAAGGGAAATGTATTCTTTAAAAAGTTTCAGTCAACAACACAAAACATGAAAAGACCTTGTATACCATAACCCTCCATGTCTAAGGTCTGATTGAAAAGGTGTTGAATTATTAAAGGACTTCGGAAGAACACATATTTATATTTCCTGTCTCATTACATATCCCGAGAAAAACACCTCCTATTAAATTCAGGCACACTGTTGTTCCTTTCAGAGAGGTGTGAAGACAAATATATCCTTTCCCCCCTTTTTATTTTCATACCCCTGTCAGTTCTGTAGTAATGCTTAAAGTAATCTTGACTCTCATAATGTTTTTGAATGTAACTTGGAGAACAGATAGCTACCCAAAGAGCATATAATCCTTTTATAGTTGCTGTGAAACCTTAGAAACCAGCAGATTGAAATGTATAGACACTGAATGTGCAGAGCTAACAGTCACACCGATATATATATTGTTTTGGATATGTTGGATATGTTGCCCACAGTATGAAATTAATTGATGAACACCAAAATGACAGTAGCTATTTAAACCTATGTTTCAAAACCCACATATATAAATCATGTAAATGGTACAAATGAATTATTCAGAAACTTGCCCTGGTTTGGAGCTTTGAGGATCTGGTCCTACTGTGTGGTGTGGTAGCCAGAGCCATTGCACATTTCAGTGCATCTGTAATGTTCCAGCAAATACATACTTGTGTCATAGCTTGCCAGTCTATTAATGTTTCATTCAGGTGACATTTAAAAAGTACTCCCTTGCTTTTTGCAAGCGCAGTGCAAATCGGACATGAAAAGAGAGACATAGGTTGTGCGGAGTATGACATTTCCTGCTGCGGTTTTGACAGTGCTGTTACATCAGAGGCATAGAAATGGGTCACTTTCCATGCAGACCAACTTACATGTCACTGAGATATAGAGACGGCCTATTCACAAAATGGATCCAGGAACAGCCCTCTCCTCCATCTGCCTTTGAAAATATAAGTTCACCTATTCACTTCCATTCACCTATATGGCATTGATCTTTTTCCTTAAATTTGAAAAACAATTGATATGTCAACCTTGCATTGCACAGTTTTGCTTTACCTTATCGTATGTCAGTCTGACCATTTTTGAGACAAGAATGAAACGTGGATGCTGCAGCTCAGGATCAAATAGCCTCAGGTAGGTCAATCTAAGATAATCAATGACTTCCTGACCATTCTGGAAGCTCGTCTAATAGATTTCAATTTCTGACATTTTCTGTCCCTGATTATAAAACAAGGCAGGAACTGTAAGGTGACCTTCCTGCGAGCGCTCCCAATAGCCAATAGGAACTCAGGAAGAATGACAAGCTCACACCACGGGGGTTCACATTGGTGAAATGTAGCTAGAAGATGCAAGTGTTCTCACAGCATTCCCAGAACACTAAAAGAACACTGTGTCATCTCATACAACTATAAGGATTTTGAGTGTTTTTGTTTTTTTTTTTACTTTTTTTATTTAATTACACCAAACAATACATAATGGTCAGTATGCTTTGGGCAGTTGAGAGATATTTTCAGTAATGAGATTAGTGGGATGGAAAAGGAGATTGGATTAAAACTTCCCTTATGGTAATGATGGGTCACCTCGTCATGTTGTTTGTGCTTGAAGATGTAGTGTCATAAAGAGCACCCAGGGCATCTATTTACTACACTCGGTTTAACTGGTCTTGCAAAACAGTTGTTTTCTGGCTTCTTTTCAGACATTAAGTTCAAGGGTATTGTTGAAAGGTGCACTCTTTGGTCACCATTTATGAGAAACTGCAGTGGTATTTTGCAGATGCATTTACTTAATTTTACATGAAGATGACCCTCCCTTGTAATCGAACACAAACTACATACAATATATCACAACTGACTTTCTTCTTTAAGAGGAAATACACACACACACTCGAAAAATTACTGAAGTTAAGTGGGTTGGGAGTAAAAGAAGCCGGTTGGCAAGGCAACTGAAGATCCTCTGACGGACATCCTGAGACCTCTGCAGATGTGACTTTTGTGACTTTTTAATATGTCTTAAGTGTTTTGCTCATTTTCACTTAATGGCAGTTGCTTCATTGATATTTAGACTAAGTCAAGATTATTAGCCATAATGAAGGTTCTTTGGAATTTTGACTCTAATGAGGTGTGAACCCTTATCAAAGAACAGACAGGACATATGAAAGGACATTTTCATCTTTAGCGGGATAATGACAGAAGGGCCTGTCTAGAGCGAGTCAACCAAGTGCACACACACACACACACACACACACACACACACACACACACACACACACACCCACATTACAGAGGTCTGCAATGTGGTACGAAGGACTGTTATTGTATTCTGCCTCCACATGAGCCTGCATGAGCATTTCTAAGATTGTTCTCTATTATTAAAAGAGTACATTTTCAAGTGTTGGTAATTATTTTATCACAATACCAGAGATTCTAACAGTGTACTGCTGTCTGGTCTCCCAAGTGTTTTTTTTTTTATTTTTCTTTTTTTAAGACCTGAAAAAATTGCTGCCACTGTGTGATGGATGTTTGCATTTCGTCACTGTAAGACAATCATCCTCTTTTATTAGCAGATGGTAAATCATTCTAACAGGAAAAAAAAAATCTAAAGAAATGATTCAATTTCCTGTTTGGGAAATTAAGAAAAGGATATATGACAGGGGTTTGGGTTTCTGCTCCTTCTGGTGTACGCTTACACGCCTCATGCTGGGTAGTTGACTCAGTCACATTCTCTGCTTACTTCAGTGTCACATAATATTTTCAGTGTATTGATGGGCAACAAAACGTGTAAAGAACAAATCAATAAAGAGATACTTAAAAGAAGGAAGTGGAGCTTTTCCTCTGATGCATTGAGTGTAAGCGAAGAGTTACAATGTCTCCCCAGCCAAATGTCACCTCCACAATGCAATCTTGTAAATCATGGAAAAAAGAAATTACATTATTTTAATTTCTTTTTTCCATGACATGTTTTTTTTTGAGATTATGTGGCTGATGCAGTGCTACATTATGAGAGTATGTTGACTTGTCTTCCCTTGCTTCCATTTGCACAATCTGTTCCAAATAAGTACAGAAATGTCTGTTGCAGTCAGGGCTCTCCCTGCAGAATATGAACCCCCAATTCCTCTGATCACAAGTCCCAGCTCTCTGCACTGCAATATTAAAGCTTTCACGACTGCAGAGTAAGATCGTTTTAAAAATATTGTGAGTGTCGGTGATGCTGAGAGAGGAATAAACTATTCTGCGCTCTGAGTAGCATGCGGGGAGTTCCTGGGGCTCCTCAGTCAGTGGGGGTACACCCCCTGACCCTGCTGTGACACCGCGTGCTGAGGTATGAAGGTGAAACGGAATACCATCGCTGGGACCGGCAGCGACAGTGGGACCGGAGCTGCCCCGAGGATGAGTTATGATGGAGAGAGCAAAAATCCGAAAGTGGAAAGAAATCTGAAACAGCATTTAATCCGGTGATGTATGAAGGTACATTACCGGTACTTATTTGGAGAGTCTGAATGTACAGGGCGAGGGAGAGAAATGAATTAGGATTGGGACAGCTCGGACGACCGTGAATAAATAAATGAAGGTTGTGGAGCACTGTGGGGAAGACTGACAAAGCAGGGAGACAGCAGCCATTTTCAGAGAGAAAAGAGAAGAAAGTTGGCGAGAGACGCAGCAGTACTCTGAGGCCACTGAACCTTTAAACTCATGGATTAAAGGCATCAGGCGGTGACTGTTTACCAAATGCAGGAATACATTTTTGGTTGTACTCTGGGAGAAAAAAGATTTTATACATATCAAGGAAACACATTCTATATTTCTTATTTTTCTGCTTCTTCTATGTCAATTGAATCAAAGTCCATCTGCTTAATTTAAATACAGTTAACAAAAATGTATCTATTTTTAATTAATTAAATATTGTTGCCAAAATCAATGAAGCTCAATAAAAAGGTATATGATACTAAAGCTCTTCCCAGGACTATGCTGTTTATGCCTATTAAAGAAGAAAAAAGAAAAACAAACATCTGGTTTCATTATCTACAACACTGCTTAGTGTATCTGTAGCTTGTTAGTTGTTGTTACCTTACAGCAGGACATGGCTGCAATAAAATACATGTTTATGACCAAAAAGTAATATTAAACTAGTTACTAGTTATTAAACTAGTAATAGTAATATATGAACAGTAATAAAGGTATTATTATTATTATTGTTATTAGTAGTAGTAGTATTATTAGTATTATTCACATGCACTGTTGGCATCTTCACACATGGATTATATGGAGTGAATTCAAGAAATAAAATGTAGAATTATGTATATTCATATTCTTAGATGCAACAGTAGATTTTGGAATAAAAGAAAGAACTTTCTCAAGATTAGTTCTCTCCTTGTGCAGTCCAAATTATGCATAATCAAAGCAACCTAAAACTTCGGCAGGCAGCTGTGTTGGAAAATATGCATTATGAAAAGGGAAAGACTAAAAAATATGCATTATGAAAAGGGAGAGACTAAAACAGTCTTTCTACACATAAAACCACTCTCCTTTTGGGTTGTTTTTGTATGCAGTCATGATAACATTCCTTGCCATTTTTGTTTTAATTTAAATTGCATTTAAGATTAATAAGTACTGAAACACTCTGGGGATTGTAACCCCCCAAACTGTCACTCCAGAAAGAATATTCTTATCGTCAGGCTTTAAAGTTTCGTTTTGAAATCGTAAAAGGAAAATGCAGGAGAAATAGCCAGATTGGAATGAAACAAGTCAGTAAAACTTTGAGGGATTATCATGGGAGTGGAGAGTTTCACTACAGACAAGATAAAGGCATTGAGAAGGCTAAACTGAGCATCTACCACTGTCAGGGAGTTGGACATATTTATTTTCAAAGAGCTGTCATTACATAGTTATGATTTCTCTGCCAGTTTTTGATGATGAAACTTATTGCTTTCCTCATAGTAAATCATTTTTGGTTGCATTTGTTGCATGGTTTCCATTGGTGACAACTTTAAAGTATTTTATTATTTTTTCAGCACAGAGAGGAGAAACTGGTCCTCACCACCATCTCTAGGACATATTCATAGGAAGGCAGGCTGCCTTTATTTTTGTTCATTTTTGGCTGTTGACAACATCTCAAAGTAAGTTTGATCAGTGACTGAATGTCCTGCCAAAATGGCACAATGTTTTGGTGGCAATTCTGGAAAGGAGCAATAACATATTTGCAAAGGGGTTGTGGTTTGTGGGTAGTCTGGGAATGGCATTACAGCCAGCAGGGTTATACATATATATAAGCAAACATCTATTGTCCTGTTAAATGTAGCAAATATAACAATGTGAAGATACTGTGGCAAGAATGGTTCTATGTTGCATTTAAAATCCAAAACAATTTTAATTTGTGCTTGTTGCTGCAAAACCTCCATCCTGACAGCTCACATATTGATTTAATAGCAGGTTTTGCACATTAATTATTGTGTTTTAATGCTTGCTTAAAAACAACACCACCAAAAAATCTGTTGTAATGTTATGTAATGTTGTGTTGTAATGCTAGAAATGGACATTGAAAGCACGCCTCTGCTTGTAAATGCAGTGTTACTGCAGTAATATAATTATTTACAATGACGTGTGGATTGAAAGGAAAAGGAGACCGGTGTAACCTCTCCGCCATGCAAGCGTCATGCCATGCTTCTCTGAACCTTTGAAACAAAACGGGTAAAGGACACAGAGAAAGAAAGATAAGTACCCTTTGTTCTCTGACAGGTGTGAGTGAGAAAGTAAAAGCCCTCATTTTGCAGATCAATCAAAAAACTGGTTGCGTGGAAAGTCAAGAGCAATGTGTTTCCTTTGCAATGTGTAAGCAGACATGTTTCATTTAGCCCTTAGATGTTTCAAATGGATTTTCACTTTTGATGTGGACACAAAGGATGTTACACAGGGCAATGAGGCCTGGGTACTTCTGCACAGACAAATGAAGTACAAGTAAATGCCTCATTGACACTTTACATCTCACTAAATGGGTGCAAAGACACACAGTCAACACACTGACCCTAACTTCTTTCGGAAGGCAGAATTCACGATGACCTTCTCAGAGTGTTAAATACAGATGACATTTTTAAGTGTTTCACACTTTGACTCAGAAGTCAGCTGTAATGCCTCTAATGGAAATGTTGTCATGGGCAAATATGCGAAGATCGTGTTCTTACTATAAGTGATGAATCCTAGTAACCGGTAATGTGTGGATAGGGGTGTTGAGAATTTGCTTTTCATGCTGTCTTTCATCAAAATGATTCAATGCACAAGAGGAGTCACTGAACTTAGGTGACCGTACTGTTGTATGGTATACTGTACAAAATGTACTTTTTTTCAGGCGGATGCCTTTGCACACATCATAACATTTCAACCAAGGAGATAGCTCTGAAACAGGACATAACAGAGGATCGGGAATCAGAGTCCTCAGTGAGCATGCCAAGTTCTCTAATCGTAGTTGGGATCCTCTTCTGACTTTTTACTGTATGATACAGTCATGTCTGTACTGCATTTCAGTCAGCATTAATTAAGGAAGAACAAACAAAACTACCCTTTGGCGTGCTTGATGTTAAAATGATATAGTTATAGCCCCAGAGCCCACTCTTGGCTCTGCAAGTACTGCTGTATTTCTAGTGTTGTTCCACAAAGAGGGAGCTAATGTGGCAGGATTCTTTACAGTGCAAAAGCACCGCCGCTGATTTTAATACACTCTGCCATGGCAAGTGAATCAAAGTCAGTGAGCAAATTTACAGATCTTCAATGCAATTGAATTGAGGGAACATCACTGGTTTCAAATAATTCACCCCCGCTCCTGGTGTGCTCTTGTGTGTCCCCCTGAGAACTGGCACGTACAGTTCCGTCAGATCCGCCGAGCCACACATTAGAAATATGCTTCCAACTGACCATAACCTTGGAGTGTAAAGTATGAGGGACACCCTTGGGGACCCGGTCAGCTGTACATGACAGCTCATGCCCCAGTGGCCCCCCAGAGGCCTGGGGCCACAGGTGGAGAGAGAGCCAGGGGTCTCGTGCAGTTCACCCCCACAGATGGTGCCTCTCTCTCTCGGGGCCAGCAGCCAGGGGCCCCGCCCGCCTCCCTGCTGCCAGACATCGTGGCTGCGCTATACAATTTGCGAGAAGAACGCTAGTCTGCCCTCTGCTTTTTATTCCTCCGATTGCTCTCTTTCCTGTTGCCCTCCTCTTCTTTCATCTACTCTGTTAGGGGAAGTCATTTCCTTTAAAGCCGTGCGTGTGGCATTGGAAAGCTATCAAAAGGTTGTCCTGTCCTCTAAAAAGAGATCAATTGATATTAAATTTCAGATGAAGCTACTTGCATAAATCTACTCATCACAGTAAAGTGTCTCCAATGCTCAGAGCAATGCTTTAAGTGCACTTTAACATTGCAGACTTGGAGGCTGTGGTTGATTTGCCTACATATTAACAAATTCCAGTAACCTTGTCTTCCAAGTGATTCTCTCTAAATGAAACAAACAAACAATGGAGTAAGAGGTAAAATGCCAATGCATATGGTGATGCATTTAATTATGTATCAAGCTTTACTTGGTTTTAAAACAAACAAAAAAACTGCAATATGCTGTTAATTAAATCAGAAACATTTCAGATTCTAATCATAAAGAAGAAGGAATGAAAAAGATGGTATTTTTACTTCTTTTTAAATGAAGAAAGATAAAACAGCAGATTTAATTGCTTGCAACAGTCTCTGAATTAAGGCTCAAATGGGGACCAGAAATAATTTAAATTACAGATGCCATCCTCCACCTCTTAACTAATTTAGCCTAGAATTTTACAATTAATTATGTTACTCCTTTCCAAATCACAGCTGCCAAATACTTAATCAAGAGTAAATGTGCATCAGAGCAAAAACAACAATTCACTACATACAGTGGCCTCTAAATGTATTCATATCCTTGTTATGGTTTAATGAGTAGATGATTTAAGATGAAGGAATCCAAGTGTGCAATCAGTTCATTTATTTTTTCAATAACATGAAAATATGTAAATATATGTAATCAGTGTTGTGTGCTCCTTGGACTTTGATGATACCGAGAAGATGCCTCCTGTAATCTTTGATGAGGTTCAGGCTCAAATCCAGATTTTGGGACTAAAAGGTTTTGCTCTGATCAGAGACCAGCAGGTGGACGACAACATGTAAACCCTTTGAGGTGAGCATCTCTATTTGTCATTTCATGCATGTCATTCATCGTCATTACCAGACCTTGCAATCTGAAACCATCTTGAGATTATTCTTTAAGCCATTTCAGATCTTAGCATTTGTGTGGAATAGTAATGTTCTCTCACATAAACCATGAGAAGAGTCAGTTGCCTGGTTACCCACCATGGTGATGCTGTTTTAACACCCAAGAAGACTGGCTCTAAGAACAAATGATGATGATGGGTCTCACCCCAGTGAGGCAGAACACTGTCCTGACATTACTCAGCATGTCCTACATATCTCAGAACTTCAGCAACAGAAGACACTGCGAGCTGGTTTTGCTCTTCACTGCTCAGGTTTGTGTAATGCAACACATTACTCAAGATGAATGGCCAGATGTCAGTGGGCCTGATTCATCAAAATGTTTATAGAAATGATCATATTTTGGAAAAGTGCCCATAAAAATTCATGTCAGATTCATGAAATGTACATTAATGCCAAATTTTGTTCTGACCTTTGTTCGTATGATAACGAATTCCAGCTTTTCTTAAATTAGATGCTTGTGCACGTTATCTCTGATTAGTGTAAGTACATGTCCCAAAAAACCTATGTAGGGACATTCTAACTTCCGAGTCACTATTATAGGCGATGCTGCCAAAAAGGAAAAAAGGAAAAAATATAAGATACTTTCTCTCACTCAGAGACATAAACAATTCTGACAGAAATGGATGCAAGAAAAAAAAAAAAATTTTAGTGTGAGCAGTCAAATCACAGGTCGAAAAATAAGCTCGACTTTTAAAGAACTCCAGTGTCTAAATAAGTTTTAGATTTTTTTTGTCCTTAACTTGTAAACCAATGAAATTTGTATCTGACTTCTGACTATTCAACAATGCTTAGGTAACTCAATGCAAGTCTGAATCTTAGCCCTGCTCTCTGGAGTGATTCGGGCATAAGGTCCTCTCATTGCTATTCATCTGATAGCGAATGAATGCCATCTTTAAAGGCCATATTGTGGAGGACACAGCAGGCCAGCATCATCTTGCACAACTTCTCTGTTGTGTACAAATGCCTGCAGTCTACTGTATCCAAACACATCTGGCAGCCTTATAGCACACCGAAAGTGCGTTACATTACCAAGCAAATACGTTTATGTGGTATAATGCAACCTCCTGTAGTGTCTGCCAGCAGCGTCATCAGTCAAAGTTTCAACGTGCAAGTATGTATAACAGAGAATAGTTCTGATGAAGGTCGCTTTATGGAAACATTTGCTAATTTGCACATGGGCACTTTGCATGCCTTTATTGTATTTCTTTTGGTGAGATTTTTAGTCCCAGATAGTAACGGTGCATGATTTTTCTTCTGTATCTTAGTTTGTTTCCCTAAGTTCATACACTGAACACTGAACTCTCCTGAGTTCAGTATTCAGTATAGGCTCAGAATCAAACTTTCAGGCTTTAGTTGAAAATTACACTAAAAGGGTGACAATTTCAGAAAACAGGAGGTTATCTGATATTTTTCTATGTCATACATTCACAAGACCTGTAGGGTTTCAGTGCTTTCAGTACAGAGGCAGAATAAGTAATCAGGTACTCAAAATGCATCATCACCATGGTGACCAACCAAACCTAGCATCCTTGCTAGTGACAGTTCTATCAAATCCCAATTACTTCTCAGGCAGGATTGAAAAAAAAAGACTTTTTTTTCATAATGCCTGCCTTGCTCAGCATTGAACATTTGATGGACATTCCATATTTTAGTACCTAATGATGATTGAACTAATTGCAGTGCAGTCACATGAACAATTAAGACAAATATACTGTATAGACTAAACAAATAAGTAGAATGTATAAACTTTGTATTCTTAAACAATCGCAAAAGTGGATCATTGTGTTCAAACTGACCTCACAATTATGTGATGGTGTCATAACTATTCATTAATTATTATAATATTATGAATGCATCTACTTGTGTTGACATTACATTTGATTATGTCATCCAAATATCAATAATTGGCTTGATTGCAATTATTACAATTCAGTTCAATGAATTCAATAGTCTTTATCAAAACTGAGTCAGTTTCACCCAGCATGACCTGCATAGTTCATACTTTTGCACACTATAAATTTAAGCAGCTGGTTAGGATAGAGTGGCAATGCCCCACCTGGGGGTTGTGTCCTAAGGCACAAGCAGAGACACTGGGAATGTACCCTTGAACAAGGGTATTCACTCTACTGGCCCAGTAAAATTCCATCTTGAATTGGGCTGTAAACTCTGTTTTTTATATTGTGTTTAAGACATCAGCAAATACATTTTGCAATGATGGCCTCTTGTATTTTTATTTGCATTTTTAAGGCCTCATCTGCAGATATTCAAACATTATTCTGCAGTAAATTCCACTTGATGTCAATATTATATATATGCATTCACTCAAATGAGTGAATAAATATACTGAGTGAAAGCCTGGTGATGAAGGCATTTTTCTCTTCCATACACTGTTTAAAAGTGTTTTCTGCAAAGTCTTAATTGTCATATTAATATACACAAAGCAGAATCTAGTCACAGTGGGCGGTATCATCAGTGTTTCACTTGCATGGTCCCCTAAATCACCACAGTGCTGAATTCTGTAGAGTATACATTCTCGCCTTCTGACAAGGCTCAGTCTCTGAAAATTATCTGTACTTCATTTCACAGTCAGGACTACTAGCTAATTCCATACTAAGTTCTTTAATGTCTTATAAAGCACTGGAGAATCATTGTTTAAAAATCAAGAGAAAGATTTATCTGGACATGCCACGTAAACACATTACCAGAATGTGTGAACTAATCATACATTCTTTAATGTTTTTGTCGACTTTTCCAGGATCTTTGACAAGCATGACTGATCATATAAAGCAGCCAGCTATGCCCTGGTGTGAATACAAGCATGTGCAACTTAATAGCCAATAAAAGGAAAAAAAGCCTTGTATTTGCTGGGCTGTATAAATGTGTGTGTGGAGGGGACAGAGCTGCTGTCCTTGTGGGGTCTGGGACTAAACCCCTGTGCTGACAGACATGCAGGTGTCTGACAGAGAGGAAGGTCAGCCTGCTAAAAGGAGGGTGTCAGGTTGCTTAGGGTGTTAAAAAAATCACAACTAGCATGACTGAAGACTGCTGTCTGAAGCAGGTGATGAAAAGGATGCAAAACGCTGAGAATTCCAACTGTGATAATCACATCGATGAGGCATTTAGTGAAACGGCTATGTGAGGAGTAAGTGACTGCCAACAGCCAATGGAAAATAAAAAATTTAAAAATGTAATGTTATTTTTGTCAACAACAACAAGCAAAAACTGGTTATGGTTCCTGTAGAACAGCAGAAAGAGAACTGTAAGAAAGAAAAATACAATACAGGCAGGGCAGGAGCAGAAAATGAGGATTTTACTGAGCTGTAGCAAGAGCAAACACCTACCACTACAGACAATGTGAGCATGATTAAAGGAAAAAAGTAACTGTGCAGGTTCATAGAAACAATTGGTGTACTGGAGTTTCATTTGATGTTTTAGTTCCTGACAGATCAGGATCGGTGACCAGTAAGCAACCGTATGGCTCAGAAGTCAGCACTGAATTCTGAGGTGGTGATACTCTGTACAATTCCCACTATTCCCTGATAGTGTATCATGTCAAACTAACATGATTCTTCAGTAGCTTCCCTGTGATGTCCACTTTACTTGTAGTGCGCTCACTTGAGATTTTCAGGGATTGTAGAGTACTGTGAGCACTATGCTTAAGGGGTGTTAAGGTGTTAGGATCTATGTGAAGGACATGTCTTGATTCTCACAATAAGTCATGAAAGGTTCATAGCGGTCAGATTAAATTGCCCCACCAAGGGCCAGATGGACGCATACAGTACATGTCCAAACAAAAGAAAACATGACTGGGGCATACAGTGACATAAACTATTGAATAAATGCTGTGTAAAGTAACACGTTTTTTAAATACTGTCTAAGAAAGGTAAAAACCGAAGAAATGTAACAAGGACATAATTTTGCAGGTACTTTAGTACCATCACAACATTTGTATATTGAAAATGATAAAGGGTCCAGACATGGAGTGTATTGTGAGGGAGTTGGGTGAATTTTGTTGAACAGTGTGTTTGGTTTTGAGGAAAAGAGAACATAAACGAAAGGACACAGACTGCAAAATTGGACATTTGAGGGTAAGGAGTGAGAAAATGGCTTCTATTTTTACCAGCGGGACTCCACGTGCATGAGACCAGTGCCTGATCTATCTCCAGTGAACTCAGTGACAGTCATCTCAGGAAATGCATCACCTCCTTGATATGAGCAACATTTCTCACCCACAAGGAAAAAAGGGCCATTACTTCAAAACCCATTCTGGGTTGTCTCCTAAGACAAAAATGTCTCATCTGGGACTGAGAAACTGCAGAAGGATTGGTGTTAGAGTATCTGAAAATCTGGTGTCAGCCCTTCTGTACACAGCCCAGCAATGCAGCATGAGAATGTATAGTTTAACATGGAAATATGATAGGCCTAGAAGACATTGGCAATACCAGAGTAAGGATATGCCCTGGTAGTGGATACCTATAACACATGCAATGTGCAAATGTACATTCCTGAAACATACTACTCTACAGAGTTACTCAGTACTACATCATATATATGTGTGTGTGTGTGTGTGTGTTACACAGAAGTAATATAAAATTAGTAGTCACCTCAGGGACCTATTATCTACACATGTACACAAACAGAGGTAACCTCTTTGTAATGCCTGTAATTAGAGAGAAGGAAGGCCTGTTAGTCAGGCAACATCACGATCGTCCACTAATGCCTGAAACACCCGCCTCTTTTACAAAAAGCTGTGGACTGATGAATAACACCAGAGAATGTGGACAAGGAAGGACAAACACACAATTAACCTGAATCACATATCCATCTACACATTGGCTTTCATCGGAAATAAATTACTGCAATCACTCAGTCACTTGCAATCAATCTTAAAATGAACACTTCTGACTTGTTAGAGCAAAATAATTAATGAAATACATTTTTGGGTTTTGAGAAATAATTTGGGAAAGTACTTCCACACTCTCGGGAAAATAAAATAAGAAGGCTAGAAGTCCTATAAAATTCAATAAAGTAACAATGAAACAGCAATGATGACTTAAAATTAAGATAATGTGTGCACAGAAATAAATTTACTTCGCAGACAACTTTAGCAATATAAGGATTGTGAATATTGCCTGTTTGCATATAAGACATATTTACTGGATTCATATTTTATTGTAATGTCTTCTTTGTAACATTAGAGAGCAGATAAACCATTACTCGATATTAACTCAGAATAATACGTCTCAACCCACAGGAAGTGCATGTTTTCTAGCGCATTTTTCAAAATAGTTTAACATTATTATGATTTATGAGCTTATTAATCATTACCAACTAGCTTATTATGCAGATAATGAATGAAGTACAATTATCAATCTTCATTACTATTTCCATTTGAATTGTAGTTTTTAGCTGTTTTCTAATAGTACAAAAAGGCTCTTAAAACAAATTTTGATCATTGTGTAAGAACTCAGAATTAGTTTTCTGTCATTTTGTCAGCTATGTTTAGCTTGAAACAGCAGGTGAGCAATCAGTTTCAATTAAGTTCTTTTGACTTGGCTGTATTTTTGCATTGCAGAAAAAATAATCTGAAGAACACCAGCAACAGTTGTTTTATAGAGAAATAAGGTGACTTGATTGTTCCCTGTATTATTCCTTTATGTTTCTGCATATTTTTACTTATATACAAATATATATATATATATTAATTATATGATAATTGTATTGTATACTTACCTACTTGATGCTAAATAAAACACATAAAATTGAAACCGCTGAAAAAGCTAATGCTCCTCCCCAGTTTCACTGTTGTATATGAGTGTCAAACATTATATCTGAAGTAAATCAAATCAAAGGTCTCCATTTAAAAAAAAAGAACAAGAAAAAGGATACTAAACAACTTAGTTCACATTCAGAGAATGAGTACACTTCATTTTGCTGTTGATTACACTAATGGAAGTTCCTTTGTTGCCCTCAGTGATACCAATCTGTATAACTGAAGGGAAAGGCATTCTGCAGTGAAGGCCCCATTGTCCCTGTAAACCCCCTGTACAAAGCACAGAGTCCCGGCTATAATTACATTAGACGCTGCACTCCACTCCTGGCCAGGAGAGCTCCTGCCAGGGGTCTGAAAGGTGCCTCTCTGGGGTGCTTGTGTCAGGATGGAGACCCACCGACGGAGCATCCTGGAGCCAGGTCAACTCCTGGGCCCAAACAACGAGAAACAGTATTTCACCTCTCAAAAAAGAGATGCTTCTTACGGCTAGTTCAAGAAGAGGGAAGACGGTTATCCTTTCTGCTTTTGGGGTCAACTGTTCACATGTCCACTTTGTTTTTGTTGTTTTGTTGGCCTACTTTACTGACAAAGCAGGTTTTTCTTTTTTTGGGTCCCATTTTTGGTGGTGTTTAACACCTCAGTGAATACATTTCTTTGGCCAAAGCCGTGTGAATGAAGACATTCTCTTCCCCTCATCCTTCTCCTTGAAAGAAAAGAAAAACTCTTGAATGTAATCAGAGAGATTAGGCTCCTATGAAAGACAGGGCACAGACTTTTTTTTCTTTTTTTCTGACCATCCTGATTCCACAAGAATTTCTGGAGCAATCCCATACCCAAGGGCTTTTTAATTCGCTCAGCATTGATTCTGGGTAATTGGGTTGTTTTGACTTCTCCCCCAAGTTCAAAAATGTTAAACCCACATTGTATTCACAGACACACTCAAAAGATCCCTCTGCCCCCTGGAAGGTCTACAAGTTACAGAGGACGGACAAGGGGAGATTATGTTTTTCATGACGGAGAGTGCAAAAATTGAACAGTAAACTAACCGGTGTTTTAATTTGACGCATTATATTTTCTATTACTGCTACTGGTATTATGGTGTAATTTTCAATTTCCAAAAGTCTTCCAAATTTCCAAGATCATCAACCTGAAGAGGGCAGGATTGAGGAGAGGGTCATCTGAGTATTGGGAAATAATAGTAGCACATCTCTTGGAAAAAATAAGCTTTGAAACTGAAATTATAATCCAGCTGATTATGTTAGCTACTACATCTATACAGCATGGTTTTTGTTTTTACTGACATTACTGTTTTTACAAAACAGCTCTTGTGACCTTCCGTTCCATGCCATCTGTCTCAGGGCGCTGAGAGAGAGCCTTTCCCAAAGTGTCCCGCAATGACAGCGAGGGGAAAACTATGACAAGTGTCTCAGAGCTGTGATCCATTACAGCACCAACAGGGTAATGGGAGAAAGGCACTGGAGGACATGTGCAACCGCAGAACACCCTATCTCGAAAACGTGGCCATGAAATATGACCTGAAATGACCTGAATGCAGTCTCCCGTTTCAGCGCGCCCGTCTAGTTTTTTTCCCGCTGCCCACAACTGCAACCTAAGCACCCCAAAATGCAGTGCATCGTGGGCAAAGGAACTCTAAAGCTTGCACGGCCACCCCTCAGAATGAAGATCTTTGCATTTAACGTTTGTGTTTAAGTGAATAATTTCTCTCAGATCCCTGTGGAAGATGTAGAGCAGAGTCCGGTTATATATAAATCCCAGCCGTTTGAAACGCGGATCGGCAAATCCCAGCACGAGCTCCACGCATCACTGGCACTGCGGCCTCCATCTTTCAGGGAAAGGATCGCACCGGCTTCGCCCAGGATAATGATATTGGTTTCACATCAAGCAGAGAAGAGTGCAAAGACGCCGGATAGGCGCAGAGGGGTTTTTTTCTCCAATCCTGTAATTATTTCTTAAGCTCACCTACCTAGACAATGAAAATAAAATTGATTTCCCATTATCTGTGGCATGGCTCCTGTCTACTCCCCTGCTGGGAAAGTCGAGTGGGGTGGCATTTTTGTTCTGGGAGCCCTCAGAATGCTGACAACATTGCGCTATTGATGAGTTTCTGTGCTTGGTTTCCCACAGCTCGGTGAGAATGCCGCTGTGTTTTGCTCCTGCCCTCCAACAGAAAACTAGATAAAATTCACATTCATGGGCTGGTCAGGATCCAAGGCAAGCAGAATCCCCCTCAGCCACCCCCATCACCACCACCTCCACTTCAGGTAGTGCAGAAGAAATGTTTTAGGAATTTGAGTCCATAAAACATTGTATTAAAGCAGAACACAGATATCAAAAAATGCTGTTCACTTGACTGCCCTAGTGGAAACTGTTTTATTATTCATGAACTCCTTGGAAAAGAAGCAGAACAGACAATAAGGAAGCTGAGCAGACTTGTTAAACCTGACCTGTTGACCCTTACCTCATATGCAGGCTTGTGCACATACAATTTTGTATCAAATGTATCTCAACTTAAAGGAGCTGAAGGCTGCGTTTTTGTGTTTGCCATAGGTAGTTTAGAGGAGGCCCTCAAACTGAATAATGATCTATTAGCATGGCATACAGACCATTACATCATCCCCAGTGCACCACATCAGTAATTATAAATCCATTCAAATCAACCATACAGAAGGAAGAGGGTCAGAGGTCACAGGGTCAAAGGGGTTATGACAACTGCCAAAAGCTGTGGAAGAGAGCATTTATGTTATTGTGTTTAAGGTAACAAATTTATTCAGTCATATTTCAGTTCCTTACTGAATTTGATAAAACGCAAACATGCATTGATATGATTTGGAGATCTGTCTGGTTTGGATGAGACCTGGAGTAAGAAGTGATTTGTTGGATATTTGGATGTCAAGGGTGAATTTACTTACACTGCATGCATCTTTTTGCATGATGTATCTGAAAAAAAGTGTACTTGGATGTGGCATAACTCTTACGGTGCAATAACAAGGCATACAAATAAAAATATGAAACATGAGGCAATGTCCCCATTATTTAGCAAAATCCTTTGTCCCAATTCGTAGACCACTTACCCCTGCAACCAGTGAAAACACATCTTATGAAAGGCTTGCGTTTGCAGGTTTCTGGGATCAAAGGTGAATTTCTTCAGATCAATTCTGTATTCATTGTGAGTGCTCACTGGTCATGCAACTGTGTCATTCCATTTACTATTCCCCTTCACAGGCATCTGTCAATCATACTTTACAGTGTTCACTTCCCTTCAGCCCTTAGTGCCAATTTAATGCAATATTTTGTTTCTGTTGGTGCCAGAGACATTTTCCATGGGTGGAGTTCAAAGACCATGGTTTGAAACATTAAAAGCCCTAAGGATAATGGGATAGCGTCCTATAGGAAATGTAATCTGAGTCTTCAAGAAAAGTACTGTATAATATGTTTGCCGTGCAAAATTTGAAACATTGTTACCTTAGACAAGGATGTCTGCTTAGCTAATTTGTTTTGTAATAAAACAGAGGAATAATACTTTGGACTTTTACCAGTATTTGTCATTTTATGTAACATTTGCCCTCTTCTATTACCTCAGTTTTCTTTCCCGCACTTTATGAAAGGATGTCATTAAATGAGAAAGTGGAATATTTTGAGAGTCCAGTTTGGCGGGCTAAGGGCTATGCTGGATGCCAAACTCTCATGGCCAAGCAGAGGCAGCTGAAATTTTCATTTCATCTTTTCAGAAATAGAAATCGATGCAGCCACAGAAATCACAAAGAAATAAAAAAAAATGGAAAATCTGTGAAGCATTCCTTCCTTATTTTCATTTTGGTTTAAGTTTTTCTTCAGGAGCAATGCTAGCCTTTATCACATATGACAACCTTGGTGTTCTTGTGAGGAAACACTGGTTCTTCATTGTTAATGGTTGGTCACAGTGTGCATTTAATTACGTTATTGGCAACCAGCAACCTTTTGGTTATGAGTCCTGCTCCTTAACCACTATGCTACACTGCCACCCCATTCCCGGTTTGCCCAGGTGTGAAGCCTGCTGGACAAAACCCCTGACAGTCCGGTCCGCAGTGACCACCCTCCCCACAGAGCTGGACATAAGGTCCCATAAGGGCCGGCAACAGGAGGGGGACTCAGATTGCACCGCCATCGACTTCCCCTCAATTAGCTGCACTTGGTATTTGTCAGAAGAGACAACTGTAGAGCGATAAACGTAATAACATCAATGCAACAAAAGCCCATGAGCTGACTCGCATCACTGTTTAATTTATTTGTTTAGCAGATGCTCTTTACCGGAACAACTTGCAGGGCAATTATGGGAGGATACATCAAATGCACTTCACAGCAGCAACAAGAACAGAGACAGAAGAACAAGAAAGTGTAGGTTCATAATTATTATTCATTATACATGCCTTATTTATTTATTTATTTGCATATTTGCTTATTTATCTGTTTATTTAAAAAAAAAAAAAAACTTAAAATATATGTTTATGTTCTTTTATGTTTAAAAATAATCTTTCTTAATTTGTAATAAAATACAGCTATTGTCCCATAATCAGAATAATCCATCAACAGAGCAGAGTATCTAACAGCTTTTCTGCCTCACATGGTTCTGCTATTTAAAATATTGAATAGTGTAAAATCCAGTGATTGTACACTGTATCTGTTATTGCTTTGTTGAGAAAAGAAAGTGCACAAATAAGACGGTACCTGTCCTAAAACTATCTTACATTTAAAAAATATGAAAGTGAGTCTTTAAGATGCACAGTCAATGAGCCACATGTCTGGGACAGTTTAGAGTACTGAGCGAGATATCTAGAGTTTGTCACAAATCTTAAGGTGCTGTGATACAGTCAAAAGTCAAACAGGTTTAAAAATGATTCATGAGTATGCATGTATAAAATATCAACATAGTCAATTACAGGAAGAAAATGTAGTATAAATCTAGTAATTAGTAAGAATAATATCTTATTTCTTAAAGCTGTCCAGCTAGCCAGAGTGTGAATATAAAACCTCTTGTGAACAATAATAGTGTACTAGTCAATGGGTTTAAAAAACAGGAAAAATATAATATCTAGAATATGTCTAGATATCCATGATAAATTGACTCAGTATTGGTTAAAACATGCAGGTGATCTTGGAATATTGATCTTACAGCAGATCTGTTTTGCCCCAACTCTTCAACTACTGGGAAATAGATTCAGGCTGAAAATAATTTAATCAATCTATATCTTTACTGTATTCTGTATTCTGTAAAGTATAGCAGGGGTTGGTCTGATAGATGTGGAATTATGTCAATATTATTAATAGGATCGGAAAAGTCAAATGAGACTTTTGGAGTTTGAGAACTTAAGTTAACTTTAAGTGAAGACTGGTCTGAGCATGCAAAGCTCCTCTTGGTGTTCCAGCTCATTTTCCCCTTGGGAAACATGAGGGTTGTACATAAGCACCTTGGTTCCACTTCTGGGCTAGTATGCTAGAGATGATGAAGACAAAATCAGTCAAGCTTTTACTGTGCGCAGATAATGACAGTGGCAAGATGCCGTGTGTCCTTTCGGACAGAATGATTAAGGGCCTGGGCGGCGTCATGGAGCTGCAGGTTTCCATGAAAGATTAATGACGGGACAGTGGAGAGAAAAGCAAATGAAAAATGTCTGTGGTCATTACGGTCATCATAACACGGATCATCTCTGTAGTCGCTGTAGTGGTCACTGCAATACTCACTACTGAAGTCACTTCACTAGTCTGAAATGCAGTTACAGCACTCAATGGACAGAGTATGAATTCTTTGGTCAAAGTTTATCTGCTTAAAAACACTGCACTATTAACTTAATAGCTTAGACTTCATGCAAGTGTCCATTTAGTCTGAGTCCATGGATGTCTAAATTTGATAAATCCATCAGAAGTTAAAGAAGGCTCATTTAAATGTCCTCCTTTGACTTTGTAATAATCAAAGATAATTTTCTATCCATCCTGAAACCTAAAGCTAATAGTCTCTCCCTCTCCTTCTCTATCTCTCTCTCTCTCTCTCTCTCTCTCTCTCTCTCTCTCACACTCTCTAACACACAGACACACACACACACACACACACACACACACACACACACGCACGCACGCACACACACAAAGTATTGTTTTAAAAGAGATACAGGATAAACAGGATACACAGCATCTCTATTTACCCAGCTCTCCTGCCTGCAGTGCCAATCAGTGCTACCACCGGATCACTGCTCCTTATTGCTGCTCTGACCACTGCTCCCAACTGCTACCCACCGAGTATTTGACCTCGTTCTGTGAACGTACTATAGTTGTCTTAGACACTTGGCTGTAACTAATGTCACACAGGTCATTACTGGAAGTATTCCTGACTGGATTCTCTGCTCTCCCTCCTCAGCGGTGTTTGTGATGCCCTGAGTGAGTGTGACTGCTGGACCATTCCGTTAACCACCCAGCAAAATATTCCCTGAACGTTTGCTCCTCTGACACCACATGTCAGCTCACTTGGAGCTAATGATCTTACGCAAGACATGGGCAGAGCTGGTCATAAGAAGGGTGGGGTGTTCGGTCCTCCAGCTGTACACATGGACGGCACATTTGTGAAAGGCATTTTTTCCCCCATCTGTGGGCTGAAGCTAGCAGGAAACTGCCAATCATTCAGTGTGCCTCATTGATCTCCACTTTAAAATAGAACGTGGAATTCTGAGATTTAAAACCTTCAAAGAGCGGCATATTGTTCTTTTTTCGGTGTATAGAAGCTCAATTTATCTGTTCACATTCTAAGACATGGTCTCCTGAGGAAATTAGATATGTACATCAATAACTATATATCAAAATTCATGAACAAATAATACCTATGACATTAATAATGAACTTTTTCACTATATATCATTGCAGTATTATGAGTGTAAGAGAATACAGGCACAGGAGCATACAAAAATGCATCCATACTTTTTTCAAACTTTTTTCCCAAGAATATTATATATACCTAAACTGCAGCAGTTACAATTATGGGTAGTTTTGCTATACAGACTTGGTAATTATTAAAAATGCTCTACTGTCTCTGTCATATGTATACATCACACTGAATAGTAATGTGTAATGCAATCCAACAGGGAAAATAACTAAGCAAAGTGCTAGTATTAAATTCCTGGTCTTTGCACTTAAAGGACTGGATAAAAAAACAACTGGACTTGTTCTTTTTTCCCCCTGGAGTTCCTCTAAGAGGGTTGTTAGAGAAACACCTTTGCCAAGTGACTGAGCTCGGACACCCTGATGCCAGGGTTTATCCTGGGCTGCGAGCAACCACAGCTTGACCGCCTGGCGTTCCACTCCACTGAGGAGCCGAACGTAGCCAGACCCACAAGTCAGCCATTACGTGTGCCAAACCCCAGAGCAGACCAGGAGTGCTTTCCTTCTGCAGGGGCGGCTCAGCCAGGGCGGACTCTGAAAAAGCCTTGTGTTCGAGATTCGGTCCCTCAGGACCCAGGATTTACCAGCGTTATGTTTTCTTTTGAAAACAGACTTAGGTCAATATGCTGTCCCCATTAAGCACTGCTGATGCAGAAAGATGAAAAAGATGGGAAATTATACATTGAATCCTACTGAGCATGGCTAAGTGCTGGTCCATTAACCTATTATTAAAAATCATTTTTCATCTGACAGTTTTTATCTACCTTGTAATCTTTACATGTACATTTGCTTGCCAGTATTTGTGTGTGCGTGTGTATCTGTGTGTGTGTGTGTGTGTGTGCATGCGTGCGCCTGTGCGTGCGTATGTGTGCGCTATATGCTTCAGCCCTCGCCAAGTATTCACTGTGTGTGAACGAGGCTTAAATAAGAATCATTTTGTTGCCACATTGCTGTCAGATCAAGGCTCATTTAAACATTTCCATGGGTCTTAAAAGATCTCCTGGTACATTTCTCATCTTATTCGCTCATTTCTCATCTCACTGTTCCTAAATATTATCCTGTTCTAACAATACAAGACAGTGAAGACAGAGCAGAATGTTCTGTACAGTCCCCTTCACCACTGGCATCTATGCAACTGAAATGAAGTAGACTTCAGAGAGCAAAAGCTGAGTTAAATGATTTAGATTGGTGTTTGTGTCTTTTCTCCCAGGATCTCACACGAAGCAACAGATGGTAAACGCTGAGTGACTTGTTCCTCCAGTAAAATTCATAGCCCTTTACTGCCCTCTGGTGGTATTCCACAAACAAGGCACTGCGTTAAAACATTTTCTTAACATAGTAAATTAAATATGTTACTCGCTGTGATCGAAGGTTGTTTAAAACAGATAAATAAACAAGCAAAATAAAACTTTTACAGTGATACAAATACGGGTGCTTTGATGCTCTGCGTCGTGAAGATTTAATCATCAAAAAAAAAGGGCAATGCCATTGTGGTATAAATGCATAATGCACAGTCATTCCATAAGCCTTTACCTTGGGCATACCCTTTTATGTTTTCTCTCAGGCCCTTGAGTTTAATTCCCAAAAGAAAAACTCAGCCTCTATTTTCTGACCCATTATTTCTACCCCATTTTAACCAGCCTCTTTTTCGCGTCAGCAGTTTTTCAATGCAGCTGGTCACCCATCTTTATTTTGGCTTCCACACCTGACACCTCTTGCACTACGGTGCAATGTGAAGTATCGCTTACTAAAGACTTGCTTCTCCTACTGCCTCGCCAATATGAAAAATGGGTTGTTTTCTCATGCACATGAAAGGGCTATTTTTGCTTCTTTTGTCTATTGTGATTTTTTTCCTTCCATAATTTTTAACTGCATGTATGTATTGTATTTTAAATCTAAATGAAATCTCAAACACAATCTTTCCCCAGAACATGGCACATTGTGCACTTTATACTTTTTGGCAAGGCTCTGAATAATGTGAGCAAAAAAAATAACTCCACTTTATCTGAAAAATGACTGCTTATAAAATCATTCATGTTCTGCAGATCGAGCCAAGCAAATTCTTGGAGGGCATTGACGAAATAAAATATCACTCGCTTAATACGATACATGACTTTTTTATCCTGATGAAAAGGGGTGCAATAAAAAGAATGAGTAACAGATGGATTAGTCAGAGGTAAATGAGAAGATAGTTTACAGTGGTACTTGGCAATGTTCGGGGTGACAGCTGACCTGCTGGGGGAGAGGGGCGGGGCGGGCAGCTAGTCCCCCTTAATCAATCATAGCCTTAACAAGGCTGTGTGGTGTGTCTGGTTATGTCAGAGAGAGTGGAAAGGCTTTAGGAGAGAGAACTTGGGATAGACACAGAGCAGAGTCAGGCTCATCATTGGAGCAGGAGTGGAGGTGGACCCAGAGAAAGAGCAGACACAGACACTGGAGGGAGAGGCTCTAACACTCATTCAGTCATTACAATTAACATTTGTTCATTTGGCAGATGCTTTTATTCAACGCGACTTACAAGTGAGGCAGAATACGACACAAGCAAAAAGCCACAAAAGGAGTCAACAATAGTAGAAGTGCTTCATGACCACGTTTCAAGTTTGACCAGACAAGGTACCAACTAGCTGGTGGAGATGCAAGTGCATGAAACCATAGATTTGATTTTTATTTTAATAAATGGTCATATAAATGGTCATATTTTTTTCAAATGGTCATATTTTTTCATGTAAATGGTCATTTCTTTTCATAAATGGTCATTTATGGTCACCCTGAGGATAGAGTTAAAGTGGTTTTTTTGTCAGCCTCTGCACACAATGTTGAAGATTTTTTTTTTTTTTTCATTTGGTCAATTTTCTCTCATGCTCTGTCATACTTTTCTTTGACATCCTTTTTGTCCATTGACCCCTTTGTGATCCCAGACACACACTCTCTTCCAGGCCCCCTCCTCCGACAGAGTGTCTCAACATTCGACGGAAGACGACCCCCTCGGCCCTCACGCCCCCACCTGCAGGGCCCAGACAGGGATCTGAACTGAAGCGCCACATGCAGCCACGTCCATTAAACACATTGTTAGTATTCTCGGCCCTGCCAGAGTCCGGGGGAACACAATGAGCAGCAGTGTGACTCCTCACCGCTGCTGCGCAGCCCGCACTGGGACCTTTGTCAAGGTCCCTCCTCCTGCGTCTGAGTTCTGGGGGGAGGAAGGGGGAGGCCAAAGGGCTCCCAACTGTTGTGGTCTCCTTCAAGTCTTCGCCCCCCTCCCGGGACTCAGGGAAGTGTATAGGCAGAGCGCTCTGTCATCTTTGACACTGCCCCCCCCATCCTGGCTCCGCCATTATCTGCCGAACAGCGTGAGGCTGACACGGTCTTTATCTCCGGCTCAGGAGTCCCGCATCTACACAATAGTCAAATCTCATTCTCTCTCTCTCTCTCATACACACACTCGCACACAGCCACCTCTCTTTGAAAATGCTCTCTTAACGTTGCACTTAAAGCAGGTGATAAGTCAAGCACCCATCTTGGTCCTGGCAGGAGAACCGACAGAGGTGACCACACAGTGACTGAGAGTGACTGAGCTCTAATTACCTGTGCTCTCCCTCTTTGTTTTCAGATTTGTCTTTTCTCCTCCTTTCACACTATCAGCCATCTTCCTCCAAGACACGAACAAGTCCTTCTAAGACATTGCAGTTTTGAATTATCTCCTTATAAAGCAGGAAAGTCACAGAGAATGAGGTGATTGATTTTTAATTTAATTGTTGTATATTTATTGCTATCTCTTGCCTCCACATATCTCTCAGATTTTTTTCCTGCTAAAAAAGTAATTTTAGTTAAAGCAAAGCTGATGGAAGTTTCATTATTTACTCCAGCGCATTAGCGCCAAATACTCTGTGCATTTGGCGCTAATGTGTATTGACAAACACAACATGAGGATTATTGATTTGAGAGACAAACGACGGCTCCACGCTCGTCGTTCACTGCGGGCCCACGGTTAGCGGACTTGAAATGTGATCAGCAGTTTGCCGGACTGAATCCTAAATGGGAAGCTACTGATCCTGTACCCCTGAGTAAAATATTTCATCTGAACAACAGGTTATCCAGCTGTGGAACTGGATGACTTTGATGCAGAATGTCCAATGGATGACAACATTTGCCAAGCAAACAACCACCTTAATAATAAAAACCTGGTCTATGCCAAGTAATCTCTTAAAGATTTAAATCTGAGCACCACTGAAGTTCTGTAATTTGTATTTCTGATTATTCAATTACAAATAATTTTTTTTTTCCAATTTCATTTTAACCGCCAAAATATTGTGGAATCCTTGGGCATAGGCCTCTTTAAAACTCCTCTGTTTTTGTGTTTATAGATCAGCAGGTGATCAAGGGAACCTGTTGTTTATAGGTTGTTCTCTCATACTCATTTGCTCCCGTTGCTGTGTTTATCTACCTTGTTTCCCGACTCAAGGTCCTTTTCCCCTTCTCCCTCAAGTATTGATGTGAGGAATCTGAAGCTCTTGGCAAACTAAAGCAAATCGATATCCTGAACGCTGGGTGCTAGGTCTCTAATATCCTCTACACACCACCTGCCAAAATATTTATGTTCCATTTAAGCCTGAGGGGCTTAAAAATGCGAGGGGAAGAAAGCAGTCAACCCGATGTGCGGCCCATAAAACAAGGACCTTGCAGCTTGTATTGCTCTGTGATTTACTCTACCTTTTGTGCATTGCTTAGATCAGGCGCTTGGCTTTTACACCGCTCTGAAGGCTCGTTTAAGAGCTCGGATGGAGGAGCCATTGCAGCGCCTCCGTCAGAGTTCCCTTCCCCATTAGAACAGATTTACAAACGTGTGCTGATCTGAAGCGCTTCGATTGCAGAGTTCAAGGGCTCTGCGCCACTTTAAATGGGCAGGGGATAAAGAGCTCGGCAAGGCCGCTCCTGACAGTCACAGCTCCATCTGACGTTAAACAGGCAAACGGCAGCTGGAGGGAACGGGAGCCACCCAAGCGCCGTAATGTTTTTTCAGGACAAAAGTATCAGTTGTAAGCGCGCGTGCGGTTTGCGTGTTGTATGACTCCCGACTTGTTCAATTCATTTCTGATAAACTGCCGGGCTTCATTCCTCACCTCGGACAATGGATGACAAGGGCGCAGTGGCGCTCGGCTGACACCCGGCCCATTGTCTGCCCTGACACAGAGGGTGGGACGGAACGGACATCCATGGCGGTTAACATGCAAATGAATCTGGTAATGGGCTCGGAGGTGACGGGGAGGTCACGTGTGAAATTATTCAGTGTCAGATTAGCGGTGGTGTCCTGCGTGTGCATACGGCGTAGCTCTGTGTGACTCATGCCTCGAACGGCTACAGCTGGGCTCCTTCCCTCCGTTTACAATACTGCACCCACCGACAGGAAAGACAAGCAGGACTCAAGCAACTGGCAATATGCCCCCCCCCCATCCATAAATCTCAAGAATAAAGGAAAAAGAATAAATCGGAAAAAAACAGGAGCCGGTATGGGGGATGGGGGAAGAAAGCAGGGAAGCTCAAAGGAGAGAATGTGGGTGAGAGGACGGCACAATAGATTTTTTATGATCCATTTTATTTTTATTGATATGTACCCTGCAGAGGTAAAATGCCATCATCGGCTCACAACAGATGTCTGATTTTGTAAGATAAATTGGTCTGGCATTTGATCTCGCCTGTTATTATGAAAAATGAGCCAGAGGATCTGCTAGTGCTAGGCTCTCAAGCATCTTTCACTCTCTGAGTCTCCTGTAAGTGCCTCTTTAAATGCCATCTTTTAAAAAAATGTGAATTGAATGAATTTGTTCTGGTTTAAATTGTTATATGAGCACAGAGGGAGCCTCTGGTAAATCTGTGTGATACCCTTTACTGTCAGACCGTCAACTGTTGGCTGTCTGCAGTAATATATCCTGTAAATGCGGTTGAGAACATTGTGGGTCTTTCTTTTGTAAGACCTGTGGAATGGTTTACTGCTCTGTTGCTCTAGTTTACTCAGTAAGAAGTTTGGCCTGTGTTCATAAAGCAACATGTTGTTAATGCAGGCCTATATTCGCAGGCCTATATTAGCTGTTGTGCGAATATGCGGGCTGTCGCAGACCTGCAATTAACTAACAGCTGACAATGCACACAAACTTCTAGAAGGGATACTCAAAGGACGTCGCAGTGGTGAGGTCACAGAGTTATAGCCTTCTTCTCTCCTCACAATAGCTATCACCCTTCTCAGTCACAGTCCTTTGTCTTAGAGGGGGAACATTTGATCAAAGATACTCTGTGGCCTTCAAGTCCACATGATGCTACACCTAAAGACTCAACTAACTAACACAATCTTTCACCAGCCCATCAGTGAGAGATAGTATACTGGGTTAGTGTATGGTAGTAAGGTTGTATACTTGGCTTCCGATGCCTAGTCAGATTGCACCAGTTAACTTGTGGTAGGGCTTGAATAGTGTTATGCTCAAACTCACAGGTCTGGGAGCGCTGACACTGTTGTTTATTCAATTTGAATGGATACACTTCTGTTCTATTGTGCTGGAAGTCAGTCTGGATAAGAGTGTCTGCTAAATGAATGTAATGTAATGTAATGGGTAGGGGTGCAGTTAACTCCCTTGATTCTTGCAAAAATGTTGAATTGAGGCTGAGCATGTTAAACTGAGTTCATCACATTCTTAGCTTTGACCAGTTTTGACAATGGGTAGTGATATAAGCAAAATCATCTTAACATGAACATGTGAAATGAACATGTGATTTAATGAATTTCCTGGAAAAGAACATAGACAGCTGTTCAATTTTCCCATATCAAACATTTGAGTAGCTCTATTTAATCATATCAGTATGATATGATATAATATCAGCATATCAGTGGAATGCAAACCAGGAATATAGGCTGTCTCCAGAGGGTCCAGCACATAACATCACTGAGACTGTACACACAAGACAAGAGCACCGTCATTGCACTTTTCATTGCACTTTTCTGCACTTTTTCACACTTTTCTGGAACAACACTGCCCCCCAGGGGCATACCCTGGAACATACGATAATACAGAAGCCTTGAGAGCTGCATTGGGAGGGCATTTTATCAAAAAACATAAAAGATTATAAAAATGAAAGGCACATGATACCAAAAGTTTTGACAAATAGTTTATTTTTTATTCATTGTATAATGAAATGTAATTTGGTACTTAGGACATTTAGGGTAAATTCTGTCTCACTTGAGAAGGAAAAGTTGAGTCACTTGTCGATCTTATAGAAAAGTCAGATTTTTGGAGTTTTTGGAGTCAGATTTTTAATAAGTCTTTATAATAACACGTAACTCTAAATAAGTGGACGAGAGAATGTAAGTTTCTAGTAGATGAACGAAAAGTCAGATGCAACAAAATCCTAATGCATAGATCAGTCCCCCCAGACCATCTTACGCCCTACATGCATGGCCACAGACCAGCAATCTTAATTTTCAAGCCAGTGCGGAAGAGCCTGATATGATGAATCCATCATTGGTGTGGATTTGCTGTATAATTCAGTTGCAAGCAGTAGAAAATATACAACCATTTCACTGAGCTGTTTATAAAAAGCAGCCCGTTACACAAACAGCTAAAATAAATGCCACTCTCCCCTATTAGAGGATGACTCAGAATTAAAGGTCCTGAACTGGGCCATTGTTTGTCTGTGGACATGTCTGAATCTTGGATAAGAAAAGACACTGATCAACAATAACAAAACAATTTCAGCAACAAAGAAAAAAGCGCTGTGGCACATGGATTCTTATTGTATGTAGCAGTACTACAAAGATGAAAAGCATCAGCTGAGTATAGGATCAGAGCCTGAAATGCAATCACATAGAAAAATAAATGCTTTGGGTGTAGCAGAACAAAAACTGGTATGACATAAAAATGCACACAAACAGAAAGCTGTTGTATACTTTTCTGGGGAGACAAGGACAGGGAAGAGCTGAGAGCCACTGTCCAGGCTGGAGCAACCTGTGAAAGTCTCTGAGCAGACACAGGTGAGGGGAGTGGAGCATACAGGCACATGGAGCTTGTGACACTTGCTTCTGAACGCCTTACAATAATAGCATTATTTTTTAACATTGTGCAGATCACATTACTGGCAGAAAGAAGTATCTCTCCAAAATTTTTTATTTCACTAGATTCAAAACCCAAACTCCTCACTTCTGCAATACAAACTGCAAATGTGTATGGTGGCAGCAAAACACAAAGTAATAGTAATAATAATTAAAAAAAGATTACTAAGGATCTTGTGACAAGAACTGGGTTTTGTGTCTGCTGAAGGATCCTTTTTTAAAGGAATCTTTAAAGGATCTTTCCCCTATGTAGTAGTGCACCTGCTTGTCTGAGGGGCAGCCTGAGTTCAAATCTGACCTGCCCTAGATCCCCCTTCCCCTGTTCATTTCAATATTGCCTCCCTGTCCTTGTTTTGCAGCATGGGCATCTCTAAATAAATAACAATGCACCTCAGCAGAACTTTACACTTCAAGATGTGGACAGCACTGCAGCCTGGGACTTTATTTTGGGCTTTATCCCAAGAGGGAATGCCCACAGCCTGGCCTCTTTCCAGCAAGCTTCCCACTTACTGGAGAAAAAAGTTCGTAGGGTCGGTTTCCCTTTCAGTGAGTTGGAGGGTCACTTATCCCACAGAGCGAGCAGGGGGAAACCTCCAGCAGTTTTGGCCCTGGATAGAGGACATCACAAAGGCAGAAACACCCCTTACCCCTTCCCTGAAATACGTGATTGATTACTCTCACCGCTGGTGTGGATGGATTACTGACCGTTAATCAACCAGCTTGAGAGCAGGGCATGGCATCGGCACCAGGTGAAGGCTGACAGGGAAAAGGAAAGAAAAAAAAAAGACATTTTCTCAAACGGCCGAGTAACGACTCGCACTTGGGCCGAGCCCTCATGCATATGTGAGTGAGGCAATTAATCCCGTCTGTTAACTTTGGTCACCTCTTGATAAATTAAAGCCCTTGTGTGAATTTATAGTAAGACATTGTAACACCTAAAGCAAGAGTGGACAGCTATTTTGAAGACCACGAACGGAATTCTGTATGAGATTCTGAAGGCAATGGTTTTTGGTTCACTTTTACCTCACTTCTTTTGGCCTGTTATTTATCACCACGCCCTGGGGTAAAAGTACCCTTCCATTCTATCAATTCCAACTGAACACAGATTCAAGGAGCATTGCTTCCCTCTGGGTTCGCTGCTGTGATATTAAACAATTAAATCAGCAACCTACTGGCAGTTTAACATTTTACTTTTATGAAAGTCTGGTACTCCTCGGTCTTCTTTGTACAGCCTCCAGGTCATATTCACAAAGCCACTTTAGCTGAGAATATATTATTGCTTGCCATTTTAAGACCTCTGTCTTTTCTCATTCATTTACAGATTCCTTTTGCTTTACAAGTCAAGACTGCAATCTGCTGAAAATTATTAGGTTGAAATATTGGTATTTGATTTATAATTGTTTTGTCAATCCCAATTTCCAAAAGAAAATCTACTTGGAACAATCAAAAGATTTATTTATAACCATATTTTAAACAATGAGGCAGTAGCACTAGGTTGTTAGAGCATGCTGTTGATGTCTGCCTCTCTTCTGTTGAGCCTCTTTTAATAGTTTTTCTTTTTTCTGATGAGTTTCATTATAGTGCTCTTGTATGAGATATTGACAGCTTCAAACACAATGAGTGCAAGAAACTCGATAACAGTTAAACCTGTTCATCAATTTTGCAGCGTAACGCAAATTGCATTCACACAGATTTTAGATTACCTCCTCATTCAATACCTTGAAATCACTTCACTGTTCCTGTAGTGTGTAAGAGTCATTTGGATTTGATGGTCTATGCACGTACAGAGAGACCATGTAATTTTTATTCCTCCAACTGCTGTCAGGAGCAGTGAGGAAAGGAATCATTTTGGAAAGAACCCATGAAGCAAATTCATTATATAAATAAACAGTGCCTTTTCAGAATCGATGAGGTCAAATGTATTTAGTACATTTCGACACAATGACATAACTTTGAAGAATAGAAGATAACTGCTTGATTAACTATAAGAAAAAAGATGCAAACGCAACAGTCAGAAAAGGCATTCACTCTGAATGCAGCCTGAGCCCTACATTCCACACATCTCCAGTAAGAGTATGGTTTATATGCTATATTTGCTATATGACTTGGGTTTCATAGTGGTGGGAAACAATTGGCTTCTGGAAACAGAACTGTAGAATGTGTGGAGGTCCTGGTCCCGGGGGCAGAAGTAAGACCAGGAGGGACAGTTGTGTGCCTTAGACATAAAATGTGCTTCCTCAGCAGTAATGCCTTTGAGGAACTACCACACCCCTGCCATGCACTTTTGTGCACTGCTGTACTCTTTTTGCTGTGTGCTTGTTTTTTCCCAGAAAACCGGTAGTGCACACTGGGGTATTGGGGTGGGGTGGATGTCATAAATAGCCTTCAAAATGCTGTTTTTAACTTTGTACAGCACCTGTACCTCCACTATTCTCTGTTTCATTTCTTCCATCCCCCCACCTCTTTCTTTTTTTCATCGTGTTATTCCAAGGCGTTCGTTTGTGCTTCACACAGGGCAATTTTAACTGTGGGTAAAGCTTACACTGGGGGTAAGGCTTTCACTGTAGTGGCTACAGATAACAGCCCAAGGATTTTGCAGAAAACTAAAACAAGAATAATTTAGGTTTAGGCATGTCCTAATGTCACCAAGCTCTTTTAACGGCTCAGCTGTTTCTGGAATAGTTCAATAGGGTTTGGTGTGGGAAACAGGAACCTACATCTGAATCTGAAACTTGAATGTACAGCTGCAGATTGTGCTTGTACAACATTCTGTATGGGAATATTGTTTCATTGTTAACAACGTCATTACAACAGGAATATGAACAATTTAATTCCCTATGTGTATCAGTTGATGGGTCAGTGGTGTTGTAAGATGTGGTCCAGGTTACCATTTGTTCTGATGAATTTCTATTGACAGAGTTGTGATACTGACAGACAGAATATACACAAATAACACAATTGACAAACACAAAATTGACAGGACAGAAATATACTTGTATATGCATTGGTCTTACCCTTCAAAACAGGGAAATATAATTAAGGATAATTTGATATATTTTTTAGTTCATGTATAGATACATGGCTGTGATCTGTTAGTGTCTTCAGCACAGATTTATTCTCCATCACTAGAACAACCCCCCTTCCTCTTTGCTGAGCTATTTAAGGATTGTGGTTGTAACTAAATGTGACTAGATTAAATCATTATGAAGTGCCTTGTGTTTAATGCATTCCTTTTTAAATTATTAATGCTTGGAGATTATTAAGCACTTTGAACATAACTAAGATTGTGTCAGTTGAGTAATAGCCAAAGGCCTTCCCTTACAGAGCAGTAGTATCGGTTAGAATGGACATAATAACAAACAGCGCAGAATCATGTCAGAAGCTCTGATTTCAGTGTGATGAAGTGTTACCTTCATTTCCAGAGATGGCCAGCAGATGGCACAAGTATGCAACTATGCTCTTAGTGTGTGTGTGTGTGTGTGTGTGTGTGTGCATTAAGTGCTGCCTTCTGTCAAATTATTTGTTGTGACACTCAAAGGGTGGAACATATCTCATCTGAATGAAGCCATCAGTTGTATGGTTGAAAGCTGAAATATTTTCATATGCTGAAATATGCTGCTTGGGAAGATGGAGAGATGTCTTAGATTTGTGATTTGAGTGCTGCACTATCTAACCTAATCTACAAATATACAAGGACTTATGAAAATGTAGATATATTTTTCTAAAAGATATAGGTACATGAGTATACAAAAGTGTCATTCCGATTCAAACCAGAGAGAAAAGTGTCATTCCAATTCAAACCAGAGAGAAAATCTTCAAAAATTGTTTTGAATTGACTTACAAGGAAGAACTTTAATGGCACTTTAAAATGTAATAATGCCTTCAGGAACAGAACAGTAACAGTTACTGAATTGGTCATAACAGATAGATGGAAATATGCTTCAAGATAAGATATGATAAGATAAAAGAGTTCTCATATATTATATAATAAATGCAACAAGAGACTGGCACAGAATTTATTGTACAGAACATATTTCCTGCGGTACCAGTCTCCGGGACACAACTTCCAGCTCTTTGAGAGAAAGCCCTGATAAGTGAAATAAACTGCTACATTGCAAGCATATATGCTTCAACATATACTTTGACATATACCTTCAACACACACATGCACATACACACATGTATACATGCACACATGCATGTACACACACACACACACACATACAAACACACAAACAAAGATCATTGACAGAGGGCAAAGCAACCTCAATGGAAAATTTTCTGTAGGTGGATACCATGAATCAGATTCAGAAAGTACACAGACCCCTTCACTTTTTTCACATTTTGTTATGTTGCAGCTTTATGCTGAAATCGTTTAAATTCATTCATAAATTTGCAAAAATTTCTAAAATCCTGTTTTCACTTTGTCATTATGGGGTATTGAGTGTAGATTGAGTGCAGATTGATGAAATGAATTTAAACAATTTGCTACATTTGTGCATTTATTCATCATGATTGCTTACAGTGTTTTGTTCAAATGAAATTTTCTTTCCACAACTGGTTTCCCTATTTTTTTTTTTTTTTTTTGCAATCACCACTTGTATTCTAGGCTTACCTCTCCATAACAATCAAGAGAGACAAATGCAATCCTCTCAGACACTCATTTGCAGCCAATGGCTTTTTTGACACAACAGACACATAGCACAATGCAGTTGAGTGAGCACTCAGTGGGGATAGACGTCACTCCAGTGATGTCATCTGAGCAAATCACAGGATCATGGTGAAACACTGCCTGAGAGCAGTGAGACGTGGAAGCCATGGCCTCCCTAATCATATGTATATACTATCAAACTGGGAATACTGATGTAATGGAATGGGGCATAATTTATGTATAATGTACGCAGATGCAATATCAGCCTTAAACAGGAAGCCCCTCAATTAATGAATGAGTGACAGAATAAATAGAAGGAATCAGAACAGCAGGTGTGCTACCTGCCAAGTTAGAGTTAGCTTATTTTGGGAGTTACCAACAGACATAACTACAACCCTGAAGTTGGGCTCATTACAAACTTCTGTCTCATGTTTTGTTTCTTTTGACTTATTCAGAGGACATCAAAAGAAACAAAACATGTTCTTTTGTGGAGATGTGATACAGAGAAAATGATGGGATTGTTTGTAAAGGAAATCAGAGACCTTGTTAATTATAAGTATGCCTGACTGAATTTCCTCACTGTCCATAACTTCTCAGATGAGAATTTTGCATGTCTCAGGTTTGGGCTTTCAAAGTTTAACTTTGGCTTGAGTTCTGGCCCTCTGACAAGGTGGCCTTTCCACTCTGCATGGAGGAGCTCCTCTCAGAGTTGTCTCCAATCACTCTGCTATTCACCCTCCCTTCCACCTACTTCCCTGAAGGTATTCCATGTGACGCACACTGGACCTTAGCTTGCTTGTGCGCTCATGTCATATCACACTGTGGCATAACAGGTACAGAGCTGTGCCTGAAAAGGGACAATAAAATGTAAGAAAGAAAGTGATAAGAAAAAGAAGAAGGGCTATTACATTTATTGTATAAAAATTTGAACCAATGACAGTCATGTGAAAGAATCACATTCATCTGAGGGCTTGCATTTGGACACCTGCCTTAATCAAATCACATGTGCAGTTTAATATTTTAACTGTGTTTCTTTTTTTTTCTCAGCCGGTAGAGTATTAAAAGGTGGCAGATCAGTGCCCTGCTTGTTACTGTGGGTAGAGTCTGAGTAGCGGGGACAATAAGCTGGATCCTAAGAGAAAATGCCATTACTAGAGGTGCTTCAGATCACTGGAAGCATGCTTGGTAACTCTTCCAGTCCTAACTCTACCATGCCTGTGCCCACCGCCGTGGTGCCCACCTGCCATCCCAACGCCACCCTGTGCTCTGGCGCCTCCTGCCTGGCAGCTCCGGGCAGCTTCAACCAGATCCTGAGCCTGGTGCTGAGCACAGTGCTGACCGTCATGCTGGCCATGGTCATGTTCGCCATGGGCTGCACCGTGGAGATACGCAAGCTGTGGGGCCACATCAAGCGCCCCTGGGGCATCATCGTGGGCTTCCTCTGCCAGTTCGGCATCATGCCCTTCACCGCCTTCGCCCTGTCGCTGGCCTTCAACGTCCTCCCCGTGCAGGCCGTGGTCATCCTCATCATGGGCTGCTGCCCCGGCGGCTCCAGCTCCAACATCCTGGCCTACTGGCTGGATGGAGACATGGACCTCAGGTGAATAGAGACCCTTTTGACTAATGCACATTATGCAATGTGCTCTGTCAGACACACGCTTGGGAGTGAGTGGACATGAGGTAAACTTACATTGTCTTAGGAAACACTGTCTGCACACTGAAAGGGTGGCTTGCATCTGCATGTCTGCAATGCAGTATCAGTATAACTGTGTGTGTGTGTGTGTGTGTGTGTGTGTGTGTGTGTGTGTGTGTGTGTGTGTGTGCGTGTGTGTATGTTTTTGTGGGCTTGTGGGCTTGTATGTATCTCTGTGTGGCACCCACGTCCCCAAAACTTTTTTGAAACAAAGTAATCATTTCAATGACTGTGACTAATTCAAAAGGGAGCACACTGATATGACAGCAAATTAAATGGTTAATGTCAAATTTGACGCTTTTTTATTTCACTATATACATATAATTTTATATTATTATATTATTATTATTTTTGCAATGATAAAATCTGTTTGTGTTTCTTTGCTGTAGTATCAGCATGACTGCCTGCTCCTCCATCCTGGCCTTGGGCATGATGCCTCTGTGCCTGCTCATCTACACCAGTGTGTGGACTTCAAGTGACACCATCCAGATCCCTTATGACAGCATAGGTAGGAGGACTACTGTATCACCCACATACCATATTTATGATTGAAAATAGTTATACCATCGATGTTCTTTATGTACAAGAGCATGGCTACTATTACATCACTGACATTTTTTGTGAGAACTTAGTGAGAGGTAGAGGTCAGTGATTAGGAATCAGAAGTTAAACAGCCAGAATTTGTGAGAAATTGAATAAAGAGAATTCATTTGGAGTATAATTCAATACTGTTTTCATGCAATACATCTATACAATAAAATGCTTGTTTGTGTGTGTGTGTGTGTGTGTTGTGAAATGTCCTTTTCACATGTCCCTCTGGTTTGTACAGGCATCACCCTTGTCTCTCTCCTGATCCCAGTTGGTTTGGGGATATATGTCAAGCACAGGTGGCCCAAGACTGCAAAGAAGATCCTCAAGGTGAAGTCATATTAAATGCTGCCAGACAGAAACTGAACCATTGCTGTTCAATGGATCTGTCTGTTAGTACTGTGATAATTGCTCAGGCAATCAGTCTATCCGCCTTCTAAGTACAGCCAATAAAAAAGAATATTTAAAAATGTATTAAATTGAAGACAGAGTGTCAGCCTTCTAAATCACAGCCGATAGAGAAGAATATTTAAAAATGTATTATATTGAAGACAGAGTGGTATTTAAGAAGACAGAGCGCTCTCCAACTGAAAGTCAAGTCGCTATGCATTGTGGCCATGGAGATGCTTTTGCCCGGTGCTGATTGCTGTGGCATGTGTGGATCTGCAGGTGGGCTCCATCATGGGGGTTATCCTCATTGTCATCATTGCAGTGGTGGGCGGGGTTCTGTACCAGTCTTCCTGGACCATCTCTCCTTCCCTCTGGATCATCGGGACCATCTACCCCCTGATCGGCTTCAGCTTGGGCTTCCTACTGGCACGCATAGTGGGCCAGCCCTGGCACAGGTGACCCCTCCCTCATTCTGCAGACACAATCTGACAGACAACAATCCAACTGATCACTGCATGTGCATATAAGCGTGTGCATGCCTGCTTCAGTGCAGGAAGCCTGGCTCATCTCTGACCCAGGCACGTGTGTATGTCTGTTACCTATGCGCAGGTGTCGCACCATCGCCCTGGAGACAGGCTTCCAGAACGCGCAGCTGTGCAGCACCATCGTGCAGCTGTCCTTCTCGACAGAGGAGCTGGAGGTCATGTTCAGCTTCCCCCTCATCTACAGCATCTTCCAGCTGGTGGTGGCCGGGGCCGCCGTGGGAGGTGAGGCCTAGCTGTTCTACTATGACTGGGTGCTTTTCCTGCATCATCATTAACATGATTGCTCTGCATCAACATTAACATGATTACATTATTATACTACTTCATGGGAGCGACAGTCAAACAATTAAACGTGTTACTTTGAAGTTTGAATGTGCCTTTGCTTTAGTAAATGTCCAACAGTATATATGGATCATGTGTAAAAGCTTAGGCCCTCTGCTATGACATCGGGTAACATTAAAATGTGCTATTATATTTGCATGATCTTTTTCATTCAATATTGCATTTTTCATTGTTATTTGTGAATTTATATTTTTCTTCCAAGAAACTGAGCAGTAAAACTATTGTAAAAGCTTAAATAATGGTGGAAAAAAGACTATTACATGTAAGAACTGTAGTCCAAAAGCATTTTTTATTATCCTACCTATGAAACACAAGAGTAAGCACTATAATAGACTGCACTATAAGCACTATAATTCTCCCTTCCTCAGCTTATCAGATATATAAGAGGTGCTGTCGGCGAGGGTCAGACTGTGAGGACAGCGAGAGGGCGGAGTGCAGTGTCGCGGTGGAATCAGCTTACAAGAAGAAGCAGGACTACGCCGTGGAGAACAGCGGGTTCCAGTGCGATGACAATGGAAACACTGGAGGCAAGTTAACCCAGCTGTGATAGCACCAAGACTGCACACCTATGACAGTCACGGAACAGTGACCTGACTTCGGTTCCACAGGTGCCTGCTACTTTGCAGGCAGTCAGTGTGCACTGCAGATGCAAACACTCACTTTCAAGGGCTCATTGTGATTTTGTGCACGAAAGGAAAACAGACTTTCGTCAGAGTTGTTACTGTGCAACTCCTCATTTCCACCTGCTTAACCTGTCTTGGAAACAGAAGACCTGAGAACGGAATACAAGTCACGAAACCCTGTGGAGCAGGCCTGACAGAAAGTGAACAAAAAAAACAGGATTCCTATGTTCTGCTGTCTACCCAGCTTTCATACACTGGACTGTGGAGGAATTGACCAATGACTCCATTCAGACCTTATGGACATTACAAAAGCATTTAAATCAATCTTATTACAGACCATATTTATTTTTTTATGCCAGTCAAACTAAATCTAATTTATTACAAACTGTTTCACAAAAGACATTTTGTTTTTTTGCAGTAACTATGCAATGGAAATTACATTTAGCACAAGCCGTCTTCTCTGCAACAACATATGTACTTTTCCTTTAACTTTCCGAAAAGTCGGATGTTGTCCTTTCAGCTGTAAAGGACTTTTTCATCTTTTGTTCTATATTCTACTGTGAGCAGCAGTGTAGCATAGTGGTAAGGACTAGGGCTCACAACCCAAAGGAGGCTAGTTTGACTCCCTACCAGGGCACTGCTGCTGTATCCTTGGGTGAGGTATTTAACCCAGAACTGCCTCATTAAATATCCAACTGTATAAACTGATAACATCAAAATTGTAACCTAACTGTAAGTCACTCTGGATAAGAGCTAAATGACAATAATGTAATATATGTTTATTCTTTTGCATGATTTTTCCAAAAATTTTGCTTAGCATGTCATTTCTTAGTGCCTGTTTTCAAGAAGAATGGGTATTTTTGTGTTTTTAAGCTACCATTTAATAAAGTCTGTTTTACCTATACCCTTCACTGCATATATACTTTGTATGTACACAACAAAATTCTTTATGTTTATGATACATGTAAAACACACACATACATTCAAATAATGGTACATCATTTTTTTCACAGCCGTTCTGGTCAAACCTAACACCATTTAATGGGGAAGACATGAAATGTTTTCAAAACCTTGCAAAGAAAAATCTCTCCAGTTCTGTCCAGTCTATTGGATTCTATTGGATTCAAGTCAGGCCTTTCACTGAGCAACTCTAGATCATTATCTCTATTATTGTTCAACCATTGCAGTGTGGCTTTGGCTTTGTGCTTCGGGTTATTGTCCTGCCGAAACATGAATGTTCTCCCTAGTTTGAGAGTCTTGGCTCACCTCCACAGGTTTGCCTCAAGGACATGCCTATTCTTTACACCACCCAGTCTCCACTCTAACAAACTTTCCAGCCTCTCCTGATGAGAAACATCCCCATACCATGATGTGCAGCGCAATGTTTTGTTTGGACCAGAAGGCATGCTTTGAACATATAAAAAGAAGTTCCAGTTTTGTCTTGTCTGACCACATTTTTTCCACATCTAAATGCTTCTTTGCACACTCCACTTGAAATGTGTCTTTTTGAGTAATGGCTTCTTTATTTCCATTCTTTCTTCCAAACAGCAAAGAGGAAGAGTGATCAACTATTTTTTCCTGACACATTACATCATTTAGCAAACACTCTTACCCAGATCGACTTACATAGGTTATACTTTTTTTTTTTTTTTTTTTTTAACAATGTTATACATCTATACAGCAGGATATTTACTGAGGCAACTGTGGGTTAAGTACCTTGCTGGGAATCAAACCGGCAACCTTTCAGTCACAAGTCATGCTCCTTAACCACTATGCTACACTGCCATGACACTATCCCTGGACCTCAAAATTCCATGATCTGAAAATGAGGCAAAAAAACACTTGAAGACAAAGGCCTACAAATACATGCAGGAGTCCAAGGAGGGGTGAACTCAGCAGATGACTAGCATCTGTGCAACTTTTACCACCACCATTACCCAAACCAACTTAAGCATGAAGGAATAAAGTCAACTCTGAGTGCACCAAAATAAAATATATCAATTTACACTGATGATGGTATGCAGAAGACTGAGCATTGATTACAAATTGATGGCAGTTCCATGGTAGTGCGTTAATGCCTTTGTCAGACTACATTTGGCATCTAGGCACCACGCAATACACAAAAGACACAAAAAGACACAAAAGACACAGATGATCTTGGAAAAAGTACAGCGAAGGGCAACAACACTGCTTCCAGGTACCAATGAAGAGAGACTCAAGGCACTTCAGAAATAAAATGGACTACAGAAACTATTTTAAGAACAATAAAACGGACTACAGAGATTTTTTTTTAAAGATTAATCTGTTAACAGACCAAAAAAACATTTGTGCATTTTAGTACAAGGGAAATTTAATACTGATACTAGAAGTATTTTTTTCTGAAATGGATGGAACAGCTTGCAATAGTGGAAGTGGAGACATTTGAAGTGCCTCCTGCTCAGCTTAGGTGCAAGCAACTCCAACTGACCAAAACGGATCACTTTTTATCATGGATACTGATTGATGTGCTTCACAATCAGTCCAAGAAAAGGTTTCAGTAAACATCAGTAAAAGCGCACAGAGATTAATATAAGAGTAGCCTGTTTCATTACCAATTCATTTTTTTGCATCCAGGAATGCTCCGTAAAACTAAAAACAATCATTGATGTTCTCCCATATCTTTTATTGCACTGTCTCATGTCAGAAAAGCTTTATGTAAACACTTGAGTCTGCGGAGATCAGAAACCGATGGAGGCAAAAATATCATCAATGTCATCCCCACTTGTCATAGTGAGATTCAGGGTGTGACTTCTGCCGTTCCTGTCAGTATTCTCGCTGGTTACGTCATCCTGTCCCCCTGTCACCCTTTCAGGGGAGCCCTCCTTCTCTGCTGTCAGGGGCTGGTTATTCGTGCCCCTTCTGGCACGTTTGCAGGTCCGTCTCCTGCTTTTACTGAATGATGTCCCGCGATATGCGTTCCTCCAGGCAGCGTAAAGAGAAGAGCAGCGTCTGGTCCTGCCACCTCCGTTGAGGAAAAGGGCTCCAGAGATCTCCTTTCTCAAGCCCTTCAGCTTCCTGCTTACCCTGGAAAGAAGATAAAAACAAAGCAAAAAAAAAAACATATTTAAATAAACTAAGTGCCATCAAAGGGAATAAAATCTGTGTGATTACAGGTTGCTCTTTTTCACAACAATTATTACATATTTTACTTTATAAGTCATAACGGGATTTATTTGTTGCAAAAACAAAGCAATATGAACAAATTAGCTACAACGTGCAATAAATAAAATGTCACACACAAACAGAAAAATTCCAAATACTCCTAATCTTAATCTTTTACTTCCTCCTATTATTAGCGGGGGTTAAAGGTTTAATGCAGTGGCTGCACCTGAACCCTTGTGATTCCAGGCACTTCATCCTTTGGCACTTGAGGTGGAGAAGCCGCAGAAGCCTGCTGTCCCTGCGCAGTTTCCTGCTTTTGCACCAGTCGATCATCTCCGTCAGATGTGCCGCCATGTCACTGAAGGAGGACACTGCTTCTACCTGCTTCAAGAATCTCTTCTTCTCACCAATCATGGCCGCTTCCTTTGAGGAAGACCTCCTTTTTGGCGTTTGTGGCACTGAAGATACTCCACAAACAACCTGCATTGGGAGACAGTAAAACGGAGTGTATATATTTAGCAGGCTACATAGTGCACATCAATTTGTCCAGGACAATGGCTGATTCTTAAAAACAGAGTTTTAGATGAAGAGGAATGAAATGGGAGTTTATGTTTAAAAATTCTCTTATATAACTGTGAAATATCCTTAGCTAAATTCTTGAAACATGAAACAAAATATGTTTTAAGTGATTGGTGAATTACACAATCATTTATTACATAAAACCAAAATAATATGACTTGTTATTCTGTTATTAGTACTTCTATGGCACTGTGCAAATTTCTGGTGGTGTCTGAACTACAAAGCTGCCTAGTTCATGTCCTTAACTAAATTTAAAAGTAAAGCCATAGTTTATTATTATTTTTGGATGAATCCATTCTGATTAGCAGTGGGTTGCCTATTTTTATTTTTTTTCCATGATGTTTTCACCTTCTTTGCTCTTCATTGAATCTTTAGGTAGTATACGCTGTAGAATTTTTAAAATGCATTTCTCCCACTGGTCTAAAGACTCAAGAAGGCAGCATTTTTCATCTGCCTTCTTGACATTCCAGTAAAGGGTGTAGTTTTTTTTTCTCAGAATATTTTACATGCCAAGTGCTTTGGTAATTAGCTGGAGGACTAATACAAACCTGACTGGTGTTTCCATATGGCCTTTTAAGCATGGCCTTCATATCCAATCCACAGAAATTATCTATGGACAAGAGAAAACAATTGAGATCTCAGGATTACGGAAAAGGGTCGATCTTTTCTCTGTACCAAAACAGATAAACAGATGTTAAATTCCATTTTTAAATAGGGCCGTGGGTGGGATTCAGCGTACAATGTTAGGACTTCCTTAATCTGGCACTCTTGCCTCGGACCAGCTAAAGAATAACATCCATGCTTTTCCACATAGCACATGTCTCCTACTCCTGAGAGAGGTGTTGTGAATGCAATGTGGTACAGCTGAGACAGGTATTGCAGGCAGGACCGGGGCTGAGGCAGAGGAACAAGACTGAGAATGTACTAGAATATACACTTCACAGGAGATACAGGTGGAAGCCAATACACCTTCCACAGATATTCACGAAACAAACTAAACACAACACCTGTTAGTGTATGTGCAGTAACACTGAAATATATAAGAAGTAATCCCATACTTGAAGAGATGTTTTGGCTAAATTACATTAATGAGGGATGACAGACACTGTATTCACTCTCTTATGGATTGCAGGTTGTGGACTTGTGAACTGGAAAATTTTGGAGCCCCAGCATTAGGCCACTGATCAAAAGAACTAAGTATAATTGGATCAGAATGGAAACAGAGCAAAGACAGAGGATGAAAGAGCAGTCTTACCCATAACTCCTGGGCGCCTGTGCAGAACTGCACTCCCCAGGTCTACCTTTTCCGTCTTCTTCCCTAACGTCCCCATCTGTGGGTGATTCCTACTCGCCCCTCTCCTCCCTGCCGCCTCTCTGAACAGCCTGCTCAGCAGCGTGGGCCTCAACATTCCCTTGACTTTGGCTGAGGTTCGGACCCAGTGCGGCTCCTTTTCCCGCAGGTCTGTGTATGATGGCCCTAGGAACGCTGGCAGGTCAGTGGGGAGGGCAAAGTCTGTCAGGAAAGGCATTGGCTGTGCCTGTGACACCTCCTGCAGGAATGGCAGCATGTTCTCGTACAAAGGGACCAGGTTCCTCAGTATACCCTTGGAAAAGACCCTGCATAGACAGGTCAATTTAAAATGGTTACGGACATTTTTACAGTAGAACCCCAGAGATACCACTCAGTTAAAACTGAACATACCAACTCATCTGATGGCAAAAGCTTTCTTGACAATGAGTAAAATTTTAGGAAAGAAAGACCAGGGTATTTTGTCTACAGCACACATCTGTACTAACCTTGTATCACTTGTACGAATGATGCAGCGAGCCAATGAGGAAATTAAGAATGGGTAAATTTTTGGGCTGCAGGTGGCACCGCACTCACCAAAGGCGACTGAGCATGCTGGTCAGCACAACATTCAATACAACGAACTCTCCCCAGTGGAGATGCTGTCCTGTCAGACTGTATGGAGGGTGGAGTCAAGGCCTTCCATTCTAAAATTTGCATTGGCTGACATCAGTACACATTTAAAGCTGCTAATACTAAACACACCATCACAATGGTGTTACAAATACATTCTATATGTAGACTAAAGCTTTGTATATGATGCTCAAAACATTTACCTCCCATACTTCCCACACATGCAATTCATTTCTAATAAACCCTAAGTGTACCTTGTTAATATGAAAAACGGCTTCTAACTAGTAGCATTAAAAGTTTTGCCACTCAAATTCCATAGACGGGCCAATATAAGTCTGACATTTCTCCTCGTCCAGGTTGCTGATGGAGCAGCAGGCTCTGCCGGAAGGATACAGGAAGGCCTGAGAACAGCGCTGTGTCAGACACAGCATCAGCTTGCAGGCCCCCAGCACTTTGAGACACAGCCATTCCAACATGGGCTGGCTGGGGACCTCACACTGGCCTGACTGCTTTCCCAGCACCCTGTACACACAGGAACATGTACATGAGAGAGGACCAATTCAATTATAAACATGTAGTCATTTGCTTAACAGACCAACTTTGTCTACGGTAAACCTGCGTAGGATGTCACTTTATACAGATACGCATTTGCTGAATCAGGATAACGTATTTTGCTCTACAGTGCAACAGCACTGTCCTGGTTACAAGCCTTTATTTAACTACAGAGATTCAATCACAAATATAATTTAAAGCTTAAAGATGTTAAGCATGTAACTGTTCATCTCCAGTGTACTACAAATGTGTGTAATTCCTTTTGGGGCACAGGTAACAACTTGTCATGACCATGACAAGCAGGAAAGGACATTAGATGACTGCAATGCTGAAGTACCTTTGTGCCTTTTTTGGACACATCTCCTTGAGGTCCTTTAAGGCAGCATCCAACTTCATTTCCTTCAGGCGGTTTATGCATTGCTCAACCTGGAAAAAAATTACGCAATGCAAACAACAATCCGCTCTTCTGGCCTTCTCAGATTTGCATTATGTAACATCTGGATTATATAATGTCTGGATACTGGATGTCTGCTTTTATGTATTTATTTACACACATAAGTACGTAAAGAGTACAGCCGCTAAATAAAGTTCAACAAAGAGCAACGTCTGTTACTGAGTTTACACTCAGACCCCCCTCAAATATCTTGCAAATAATTAACAAACGTAAATAGACTCTCCTCACCTGTTTGATGGCCCGGAAAGGTGCGTGTTGCCTGAGGCTGTTATTTAAAACATAGAGTAGCGCGTACAGAACGCGGACCTCCGTCTGTAGGGTTTTACTGTGCAGTAACTTCAACACTTTGTCGGACTCTTTCAGGAGGCATGTTATGTTCTTGTCTAGAGGTAAAAACAGCGTTATATAACATTAAACCATGGAACACCAAACCATAAGGAAATTCAAAAAGGAGGGCAAGGAGAGCCCCAGACATACGATGAGGTTGCTCTACTTTCTACTCCTACACACCATAGCGTCCCAAAGCACAGTTATGAGAAGAGGTATTACAAAAATTGTTTTAAGATGGCCGCGTCTCTGTATTATAATTCAATATTTAACATGAACACTTTTCCCACTAGGTTGTCCACACAATAGTCAGCCAACGCGAACACTATATTTTGCAATCTGATGCACGTTTTATGTTCCAAACAAGTATGCCAATCCTCACGGAGACGTGAGCATAGTAAGCGAATATTTTCCAGTGCATGGATCATTTAACAAACTATATTTCAGAGGAGCTAACGTTGGCTTTATGTAGTTATTACGACTACACATAAAAAATGTCAAAAGCCTGAGTACATCATATACTAGCTCCCTATCGAAGACAGCCCTATCTAATGTATTACATAACGTTTGTCTACGTCGCTACATGTGCTGCATTTATACACAACTGTATTACTGTGTCGGGATACCAAGCTTGCTAGTGTACTGACAGCCCAGTTAACATACAGAGCAGCTTGTTACCTTAGCGTAGCTGCCATGTGAACTTACTAACATACCCACGTGGGCTACACAACACAAGCAGAGTCAACACTGTTTAAGCAGCCAGTTAGACACTAGCCAGTGTGTATATAACGCCGAATGTCTCAGTTATACAGGTCTGCACGTCACTCACCTGAAGAGTTATTAAATGGAATACGAATCGTAGAAATTGCACCAGGTGGGGAAATGTTTATTCTATTCCACGGTTCGGTGTCCATGCTTTCCAGACACCATCGATAGCCGGAAGTAGCGAATTGAACACGGACATGCGTCACATTTTCCTTTAAAGGTACAGTCAATAATACGTTTTTGTCACTTACAATATTTGTTTGCTTAACTGATTTTCTTTCCCAGCGCGAAACTTTCGCGTATTATATTCATATTTATCACAGGCAGAGGTGAAATGGTAAAGAACAGGGCTCGCAATCCCAAAGTTGCCAGTTCGATTGCCAGTTGCTATTTCCTGAAATAGAAGTGATACACGTGTACAGCAGGAAATACTAACATAACATAAAACATCCACCAAAATATGCAACAGACTCAAATACTGTGAAAACATATTTTTTAATGTATGAATAACCTATTGAAGTATTTCTACATTATCAGAAGTCTTCAGCATGGCTGCCATGGCTATATAACATGTATATAATAAACTGATAGGTAAATTATATACTTTTAAATCACATTGACTAAACATTCAGAGCTAAACAGCCTTGTTCCTAAGTAGAAACTTCCATATTTGTGTTTCTGATTGCATTGTAAGAGGCCATTTTTTTTCTTTTCACTTTTCCAAAGACAAGGAGGTGAAACAGTGACAGATGACACTATGTTGTCTTGGTTATTTAGAAACAGACTGGCAACCACGGTCCTCAAGCCCAGAACAGTGAAGGGTGTCAAATTTGACCCAAAATCCAGGTGGTGACACAAGAGTTCACTTCCTCCAGGACGGCTACTTCAGGCCTTCCTTTCACTTCTAGCCCATGGCTGCCCCCTTCTACCCAGTGAACTGTAGTTGGAGCTTTCATCTGTTTTCTTACATCTTCAAGGAGATCCTAAGCAGAGAAAAAAGACAGATACATTTTTAGCTTGTCAGACCCTACACATCAACCAGACTGCTGTGCTCAGCTTCTTCAGGAAGCTTGGCTGTCTCCCTTCTTGTAACCTTGCATTCCAGTCACATCCTCTGTCTGTTTTGGCCCCTATGTAGTGGAACAAGGTTCCTGTTGTGGTCCGAATAGCAGAGATGCTGGCCATCTTCCATTGCAGACTAAAGACCCATCTCCCAGCGCTTTGTAAGTCACACTGAATAAGAACATCCGTTAAATGTCAAAAATGTAATGTAGATTTTGCCCAAGTCTTCTGGGTACCAAATAAATGAAGAGAGCCTGATTTTGTTGCTGTCATTGGGTGAGAGTGAGGCCCAGTTTCCCTCATTCCTGTAGGCCTGGCCTGCTCACTGTCCTCACCTTAGGACACATGTCGTCAGCAGTGCCCGAGACAAACAGCACAGGTGTTTGCGTCAGCCCCATGAGGTCCTCAGTGCGCTTGCGGTATGTGTGTGCCTGTCCAGGAGGGTGCAGTGGAAAGGACAGGCAGATCAGGCCCTGCACAGCATCCTCTGCCATTTGTGTCAGCTGTTTCAGCCCGGGAACCCATCGAGCGGCCTGGATAACCAGAGAGATGCCACCGGAACCTGTCTCAGAACGGTCTGGATGATCTGTGTAGGACACTAATTGCACTGGGCACTGCATTACCATAGTACTATGAATTATATTTTATCTTACCTGCTGTGATACCATGTACATTCACCATGCAGAACAAGCTACTGCAGAATAACACATCTGGCTTTCTTACCAATCATGCACACAATAAGCAACCAGAGGTGGTGTATGACCATAAACATACATAAAGGCTGCAGGATTATTGTGTTTCCTACAGAGTTTGACATGCAGTTGTTTATGATCATGTTTTTTCAATGGATAGAAACAGCATATTTTCTACAACTAAGCACCACTAACAAATGGCAAGGCCTACATATAATAACTGCATTGCACTTGGAGAGCAAGCTGTAAATGGGTTTGCTTACCACCAAGGAAAATATGTTTTAGGGTGAACTTCTTTAGGTTTTGCAAATATTCCTACAAAACAAAATTATGCTTTAATATGTAAGGCATATCAAAACAATAAACAATTGTATATAATTTATAAATATGTCATACTGTTAACTAGAATTCCTCCAATACATGTCAAGAGCAAAGACAACCATTAGGTTAACAAGAATTCCTGCTGGTATCTTTATTTGTACACAAGCGTGAATTGCAATATAAATACCTTACCATGACGGCATTATACGCCTTTACTCTGTAGACAAGGTTTAGACCTTTACACGTGAAGCGCAAACAGAGTAGACCAGTCGTAGCGAGAACACCTGCGAGGGATACTAGATGCCTGAAATTCATGTCTCCCCCAGCTCCGTGTGTGAGAACAACAGCAGTTCGTACATCCTTCACTTTGGTTGGGATGCTTAAGATGGCATCTAGGTGTTTGGATCCGAAAGGAATTTTAACTTTGTCCTACAAATAAATGCATTAATTAGCAACAAAGTATAAAACAGTCAACTCCATCAATGAGTCAAGTTTACCTCTACATTATTTTAGGTAGCTAACGAGCTAGCTTGCTAGGGTACGACCTCACTAGATGTAGGGAGCTAGCTACAGCTACATTTTTGATGTGCTGTTACTCTCATATGCATGTGCATATGTTGTTTTCATATTCGATTCATATTATATTGTTTTACCTCGTGAAACGCATCCATTTACATCAAGACCCAAACTAGAATTACGGGGAAGGCAAGACAAAACTTATCAAAGCATTTTCGATTTGGATGAAAAATGTCTAACAGAAAAACTGGAATTTCTCTCTGCTTATCGCCATCTAGCGATAAGGAGTTGCATTGTCAGTTCACCTTGTAAGTGCATGGTGAGTTGGACAAAACTTGATAAACTGTCCTAGATCAAGTGATCAGTTAAACCCATGCTTCTGCATTGCTTTATCCGTGTTTCCACACTCGCACATTCACGGCAATGACTGACAATTTATCTGGCAGATGCACAAAATTAAGTCTGAAACAATAAAACGTTTTGCATAGATCAAAGTCTTCTTTCCTTTCAAGTCTGATAGTAAGGAAATAAAGCTCTATGACTTGATTATGTTGTATGTGCTTTAGTGGTTTATAACGAAACTGATATTGTCAAGGTTAAGGTTTTTTATGAACTATAAAACAAACTCCACTCCTACTCACATCTCTGCATGGTTGGTCTGTTTCTAGGAGTCGATCCTCTCAGAACCGCATAAATCTGGAGTGATAATGCTGGAACACTCACACAACCTGTAACAGACTTGTCCAAATCCAACCATTTATTGAGTTTATAAAGTCATAAAAACAGTTTAATGTGTGTCTTTTCTGTACACCTGACACAAACGCATGCATTGTGCTCAGAGCTCAAAATACACATGAGACTTAAGACACTTGACTTAGGTCATAACAGCCAATATAGACATACAGAATCCTGAACTGTTGAAGACATTTAACAAAAAACTAACATTTATATGCAAAAACAACTATTTGTAAAATGTCTTAAAAAAAAAGTACACAGCTGTAGTCTTAGGAGGTGCAGCATCTCTAGGAACCCATTATCCTGAATATGCAATCCATTCTCTCATTAAGAACTCCAGTCCAAAATGCTTTAGGGAAGAGTTCCACTGTCCAAGGTTTGCACTTCTTCTGGACAGTGAACTGTATTCAGTCACTCTTCTGACTAATAACATGATGTACATTAATGACTTGCTGTTTATACTCAGTACATTAAAAAAACTGTAAAATGGTATCATATTATGACATTGCTAACAATGAGAATCACATGTGTGTGTGAGTGAGAGTGTGTGCATGCATATATCACTACAGTTTTGTTTTCAAAATGACATTTCTACAGGCTTCTACCCCATGCATCCCATCCCCCACCCCCCGACAGCCCCTAAATCCCAACGCACCCACACATTGATGATCAAAAGCTAGTTTAAGTAGGAAAGGGGGTGTATGTATTAATGTTTGACATGGTGCTTATGAGAGGTAATAAAGCACTACAGTGGTGTGTCAATGCTGAAAGCCACAGTGTCACTGTGGAGATGACAGCAAAAGGCTATACATGACTCCCTGTGAACTTGAAGACCTCAGGTAAGGCCAGACTAGGGGAAAGGGCTGAGAGAGAGCACCTGAGGACTTCCCTCTTTCCCTTTAGTAACCCGTAGCACTTTGAGAGACTCTGCGTGCTCACCCTCGACAAAGGAGGGATTAACACTCGAACTGAGTGTTTCAATTACAGTAAGAACTAAGCAGGGGGAACACACTTCTCTCTGGCAGCTCAGTGTGCAGAAGGAAGAACAACTACATTTACAGTGTTTAGTGTCGAGAAAAAATATGGATAACAAAACATCTACCAATGACTCATTTCCTCAAACACTACATTTACCATAAAGTTCATTCATAAGAATGAGTTATATAATTCTGCATGCTTGTTTTGTCAATGTGTAATGCAAAAAATGTATATATTTTGTATATATAATGTGTGAGATGCATACATAAATGTGCATTTGATTTTCTTTGCATATGCTGTTTACATATTGATCCATGATATTCTGCATAGCAGAAGCCGATGAAGGTCCATGGAGGTTTTTGTCATCAGGTGCATGTATTGTATGTCACATGGCTCTGCTTGCACCAGAAGTGATTGAAATGACTCTTTTTAAGAATGAAATGTGCACTGTAGCTTATTTGTCATCTGAAAGATAAAGAAAAGATGTTATTTACACATATAGAAAACTTGCCAGAGGTAATCAAAGACAAATAATGATATCCAAGGTCAGAACAGGTGTTCCCTGTCTGCTACCATTTACAACCGAGCCCAGCACACGGTGCGTCTACACTAAGGGCTGATATTTTCTTCTTGCCATCAGCGCAGCCATAACTGGCACAAACAAAATGTTATTGTGCACCTCCTGGATTTTGTAACAATACAATGGGCACATGACCACTAGATTGCTGCATTTGATGACTGATTGATGATGAATACTGTCATGATTAGGAAGCATATTGACCAATAGGAACAATGACACATAACAAACTGTTTTTGCAGTTGGAACATACAGCTACACACTGCTCTGCAAAATGTAATAAACCTGAAGGATCTTCAGCTGGCAGAGGAAACTGCCCAGTACACATAAGAATTTGTGTTCACATACGATTTGAAGCATAAATCAGCCTTAACATGGATTCACAGTGACAAGGAAGGAGAGAACCATCATTCCAACATTTGACCCATGAAACCCTTGATCAAGTAACTAAGGCTGGGGCTGAACAATATAAGTAAATAATACAGCATCAAATAATCTACTTTTTGCCTTCACATTCCCTTTTATTAAGGCCCTCTTTTACAGAGATACATTACAAAAGTTGGAAAATGATAAGTGGCATTATTGTTATAATTGAACTGGATTTATGGCTCAGAGCACTGGAGGTCTATGTGAAGCACTTTTTGTCCACTGGACACAAGTAAATTTAACAGCAATTCCATTTACCTGGTCCATATTTTTAATGCTGAGCAGAGATCTGACGGGTACCTCTCTGGATCGCATATGGTGTGACGTGCCTGGAAATCAAGTCTGTAACAGTATCAGTTGTAAAGGCAGATGCAAGATAAACTGTCATCTGTGCTAAATTGTCTAATGAGATTTTTGTTGTTAGCTGTTCTGTAAAATTGCATAATTTATTCTGTTGGCAGGGGTCTTTGTTTGCACAGTAGCGTGATGGGTGATCCAGTGTTCATTTTATAGCAATGAGCCAAAAGTAACATGTAGTGAGACAGATCTGCTGCACATCCGGGACTTTACACCAAGGCGAGAGTGGAAGGGCACACACTGTAAGGCACTGTAAGGTGTAAGTTCAGAATGCTCGTCATCTGCTCTTTGCCCTTGAAGAAATCTTATAAATATGAAAGTAGATGTGGAATGATAAGATGCATGCACTAGGTATGAAAAGAATAACCATAGGAGGATAGTTATTGCATTGGTTCTCATGAAAGTGACTTAGAATCAAAAGAATGAAGTCTCAGCTATCAGATTGTTCTTAACACTTTAATTCAGTTTTCATCTTTTTAAATTTCATCTTGCCTTTTTACACAAATGTTTGCATTGATTATTTCAATTTTAGTCAATTTTGCCCTGAAATAATTAATGCTGTGTGTAACAATACCTGAGTCTGAAATAGTAACATATTATCTGAAATATATGTTTGTAAACTGCTTGTTGGCTACAGCAATTCTCCTCACCTAGCAAATAATATGAGAGCTAACAGTGATAACATAATTATGACATAAGATTTTAAAGACCTTGCATTATAACTTTCATCCAAGAGAATGAATACTGACACATACTATATCATAAACAGTTCACCTTTCAAAAAGACAAGGAAATCTGAACACATTACATCATATTTTGTTCTTATACTTCAACATTTTCATCCTTTTTCACCCTGTTTACAGTACCCTCTTGGTACACTATCCTCTCATAAAAGCTTACCAGAACAACACAGAATGAAAAGAATATAAACATAGACATTCTGAATATGAAAACATCTTTGGGGGTCAAAGATAACTGAATCTCAAAAAAAAAAAAAAACACATTCACACTGCACAAGTCGGATGGCTCTCAACAAAGCAAATTGCAATGTTGTCCAATAGCAAAGGGAAATCATGCACCTGAGAAGGGCTAAGATAAAATGAAACATAGCTGTCTCAAGGTTATACTTGCCCAGACATGCTGAAAGTTGCTCATTGTAAGAGCAGACATTATTTTTTTCCTTACAGAATATCTGGTAACTTTCCCATACTTGACCACTCAACTTATCACACTCTTTAGGCCTAAAGTTCTACAGTTCACTCAGAAATAATATTTCACATCACAGAAACTACAGAAATGATTGTCTATTCCCAACAAATATACCTGCAATAGATTTTTTTCATCATAGGAGGCACATGGTGTGGTATTTTGAAACATTAAGAAGTAAGTATTATTATGCATGCAACCATACGATCATTACTGGCCTGGCAAAAAAAAGGCGGCGTTGCACATGACAACTGAACCAAGAACACGCTCCCCATAACAACTGCAGAGATCAGAGGAACCTGTGGTCCTGAATCATTTACCTAAACACAATGATGTGAAACTACATGTGTCCTTTCACTCAAGGATCCAAAAGCCATTTACATTGTGGGAGATGACTCATCTCAATCACCCCTTTGTTGACATCGTGTTTTGTAATATCACTCCAGTTACCACATACAAAGCATACCACTCACGTGCACTGTTGTAATATGTTAATGTTCCAACAGAATAACATAAATGTTAACTTTGGCTGGACCCTCTGGTTCTAACAAGAGGCGTTTTATCACCAAAGAGATAATTGAGCTTCACTACAGCCCAAAAATACTAAGAAATGGAGGGGAATTGCCTTGGAGACAACAAAACAGAAATGTAACCCATCTGAATTGTTTATAACTTTTAAGGCATAGGAGATACAGATGTGTTCATGACTGGAAATCTATATAAAACATGTTTTGTCTCCAATGGAAACATACAAAAACGTAATAAAGCATCATTTCAGACATGAGATATTGAAACCAAAGGTATAGATGGTTGATTACGATACAGATACATCTCATACTGTTTCTTTTTCTGAGAGAGCTCATGATAATTAGAGATGAATCTGACTAGTAGCCAGATGCATACAGAGAGCTATTAATGTGGCAGCGAGTAAAAAATGTGGGATTGCTTTAAAAAACCTGTATAACAAAATAGAGGAAATGCAATCTATAATCATAAAAATAAGATATCAAGTATTCCTTTCCCAGCTGTTGTCTTCGTGGCAAAATGTGTGAGTATTTAGATGTACACTTTTTGATGGAGTTACACCTGGAAATAATGGGATGAAATGCCTCCAGGGTTTCCTCTTATTAGAAGCCTAATCAGCCAGTTTACATGTCCATCTGGCATCTCACATCTGAATTTCCCTATTCCAGTCACACATATCCCTTTAGGCAGAGATACCTGCACTGAGCAGTTTGGGTTTCCACCACACCATGACTGCAAGCTTGCTCTGGAAGGGAGCTCATTTGTTGAATTATGATCAATAATTTTGAGCATGTATTCTATAATAGAGAACCAGTAAAATACACCCCTTAATGAGGCAGTGAACTGCCTAGCATACCCATCTCATATCATGCAGAGATTTTTGGAAACCAATAAATCATCATTGATATCACAGTGCCACCTATTGGACATACTGAGTACGTACATAAGAAAAGAAAAAAATACATATCTTTTTCTCAGCACTTTTCAACACTGTTTGAGTCTCAAAACAAGTACCATTTGATATAGCTTTCCTCTCTAGGAAAACCTCCTAGTAAAAGGGAACTGTAAGGTATCCATGAAAGTTCTTGGAGTATAATACTTACTAATAATTATATGTGACAATGTGCATTTTATGTGCATTTGAACAGCTTTATCCAGGTGCTCAACCTACGGCTCACATTGGTATATGTGGATAAATACTCATACTGTAGTTGTTTTTTTGCAAACCCCCTGACTCACTTTTGCATTTTAATTTGTCTGTTATTTCAGTGCTTTACAGTTATGACAGTGGAGTGCATTACTAAAGTCATATATGTTGGAAACAGAATGCCATGCTATTCTAGGACTGGCACTACGTAGGATTTCTCTGTGTCCAGGGACATCTGTTCAGATAAGCCAGAGCTTTGATGAGAAACTAGCCATTGACATGCATTGGCACAAGCTGCACATCATCAGAAATCAACTGTGATGCCATTATTGTGGCTGGAGCCCACCTATATTACTGTGACACAGTTAAAATCGGTGCCGACTGAGTACATGGCAAACAGCACAATGAAATGCTCTTGTGGATCAATTAGAAAGCAGATGGCTATAATTGTAGGGCTGGGATATGAGGTATCCCCTGGAGACCCAGCTCATTTATTTTCTGACACAGACACAGAGCTCACATTTCCTGTTGTTTACCATGCAGTGTTACATCATTACACTGAAAGCATTATAGTTTTGCACACTGCTGCATTATTGGCCCTTTGTTTTTGATGTGTAACACTTATATTATAGATGCATTGCTATCGCTGACTGTGCTGTCTGTCATTTGGACACATTCCTTAAAATGCCTCTGTCCACTGGTAACAGCTCATAATCTGAAAAACAATTTCAGAGGCACCCTCAAAATATAATCAAGAAACCTCTTTGGGTTACTGGTTTACATTTCTGAAATGCAGTAGCCTTCTTAAAGTATAGCAATGGGGATTTTGCTGTCACTTACTATACACTTATTTGTCATAGTGGCTTTGCACATATGACAAATATGATTCACCTCTCTTGTCTGTGATTGCACAATTCAGGCACATCGGTCAGATGCTTGAAATTACAGCAAAGTGAAAGGTAGGAAATTTTTGGAATACAAAATGATCCTGAAAACTGATCCATAAATTATTTCACATGAACATGAACAGACAGACACACACACACACACACACACACACACACACACACACACACACACACACACACACTAGAGCTGTGGTCAATTGTATTTCGGTTCAATCATTTCACGGAATTAAGTAAAATTCAATTAATGAAATGAAAATCACATATGATTTTTTATTAAGATGTTAATGAATTTATCTGCGATTAATTTACTGAATTGACTTAAATAGAATTAAACCCTGAGTCACACACACACACACACACACACACACACACACACACACACACACACACACACACACACACACATATATAAATAAATAAAAATAAATAACACCTAGTTAACCTGTACATAACCAGCAACACATTGTTTCACATTGATAAGACGGGTGGATTTGACACCACACAACTAGCTAATATCAAATCTGCTTGCAGGGCTCTCCCCTCCTTCCAGGCAGCTTTCTGTCCTGACCGAATGCGGTTGAAGAGGAGCGACCGGCATGGCCATCTTGAGGGATTTCCAGAATCTGGAGTCAGAGCGCGCTGCTTCGCCGGAGCTCCAGCGGATGGCGGGCAGGACCCTGAGCGCCCGCCTCACCGTGGGTGGAAGGGAGTCCAGCCGCGCTGGAGGACTGGAGCCCCAGATGAGGATGAGCCTCAGCTGCCTGTCCTCTCTGAGGGCCTTCAGGCTGGTCTCCAGCTCGAAGAGGCTGTCGCTGCGCAGGTAGCAGGCGCTCAGCACGCAAATGACCCTCCTGCTCCGCTGGATGGACCACAGCACGTCCTCGGTGTAGGCTGCAACGCGAGGAGCACACCACATTCACATTTACATTTACTCTAGTGGCAGGCGCTTTTATCCAAAGCAACTAACAAGTGAGGCAGAGTACAACACAAGCAAGAGCCATACAAGTCACAATATTAGAAGAGCTGCATGACCAAGTTTAAATAGTTTGCCAGAGAAGATATCAACTAGCTGGTAGAAACACAAGTGCATTACACTATTGTTTTAAAAGGAAAACAGCGTGTAGGACATAAGAAATTGCTTTAGGTGGTAGCGGTTCAGGTGATCAGGTGAGTGCTGAAGAGCTGTGTCTTCAAATGTTTCTTAAAAATAGTGAGGGATTTTGCAGAGCTGATGAAGTGTGGAAGGTCATTCCACCATCGAGGGACAACGGCAGAGAAAGTACTGGATAGTGAGAAAGTTCTGAATAGTAACACCAGAACGTCTTACTGCAGCTGGCCTGGATACGCACATGTGCGTAGGCCCAAAATACCAATGATTTAATCACAGCCTTACTATTACTCATAATCCCCTACTCCAGTGAGTGTAAATCGAATATTTTGAGGTATTCACCTCTACTGCTCTCAGTCAGAATAAATGAGAATATAGTATGTATTCCTTCATATAAGAGAGAGCTTCCATGCTTCACACAGCCCCCTTGGAGGTTCCTATAAGTACAACCATGGATATATACTGAGCGTAAAAACATATCACTCATACTTGTACAAATTCACAAAGCCATTTCAACATGAGGTTTCCCATTTAAGTAGGACTGTGCATTATTACATGCTGTCTGACCATGAACATTCTAGACGATTAGTGCCAACATGTAGTCTTCAACACACTGATGACATGAAGATGCTGTTTTCTTGTTAGGCAAGGCATGTGTTTTTTCTAATGTTCTAGACTTGACATCCAACAAGCTAAATCACCTGATCACCCAAAGATCCAATTACTGCTCTAGTGGTGTAAAAGCTACTTGTGGGGTAAAAGCTACTTGAAAATAACACGGTCAGCCACAAATCATCAGTTCTAATTCATCAGAGTTGTCAATTGTCAACAATGTGTGAAAGGAACATACATGCATAAAATAGAGTGAAGAAGGAAGTTTCTTTTCTTTCAGTGCACTGACAATGGTTTCCTCTTCGTTATGATTGCAATTGGGAGTAAAAGCATGTGTTCCACTTGGCATTGTAACCACATATAAGGGGACACCTGTGTCAGTGTAGGACTCACCCCCTCCAGGGACCAGGTCTCTCTGTAGCAGACACAGCCTGTAGCCACACTGCTGCTCCAATACTTTAGGCAGGTGGTACAGTCCTAGCTCCTCTCCTGTTAGAGTATTGTCCTCTTCTTCAGACGAAGAGGTGCTCACACATGACACAAAGGCATCGTATTCCTTCCCCACTACAAAATAATAATGATATTATTATTATTATTATTATTATTATTATTATTATTATTATTATTATTATTATTATTATTATTAATAATAATAATAATAATAATAATAATAATAATAATAATAATAATAATAATAAAGAATAACCAAGAAGGGAAAGGTCTTTCACTAAAACATCACACCTGTGGACTTTTGCATTTTAGTATATTTGTTGCTCAGAAATCACCACAATGTTGTCGGTGCAAATGATTTTAAATAGATCACATCCTGTTCTGAGCCTTACACCAGACGTGACTGTGAGAATTTATCGGAGTGTCAGCTGTGCAATAATGGGTGAATAATGATTCAGCTGAAGTCGCTCAGGATCTGTTGAAATGCATTCAGCTTTAAAAGCTAATGAGGCAAATCTGGAGTGCCTGTACACGCTGCAAGGCTGCTTTCATCTTTCATTTGACCTCTTACACAACCTTTAAACCTCTATATCAGATGTACATTTTGCTGATTGTTTTTCTGAAGCCATAAACTGACCAAATTCCATAAAGTGCAGATTTTTTAAAAGCAGTGTTCACTTAAGGAATTGCATCAAGTAAAATAATATAATATATTTTAATGTAAAATAAATAAAGTCTGGTGTTCCGGACCATTTTAAGGAGATTTGAACTAATCAATACAAGGTTAGGCAGGCAAGATTAAAGAATAAGCCAATGCTACACATATCTGATTCTTACACAGTTCAGAGTGACTCTTGCACTTTGATCTCTCATTACTCATTTTAAATGTACTACTTAGCTATTATCTATGCAGCTTGATCTGGCAGCTTTTATTGTGGTCAGGATATGCATAGAGATATGCAGCAGCACTTCCAGTTAATGGGCTGTGGGGGAAATTACACTACTTAACTCAAAGAGATAATGGAGCTCCTCTCCACTGCACTGTGAAAAACAAACTGTTCAGTAATGTGTAACTGGTTTAAAGACTTGGAATGTCTTGGAATTTATAAATGACCAGGGGCCCTCTTGAAAACATTACATTATTGTCATTTAGCAGACGCACTAATCCAAAGCGACTTACATAGGTTACATTTTTTTCATGTTATCCATTTATACATGGATATTTACTAAAGCAGGTGTGGGTTAAGTACCTTACCCAAGGGCACAGCAGCATCCCAATGGGGAATCGAATCAGCAACCTTTCGGTTACAAGCCCTGCTCCTTACCACTACACCACACTGCCGTTTTACTTTCACAGCTACAAATACATTTTCCAACCCAGTATTTTAAAGGACGTGTGCAAATATAGAATTTACACTCCATTCAGATCTGATGGTCTCTCTGTCATTGTAACTATTACTCCTTAATAGTAATAAAGAACTATGTCCTGTTTATTCAGTCTTTTGTGCTCAGAAATAACATACAGAATATTAAGTGCAAAAAATAGAACTTACGCTCAAAGCAAACAACAGTGACATTTACTGTGGTAATTATGAGCATGAGAAGATGATTGGCAATTACTTATTCTAAATTAGTATTCAGTAGGAATCCTGTGAATGAATGAAAACTCATCTCCCATAATGAGGTCTGCGGTTCAGCTTGATACTTGAAAACCCACAAACTCAAAACATCAGAAGACCTTCTACATGTAATACAATTATTTCAGAAAGTGTTGTGTGTATTGCTTGGAGGTTTGATTGCATTCAGCCCTTTTCTTAGAGTCACATTTATGACAGTGAGGGCAAGAAGGACATCTCACCTGTGGTGGTTTCTGTGAATGGAAGGTACGTTCTGTACAGAAGGTAGATCTCTAGCCAGTAAAGCCGTACCAAGACACTGAGCCCAGTTATGACCAGCATCATCACAATGGGTCCTGTAATGACCAGTATGAGTCTGGCCGCTGAAACAGAACCAACATGGAGCAGGATTAGCATGTGCCTCATTCTTTCCTTGAGTCAGAACACAGTGGGAAGGAAAACTGGATGTGAAATGTTTTCTTTTCACAAGCCTTTTGCCCTTGACATCTTGAGTTATTGGACCATTGAAGAGCAACATGAGAAAGTTTTTGATGCTTTATTCAAGCCCCAGATGGGACACTAACCCTGCAGCAAGGCATAGCCACTAACACTTTCTGGTAGATGTATAGATAAGCAATGCACAATTCAACCTGGTCCAGTATAGGCATGTTTTCATTAGCAGATAATCCATTTTTATTTATTTGAACATAGTACCTTCAGGCCTTCTCCTCAGACTAACGGTGACACTGGCATTGCCCTTAGAGTTGCGTGCCCAACAGATGAAGGTGGCCCCCAGGTGCTTCTGGGTCACCTGCTGAATTTGTGCACTCTGATTGATGGTCTGCTCCAAGATGCTCCTCTCTACCTGCCTGGGGCCATGAAATCAAATAACGAATTAAAAACATTTCTGAAATGTAGAATGTGGAATGTGGCATCCCTACAATATGCCACTGATGTAAATATTATAATTATTTCATTAATATTATCATCTATAAATATTTTTGATCATCTATTTCAAAAGAACCACACACACACACACACACACACACACACACACACGTACACACACACACACACACACAACACACACACACGTACACAAATTCAACACACACACAATTCAATCACTCTGAATGGTTTAGGATTTAAACATCTGGCTCACTGAATGTTAGCTGTGAGCTGTGAGTAATGTATTTATCCATAATGAGGGTTTTTATGTGATTATTGACAAAAAATTCCTCTGAATGCTTTAAATATAGAGAGTGTCGAACCTTAATATTTTTTAAAGCAATGGTATTAATCTTGCTAATGCATAGCAATTTCAAAACACAGCTGCAATTTCAGAGCAACATTATGTCTTTGTTGTAACGTTACAGAAACAAAATGAATATGTTATGTACTAGCAGGGAGGGGGCTAATTTGGTAATGAAACTTACTGGGGACTGTTCATCTCCAGCAACTGCAGACCTTGATTGTCATGGTAATTTACCAGCCATGTAATTGACAAATTGAAGTTCCTCTCGACAGCGGACTGCACTTTGCAAGTTAACGTGTGAGGTTTTCCTGTGAGAAGAGATAGGACAAAAATCTATGGCTAACACAAACAATATGAGATTGTAGACATTCTCCATGTGTACTGAATGGTATACCACTGAAAAATGCACAGTACCAGAATACTTTACCTAGGTCTACTTCCTCTGTCTGATTACACTGGGGACTGACAATGTAAGGCAGGTTCACATTAGCTGGTGCTGTCAAGGTAAAATGTGTGGATTTATATTAGAAATGAATACCCTTTTACAGCCTTACTAAACAGGCACACGCAACACCAAATTTTAGATAAACCTCTGAGATGTAATGCTATACTACTGTCTTCATACAGTCATAGAAAAATTGATGCCTCCCTCAGCTAATAACTGATTACGTCATTATCTGCTGTTTGATTGCTGTGACTGCTCCCCAAAAAAGCCTGTCTGTGTCACCTGCTAACTTGTTTGAGCAGAGCTCCGAAATTGTGAAACTATTGTTTAGGACAAAGGAAGACATTGCATCTCTTACGTATCACTGTGACCCTCACTGTCCTTCTTACTGTCCAGGTGATCCCGTCCACGTGGTCATGATCGCAGGTGAAGTTTGCACTGTCTTTCTCATAGACTGTGTGCAAAATGATCTGCGTGGCCCGCAGTGTCAGATCTCGGAAACTCATCAGTTCCACAGCAGATTTATCATTCTGAAGCAAACAGAGGTAAAACCATTGCAGTACTATTCACATATCCTAAATAACTGTAAAGCTGTCATATTGTATAAATGATATAATATACTTCATAAACATGGTTACTGACAACACAGATTATGCAGTCTGGAAAGCAGATTGCAGTGCAGAGAAAAGCAGCTGGATAAGAGAAACACTCTGGATGAGAGTGGCTGCTAAATGGCAAATAATGTAATGTTAAAACAACTGCGGCACCTGCCCTCTCTGATGGGCAGCTCACCTTGTACCACCTGATGGCTGTGTTTTGAGCTGAAGTGTAGCAGGTCACCCCAGGACAAGTGATGCTGCCCCCTTGTTTCAGAACCAGCGTCACCTCACTGTCCCCATAGTCCCTGCAGCCTGTCTCATTCCTTTGCATCACATCCACCAGGAAGTGTATTGTCCTCTCTCTGGACATGAATGGGGCAAGCAATGTCATATTTTCAGCAGACACAACATCCTTAGAACACTTCTGTGATGTTACAGTTAAAGGAGACTGCCACTACAATGTTACTCAGATATTGTCCGCGTTTGGCGCTTGGATTACTAAAAACATACATTTAAGGGTATTCAGAAGGCTTGGATATCAGCATGGTACAACAGGGGCATAATGTTGATAAAATACAAGCAGCTGGTTTCTTTGGGCATGACTGAACAATTTCCATTTCAGGGTACTAAAATATAAGTGGAAAACCTTCAAAAATTTACCAACCCATTCTGACAGGAATAATTTCCAGAGTGTCTCTCTGCAATCTTCGGGAACCACAGTGAGTTCCCCAGTTTCATGATGCTATCAACATCTTCTCCAGGAACATTTCTTTTTGTCTCCCCCTCATGCCTGAACCACAGAATGTCCTCCGAGCTCTTAGATTTGTCGAAGAGACGGGTCGGATATGGGGAATCACACTGCATTACAAAGCGCTCCCCTTCCAAAGCTTTATATCCATACATTCCAGAGCTAGAGCAGACACCTGGATTTGTGGTGAGACACAAGCAAAGGGAAAATTTGTCAGCATTTCCTGAACAAGTTAGGTAAAATCACTGTACTGTTTGAAGAACTCTGTGGCCAGCATACCTAGCATATATGAAAGTTGACATTAACAGATGCAAATATGTAACAGAGTGAGAGAGAGAGACAGAGACAGACAGAGAGAGAGAGAGAGAGAGAGAGCGAGAGAGAGCGAGAGAGAGAGCGAGAGAGAGAGACATAGAGAGAGACAGAGAGACAGAGACAGAGAGACAGAGACAGAGAGAGAATTTAAAAAGTACCTTTGAATAGGAAAAGCCATTTCTGAAGAGAAAGAGCAATGAGCAGAACAGTCAGAGTCTGCCCAGAGAACATTTCCTGCACACCATGTAGCTGCTGTGTTTCAGTCTTAAAGCAGGTCTCAGGATGCCTGGATGACATGTACGGTAGAAAAAGACGAGATAATTTTTTTCTTGGAAGAAACTGCAACAAAACATTTTGACCTGGATATAGGTTTCATAGGCCTACAAGAAAAGTACTCCGCTTCATCTGAGAGGCAGACCTTCTTTCTTAGCAGAGTTCATAATTTGACAAAAAAAAAAAAAAGTTACGCAAAGAGGATATGAAATGCTGTCCTCCTCAGTGGTTTCCTGAATTGCAACAGACAAATGGAGGGTTGGGGGGAGGGGGTTTGTGAAGTTTCCACTGAAAGTGTTGGAAAGCACTATTCTTTTCTTGTTGCGTTTTCCTTCTTCTCTTTTCTTTCTCATAGTGCCATGGATTGTGATGCTCATGAAAAGTAACAGTTTTCATTGTCTCAGTGGGGGCCACATTGGAGCAAATGGCAGAAAGTGAACTAATCTGAGCCATCGTGAATACTCACTTTTTTTTAAAACAGGTGATCAGAAAACACTAGGACAGAAGCATTCCTGTACTAACACTAAACACACTGCTTGTGACAATCAGACAATTCATTCAAATGAATCATTTTGTGCTCATGCCCATGTAACATAGCATGCATTGAAGTACAATGAGGCACAATAAGCTAGAATAGGCATCAAAAATTTGAAATATGAATGTGAATCTTGTACAACTATTTTGAGAAAAATATTTGTACAACAAATATACAGTTTAGTTAAAATACTTGGATGGCAATTGATACGGCAGAAAAGGAAACGCGCTTTCTGCCAATGAAAAGGCAACTTTCTTGAATCATGAGATGGCAACAGTATGACGAATGAAGGGGACTCAGTTGTAATGTAAGCAGGTAAGGCACCCATGAGCTTTTAATGATTAAACACTAATAAGCATGAAATTATCCTGTATGGATGCATTTTTGTATAAATGAAGTGCATTGTGATACATTTGGAAAATGTGAATGTAATGTAAATGTAAATAAAAATTTCAAGAGCGCCATCCATTGACAGAGGGTCATATCTCAATTGTTGCCTTCAAAGAGCAACTTGGTCAAATTGAAAAGAACAGACATCTGAAAACAGACATCTTAATAATGTTCCAGAGCATGTGCTCACAGTAACTTACAAATATTCTATATCTTAATCTTGTGGGTTTGGCAATGATGCAGACAGCCGATCAGTATCACATTATGCCACTGATTTCTATCTCACTGATTTCCCCCTGATTTCTGAAGTGAGGGTGCCTCAAACTTTAACTGTTTAGCTCTCTGTTTTGTCATGGTAATCAGTTATGTGCTGCTGCCTTCTTTTTTAATCTACCATTCAAAATAACATGAACTAATTTACTAGAACATGGCACTGCGATTGCTACTTCGACGCGTTTGATACTTCTTTTGTGATTACTACTGCCAATTGAAAGGTATACTTGGTTTTCATATTAGGTATGACTTGCCATAAGGTTATGTTATACATAGCTTATAGAGTATGGCCATTCCTAAAAGTAGTTATAGTTTCAATTCATTACAGTGAACTAACTATAGCTGGTTGTTACTGATACAGAAAGGGAGAGACAAGTATGAGATAATCACTGGTGGTAACAAGATTATTCTGCAAAGCAAGATTATTCTGCAAAGTAACAGCATACAAAGGCCATGCATGTAACCACATTCTAAGCCTGCTATGTCCTCTGTCCTTGTACAATAAAACCTTTACTACATAATATTCATGCAAATATCTCTATTACCTATCATTACTCTGCATTCAACTACTTTTCATTCACACTTGACTTCAACATCTAGCCCAGACTCTCTCTTCCTTCTCACACTTGTCACCAGCTGCCACTGGATTTAATACTTCCAACAAACAGCAGGTAGCTCCTAATGAATACATGCTCAATAACAAACATGGCTGACTCAAAGATTACATCATACACTGGCTAAAATGTAGAATGAGTGTATTATTTTCAACCTACAGTCTTGCTTTACTCAACCCCAATTCTCCTAACATTACCCATTGAAGTATCTGATCCAAAACAATGGAACTTAATATCATTCAGTAGTGAGGAAGAGGATATTTGCCTATGGGACATGGGGGGAAATAACACTTTAATGTGAATTCTGAAATAGAGAATATAATTGGTATATTTTCTAAATTCCATTACTTACACCTCTGCTGTTTCCTCCTATGTTGTTTGTATGCTCTTGGAGGCCTCGTCAAAGTGTTGTGGACTTCATAGTCTGAGTGGATTGGAGAGGAGAAGTGGAGAGAAAGCTCCTGCCTGAGGCCTGTTTATTGTGGATGATGTTATTTGCTTAAAATGTCATTTGATGCAGCTCACCTCAGGCTGTGGAAATGAACTTCCTGGTAAGTAACTGAAGAACACCCACCTTGGTTTGGCACTCAGAAGCAACTCTGTAGCACAGCCAATGGGGAGGGACTTCAAACAGAATTTCACACTATCATTGTGGCCTGCCAACGGAAACTGTGACCTATATGTTTGAGTAAGTGTGACTTCTCAATAAACACCAAAATCGCGCTCCAGAGAAAAAGGTGCTGGCCAAGTATGACATTTAGCAGAGGATGTTTCATCACTGTCATCCATGTGAGGAGCAGCTTCACACGTAGGCGCACAGACATGCATGCACTCGCACGCAACCTCCTGCTCACACCATATAGCCATAAGTTAAGTAAGTTAAGTAGATGTGGCATCTGACAAATAAAAGCAATATGAACAGTGCCTTGAATTTTGAAAACACTTGTCAACAGTAAAAATGGCCACGTACTACAATTTATGTCAATAGGTATTAACCATTACTTTGTCAAACTGATACATTTTGGAAGCAGAATAATAATAAAAAAAAACAATATGAATGTAACAAACAAAAAACAGTGTGATGTAACATGCAACTCCTCAAACTAAAGAAAGAGGAGAATAAAACAGAGCAGGATGCCATAAACCACAGCTACATAACAGTGAAATGCACATTAATGATTAGAAGGAAAAGGCTGCAGGCAGCTCAAGAGCCTGCTTGCAAAAGTGCAAATGTTTTGAAATGTGGTGCTGTAGCTGGTGTGGGTGCAACAAAGAGGGCCTCCACCCCATTCATGATGTGCAAGAGACAGAGACGGTCCCCTGTAAATATATTACAGTCATCCGCTGCAGACCCACCTGTCATATGGGCACAAATGCATAGTGCATCACAGAATATTGGCATGGTTTTTCCTGTTGCTCCAGGACATTACCATCAGCACTTGGGAGGAGATGGCTCACTTGACCTGAAACGCTTGGCACGGTTGGCCTTGACATGCAAGGGGCACTTCAGCATGGGTCACAACCCACATTAGACTAAGTGTAGGAGTGGGCTAGAAACTGACCTCAATCACCATCAGTGTGTAACGTGGGTTTATACGTGGGAACTGTTTTGTGCCAGATCACTGATAATAACCACTGTAATAACCAATGACTCAGAGCCCCAGCTTAGTAAACCATCATAGGGCAGGGACTGTGTGGTCCAGGTGATGACTTCCCCCCTACTGACCCACTGAAAGCACTTCTAACAGCAAGTAATTCTTCCGAGGAGGTCTCCCGCCAAAACACTAAGCAGGTCAAGTTCCGTTTTGCTTCAGTCATTTAGGAAGAGAAGACCACGTGGTGGTATGTCTGCTGGCTGGCTGGCTGGCTGCTTGGATAAAACGGATGAACAAGTGAGAAGGAGAATGCATGTGAACGAGGTGCAGAAAACCCACTCAACAAAACATGTGGAAAGTTGAACACACTTTTACATTCCAATTTGCATTTATTCAAATTGATATAAATCAACATTTTGAGATTGATGCCTTCACTGTGAGGGCATGCAAATTATACATAAACGCATGATGCTGTAGTGCTGATTTGTACAACAAATTGTAGCTTTGAGAAATCCCCTTTCATTGGGGTCCCACACTACCCACTTCCTCTAAATGCTCTTGAACATGAGATGGATTGCGGTGGAAACAAAGAGTTCACAGCCCCTCTGATGTGTACATCAATCTATGTTTATTTTGCTTAGATTTGCATCGACATATTTTTGTTCAGTAACTTCTATTACACTACTATATTATCAACAACAACAGAAGGTGTTAGAATCCAATTAAACAAGTCAAACCTTGTGGCCATTTTTCTTGAAACCAGGTAATGAGTCAATAACAGAACAACAGAGTGAAAAAACACAATTTCAGTGACTTCCATTTAAGCAAGAAAATCAGGTATGATACCATCCATAAACAGGCACAACATCCATAGAAGATCCTCATGAGTGTGTTGTATTATTTCCCCAAAATTTACACGTTAATATCAAAACTGAAAATATCAACAAAATACCGAGTCAACGTTATTGTCCTTTGTAGGCATTGAATATATAGACATAAATGGATGCAACATAAATCTCATTGATAGTACAGGGACATAAAAAATATAGTAATACTCTTTTTTCCCCACCATTAAGGACTAAGGACAGCCTTTGAGCTACATACTATCTCAATTAAAACCTGTATGCTGTGCACAGCAAATGCTGTAGGTTAGGTTTGGGCAAATTAAGGGAATGATTGTATTGTTTTCATGTTTTGTGGTTTGTGTTACATGCTGTCACATATAAATGATGGTATTTAGACAAGCACCTATAGAATATTATGATAATATAATATCATCTGTAGGATGTTACATTATTAGGATATTATTACTTTTCAGCTAAGAAACACTTAAGTTGGGACCTAAAGAAACAAAATGTTTAACAGAAAGTGTTAAAATCTTGGTGGTAGTATGCCATTCATTAAATATGCAATGTTGGACCATGGGGGCTGCAGATTTAAACCTAAGCAGTTTTACCCTATGTTTATATGAACAATGTTTTCTCTTTTTGCCCAAATCACTCCTCACCAGTGATTGAAACGCTTAGGTGTTATGCACTAATATTTACTTGTTAAACATATACATTACACACATTATAGAACATTCCATTCACAAACATTTACATTTGCAATGTTGTCATTATGAACTATGGAGCAGGGGATGCTTTTTACTGCAACTAGACAGAAAACCAGTTTCAAATACGATTGAGATAGTTTTGATTGAATATGTATTTATGAGTACCTCTGTGATTGCCATTGCCATTGTCAGACCTTAACTGACCTCAATTCTTTTTTATGTACATCCAAAACTTTCACACTCAAAACCAGTTTTGAGGCACTGGATCATTTTGTCATGTCATCTGTTCATTTAAAATGGCAATCAACAGCTGAAACATTCCATTTTAGTAGTTACAACTAAATGATTTGACATCCACAGCGTAGAAGATAAAACACAGTCAATCATCATTATGTAAAATGACATGTCATGTGGAAAATGCAATGTTTGACCATCTCACAAAGACATATATTGATATACTCCTCAGTTGGTTCATTCACGTTTAATTGCTTTGGCAAGGAAATTACAAATCATCTTGACATCGGCTTGGGTGAGACACACCAACTCACCAAATGAATATGTGTAACAGCAGAAAAGAATATATATAAAACCTGCAACCAACAAAACTGCAACAGACATCCATTGAAATCTAACCTGAATGGTTGACTGTTTTCATTAAATCCATAGGAAGTGTATTACTTGTACCACATGAGCTTTGCTAGTTTACATTTAGGGTTCACCCATCTATGTTATGGCACAGTACATGTGTATATGAATATGTATATGAATCTCTATTAACAAAACTGCTTTTCAGTCATCCCTTACCACCTTTGGTTCCATAACTGTACATTTAATACAACTTTCTTAATATATTGTGAAGTATTTCTATTTTTATTTTAGGAAATGTTAATGAAAATCTATTTAAAACCCATAGCGACCAAGGAATACAAATGATGCCTAGAATGGACAGGGTAATCATATAACAAGTGAATGACCTGCAACCAGAACTGAAATATACGTTTACTGTAGTCTGCCAAACATACTGGAATCTGTCCAGGCTTGGTATGTTCTTCTTAAGAGGACTGAGTGTTCATAGTGGAATTGTGTGGACAAAGGGTCAGTGCTCAAAAATGATGTCTTGAAAAGAAGGAAAAAAAAAAAAAAACCTGACCCGGAATATTTTGGCCTTTGTGTAATTTTCAATTTTTTATTCTTGTTTTTTTACTATTTCAAAAAATAGAAAGTTTTTTTTCATAGTTAGTTTCTATAATTGGCTTATAACATATTTAATAAAACTTTCTTTGAAGTAACATGCTGCTTCTAATATGGCAGTTTTATTGTTTTAATCCTCCATTTCATTTCATGCAACCGGTCTTATTTCTATAACTTTACAGTATCCACTCATCTTGAGCTATGTCTAGTGAGAGCATCCCAACACAGAGGTGGACTGTAGTCCTGCATGGGGGGGGGTGATACCAGGGACCTCATCTCACAAACCCTTGGTCTGTGTCCATCTCCCCACAATCTACAGCGGCCGGCCATCCATGTTCAGCTCCACCAACCAATGAAAATCCTGCTCTGGCTTGTTGTTGGGAAGAACGCAAATGCATAGCCAGTCTTGCGTCTCTGTTCAATAGAGTGAAGGTCCATATCCCACCTCTGTGTCCCACAGGAACGAGAGCAGACTCCACCCCCTCTTTAAAACTGATACCACTTCTTGTCCTTGCATTTCAGCATCAGCTGTGGAAGACAGCGGTATTCAATTTAAATGCAAGTTTAAAAAAAAAAAACAACCATCAAAGGAAAAAGCTGCTTCCATTCACAGAGCTGTCATGCTGTGCTTTGATAGGCACTGTGAAAAAGCAGAGAAATGGATATGATAACTATCAAGCAAAAGATATGGGGGAAGTACCTTTACTTGGATGTTGCATTACATTATTGGCATTTAGCAGATGCTCTTATCCAGAACAACTTACATTGGTTACAGTTTTTTTTTGTTACAATTTCATCCATTTATACAGCTGGATATTTACTGAGGCAATTGTACCTTGCCGAAGGGGACAGCAGCAATGACCCAGCAGGGAATTGAATCGGCAACCTTTCAGTTACGAGTCCTGCTCCTAAACAGCTATCCTACACTGCCGCCCTGGATAGAATTTCCTTTAAGGAGGATAGAATAGGACAGAAAAGGATAGAATTCCCTATGCAGAAATTTATAAAAGGTTGACTGAAGAATCAGCTATACCCTTCTCTTATCCACCCCATTCCCTGATGCTGTGCTGTTATGTCCTTCGTACCCCCCTTTTCCTCACCTCGTGGGCGTGTCTGGAAAAGGCCTCTGCGCTGGACATCATTAGCGCGGTGCGCTCCTCCAGCTCGCCCAGCCTCTGACCCCTCTCGTCCAGCGCTATGCGGGCCCTGGCGAGGTCTCCCACCACGCCCCCCGCTGCCGCCTTCATGCCCTCCATACCCCCCGGGCCCGGGATATGCTGGGCCAGGCTCCGGGACGCCTTCCCTGCTGCTGCCTCCCCAACTGAGGGAGAGACAGAGACAAATGAGAAATGCCAGTTTACTGTGGGCCTCCACACCCCGGGGGACAGTGAGTGACTCAAAAAAGCGTCTCAGTCACATCTTAAACACCTAAGGCCTCATACATAGCCTTTCATGTTAATTACTTATGATTTTATTTGTGTTTATTTTTATCTCATTTTTAGTCTACATGTTACTGCAACATACATTGTAACATTGTAAAGATCACTGTAAATTATTAGTTGTAGTTTTTTTTTCATTTTTCATGATATTGTATTAATACTGTTTTTTTCTGTCTGATACATAAAAGCTACCACACCACAGGTATGCCTATCATGCCATTATAGAAAAAATCTGAAAGTGAGTGGGAGTGGGCGAAAGTGAGAGGAAGAGAGAAAGACAAAGACTGAAAACAACAAGACAAACAAAATCAGAAAGAGATAGAAAAAGAGAAAGGGAAACAGTGGGAGAGAGATACACACAGAAATGAAGAGAGAAAGAACTGAACCGGAGAAGAAGTAACTAACAGTAAGTGGTGTGAGATGTCTTAATGGTTAATTCATACCCTTTTCTCACAGGAAGTGGTTTGGTAAAAACTACTTACACAGCTCCTCCCTGTCAAAGGTCTGGGCGTTCCCACCAAAGAAACCTTTAAGAAAGCCTCTGTTCTGGGCCTCAGGAGTCTCCACTGGAGTGAACAGCTCCCCCAGCAACTCCTGCAATGAATGAATGAATGAGTCAATCAATCAATCAATCAATCAATCAGTCAATCAGTCAATCAGTCAATCAATCAATCAATCAATCAATCAACCAATCAACCAACCAACACAACCATCCATCCATAGTTCTCTGGACAAAACTGCAGCAAACCCCTTTGAAAAAGTCATCACAGAGAAAAACAAAATGATAACTGGTCCTATGAGAATAAAATGTTTACACAGTCATCAATTGTATTTCATGATAGTCATCAAAAAATAACTGCAACAGGAGAAAATACAGAGGGTTGAAATTGCAATCTACAGGGGTGCACAAAAAGTCATAAATATTATGCAGAAATTGGGATATAAGGAGACAACTGGGGGTGCACTGAGGTCTGTCTGGGGGTCCAATGCACCCCTAAGCACCCCCATAGTGGGCCTACATTGGACTTTCTTCTCATACCCACACATAAGCATACACATGCACCCAAGAGCTGAGATTCCTCAATATATGTCAAGTTCCTTAATCATATTTTTATTAAGCAAGAGCCGACTGCCCACTCAGGTAACAGAAAATACATTCACATGTGCAGTCCATAGGTGTAATGCAATGTCCTCTGTTGCAAGACACTCCAGAAAAGCCCAGCGTCCTGACTCAACTGTTGGCATTGATGTTGTTTATAAAAGCAGAGGTGTTAACTCAGGAAAAGAGGCCTTTTACAAACTGAATGCAGAAAATGCTTGATCCAACGGTATGAAAGAGGATTACAGTTTATCATACTTCCTTCAGCTTCCCTTTAAAAAAATGAAAAACGCAACACTGTATCTTCTTTCCATTTCCAGGATGACCAAATTTGTGTCAGTCATACAAACAACATTTTTGCTTGGCCTCTGTACCTCTCTAAACTAAACTGTCATTCACCAATTTAACTATGAATTATCTATTATCTATTATCTATTGAAACTATGCCAATTCATTATGCCAATTCATAATGCCTCTTTCACTTTCACTGTGAGTATATTAACTGATGTATAATTGTCTTAGCGTGCCCTAAATGACGGAAGGGAACTTATTCCATGATTTCACCCTTGTTCTTATAAAACACTCACCAATTAAGTTAACGCCAAAAGTCTCAGAGTTACATACAAACTACACCTGTGTCCACTCGCGTCCACTATACATCTGTATCGCTTTTTTTACTGGAGTCAACTCTAGTGCTTCTATGGGAAATACTACCACTGAAAAAACTGTCACATTACTGTACTATTACTATACCTTTCATTCAGCCAGGGAATTGGTTGATAAACAATAAAAATTTTGAAAAAGAAAAAAGGTGCATTGACACATCAAAGTTGGTGCATAAACTTACCAGAAGATGGCAGTGTAAAACACAGTGCGTCTATAACGTTTCACTCTATGACATATTCTCCTTACCGTTTTTAAAAAATTTTTGATCAAATAAAAGGGCTTCTTTAGATGCTATAGATCAAAAAGAGGCTTGGAAATGTTCTGACTGATTGAGTGACTAAATTAGGATCATAACATTCATATATGAATCATTTGTCAATCAAGGTTTTAAATGCTAAAGCAAAAGTGGCATGCTCTGACGGTGGGTCAGAATAACACACAGTGTCATATGCAGCCCAAACATGCTCACTCACTACCACAGCTTTACATTTCGTTACAATTACCACAGGAAGTTTCTGTATCCTGTGAGGCAAGCAAAGCTTCACTAATCCGCATCAGTGGCTGAACACAGCACAGCTTACACTGTGCGTGAAAGCCATAGCTCTCCACTGTGTTAGCTGCTGAATAATGTACAGGTGATTACAGCCTGAAAGGGTTCCTTCGTAAAATGATTATTATAAAATGATTATTATATATTTTTTTACATTTTACACAACCATATCCACTTACACAAGCATATCCATTTACACAACCCAATGTTTGCTGAAGCCATCCAGATGAAATACAGCCTTACAGGGTGTTCCACCCTAGGTTTGGAGTATTAGCTAGTGTTGTAGTGTATGGCCTGTGTTGAAATCTCTGAGTGTGAGCAGGATGCAAAGAGCAAAATCAGTCCACATTAGAATATCCTCAGCAATGACCAAATGTTCTACCAAAAACAAAACATCAGAAACATAAAAAAGGACTGGAATGATGATGTCTGTCTGAAATGAGAGGTATAAGCAAGTATATGATTGTGTGGTGCACCAGTTTGTGTGTGAACACCAGTTTGTCTATGTGTGTATACACACACACACACACACACACACACACACACACACACACACTCACTCACTCACTCACTCACTCACTCACTCACTCACCTGCAGATTGTCACACATCTCCTGGCTGTAGGTGATGCGCTGGATCTCGGTGGGGGTGCTCAGGTAGAGAGCTTGCCCCCCGTCGGTGAAGCAGAAGGTGCGTGCGATGCGCATGTCTGTCAGCGGCAGGTAGTTCACATCCAGCAGGGGGCGCAGGCTAGGCAAGCTGCAAAGACACCCACGGGTACTGCATCAGGAGGCAAAGTCAACCCTGGGCAGAATGGTAGGGCATCTGCATGTGGGTGCTCAGAAATCACACCACGGCAGAGGGCTAACTGCTCGCGGGGGAGGGGCCAAATGATGCCGGGGGCAAGGGAAAGTGTATGAGGAAGGTTAAACATAGAACCCCAGACAGAGAGATGGAAATGGGTATGGAGGTCACCTGGGGCACTGAGACAGTTGCGCAGAGAAGCAGTTAATGCAATGGACTTGTGATGGTCTTTAGTTCCAAGTGGAACACTGCGCTTATAACATTAGGTATTTTACCTGGATTACTCCAACAAAAGGTGGGTATTAGAATTTGAGAAGTAAGAGAAGCAGGTAAGTCTGGGTGTGGATCCTTGTTGTGTGTATTTAAAACTACATGTCTGTTATGATCATTTATGATACAAGATCAGTTATGATCAATATATGATTACAGCGTTGATTTTGTAAATTACATGGGGGTAACTGTGAGAGGGAAATTTAGAAGGAATAAATATCAGCTGCAGAATCTGTGTGTTTAAAGTCAATTAACTGTGAGGTGCACTCACTGGGCATGCCACATTAAAATCTTACTGTGAAATTCATGAATCAATATATCATGAATCAGTGAAAATATTTGCTAACAAATGATGAATTAATGATGAATTCATTTTGAGTGCTCTGGGTTAGTGAGTGCTCTGGGTTGCCCATGTGCATATCATCATATTCCTCTCCTGCCTTACTTTTTTCTAAGAATGTATGATTCTATTCCGCTGTTTGTGTAATGGGAGACATACTCACATACGCACTGGCTCAGCACAGTGGAACTGTGACATTCGTTGTATTGCTGGCGTAATTTTAAAAAAAGTGCGACAAAGGTGGTAGCAGCAATGTGCTGATGAAGTGGTGTGATAGAAAGTTGGAGGGTTATGTGGGCAATGGTGAGGGAGGGAAGGGGGTACGGGCCAGCACCTGAGGGTCATGACGTGACCGTTGGCACAGAAGCAGGCCAGGCAGACGCTGTTGCAGACGGACACGACGTCCGAGCGCAGGACAAACGAGGACTCCGTGATGTTGTGGACGAAGAGGCACGTCTGTGCAGGCATCAGGAAGACCTTGGCCTGCCTCTCGGAGCACACCACGGCCAGGTGGCCGTCCCCGGCCGCCTCCTGGGACGAGGAGGGAGAGAAGTTGACCAGTTTTCGCTTGCGCGGGCGGTCGGGGTCCTCGGGCACGTGGGGGTCCCTCCACACCTCGTAGGGACTGGGGATCAGAGCGCCCCCACAATCCAAAGACCCGAATGTCAGTACAGAGCCTTTCAGCATCAGCACTGTTCCTGGATACCAGGGAGAGAGGAGAGGGGAGACATTAGAGAGATGGCAGAGGCAACATACAAGAGGGAAGAGAAAAGACAAGAGATAGTGTAGGAGGAAGAGAGGTAGTGGGACATCAGACCATAGATATCAGAGGAGAAATAATAGTTGGGAGATATCAGAAGGGATATCAGGGGAGAGGAGAGGGGTGGAAGTGGAGTCGAGTTATCAGAGAGGAGACAGCATGAAGAGAGTTACACGGTATTGCATCAGCCCAGAATCAATTACTATTTAGATTTTTTTTTTCTGCAAACAGAAAGTCTGTTATCCAAAGCAAAAAGTTTCATTATAACGATAACCTGAAACAATCTGGCTTGAGTAAAACTGAAATGGATTTCTTTTAGAAGGGATTCAGGCTGGTAGAGTTGATGGCAGGATTCAGTGAAGGCTGGGTGCGCATGCATCTGGTCACAATCCACTGGAATGACACATTAATGCACTTATCCCAGTGTGCCAGTGAGAGAGGACTGAATGTGTGAATTTCACTGACAAGCACACTGTGTAAAACTGGGTAACGCTCTGACATTAGCTCCTACTCGCTAAGGACAGTATATTTAGCTCTGATCCCCTGCGTCTCTTCTCTTCACGGCGTAAGCAAATCCCGTCGCGAGGCTCACGGCTCACCGCTCAGCGCCACCGCCACGGGCTCGTCCAGCCGCTCCTCGTCGTCGGCCGGGATGGAGAGGGCGACGACGAGCACCACCCCGAGGCTGGTGCCCACCCACAGGGAGGGCGCGGGCGCCGTGTCCGCCTTGCGGGCGTACGACTCCATGAAGCGCAGCGTGGTGACCGCCTCCTTGGTCTCGCGGTCGATGCTGGAGACGCTGGAGCTCCGCGAGCGGCTGAAGGAGTTCTCCCGGCTCTCTGCGGGGGGAGGCCGCCGGCAGCCGCAGGGCGCAGCCCGGGCCGGACGCGAGGAGCCAAGGAGACACACAGGGTTAGTCAGACTCTTCCCACCCGCACTTTCGCTCCCTAATCAAGCCACGCTGGGAGAGCCAGAAGTTCAGCTGAATCAGACCGGACAAAGAGGACATGGAAGTGCCTGTAAAGAAAGCAGCTAAGCAACACCGATGATATGCAAGAAAGAAGCGAGACACGTGTGTATTCCAGTTTATTCATCACTTAACTATTCATATATTTCCCTCAATCAACACACGTCGAAATAAATGCTCACAGAAGTTAGATTTCTGCACACCCAATTTCCCGCACATGAACCCGCCTATCCGCCCACATGCACATCGAAACATAAATGCATGCACGCACACATAAACCACACTGCAATTCTACCTGCTAAATGCTCCACTTTAAACCTTTCTATAACATCCAGCTCACAGCGCCCTGCTCTCCAAGGCTGAACCGTTTGGCCAGCTCAGAGGCTGTTATGTGGCAGCCGCTCACGCGACAGGTCTTCACTCTCACAGAAGCAGAGGACAAATTACTGCCAGCAAGAGACTAACACCCTGCACCAGGGCGGCTGTCTAATGCACTTCCTTGAAACTGAATGCGAAAAGCATTTCAAAGTCTTTTGTAATATCATCCCAATGCCTCAGCGGTGAGACCACTGACTTCTAGCATGCTGCAAACACAAGTCTACTCAACTACGGTCTTAAATGAAACCATTAAGGTAAGTTATGTACATATTCAAACCTTGAGCCATACTTTTTCTGGAAGTAAAAGACAAGTATGATGACACTTTTGAGAACACCAATATAAGATAATAAAAATGTACATAAATGATAATAATGATAAATGTATATAACTAATACATGCAGACATCAATGCATACATAATAGGGCCTGGTGCAAACATATACTGTATACTTCAAGTGCAAACATACATTATGGTAAGATACAGCTGTGTAATACTGAGCTGGGAGCAGGCCATGGGCGAAGTCTTGTGACACTGAACGAGAACAAGCGGAGCTGAGCATCAGCAGAGGGGGACGACCAGACGAGCGGGCGAGCCGCGAGACGGTAAGGATGCCCTTACCTTTCTCACTCCAGGAGTACATGGTGGCGTGGTGCTCATCGTGAGAGTACATACTGACTCCATGTAATTGCTGAAGCATTGCACGCTTGGAGGCATAGCCTACTCTTGCCCCCCAAGAGACAGACAAACAGGCAGTGCCAAACGATCACAGAGAGGGAGAGAGAAGACACAGCTGAGCTGGGAAAGCAGAGTTAGGAAGACACTCCTTTCCCTTGAATTCTACACAGAAACAGCATGGCTGCTCCTTCCACGCTCAACACAGAGTGGCTTTCCCACCTTTGATTATATGACTGGACTGAAACACCACAAGAAGCATATCAGAAAGGCTTAGTAACAATAATAGTAAATTCTGAAAATGACTTATGATACATCATTGTACTATGAACACTTTGAAGCATTGGGCAAAACTGAACTCAGGTGAATCTCTGCATTTTTTTTTCTTTAACTTGAATAATTTGAACGGGAAGAAAATAAATTAGGGCAGATATATGTGTTACCTCTCAGAAAAGTAGATACTTCTTCAGTTGATCAACAAGAAATTGATATCCCCGGTTGAATTATCGATTTTGATTAGGATGTAGAATTTAAATAAAAATAATTGCTCCTTTTCTTCTTTTTAGACTGCAAGTGAAGGGCATATCTGTCTTTTTTATCGATCGCTTTTGTGGGTCTTGCTCGGGCGTGTCTGTACGTGGCAGTGCCTGCGAGGCGTCTGTTGCAGGTAGTGACACATGGCATTTTAACAGGACACAGGGACCCTGGGGGTGAGGAGCGGTGTGGGGATGCGAGGCAGGGGATGTGGGGCAATGCTTCAGCAGCGCACACACACAGGAGCCAGGAGACGTGGACAGAGGCCACTGGGTATACACTTCAACACAGGACAACTTTTAAAACACAGATGTACACCAAACGCGTTCACTTCCCTTGTCTTTTACAGAACAAATTAAACTAACTGAAACACCTCGTTACTGAAAGGTGTAGCATGCATTACTTTGTAGTTCTGCTCAATATTATTTTATATCTCAACCTCACAGATATCAGATGCATAGATTGCAGACCAAGATGTAGATGTATGTTGGTTCGCTGCTGTTATGTCATCTGCCCTTTTTCCTCTGGTTTATTTCCTGTGGTGCGTCTCATTACGGAATAGTTCAGAAGCTCTGCGCTTAATTGACCTTTAATTATCTGAGTGACCCTGCTGTGGTGCAGCCCTTCAATAATTCAGTGGCAGCAGAAGCCTCAGAGCAGACGGTAGGAGGCGCATCCGCCATTACGAGACCTGCGAGGGCCAAGCCAGACATGACGCTCTGCTCACACAACCATTTTAGGACACTGCAAGCAGCTTTGAAACAACTTAGCAAAGTCACAGATATTTTGAAAAGACTTAAAATCACCCATTCTTGTTTTACTCCTTTGCTTTTCTACCACATTTGACGTTCAGTGAGCTTTCTGGAGATAACAGTTTGGTTTCCCTTCCCAAGGTGGGAGCTCAGTTTCAGTATTGAGAGCTGGATGTTCTCTCTATGCACAGGGCTTTAAAATGCATTAAAACGTAATGTTATGCATATCAATTTTATGTTTATTCATTACCATGTCAGTTATTCATGCACTGTCACACTGTCATATAAAATATATTTATCTAATTCAAAATTTCAGTGTTTGAAAATCCCCAAATGTTTTGAGCATGATGGAAAAAATAAAATAAAACAAACAAAAACAAACAAAAAACATCCCCCATTCTGACTCGACATTTTTTGGAGTGGCAGTCACAGGTTTTAGTAGTTCCTCAGTCCTTTTTTTCCATACTGTGCTGTCAACTTGCCTGCAAACAAATTAGCGAAAGGACGTCCTCATTAGCATCCAGCGACCAAACTGCGGCATGAGTTTCAAGCCAGCCTGCAGACTGATGAATCAGAGGGAGCTGGCCTGTCTCCCAGAGCGTCTCCCTCTCTCTCTGTCTCTCTCAGACACATTTGCAGTGCCGGCTGCGGCGCTGACCGCATGAAAAGGCCTCTCCGTCAGGCGACAGCAGCAGCCTGTGGCCGCCTATGCTGACGGGCGTGAAAATCCCGCAGAACGTCAAGATAACGTCAAGTCTGTTTAAGCCGCCTGGGGCCGGGCCGAACCCGCCACGGCTAAGGATGTGCAACCAAAACTGGCTGAGGACGGCGGCTCAGGGGAGATTACTGCACCCCAAACACGCGCGAACAAACTGGATGGGATAGGGGTTACAGTTCACCTCAGACAGGTATTCAGCATATGACAGAGAGGATGGACTTCTACACTTTGTGAGTAGGAATAGATAAAAAGGAAAAAATACTTAAATGTCTCACAAAGCTTAAACCAAAATCTGTGGGTAGAATGAACTGGCATATCACTGTCATATTTTTATTGCTATATGGCAGTCAAGTAAATTAGACAAGGTCAAACTTTGATCATGCAAGTTTGAGATTCTGCACTAGTGAAAGATGGGACAAGAGGAGGAAAAAATGCTTTTGATTCTGAAAGTTGAGAAGCTGCCAGTAGAGATCTGATAGCATCTCTAACTTGCTAAATTGTTGTTTAGTAAATTCGCTGACACACTTTGTTTCAGTATGGAACTCAGTTCACCTCGTGTTGTAAGCTTATTAACATCCAGTTGAGTGCTGTGTCCTAATGTCTTCTCCCTCAGGGTATTTTAATCATAGCATTGGCTAAAATGAATTTGCCTTTAGAGAAGCCCCTATGGATTTCATATCCAAGGGATTTAAAGCAAATTTATGTCCCCGTTTAGCCCTGGGTAAACTGCTTAAAAACTGAGAGATATTAAATTGAGCTTCTCACCCCAGCAGTCGTGAAATCCCACGATGTGAGACTACATTTTAACATTTGGAACGAAGAGATGATCTGAAAGGATGCCTTGCTGATGAACAGTGATCTGAATTTGGATCTGAAGAAGAGTCACCGAACACAGAACAACATACCTGATACATTGGATGAGGTCTGTTACCTGCAGTATAACAGCGTGTTCCTGCACAGTCTGGGTTTGTGCTTTAATGAGTATATTTTGATTGACAGCACAAGGCAGTTCCCGTCATGACTGAGGTGTCACTTGACCAAGTCAACTTCTTACCCAGCAACAGGCTGCTACTGTAGTTAGACAACAGTAACCTCACAAAGTAGAGCCATGACCCCGAATGGTCCGTACACGCTTAAACACCAAATCCAACCACACGTCACACAGACAGGTGTATCGCTGAGAAGTTTGGACACAGACACATAAACATGAAGGCACACGGGAGCTCAGCATGCAGCTGTGACAGGACATCCAGATAAACCTGTGGGAGGAAGACAGGTGAGACATGGAAGGAACGCAGGCACACAGAGGCCCCTCTGTCACCAGAGAGACACACATGGAGGACAGGGTGTCATACACATTGGGAGTGTTATACCAAGTGATACAGGGGCCTCACAGAAGCCACCTGCTATAGATAAATATCACTGCAGTGATATTGGTGAGGCAAATGTGGTGTAAATCTAACCCAGCTGGTTAAAATATCTTTAACTAGATCAAACATTGATTGGCTTTTTGTGTGTGAAAACTCACGGAAAGTTCTTCCAAGCTCTTAAAAAAAGAAAGGGATACAAAAGTGTATATAAATATTGTTGCATAAACCAAAGATCTGTTAAAACCATATTTTAGATTGAACCCCTTTCAGGAGAATATATTTCATGTGATGTCATTTTCTATCTGCCCAAAGCATAGCGAGCATGAAATCAAATTAATTGGCTGAAATAAAAATAGATTGCTTTAGTACAATGCAGGGATTGATCCAATACAGTTCAGCTCCATGTTTGATACATCAGCGCTGATTCAAACATAAAAGGGCTTCAAATCACAAAAGTACAGGAGTTTCTGTGATTCTGAGGTTCAAAGGTATCACCCACATTCTCCCGCCACTTAAGTTTCTTGCCTTTTTGTAATTCTTTCCCATGTCATCAGCATTAATAAGCCGCGTAGGTGAGGTACTTAAGGGCTTTTATCAGCATCGCTAGGACTTGTGGGTGGCATCCTTAAGGTATTTTCAGTCCTGAAAACACAGAAACTCCTCTTTTGTTCCCTTATGGAGGATAAAGAAGCAGAGGGTACAATTGGTGACAGGAGAAGCAGAGAGATTCTGTTAGAGGAGCAGGGGAGTCTGTAAGACACTCATCTTCATTCATACCTTTGTAGACCCCAGCACCCCACAGTATGTACTGACCCGCACCCGCCCCATACCCTTCCAGAGGCATGCACTGGGGACCATGACAGGGGATGAAGTCAAGCACGCACACACCTTCCGTGTGGGAAACAGGCAAAGAGATCTCCATGCAAGCGGCAGACTGGGCCTTTCGGAAGGGCGGTCGGCCGGGCCCCCGCCGGCTCAGCCTGGGGCCCTCGGGACCGGGGGCGCGTGGCTTCCCAGCAACGCAGGGCTGGGAGGTGGGGCTAGTGCAATGTCCATTTACATGATCTGCAACAATGGCACAGCATTAGCAAATAAGGAAAGAAACACAAAACAACATCCAGAGAATCATCTAAAATGTGGAAATGAGCAGAAAGGCAGGAGTGGGGGAAGGGGGGACACTGGAAAAGCCAATCAGAAGAAATGCTGCAGCTTCCTTTATTTCATGCCGCAAGGAACAATTAAAAGTCAACATGGAATGCATTCATAAATAAAGGAAAGAGGAGTCCGACAGCAGGCAGAGGAGATACCCAGAGTGCACGATGGCAGGTCTGGGCAGTGAATGGGATGAGCTTTGTCCTCTTGTAACATACATTCATTTACATCCAGAAACATCTAGCGGTTTCTGCTCTTTTTTGTGGAAAGAGCATGCTTTCAATAATTAATCTCGGACCAACTCAAGCCCTTGAGCAAAAGCATTCTGGGGTCCAGAACTTCAAATAAAGATGAGGGGAAAAAACAGCTCTCCTTTAGAATTCCTATTTAAGTCAGTTTTTATTAGAATTCGGCAGGAGAATAAAGTTTATAAAAAAGCACACACCAGGCAGAACTGATTTTCAGTTCTGATTGCTTCCATAGTGGTTTTGTGTGTGTGTGTGTGTTTCATTTTTTTTCCTGTGTAACATTCTGATTCACCTTATCCAGACAAGCTTGTCTGGTGATGGCTAAATTTGTACAATAATTATTCCCTTTAGTTGTTTTTTTTTCTTTTTTCCAATCTAATGGTTCTGTTAACTAGATTTGCTCTATCTTACCAAAGGAGTGACACTTCAGCAGCTGGAAGCCTATCACAGTCCACTCTCTTTGAACTGTTTGCAGAGGGCGTCCCTTGGAATGTAGGCACAACACTATCCTGGTCACATTAGTCTTGGCTCCAAAAGAGTCACTGCAGTTAACTTGATTGATGTTTCAAGACCCTACAAAGCTACCAAAATGTGTCTCTGAACAACCTTTAAATCTATTGATCCTAGCAGCATTTTTTGGGGGAGGCAGTGAAGCAAACATATGCCACACTGCAAAGACAGTCACGTCAAAGTCATATGTCAAAGGCCTCAACTATATGGTAAAATCATTCCTCTACAAAGCAAATGGTAGCAGTCATTACTTTACTTTCCATTGGTTTGTGTTTATATGACTCCAGAAGGTTGATTTGTACCTATGTAGCTTTGAACTTTGTGTAACTTACCTAAAAGAAAGGGGCATTGTGAGCATAAAAATAAAGTTAAGGCACTTAATACAAACAGACCTTAGTGTACAAATACAAACAGACCTTAGTGTTTTAAGTGAGTCATCAGCTAAGGAAAATGGAAAATAATTGGCTTAAATACACACTGGGCTAATGAAATAGTTGCAGCTTGCACTAAATTTAACCTGTACTTCAATCCGCTGAAAGAAATCCACCGCTCTCTCATAAGAATGATTAATTCAACTCGTCCTTAACCACAAGATGTTGGACTTGCTCAGATACATTTCAATGGAAATACCTATTTTGGCAGGTGTTGTGCACAACTAGAAAGAACAGTTATTAGCACTCCAAGATAAATCCACTCCAACATTCTAAAGGAAACACTGCTACTGAAATACACTGAAATGCAACACCCACGGTACACAGTAATCATGGGATAACAAAAGTCTAAGATAAGGGGCCTTCTGTACTTAAAATAAATTAATTTTCTTTCTTTGGAGCAACGGCCATAAACTACAAGCATCCAACATGTCCTGCATCTGTCGATCCTCTCCAGAATAGGACCATTTTTCCTTGCCTGACAATGTGCAGGGAGTCTGAGGTAATCTGCAATGTTCTGGTCATCCAGCCCAACCCAGAGAGGTCACTTGAATTACTACAGACTGCATATTCATTCTGATTGGAGGAAACATTCATGGATATAAGTTCACTAAACACCATGGACAGATTTCAAGGCAGTTTGCATCACTTGTGCAACAAAAGTCTTAAGAGGGCAAAATCATATCTGTTGAACACTAGCGAAGCAAAAACCAAAAGGATAATTATATTAGGTTTTAGATAAGACATTACTCATTTTCTGTACTCTCTAAACAACATAAAGATTGATCCTTTCAGTTCACTCAAGGACATTTTTCCTAAAGAGGCAGCGTGTCAAACAGGGACACACAGAGAGCAAAGCAATACAACTGATGAAACAAAATAAGACATATCATTAAAATATGCCACACTGATTTCTGAAGTTCTCTGCAGGCCATCTGCCCTGCTGGGAATATTTTATTACTCAGAGTGATCTGAAATGCTTTAAATTTAGTACAGACCTTTCAACAACATTTGTTTCTATAGTGGGTGCTTTGAAACTGTAATCTGGGCCATGCTAAACCAGCGTCATGCATAATGTAGCATTATTAAAACAGGAGGACCTATGTGGGCTACTTTCAGACATCTCTGTTTTTTACATGCATTCAACACACAGACACACACACACACACCCTCGCCCATACACACACACACACACACACACACACACACACACACTTTTAGCCAAAGTACTAAACCAATACAATTTTCCTCTCTATACTGCAGGTAGTAATGGGGAATGTCTAGACCAACATTTGTAGATAAGCCAGACAAAAAGAAAAGGCAGCTTAGATGAACAAGTCCCACAGGCCAGTGAGAGCAACTCTGTTGAGGAATGTGCTTGTCCCTACGGCCAGCTGTATTCAGGCCCATGACATAGGATCAGTGCTGGGCTCTTTTCTCTATATTTTATGTGAGCTCATTTAAGCTTTATGAGCAAAAGGCAAAATATTTACTCATGGGAGATTCATAGCTAGTTAAGTAATAATCATTGTTGAAGCCTCTTATCTAGACACAGTGCTTCAAAAGGGTGAGAACCAAAGGCCAAATAAAAAATAAACAAGAAAAATATAGGGTCTGGTGAATAGAGCACCCCTGAATCAAAAGGCATCCTACACAGATACTGTCATATAAAACACCTTTTATCTCTTTAATCTCCAAATTTTTTTTGCTAAAGTATGTATGTAGAAATCCACATCTTTCTTCACCACAATACAATTCAAAACATGTTTCAATCACATCCTCTCCCTTTAGGATGGCTCTGCCCCCTGCTGTGCAATAAAGGTAATGCAGCATGTACCCACCAAAAGTGTGTACATTTTCTGTATGATGCTAACAATATCATTACTAGTAGCTATACCACAGTGTAGCTTTCTTTTTCCTGATGACTGGAGCTGGGTGAGACTGAACTCAGTATCAGTGTTGAAAGTAAGACCACCCAGCAGAAAAGAGTTTGCAGCTGCCAGTGGTGTAGGTAGGCCAGTAGGGGGCACTTTTCTGTCTAGACAAGCAGAAAGCCAACGATACAGACGCTGTGCCATAGCAGACACTCTCCTTCAGACACTGTATGATGCTAAGCTGTGATCAGAGCCCACCAAAGTCATTAAAGATCCGATTACACTTGTCTCGAAGAATACATTGGCTCCCCAGTACCCCAAATCCCAGTGTGACTCTTAAACTGACCCTTTATCCATCCCATAGTTTAGACTAAAATGCATCTCTCAGTTTCCATCTCAGCTGCTGTGAGATAAAACCTCCCTCCATTTTCTCTTTGATGTCAAGTGCCATATAGATGCAATCATCATCATTACAATTATTCATCAATTGTAATAACACTCAAATGCATGCACATATACACACACAACTTGTACTTTCAGATTTCCATTAGGGAGACAGCCTCTGTGCCTATGTGGTTCAGTGTGAAGTCGTGTAATTTTATTTGGGCACATCATTTCCCTAGAAATCACACATTCAGATGATTGCTATGTCACTGTTTTTCCCTGGCGTTATAGAAAAACAGGGCTACATCCACCACCTCTAACCTTTCACACATCTCATCCTATCAGAATATTGTCAGCACTGTTTAAGATATCACTTATAAAAGTCACACCTCCACACTTTAATTTCAGATTGGTAAATGAATAAAACATGCTACTCAATAATTATAAAAGGCACAGCTGAATCGTGACAGAGAGTAAAACTCATTGAGAGGAAAGAGAGTAGTCAAGTGCAATGATATAGGGAGACATTTGACGTGACTAAAAGACTCAGAGATTCAAAGATTCAGAGACTGCAAATGTTGTAATCACAATGGAGTGAGGTCGTTTGAAGATAGTTGTTTTCATGATTCATGGTCATGAAGTACAAACAGCCTTTTGGAAACACTTGCAAAATGTAAAGGAAATAGGAAAAATAATTGAAAAATGAACCAGAAAAAGAAAAAAAAGTCAGAAAAGGGAGGTCACCAGAGCCAAATGAGCTGATCTGAGCAGAGAGGCAAGCTGATATTGAGAGAGAAAATGTCTTGTGCAAAACTGAAAACAAGGAATCAAAGATATTTGTTGTCATCAACCTAGAACACAGAGTAAAAACATTGAAAACTGTTGGCTTTCGCCTACCGTACCAAGATCAGTCTTAAGATCTGTTGGCAGACTTAGCTTTCTGTCTGGTCCCCTAACTGAAACAAAAGAACAGGATAAAAGCAGCAGTTAATCAGTAAACGAAAAAGAACAGAACGGAATAGCAAAATAACAGTGCAATAAAAGAATAACAAACTCAAATAAAGAGAAAACAAACGCATAAAGCAATCTTTAACAAGGAACTACATGCAAAATATGCATAGACAACATGGCAGGCAAATGCACAGGCCCTTCCGACCACATTGCATCTCAGACTCATTCACCAAGTGGAGATCCAGGCATGTCAGCAATCAGTGTCTGACTCCATATGCACTGCAAAATCTGATAACACAGTGTTTACCTTTTTTGAAATTCTAATCCACGGGGTCTACTGACTGTCCACTTTCAACTTTTACCTGAGATTCTTTACCCAAAATAATTTAAGGCTTGTTTATCGCCTTGTTCTGTTTTTATTTATCTGTTATCTGTTCTGAAAACCGTAAGTGGCTATGAGAAAAACCAGAGGTCTTTGAGTTTTACATGAAAAACTAATGAGTCTGAACCCTTGAAATGCAGACACAGAATGACAAAAAATACACCTAACCAAATGCTCACTATAAACCAAAAGCAAAACAGATTACAAAATAAATAGATAAACATTTTGCAAGCATTTTGCAGCATACACAAACTGCAAGGAAGACCCAAATGTCCTTCTTTTGGAGTATTCAAGCATTTTTGTGATTGATTACAAAATTGATTAAGAGCAGGTAAAATCATAAATTAAGTATATTGTCAATGTGTTGACTGTCAATAGATGGAAATGTCCTCACAAGTCTCACCAGACTCAGGCTTTTTAACAGAGAGTGTATGCTTTAAAGGCTGAGCCCATGTCTGTACAATTTTGGGGAGCACACTTTTCTCAGAAATGTCAGAGACTTAAACAGTTGCCCGATTAAATGTCCAGCAGCATATTGAAACATTGTTTGAGGTGTGTTTCTCTAAAATGCACATGCCCAACCTTTGCAATTCCTGAAAACAGGCCTCAATGTAGATCAGAAAGATATTTTTGCTGTTGTTTACGAGCTCAGAGCAGATCAGAGAAAGACTAGAGTCGGTGGTTCTCTTATGCAAATAATTTCTAACTTTGTTAATTGGTAATACTTGTCAAGGCTGTTAAATGTAATGGCTGAACATGTTTGATGTTTAAGAAGAAAATCTCAAGGCTTTTGCTGATGTTACCAGCTAAAATAAAAAAAAAAAACTTGAACAACAGACTGTTGTAAATTTTTGTAAAGCTATCCCACCAAAGGTAGTTTGTCAATAGGGTCAGCATCTGAGAGGCTGCTTTTTTTAATTCATTCATAACCACGTAGTCTTGGGTAAATTTAACAACAGTCCAAAAACGAACCATAGGTTTGTAGCAGCAACCTTCCTGGAGATATAAAATCATATTATACATTGTCTAAATGAAATATAGTCCTTGTAAATGGTGCAACAAAATTGCCATTGTACACACTGTAATTGAATCTGTGATCAATAACTTGTGTTTCAGGTAAAGCCCATTGGATTACAGCTATTCATGAGATGAACTGTGTTTCCAAACCACACTGAACAGATGTTGTTTGATTCACGTAAGGGAGCAACAAAGGTTGTGATAATGTGTGCTTTGGGGTTTAACATGAGGCAATTTCAGCATGTAAACAGATCGTAACAAAGCCAGAGACTGTAGAACAGGATACACATCTTTACGTGTGAGTAAAAATGTGTGAGCTCTGTTTAATTTGTACTCTGCTACACTGAGCAATTCTCCTTAGCTCTTTTAACATGACTAGGCAGTGATGATGCAGACCTTATTAAGTGAAAATGCTTATCCATTTATAATAATTTTAAATATATATTTAATCTACAGAAAGAGTGTGCAATGGACAATAAATTATAAATGCTGTTGTGGGCATTCCCCGGTTTATGACAGTCTGTACACAACAATCCACATTTACAATGCTTTTGTTTCATTAAGGATTTGTCTTTTATTTTGTTGTGTTGTCTTTCATATTATATTTAATTTTTTTCCTTCTGTGAACTTCTGAGGGGGAACTGAAGATGATTTATATATTTTATAAGTTGAGTGTGTGTGTAGTGTCTTGTCACTTCTTAAATGAACACATCTTAAAACCTTAACATCTTAAAACCTTGATTTTGGTCTTACTGCTTTCTCTGCCCCCTCATTCAACCCCAGACAATCTGGTTTATTAGAGGGTTTCCAGGAAAGCACTGTGTCAGGAAAACATAGAAACATTTATAAATCAAAACACAGGGCAAGCATTTCCTTGAAATGTTCATCTGAAATGTGCAGCAACTCAAACAAAATGGACATTCCACTGCACATATCACTATTAAAAATGAATGGGTGTGAGGGATAGACAAAAATAACCATCATACTATACAAGGCAATGAAGGAAGGAACACCTCCCTGGCTGTGTGGATTCGTAAATAAATAATGAGCACACAGGTGACAGAACATCTCTACATTGCAGCGCTTCCCATTCCCAGACCCCTGTAAAGTAATGCAGACGGCACACGCAGGGGCTTGCACGCAACATTTCGACAATGATGCAGTGACAATGTAGCGGTTTACAAGGCTCCCACAATGTCAAAATAACAGGAGCACCTCATTGGTCAGCATAGGACTCCAAGCACTCTGCATGGGAGGTCACTGACAGTAGAAAGCTGGGGATGTGTGCATGCACTAGAACTGAGAGACTAGACCTCCCCCACCCCACCCCCGAAAAAAGGCTGAATGGTGATGACATGGCCCCCTTATCTCAACACACATGCTTACCATTGTCCAGCAAGTGAAAGACTGGACTGTAGTGGCTGGCTTTCAGATTGGCCACGGGTTCAGGCAAGGAACGGGGATCATTGTGAAGGGAGGTTGGGTATGGAACTGGAATAAAAATCCAACAGAACAGTAAAGGGTTTTCTGCATTCATCAGGAAGCCGGAGAAAATGGCAGGGGTTGGGGGAAGGGGGTTAATGATGTGCCTGTCTGAAACAAAATAAGTAGACCCCAACAAGTCTACAGAGCACTACAGAAGCAACGCCATCAAGCTAACATAGCAACTAACAAGCTGTGTGCCTCTGACTTGTTTTGTTTACAGAACATGGTGCTCCTTTGAAGATTTTTCTGTTTCTGTTTTCCGTATCTGTATCTGAACGCAGCCCAGTGCATAACAGGGTGTAGCAGTCCTGCACAAAAGTACTTTCAATTAGAAGATGGATTATTGTTTTTGCAACACAGACAATATTAAAGACAAACAGCTTCATATTATCCTTCCCCCGTTTTAAAGCTTGCCTTTAACAAAATGTTCTCGTGGCTTAAAGCTGTCAGAAACATTTTAATTTGTAGAGAGGACACCACACATTCATTAACAATGACTTCTTTCATAAGATCAAAGGACTGAGCAGGTGCAACTGCCCTAACAGTCATGGTTCCATAAACGTACACAGAGTATCTCATAAATGTCATGCTCCAGTTTAAAATATGCTTATCACAAATTATAACGACTGACCCAGAGAAGAAAAACAACATCATACAGCAGACCAACAACTGACAATGAACTGTGTGGAAACTGTGGAAATCAGATTGCTGTAAATGAATAGATAATGTCCAAAGCTGTGTGGATGAAGCATAGGAGGGAAAGAGGCCCCTTAATTAAAAGCACGCTGAGGCAAAAGAGAGGGACCTGCTGCCTGACTATTGAACCGCATAGGCTGGCTGTGCTGAGTCATTCATGAGCTGCTGTTTGCACAGGCCCAGCCATCAGACAGGGGCTGTCAGTGCTGCCTAATGACCACCAAGGCCCGTGGGAAACAAATCACACAAATTAAGTGGCCCCAAGACTTTATTCTCAAGTTGTTCAGTCTCCCTGGTGCTTCATTCTGTGTTGGTGCGTACTGTTGGTCCTAAAACACCTAAGCACACCTGAAATCTGAGGACACTCCCCCATGTGCACACACCCACAGTGCGCGCGCGCACGCACGCACACCCACGCGCACACACACACACACACACACACACACGCAGGACCCAGGGATGCAATGGACAGTGAGGCAGAAGGCACGACACAGGGAGGAAAGCATTGACCTCTCTATGGAAAAACTTACACAAAAGTAATTGACTACATGATGATGACTTGTGCACAAAAGGGATCCCCCCCATTATTTCACATGCCTAATATGTGCAATGTGTAATATCTAAAATAAGCACATATTTGGCACACTGCAGTGTAGTGATCTCAGGCTGAGCAAGAGAGAGAGACTGAGGCCATGAACAGGAAGTGCTCAAAACAGTGAATCACAAATCCAGGAATGACAAGGGTCTTCCATACTGTGAGAGGATGGGTTACCAACAGGCCTCTGTGCAACTGCAGCAGGACATATTCCATTCTGAGCAAGCTCTGTGGAACCTGAGCGCATCTATTATTCATGGACCTGGTTTATTCATTCTCCTCAAGCATCCATCTCAAACAACCACGGGAACAATATTTTATTGCATTAAATATTTACAAAAAAGGGGCCTCATACTTCATCTCCTCTTCAATAAACTCTGTAGACGGTGAGTTGAAAAGGTAAAGAAGGCCTGTGTGCATATTATCTTGAAATGAGCTGTTGATGTGCTTGTGAAGAGCACCATAAGTTAGCGGGGAATCCAGAAGAATAGCTTCCTTTCGGGACAGCTGTGCCTCTGAACACTCCGTCCCACACCCCACCCCCCAAAAAAGACACTCAGAGAATTCCAAATGAGTCATGCTCCAGTGGCAGGTTTGAGAGTTCAAGTGTATAGACTTGCTCCCCGCAAAGAAGGTGCCACTTAAATCGCTTTCTGCTCGAATGCATGCAAATGACAGCTCTTTCCCCATCAGTCAGCCGAGCACAAAGCAGAGATGCAGACAGACACACACGCGCCATGGGGCATCGCAGAAGCACATCAAACAATCAGATAAAGTCAGCTATCTCTCAAAGCCCGTTTTCCCTCTCATTAATGGCTTTGAATGGCTGTGACAGACTGAGATTATGGCATAAGATCTCGGAGAGCGGGCAAACTGCTGCATCCCCAACATGCTCATCAGCTCTGTGGGAATATATGCCTTATTGAAATGCTGTTTAAACTTTGTCTTCACAAGAACATTACTAATGCATTTCAAACCACAGCAGTTAAAAAAGAGGAAAAACACAATTCAGTTTCCCCAGCATGCAATAATCTATGAACTGCTAACATAAATGTAATCCATTGCAGCACCATTGCAAAACTGTGTTATGAAGAAGCTGGAAATTAAAGACGAATGCATCATGGACACATCACAGAACAGACTTTTCATTCACAACACATTGTGTTCACAACCATCTTTCACCATCTCTGCATCTATCACACATCCAGATCCTTTAACCGCAACTTCAGGTCCAGGAGTGGCTTGACTGCGTGTCAGTCACAGATTATTCACTCATGACTCTTCTCTGGCCAAATGGGACACTTTGATTCCAGCACCATTCCATTGCTTATATCTTACAGCTTTAAAGAGTCTTTGTGTTTTATGTGAATCAGTCAAAATGTTGACCAGACCAGTTTGTGCCACGATTGTCGTACCTAACATACAAATGAGCTTCTGGAGAGGGTGATTCAGTTATTCTTAAACTGTTCTATTACATGTGGATGATAAGCCTTCCCAGCAGCACACACACAGACATCACGGCTGTTTGGCATAACCAACAATTCACAAAAAACAGAAATATTTCCTCAGATTCTTGAAAAGCTTAATTAAATCTCTCTGACATCTGCCTTATTCCCAGACTTCCTCATAAGATTACAGTCTGTTGAATGAGGCTAACAATGGCCAGCTGCTGGTGTTTCCTTCAGCAAACCACAGGTCCTCTTCAATCCATATTTATCACAGTCCTTCATTCATTTACATTACATTATGGTTGCTTAGCAGAGGCTGTTATCCAGAGTGGCTTAAATATCTAACATTTTATACACATTCTCTGTTTATGCAGCTGGATAAACCATTTATTCACCTATAAATCTGAAAGGTTGTAGTGACTGTGCATTTCGAACAGATCTTATTTGTCAATGTGAGAAAAACCTTGTACCCAGTGAAGACATGTCTTAACATTCAGGGACATGCACACACAAAACTCTATCCTCTGCCCTTTAATATGCAGGATTCCCTTTTTAAAACCAACGATTAAAGACTTCTGTCTTGCTTTTCCATGGAAAGTCACAGAAGATGTGTCTTCATGCCATAAAAAAGCAGTTCTTGGGACCTCGAAATCAGAGACCCTTTTATTTGCTGTGTACAGCAGGCATCTGAAAGATTAATGGATGTGTGCATGATTTCTGTCCTCTAAATTCTGTTGTAGACCTAAACTCGGAGGTGCAATAGAACCGAGAGAGGTGAGCTCAGTGGGTGCGTGCTGCTGTGTGCTTTAGCTCTCTCAGCATGGTCACCCTTTCAGCCACGGTAGCAGCCCCTGGCTCCCTCTCCTCTGTCCTCTCCAACTCTGCCTGCTGGGATTGACAATAAAGTCCCGACTCTGACCTTTGAAATCTTTGAACACCCGCTCCTGTCTCTTTCAGCCAATACAATAACTCTCTACAGATTGGAAAGACTGCGGGCATTGACCTCTTTCCTCCCCCACCTGCCTTTCCCTCTTTCTCTGTCTCTATCGCTTTCATTCGACACGTCAACACTACAAAGAAAAGCCCATGTAATAAAACAGTCAACAGCGTCACTAACAATTCCATTCTGACATACTACTGAAGCAACAACTGAAATGCCTCACTAACATTCAGTTGGGAGCTGCTGTGCTTTGTAGTTTGCATCATACTTTGTTGTGTATCCAAGCTGAGAGTCTTCATTTCCCAAAACAAAAAAACAAGTCTGGAGTTTTCTGAACTTTTTTTTAAATATCGGGCATTGATGGTGAAATGTGTACTTGGAGAGAGCGGTGAGTGCTCCTGCAGTTTCTTAATGAAACTCCAGAGACGGCTGCACACATCATGAATCATTCAGCGCTACTCCAGCCGACCAGTGGGCCTGTCTGCTGGCTAGCACAAATCATTCTCCAAACCTCGCAGGGCACCCTGCCTGACCGATCAATCGCTGGACTTTAAAGAGTTCCTCCTCTAAATGTTGTAATTAAGTCTACCCTCCTCCCTGACGCACTGCACATGCAGGAAATGTGTATCTGCCAAACATTCCTATGGTTTTTTTGGTCACCAACAGGAACATGCCACTTCTGCAACAGCAATACATTTTGAAGCTAATGCCTTGTCTTGTCACTGCTGTTCCTGTCTTGTCAACGTACAAGAATGTGGAAACCGACAAATATTCTACAAGAGAAGGGGGCAGAGAATGGGAAATCACAAGGAGGTCACAGTACCTGAAGTGGGCGACCTGCTCCGTTCCAGCTCCAGGGGCACCTGGTTGTCGGAGAGTTCTGTAAGGCCTGGCACAGCCAATCAGAGGTGAACGTATACCAACACGGCCAGTAAGGAGAGGGGGACAGGGAAGAAGGACAAAATAACTTTTTTTCAGTTTATTTTACAACAGAGACATGCTACAAACCACACTTTAATCACTACTCCTATAGCTGTATTTCATAACTTGCATAATCAGTGATAGGCAACCCTGCTCCAACATCATTATAAATGTATTTGGGTTTGTTCCTTCAACATCAGGTTTTTAGACCCGATTAACTGAAAGTACCCAGCAGATGATGATTTGGAGAGACCCGAAAGGTCCGCAAGGTCACTACTGTCCAGGAAGAGGACTGCCTGTACAGACAGTACAGGCAAGTACAGGCAATTCAGTGAAATAATATTTTATTCTTAACTTACTTGAACAGTCAATAAAACAGAGTTTGTACAGATCTATCATGTCCACAGTATGTAATGTCTCATTTTTCTCAACTTGTAAAGCACGATCTGCTTTACTGCATTCTGTGGTATGTTTTCGAGAGCATGTCTGATGCGTGTGTGTAGGCTCATGCATTACATATAGAGACCATTGAAAAAAGGCACCTTACAAAGGAAGCCCAGAGCCATGACACATGAGTTTGATTGAGACTGGATGGTTCATGGGACCCATGGATTGACAGGAATCTCTGACAGAGGGGTGAACTAAAAGAATGATTGGTGCATGGGGGGGTTAAAGGGGACAACATCACTGTGATTCCCATTCTATTACTGGTTATTTATATAGCTGGTCTGCATAAGAGTGTATTTCATCTTCCGCAATTCCAATTATTTGGAGCATGAGGTGCAGCAGTTTGACCTTTTTCAGCCCCACGTATCCATTTTGGTTGCCAGATTAAAGCCGCTAAATTCCCCACTCCCCAATCTTCCTTTCAGCGTGTCTTTGGATTGGAGCCCAGCAACCACCCCCACCACCCACACCACACCACTAGACTTACTCTGGTAGGAGGTACGGATCCTTTTCTTTGAATCTGAATAAAAGTTAGACAGGCCACGCATGCAAAAGTTGTCTGCCAGAGACCATGCCAGCACACCAGCAGCCAGAGTGTCACCAGAAATATGTGGGAAGGAGGGAGAGAGAAAAGAACAAGGACAGTGACCCCCAAACCAGCACCCAATCAGCGTTTGGGAGAAGAGAGAGCAGATCCAGTCACTGTCCCACATCCATGTTAGTACAGGTTCACATCCAAAAGAGTCTCACACGCTTTTGTGGCTATTGGTTTGCACAGCCAAACAGAACCAGTGGACAATATATAGAAGTCACTGGTAAATATTTTTTTCAAATGACAAATTTTAACATACAATGAACACCTAATATGTCATTGTCATTGGGAATATTATTGCTGCACGATAAAAATCTATATGCTGACAGATGTTATTTACAATGATATGGCCCAAAATAACTTGACAATGTCCTGTTTGGCTGTTTGTTGATAATAGATGCTTTTAAGACTCTTGTCACAAAATTTAAATGAATCTACCAGGTACAATGATTGCCTCATGATTAAAGTGTGTGGAATGAACAATTCTTAAATGTCCCAGACTGTTTATTTACAATAAAATCAATGTTCTACACAACATATTCTTATTGTCATTAACACATTTTTTATAAAACTGATATCACTGTTTTATTTATCATAAACAATTATTTCTCCAATTGGATTCATGTTTGTGACCATCATTATGTATACCAAAGTTTTACAGTCAATTATACCACAGTAGTTATTATGTCATTTATAGAACCAGAATTCAATGCAATCTAATATTACTATCAAATCATATATCACATTTTAAAGACCAGTTTTAAAAAATAATTTGGTCAATTTCATTAAAAATTTCAAAGTCATTAAAAGGGTACTGGCACCTACTGTTGTTATAGTGAAGGTAATGAGATTATATTTACTTCCGCTCAGTAAAGAAAGCAACTGTCATAAAGACATTAACTATGCAATTTATCATTTCTAAAATTTTATTGTTATTACTTTTTGACATATAATACAATACAATTGTTCACAAGCATAATAGCAACAACTAATGTAATAGCGTAATAATGATTAAAAAAAGAATAAAATAAAACACAGTTTTCATCACCATTAAGATTTTTGAGAATATAGTGGATGATTGAAAAATATCTTGTCTTCTTTACTTTCTCACATAAGTCAAAATCTTATGTGATTTCATGAAGGATACAATGTACCCAGCAAAATTTCATCCAACATCTCTCCTGGAGCTATGCCAAGAGGCACTAAACAGTAAGCTGGTCACTGTCAGGACTTCAATAATTTCAGGCCAAAGGCAAGTATGGCACTTGTTCATTAAAAGCACACATACCTTTAAGGCCAGTTTGCATGGCTTTCGATGGATGATAGGTGATCATCCATCATTGCATTCTATTCTAGGAGGGTGATTTAAACATTTTAATGAAATACAAGTATGATGTTGCAGAATTTAAATTTCCATGAGTCCGATGTGAATTTAGCACCTCGAGAGATACCATGACAAGCCTAGATGCAGATACAGGATGGTGCAGTAGCCATCACTAGCACCAGTCCAGATTAGCAGTGAGAGGGCAGTTATTTAAGGAGCAGCTGTAGTTCTCAAGTAGAGATGTGCTCAAGCAGGAGTAACAGAAAACAACAGATAAAGACATCATGCAGTGATGCCACTGTCGAGTGCAGCAGATAACATGCAGTCAGGGTGTGTGTTTGCATGCGCATGTGCGTGCCTATGTCCATGTGAATGTGTGCATGTACTTTTTTGTATGTGTGTCATATGAGGGTGTGTGTGTGTGTGTGTGTGTGGGTGTGCATGCACATACTATAGAAAGTGCATATATGGTTTCCATACCTTGAGTGAATTGTTTGTTCTTGCGAGGGGAGCGAGTGAGCCGCTGGTAGGGGTCGCTGGAGCCGTACAATTCCAGGGTGCTCATGCAAAGCAGAATGCTTTTCTGGAGGTAGTCCACCACTGCCAGCCCATCACAGTTCCCAAAAGCCAGCCTGTACCATACATACACAGGCATATTAATACATATGCACACAGAGACAGGCAAACATAAACACATGAGCAAATGCACACAGCACAAAGAGTACACATGTGAAAACACACAGACATACATTTTCAAGAAGCTTACCACCCAAAATAAGACAATAACTATGTCATCTCATGGCAATAGACAGCATAGCTTCCAGATTCCTACAATCACAATTGGGATTATACAGCAGGAGCTATATATCATAATTCGTAATAAATGGCCCTGAAACATGATATTGATTTAGCAAAGCTGCGCCCAAATCAATGTTTTATTATATATAATCCATCTCTTTCTTCAAATGATCTACCCTTTAGTCATGGTCTTTTAGACTGTGGGGTATCAATGCAAATAACTGCATAATGTACGTTGGTACATTATGCATTTAATTATATTAAGAAGTTATGCAATATAATAACACAATAAACATGAATATTTTTCATGAGACACAGACACACCGTAAATACAAAGTCCAAAATGGAAATATTCTCAAAGGATATCAACAAAATTACAAGAACAAATTGTATCATGATGGCAATCAGAACAAAGCTACATCTGTGAAATGATAAGAAAAAGCAAAGTGGAATTATCACATCAAGATGAGTCTCTGCTACTCTGTCCTCAGTCCTCTGTTACTCAACATGAACTGTGTGAAAGGCAGGATTTTAATTCAATCTGCTATGAATGACTGTTTCACAGAGTTATTGAATTTTCTGTGGGGTGTAAAATCTATTAAATAAAGAAAAAAGGGAGAAAAAGAAACTGTGATATTCCAAAAAAAAGATCTGGTTCTCACAGTGAAAAATATCACTGCACGATAGGGTGCCAAACACTAAAAGCTTTTGTATAACAACACATCGAGGAATTATATGCACTTTCTTGAACTTTTTGCAGTGAATTACCATTTTTAGCTTCCATTAAAAAGTCAGGGCAGAAATTTTAAATCAGGTGGCAGAGGAGTGGGGGACATATATTAAAGGACAGAGAAGGATATGAACTTTAGGAGTGGAGAGAAGCTGTCACTCACAAGCCGTAGGCGGAGTTTATGTCCACGCTTGTGATTTGCTGGGGAGGTTCCCCATCCACCCACAGCAGCTGCACCACCAGCTCTGCCTGGTACCCAGGGGGCATCCTGATTGGCCTGTTCTTTACCCTGAGAAGGATGCAAGGAAGAGAGCGAATGAGAAAGAGATAGAGAGAGGAGGAGAGAGAGAGAGAAGATACGCAGTTCCATATTCTACACATAGAGCAGAAATTTGTTATGTCTGCACCCTTTCAATAACGTCTAGACATATAAATGGCACAGTATATGACATAATGATGAAAAGCCACACTGCTGTGAACTGTACGTTTTATCTGCTTTTACCTGCAATTGCTGAATGGTTTACATTTATGCCTTGCATTTTACTCCATCAATGCAAACCAAAGGGAAACAACTGACCCATACCAATGGGCTGAGATTGCGTTCCAAGGTCAACTGGGCCGCACACACATAAGGCATGTAAACCGAGTCCACTGCAGATCAACTGCTGGAGTCATTACAGGGACGCACCAGATGCCCCCGCCGAGAGCAGATGGTACCGCACGCGGCACTCGCCCAAGGCAGGAAAGAAGAAGAGACCTTCAGAAAACGCACGGTGCGCTTTGCTGAAACGCCCAGACTCTCTGACTCCCAGGGGTCTCACCATGTCACCATCCATAAAAAAAAAGGCTGTTACGTTTTCGTGCTGTCGGCCTCTGTTGTCTCTGTTGTCTGACACTCACTTGAGGCAGGGGATGCTGTCACGCAGGCCCTCGGGGGTAATGCTTCTCGGGCTGGCAGGGGCCTGCTGGGGGAGTGCGAGCTCTGGTCCGAGAGACCCGGGGTGCTCTCGGCCTCACACGGAGACAGGACGTCCTCCACGTCGCACTGCAGACGCACTTCCAGTGACTGCAGCACACAAAGGCCTCTCGTGTTAGTGACACATAGACAGGACTACACAACATAACAAGGCCAAGGACATGCCAGGCAGAACTAAACAATGAAATGAAGGGGAAGTGAACTTGACTAGGTACGGATAACGACACAATAGACCAGACCTGGGACATATGCTTAGTGTTAATGACCTTTATAAAAGACCGTTCAATACTTTCCAGGGTTTCTTCAACATACAACTTTTTTATAGTAAAATGACCCCCAATGTCCACATACACAAAATTCCAAAAATGTTCCCTGACTTTGATATCACCTTCAAGTAAGGACTTTATATGATGATTTCTCACATTTCAAATTTGTCTGTCTTTTCCAGTTTTAAGTAGCTTTGAACATAGGCTTAAAGGTTCAGTGTATCATAAAAATTTAACATCCACGTGCTACTCTTGGTAGTGAGAACAGGTCTACAAATTGCTTTCTACAATACTGGTGATCCAAATATCATGTTAAATTACTTAGCTAACATCTATATCCATGGAAACTTGAACTAGTTTTTTTTTCATTTTGCATCACTGTGGATCTAAAACCAAAACCATGAGGTTCACAGTCTACTGCCATAACCTACACTCCACCCTGCCCCACTCTGTCTCTTACCACTATCTCGGTGGTGGCATCGTGCTTGCTGAGGCGGTACAGGATGACGTGGGCGGAGATGCCCACCACACAGAAGAGCCGGCTCTGCGGGCACCAGCTGACCATCTGCACGGCGTAGGGGTCCTCTTCCACCATCTCCGCCCCCCGGCCCTCCCCTGCCTTCGGTTTCTCGAACACCTTGGACGTCTTCAGCTTGTACAGCATCTGCAAGGTGACTGGCAGGAAGGGGAGGGTGAACATGACGCAAAAGGGGGAGTGCAGGGGGGAGTAAACTGACTAGTGCTTTATTGCTCCCAGAGCACTGTCCTCCAAGGTTACCTGGCAGCTGACAACAGCCAAGGGTCAAAGGTGACCTGCCTTCTTATAAGGGTCATAATCATGTGACTCAAATCTGGGTCAAACTGTGGCCACTCTGTCTGGGACAGAAGTAGCTAACTGCTGTGATATGCTTGCTGTCTGGAAATATTAAACAGCTTATACTGAATTCATAACCAACACCACTGTGTGTATGTGAAAGTGTGAAAATATCCATGTTTACTAAAGCCAGGATATGTGAGGGTTACAGGGAAAAGCAGGTGGAATGCCGGAGCACTTACTGGCAGTCGCGTCCCAAAACTTTATTGATCCGTCTGCGTGTCTGCATGAGGAATATGGAGAAGTATTTAGTGCGTCTTCAAAACCACAATGCAATAACGCTGATGCAAACTGATACCTGTAGTGATGAAGTCGGCTATGGGAAATCTAAGAATACTTAAATACACATCATACACTTTCACTTGGGAGTGGCAGACCAATAATAATGCATTGGGTTTCACTGAGTATATTAAGTTTACATTGTGTGTGTGTGTGTGTGTGTGTGTGGTGTGTGTGTGGGGGGGTTTGCACTGTGTGATGCAGCAGTAGCTGTGCTGGATATTTCCTGGTATCACAACAGTTTGAATAAATGTAATCCACCACAGTGTGCTATCAAAAAGAAGATGACACGATTCAGTGCACATCACACAGCCAAGGACAGGTATGATTCTTGTCACCAGGACTGGGGCAGTTAATATGGCCAAAAGCACAGTGCAGTGCCCACATACAGTAATATTCATGTAAAACATGGGTACGTTGTGTAGGTACAGTCAGCATGGCCCAGGGCATGATGTTTGGTGCAGTAATGACCTCATGTGCTCACCCAGTGATGATGATCTCAGGGTAGGTTTGGGCACCCAGCGTCCATGTGCCTCCACTCACTGGCCACTCCTGACAATGGAAAGGAAAAGCTGGCACATTTTCTCACATACTTACACTTCAGCAGGTTTTTGCACATAAACTCATTTTTTTAAGGTCCACAAACATCTGTTATACCATTTGTAGCAAAACTTTTTCACACTCCAAGAGACAACCCAAAACAGATGAACAGTGCCTCGCGTCTTGTCACCATATGTTAACTTCCCTGTCTTTCCATCACATCTCTGTCTTAAAAACAAAAGTCACAGCACAATCCCCTTAATATGTCTCCCTACAGAGCTAGGGGGAAAGCACAGGGCTCTCCCTGAATAATTGGCTGCTTTATACATGTTCCCACTTACATATTATTTCCCATGGGGTAAGAATGGGAAATGCAAATACACAAATAAATGAATCACCAAAACAAAACAAAAAAAAAAATCATAAATGAAATGAATGGTTGACTAATTGTCCCAGATACGCCCACACTTGAAAACAATGAGGCTGCAGCGAGCAGATGGCAGTGGGTGATGTATACGCTCAATAAAAACGGGCTGCAGCAGCGCCTCACTGTGTCAGCTGATGACTGACGAGGCCGGTGAGGACACGGAAGGAAGTGACGGGTGTGCACTTCCCTGGAATTTGACTGCAGGCGCCAGAATTACACATCCGACCATGAGGGTGTATCTCCAGTGTGGGAATGCTAACCTCCTAACTAGAGGTTCACCAGAGCACATGGTATCCCATAGGAGGGATCCAGCATGTAGCCTCAGAAACGTATACACCCTCATCACTTCTCTTCCATCATGAAGGGATCTCTTGCGAGTGGTACTACAGACACCAAGTGACCTGCCGCAACCCTTGCCTGCAATAAGAGGGTTCTCTCACTCACCGCGAGAGTATGCCTTAGAATGACCACACCGAGAGGTAACACAAGGAATGCATCGCTGTTTATGAAAGCCCACACGTCCTCTTACCTTATGGCTGTAGCCCTGCTTTTTGTGTTTCGCACCTATGGAGTAGAGAACGGGGATGATGTCGGGAGGACAGTCAGCAAAGTACGCCGTGCAAGTGACGGGAGACTCGTGGATGTCCATGGGGAAGGGATTCTCAAAGATGGGGAAGCTGCAGGACAAACAAAGCAAAAGCAACAGTCTGAATATGAGTCACTCGGGAACAATATTCTCATAAACAGTGAACCATGAAGACTATCATATGACTCTTTGGTAACGTTCTACTTTCTCTCAATTTAGGAATTTTTCTTCAAATAATTACACATATTTACTAGGTTATGAATGGTCATTAATTATTAAAAAGAGAATGAAGAGCTGATTTACTTGTTTTCAGGTGTTGCTAATTATTGTTTATTGCTAAGGGCATGATTATCACTTTTATCATTTTGTGTTGTTTTGTGTTAATGAACGCCAAGGGCAGGAGAGCAGACAACACTTTTTTAATAACAATATAATAACAGTATAACTTTTTTAATAACTCATAACAACAGCAAGGCTAGTAAGTGATAATAAAATTTTCTTTGTTTATTCAGGTCTTCAGTCTGCTTTTTTCATTTTCTTAATTCAGTTGTTTCCTTTCAGTTAATATGTGCCTTCTTGCTCACCCCGTAATAAAAGACCTTATCAAAATGGTTTGCATTTTGCTGTTTTCCATGTCCTGTCATTCTCTAACAGTGACACAGTGTGGGTCACAGTATTATTTTTTTCAGTCCTGTATTTAATGTGTATGTGCATTGAAATGCATAAATATTTATGCAGTGTAAATATCTTATAAATATTTTAAAAAGACTTCCAAGTGAAGGAATATAACCTCCACTTGTAACACCACCTTGAGTTTGAGTCTCATTCATCAATCTTCTGTCAACAAGTGGTCTGTGCATATGCTTCATGGATTGCTGATGTCACACATAAGCATGAGTACTGGGCTTTTGCGCATGGTTTGACATTAATGTGAACACACAGATCCATTCCAGCATATATGGCATGGGCAATCCTGTAAAAATCTGTCACTTGTCACAGTGATTATATTAACATAGTTTGTTAATGAAAGAGCAAGAAAAGATTTCTTTGAGGCGCAGGTTGAATTTTTATGTATGAGCGTTAGCTGTTAGGTTACAGTTTGATATAAGATTTCATCTTAGCAATAAATTACTGCTGCTGTCAACTATGCATCTTGACAGCACTAGACTCCAAGAGACAGAAGAATGTATGACTTCAAACTTGCTGCTCACAGGCAAAGCACCCAAGCATAATAAGTATTTTTCAGGAGTCTCTGGCTGGAATCATTTCAGACAGTGATCAGCCTTCCTTGCCCCAGTGATCAGATTCCTCCTCCAACTCTGACTACAAGTTACTTAAACTAAACCGGTTTTGAGGGAGAAAATGTCAACAAACATAAAAGTACCATTAACATCATGTAGACATACATCCTTAGAATCTCAAAATATAATGACCAGCTTAGAACATTTACTTGGGCCTTCTGATTAATAGTATTTCCACTGCAGATCATTAACATTGAATTTTAATGACTGTATGTGCATTGTTTATATCTTACTGATGTGAATGAATATATGTATCAGCATTAGGAAGCAAACATATTTATTCAAGCTGGTCTAGTATTGGTCATTTGCTCAGCTGCATCCTTCTGCTCAGATGTAGCATACACCAAATCAGTACCTGTCCTTATTGCTGTCAGACCATATGGTACAATCACACTCATATTGATGAATCTGGAATTTTGTAGAAAAATATCCATATGTTTACTTTACAATTAGTTTTGAGCATCTTATCATTTAATAAATGAGGGCCACTGTGTCATAAAATTCAGAATTTCCTTGACATCCATATGCATGGATAATTTTTAAATGACTAAACCTTTATTAAATTATATGTTCACATTGCCTGATTAAAACTGATTAATAGTTTATCATGCATCATAAAACTCTGCAAGGTTCTGTCATCTGATGATCACAAATGGGGAGAGTAGGACTGAGCCACTCAATGTCATTAAGCCCCTGAAGTCAGCATGGCTGTTTTCCCTTGTCTTTCTCCTTAGCGAAAGAGAGTGACAAATCAATCTATGAGTGTGCCCTGGGAACTTAACATCCTTATCAAAGATTTGTGCAACAGACGTTGCAGAAATATGAAAAAGCTGCAGTTCATTTGTTCCACTGTCACGTCTCTTCACAGGTGCCCCCAGTGGCTGGACTGTTTAACAGAGCTAAATCACTCTCTGGCATACATGCAGAGTGGCTCTGAACAGCAGAGATGGGAAGAGCTTCTCAAAGAGCAATGCACTGCTAAATGTTAAGAACACATTGTTCTATCTGCACAGGCATTCTCTTTCTTTGTATGTGTGTGTGTGTGTGTGTGTGTGTGTGTGTGTGTGTGTGTCTATGTGTGTGTGTTTGAGTAAGCGTGCATGCATGAGTGTTTATGTGTGAATAGTTCAGTACTGAAAGCATCTCATAATAAACTGAATCTCCTTGTTTATGATATCTAGAAAGAGAGCTGAGAGAAATGCTTTATTGAAACAGAGGCAGCCTGCAGTGTGTAACAGTGATAGGGCAATCTTGCTCTTACTGCGGGATGACACATCGCTACCAGCATTTTGAGGACACTGAGGGGACATTTGGAGTTTTATATCTGAGGGCTAATTGAGACACTCATAATTATTCCTTGGGCAGCCCTGACACTCATCACTGTCCTCCTGCTACTGTAGTGATGAGTGACTTTTCTGCAGGTTGTGTCTAATGCTGCTGTAGATTTCCTCTCGGCTGTCTGTGCGAGACATCTTAGTCACAACAAGTTACGTCACTGAGACCAAGTAACACACTTGATTAAGTGTCACAGTAGTCTTCATTCTCCCTACTACACTTCACGCACTCTACACTCTCTGGGATCTTCACACTGTTTAACACACTCCACACAATCTCTACACTCACACGGTTTTCATACCACAGTCCGCACATTCTCTACACACACAGGGGTTGGCATACTGTTTACCAAACTTCACATGACCTCTATACTCCAGGAGTGGGAATACCGTTTATCAGACTCCACACATTCTCTGCATTCGCATGGCTCTTCATATCTTTATCACACTCCACACAACATCTACACTCACAGCATTCCCAATGCACTCACCTGCTCTGAGTGAGATCCACCAAAATGAAGTCTTTCTCCAGCAGCACAGCCACTGCATATGGCTCCTGGACCTCTGCAGACAGAAAAACCAAAAGCAACAAAATGTTTTGGCTTATATGTACTGGTGCCTGCAACTGAAGGGTTAAGTGGCACTGGTTAAATATTATTTTCTATTTTCTAAGTATCAACATCTTACCTCATGAGCCAAAATATCTAATTAGAGCTAAATATTTCTAAATAGTGCTATAAGTGAAATATAATTAGCATACTAATGCATACTTGATTAATTAGTGTTTATTTGTTTTGTCATCAGAAATATATAACACAAAATGTGTTATTTGTTGTATACAGATAAAGGAAAATGCATATATTAAAATAGGGGCTAAATGACACCAATGAACTTGTTCTTATATTCTTCTCTGCTACTGTTTTTGCTCTGCAATGAATAAACTGTTATTGAAGACAATTATTGCCACTTGGCACTTTATATCTGCTTAGACTAACCTTAATCAAGGGCACTATCTATTGATTTTGTGGAATAGGTCCTCTTTATCTGCATGATGACCTTAAACTCTTTAAAACATTGTCATGGTTTTGTGATCAGTTATTGGTGTATGTTACTTTCAGGAGGTCTAACTTTCCAAACAGGAAATTGGGAGGATTTACCCTGCTTCAGGGTAACTAGCTACATCAGTTAGCTGGTATCATATATAATTTTTATGTAGCTACCTAGCTAGCTCAGGATAAATGATATCAGTTAAATTTTGATGTTTTAGACATTGAAATATCCAATCATGTAGTGGCTTGTCATGAGATGATCTAAGATGATCTTTGATCAATATTGATTATTGTTCATGCATACAAAAGGTGAAATTTTTTTTAAAAATTATTATTATTTCATACTGTCTTGGTGATTGCATGTTGCTGAGATTTTTTTTTACAGCAATCACTGCTGAAATTACAACAAAATTATATTATATACAACAAAATTATTATAACAAACTGCCCCTCCCCAAAAGCCATGTTCCAGGCATTACATACACAAGGTAGCATAAACACAGAAGAGATAATGCCTACTACATTGTGCTTACCATATCACTCCATTCCATAAATATTCACTACCATGCATCTCATTGTTTCATCTCCACCCATTACCCTCCTGAACTGGGAAAAATGCTTGCACCATCAGGGAGAAAAATGCAGTCTTGTTAATAATGGTATTTTTGCAAACTACGCTGATACCAAATTATTAAACACAACTGTGCTGGCAGTGTTTGCCTACTGATCCATGTTTTTTTTTTCCCCATCAAAACTGGGCCCCCTATTTGCTTAGCACTTATTTGCATTTGCATGATTGGTATTGGGATAATACTGTAAATGTATGAGCTGCATGAAAATGAGTCTTTGATAGCTGGTCTACCATCTCCGCAAAGGAATTTCTCGTACTGACCCAAATATCATTTGTATCAGGTGAAATGATGAGTGATTTCAATTTCCATCGAAGTGCTTTTTTTTGTTTTATTTTTATGGACAGGCCACAGGCTGTGTGCAAATTCAGTTGTCCTTGAATTTAAATCATTGACAGAATTTTAGTACAAAAAGGGTGTTTTGGCATCAGCCCACAATTCATGATTAGAAGATGGATAACAGTGCCATGTGTTTTATAACCATGCACTGAACTAAAGAGCTCTGTATGAACAGCAGGGAGCACTGGCATTTCTATGCATCTGAAACTGAAATCTCTGTCTGTCTCCACAGGGATATAAGATTAATTTAAAATCGTGCTGTTCTTCTCATTTTAACAGGGCTTGGATTATGGTTATAGAGAAAGCAAATATGAAGAAGGTGTCTGGTGGATGACTGCCAGTACTAATGCACCAGACACACAGACAGCGTGTCTCTCTCTGTTTGCCTTCCTTCCTGTTTTTGGGTCTGTACAGGGAAAACGTAGAGAGACAGGAAGCTATATAAGTCACTCTGGATAAGAGTGTCTGCCAAGCATATGTAATGTAATTATTTTTAAATCAAGGAATTGCACACTTTGGTAGCATCCATAAAGGGAGGGGAGTGCCATAAAAGCATTTTCACCAAAATTGCTGAGCCCCGACTCAGGATTGGAACAAGTCTGGCACTGATTTGCCAGCTGAGATGCATGAAGAACAAACAAAATGTGAAAGTCACCATAGAGTTTGGCATGCCTCCTGTGGGATAGCAAAGATCCTGTCATTCACTCAGAGTCTATCTCAGTTTGAAACCCACCCTCTCTGTGTCTCTTCTTGCTGTGTTTATGTGCGCCCATTGCTCTGCCCTCCTCTATATCTACCCCATTAGGCACTCACCATTAGGGTACGGCGTCTCACAGAGGACCAGGAAGTCCACAATGGGGTGGTCCATCTCCAGCACGGTTATGGACTTGCCGTGCATGATGGTCAGAGTGGGCCTCCTGCTGGCCTTGTCGTAGGACAACCCTCCAGAGAAGATGACAAAGGGCTCACTGCTGCAACAAAGACATGTCTTTATCACTATATCTCTGAGTCCATCTATTATTCTGTCCAAAGCTTAACAGATATGGAGACGGCCAGCTATCTAAATCCTTTATTAACACTGATAATGCCTGAATGTGCAAAACAGACCTTCAAACTGCACCAGAGCTAGTTTCAAACAAGCACAGCATCAACGAGGCATTCACCTGTTCCTTGTGGTTTTGTACTCCACCTTCAGGATGGGCTTGCAGGACTCTGGCTTCTTACCATCCCTCTGTGTCTTCCCTACAGACCCAAAAACAGGGAGGATGGGGTAAACAGCAGTTCTGACTCAAGACCCAAAGAGAGCTGTGGGTTCAATGTTTGATAGGAGTGTACCTGTTCAGCTTGCCCAGCCATCACTACTATATGGTATCAATATCCAATAACAATAATATTGTTATGGTATTGTTACAGTGCTCTGGCAGCGGGGTGTGAGAATATGTTAGCCGGGATTTCATTAGAGGTAAGTGAGAGAGGGCACACCTTATGTTAACTTGCACTCATTAAAGACCATGAAACAAAGATATAGATGCAGCATACGACTCAGCAACTGTTGGAGGCAAATGAATGTGTAGTATTAGTTTTGTACTTAAAACATACATATAATGCTGCCCATCCAACAGAAAAAAACCTTCTTCATCATGTAATCTGAAAATAGGAAGAACAGAAATACTGAGACGTCATTCAGATGAGGTCTTGCTCTCACACTAAATAACAGCTCAGGAGAAACGCTGCACCTGGATTTTCCTGCTACTGTGGGTTAAGGCAAACGTCAGTGGGACAGAGAGTGCTACACAGATGTTAAAGCTATGCCTCCCAGTGTCCTTTTCATCATTTCTGTCACCACTCGTGTCACCCCAGTGCTCTGCCTGGATTGGTGGCTGAGTGGGTCATTTTCTCATTGCTCATGAGAGAGAGGAAGAAGGAGAGGGTGAGCTTGCTCCTTTAAAACCATTCCTCCTCATAATGACATATCAACATCAAACTTGAGGTGGGTGACCTAACGTGTTCAGCATCTATCTGTTATATTCTATGTGTCTAGCTATATTTAACACTGTCTCTTCTTCTGTCTTTGTACTGCTCCTTTTTTTCCTGTTTTTTCCTGTTTTTTTCCTGACACACATAGTGAATTCTCCTGCTGCAGATGAGACAAATGGTAATGCCTGTCATATATTTAATCTCTTACTTCTTCCTTTGTGCTTCCTCTGCTTTCTGTAGTAATCCCCGGTTCTGGAAGGCCACTGAGCATGCAGGCTTCTACTCCTGGAGAGTACTTAACCATGGGATTTACCTAATATGCTTCTTAACTGAAGCAATCTAATGCCTCCCTTCAAAGAGCGTTAGTGGTTTTAAGAAAACTGGAAACTATTGCTGTTCTTAATGCACTAGGGTTTAACAGTTGGTTTGCTGCTGGAATGTGCTACTCCGTGTGTTCAGTGGAGGACTGGAAGTCAGACATCTCACCGTGGGGGAAGGTGACCTGGAAGGGCTTGGAGGTGTTCCTCAGGCTCCAGGTGGTCAGACTGCCGTCTGAGTGACTGCACATGAACTGCTTCCCTTCATGGTGCCAGCTGACAGAATGGATGGCCTGTGGTGGACAGGGAGCAGGCAGATTAGTTAAATAGTTGAACAGATTACATTAAGATCTGGGAACATGGAATAAAAAATTGTCACAAAGAGTTGCCTTTGGTGGCACCAAGCTTGTCAGTATCATTTTTGGTGACGTAACGCCAAGGTCTCCTATCTAAGTTGCTATCTGCAACTTCCAGCAAACTGATATAATTTGGGCAGGCGATAGTCTCTCATCATTCACGAATCAGCCTTATTCCACTACATCCCAAGCACTCTGGTTAAATTAAATTAAATTAAATTAGCTAGACAGATACCTAGTATAAATAACTTGGACCCAAAAGGTTGCCGTTTGGACACCCAGGCAGGGCACTGTTATTATACCTTGAACAAGGTACTGGATGGTGTCAGCTATATAAATGGATGATGTATTAACTGTGTAGGTTGCTCTGTATAAAGGTGCATCTGCTAATCATAATTATGTAATTATGTAAGCATTAACATAGCCAACGATTATCTGAGCCATATCGTGAACAGGTATCACATGTAATCCACATGTGAACATATGTACGCGTACATACAGCATGCTCTAAAATCAAATTACATACACACACACACACACACACACACACACACACACACACACACACACACAAAGAGCCAGGCACAGACACACACTATCTGATGTGATCAAAACAGAACACACTGTTCTAGCTGTATTCATGGACTGGGGCACCAGCTCATGACCATAAGGATGTGTTTTAGAAGGTTGGCTAGGTCTGTTAATTGAATCCACTTCTTGATCTTAATATAGTTTCAGTGGGAACATTCACCCCAGTTCTCAGACATGCAGTAGCCATGGTGACTGCAACATAGGAAACTACATGTGAAACCCAGAAAGTGCAGAAATAGAGGAGTGGTGAAGAAGGCCAGGTAAGCACTTTCAGTATGGTCTTCAAGCTAAAATATTAGAGACATGGGCATAACAAATCAATCACAAGCTAATTACTGTAGCCTTCAGGCTCCACATGAATCCCACAGTGAAACAAACAAATAGGAAACTTAAAGTTACATGGGATGCTTTGGATGTTTATTCTTAAGGACCACAGTTATGCCTTTAAAAACGTCAGCGTAATGTTCTCGGGTGATGATAGAAGCATTTTGATGTCTGCCGTTAAGTTAATTGAGTCAGAAAGAAATTGTTGGAGAAGAAACAGAAAGTTAATCGAACTACACTAATTACAAAAGGTGTCAGCTCATCCCGGAGCGTGATTGCTTTCTCTGAGTGAGAGCTCAACAGTACACTCCAACGCACTCCATTCTTTTTGACGAAGCAAACCACACGGGAGCATCACTGGGTGCAACATTATCTCCCACATCTATCAGTCTTTTGAAAACATCCTTTATGAATCAGCTAAATTAACATTTCTTTGCTACCCACACCATCCTTTGTTTCCGATACCCCAGTAATCGCTTTTCAAACAAACTTTCCAATTCTCAGCCCTCCTAAAACTTCATATGCGTGACCAGCAATGGAAGCAATCTAATTAGAAGTCTTAAAAGGTTTGTATGCCGTGAAATGAGGAAGGAGTGCATGTTCTATTTTTTAGTATTACAGTGAGAAGTATTCATGTGCGAGATGGAGTTTTAAGGATGCTTTAGTATGATGAATTATTTGTAAATGTGAGTGTGTGATTTCATTTTAATCTCATACTATAAGCAAAACAATTGATTTCTGATGATGTATAAATCAATTATTTTCAGTTATGGTACTCATTTCTCCTCTTTTTCCCAATATACTGCTTTTCTGAGTATGGCCCAAGTGGTCCTGGTAGCTGGAAATTAAAGAGTTTGATTTTCATTGTTATGAATGGAGAGAGCAATGCTGTATATCCCAATGAATGCATGAAGAGAAGAATTTCACTGTGAAAAAAGAAAATGATAATACAGAGTAAATAAATACATAAATAAATAAATAAATAAATAGAGCTCAGAGAAAACTTATTTAGACCTTATTTAGACATTTTATCATTCTTATTATGTGCATGTTAAGGCCTTATGTCTATACCACAGATATTCTCACTTATGTTATCATTTTTTTTTCCAGACAGAATATCAAGGTAGATTGTGCTATGGGTAATGCAGAGAAGACTGTCCCTATAGTACACAACTCATCATAGTAGTTTCTACTGAGAGTGCGGCAGGGCTGTACTCACCTCATCATAGTAGATTCGGAAGTCAGCCTTCTTGACTCGGAGGTCCCACTGTACCACTGTCCCACTCTCAAAACCTATCAGCAGCTTTGAAGAGGAGGAAGAAATGGAGAAAACCATCAGTTATATGATATACAGTAGGCAAGCAGAGGTGGACAGGAACACAGCTATGCTAGCTACAGAGTAGGTGATATGTAAGGGTTCACTTTAACAGACAATGCTTGGATGGCAACTAAAAAAAGTTCTTGCATACTATAATGGCAGACTCTATATTGTGCAGTAATCAGTATTTTCTTTGCATTATTATAATCCAAAATTAAATTGTCCCAAAGCATATAATCCTAAAAGTCTGAAAAAAAATAAAATGATGCACACATTTTTGTTCATTGGGTCACAATAGAGGAAAAGCTTTAAATTGTCGTCTTAATGCAAAGATCTACTTTGTTTTATTCAACATAGTGACAGATGCAAAAATAAAGTGGCAGGTGCAATGTAAAAAATAAATTGAAACAGACAATTCTATTACCTGATGATAGTTCACTGACTGAACGCCTGTTCCTGTTTACCTTATACATTGCACCTGACACATTATTCTTGTATTTGACATGATGCAGAATAAAAGAGATGTTTTGCAGAATGCTGGCAGTTTGAGGTTTTGCTTCTTTCATGATCCAGTGCGCAAACATTCATAGGATCATCTACATGCTTCTCCAAAAATCTGAAAAAATAAGAACTGTAGAATGTGTCGGTGGTTGTTGGTATAACAAAGAAATAAGCAAAAGAAAAATAATACACGTTCACCATGGCGAGACCTCCTCAGAGCTTGGTCTTACATGGACAGATAAGACCATAAAACCAATTCAGGAGGGCCTCCTCTGAGGCCAGGGGGCAGTGCTCCATCTCTCTCTGAGATGTGATTAGGGGGATTTGGGAGATGATTGCTGCGAGTGTGGCGCTGAACGCTGGAGATTTGTTCACTCCAGAGTTTTTATCCATTTGTGAGGTTTACTCTGGATTTAGTTAGAAGACGAACGGGAGGCGAGTGGGGGGGACTGCGCAGAGAAGCAGCCCTCAGGGGAAGTCAGTGAAATCTCAAATCCAGCCTGCTTTCATCTGTGGATGTGATCAAGACATACTGCGCATGTTTATGTGTTGCCAGATATAAGACGATAGACAGACCTAAAATGATGGCAGATGGGATGCAGGGTATCTGCACAGAATCGGGTGATATGGTGTGTGTGCGTGTGTGTGTGTGTGTGTGTGTGTGCGTGCGCGTGTGTGTGTGTGTGTGTGTGTGTGTGTGTGTGTGTGTGTGTGTGTTTGGGTGGGGAAGGAGTGTGTTTGTTGGAGGCAGGGGTGGGTTGGCACAAAGCAGTCAGGGTATAAAGGAATGAAAACCTCAGGGAGCTGGAAAAGTGGATATCACAGGAGAAGCAAGCAGAGAACAGGTGGGCTGACATGACAAACAAGCTGTCAGGTGTGGCAAGGCTCCACTCTAACACTCATTGTCCTGCAGGACTATCACATGATGGAGGCTGTCACATTAAAGCGTGTCAAACAACACCTCCCTTCCTCGGTGCCCAATATCGCAGCTTAAACCCAATCTGTAACTGCATGCATATGACACACACGCAGACACACATACACAACCAAGTTCAAAATCCTGCTACCTGTTTTACTCACTTATCCTCTCTCACCAGATCATTGCAATGTCATGCACACATGCATCCTCAAGGGACAATGAACTGAGACAGTTGACACAAACACTGGTGCTGGCCTGTGAGCCATGTAGGTCACAATACCATTTAAATATCTACAGCATGTGTGTGTTGTGTTTAGGCAAAGAGAAACCACTTCCATCCCTGCAGGGCTTGTGCCCTCTCCAGGGAGACGTGTTCATGGTTATTCCTTTGAGGTTTCTAGATGACAGAAAATGGAGCTGTTATATGCGAGTTTCCTCTATCCTTCAGCTGCTCTGTACTTACCCGCCCTTCGTCCTTTGGGCTGTCACTCAAATGAACCACGGGTCCAGGATGTGTTTTGGTTGATCTGTGAAAGAGAAAAATTGAAGTGCTTTTTTTTCTTCTTCTATTGTGGTGGAAATTCTGTCACTTGTGTTAAGCACTTACAGTTTAATCATAAGATGAAACAGAGACAGATTGTTACCAGGCAGCTTCCTTGTACACCAAAAAATGCACTGAATGTGAGCCTGAGCAGACACTTCAGCTGTGCCTCAATGCTGCCTCGTATCCACTGAGCTGTCTGGTCTAACTAAACTGGACATACACATTCAGTCAGACAGGCTAGGTATCTGTCTACATTGTAAATTGGAGTTCACCTGAAATGGGCAGAGTTTTCAGGTGAACTCCAATATGGTAGCTCCTCACTTGTATTTTCTCCCACCTGTTCATCCTTCACTATGGAAGAGTAAGTAGCCAGGTTGCTAAGTTCCCTTAATTTCTACAGCCATTATCTGTACAAGAAGGCACTGTATTGTATTTTAGCTTATGTACTGTATTTCACTGCACTTACTGAAGTCATTCAATAGTTATGTATTGTATGACTTCAGGGAGAGCATTTTATTAAAAAAGCAGAACAATGGGCATTCACAAACCACAGTAATATGCTCCAATGATGATGATGACTGATAGGCTTCAGTTCTTTCATTTTCAGTGGCAGCATAATGTTAAACATAAATGTTAAATACTGTCTGCTTAGATATAACTACATTGGGTAGTCTGAACCAGCGGAGGTTAGGCATACGCATATTTCTGAAGACGACAGCTTTTGTCATGCTGTCACACGTGGGGTCAAGTGTGTCATAAAGGTCACATGTGTATACAGATGACCCTAGCACCTCTGGACACCATCAGAAAGTTCCACCACATAGCAGGGCATCTTATAAGTGACCAGAGACTCCAGCATGCTTTGGAAATACTCTCAGTACAGTATACTCTAAACACATCAGGCACAGTGCCAGAATATTCTATGCTTCTGGATGGAAAATCAGGAAGATATCCTTTCACCACCTTTTACCAGTCTATGTGCAAAATTTGTGAATGACACGCATAACTGCGGGTCCTGTACAGAGAACTTCTTTTTACCAAGGATTACATGAAAATTCTGTACAGATTTAATATGACAACATACAAAAATTTTAAAGCTCCAAAAGCCACATTGGCTTTAATGGCTTTGATATTTCCCCTATAGCCTTTTTTCAAGGAGAAACACAGGAACCCATCTGCATCACCTGTGAAAAGTGTATAGTAATCAAGATGGTGGCACAGTGGCCTTGCAGTGGAGCAAAGACCCCATTCCGATGCAATTCTGAATGCAATGAGCATTCCCTGCAGATCTACCACCTGCACTCATTACTTTGCCTAACTGCTCCTTCTGGGTCCTCCCACAAATAACAGTGCAAATAACAGGCACAAATAACTCCTTCAGATTTCCAGAATGTTCCTTTATTAGAACTCCTAGGATGTTTTCTTCTGACTGAAAATTGTAGTCATTCAGACTGGATTGATGTTGGACTGAGAGACATTTTGTTGGTAGGTTTAGGCTACTTTGGACACATATGTAAAAGGTTTGTGAACATTCTTCAAATGATTGTATGAATGGAAGTCTGCAACTATAACTGTGTTGAATGTCAAAAATAGCCTGGGTCAAAGGATTTATAAGAAGGTGGCACAGTGATTTTCTGTAATTATAATTAATCCTGATACATTGAGTTTGATCATCAAGTGTCTCTGTCTGAAATTTTGCTGAGATGTTCTATGTAGAGAATTTGTAATTAAGGACTTAGAGATGAGCATGATCGACTTGCAAAAAAGGCCAAAAAACAATGGCACTTCAAAAAACACTTAAAAAGGGAAAGACATCCAAAGATAGTGATCACCTGACCCTGAACTCCACCTCTGATGGAAAATGACAGTGACAGTGACAATGATGGGCAAAGGGAGCAAACACCTGCAATTGGCAACAAACAGCGGATTACCCGCACTGTTGGAGAACAGAAGAAAACTGACTCTGACAAGCCCAGGAATCCATGGCAACAGCACTCCACAAGGTCAGACGACTTGGCACACTATTGATGAAGCGTAAAAGTGATATTACAGAGTCATGTGAGGATGACCTTTTTAGGTGATAGCGAATTTATTCCCATCCATGGAGTATTGTAAGCACCGGGCTGATTGCAGCATTGGTTGAATACAGGCTACAGTGGCTGATGATTTATTTGTCAGTGCCTTTCAGCCACTGACTCTGAGAAACTGTGCGCAAGAGTTCTCCAAATAGCTGCTTCTCTCTCTTCCCCTGTCTCCTGCGAAGTGTATTTTCACACACAGTATGTCCCCAGAGGTACATGCACCCGTGAAGTGTAGCCCTTTGCTCAACTTCCATGTCCAAATACTGTTCCTACCCCACTCACCTGGATCAGGAGAAACCATTACGCTCTAAATGGTGGGGAACTTATTTAACCGACTGGAGCTCTGGGATTGTTGTTACCGACATTACTGGCTTTAAGCTATGGGGACAGCTGCACTTAGGCAAATGAGGTTAGATGGTGCCAGATTTAAGATACCAAATCACATGAGTCTTGCAATTGTCAGAGGAGCTTTAGAGTCTGAGATGAATTACTATGACTGCTTTGTGGCTCATCGAGGTGGATTACTACTGGTAAGGAGCAGAGAGAAAGAGGAGGACTGTGCCAGTGGGACTGGCAACAGAAAAAAGGTTCATGATGGCAACCTCTCTGCAGTGCTGCCACAAGGCCAAAATATCATAGCTCTCTGTTTCAGAGGGCACACACAGCCCTGGGCAGAAATTCAGGTTCTCCAGAATGAATATAACTGATACCAACAATCAATGATCTCATCTCTCTGCGTCCAGTTTTCACCTCTGGACTATTCGGGTTAATAACTCCTTTTAAGAAAAGTGTCCCTAGAAGCTAAGCACGTCATCATGGGCACCCGAGTCACAGTGGCCTCCAGCCTAACACTCTATTTGATTGGATGCTCCAGGAGAGGAGCGGAAATTTCATCAGGAAGAGAATAATAACCCATCTGCTCTCATGGAAGTGAGTCAGGTTGCATCTCTCTATCCTCATCAGCGTTGCACCAGTCACTGGGAGATGCTGACTTCTGCCAATTCCACAACACCAGAGCACACTGGCATATGCACAGACAAGTACATACATAGGCTACACACACACACACACACACATGCACACGTACACACACACGCACACACACACACTTGCATGTGCTTGCGTGCGTGTGTGTGTGTGTGTGTGTGTGTGTATGTATGTACTTGGCTGTGCATATGCCAATTCTGCACCAGAGCACACTGGCATATGCACAGACAAGTACATAAAATGTCAGTCATTTCTCCATAACATATTATGACATGATAAAGAGTGCTAAGTATTGTGCACACTGTATGAATTCTTAATGCCATGCTTATGTGGGCCTTATGTACACTTTTTATAGTTGCACTTAATGTACAATGTGGCTTTGAAAAATACTAATTCATGTTAAACTCTCATGTTATAAAGCATTTATAAAATAGAATAAGTGCCTCATTTCCAAAGGCATATTTCCATAGCTTTGACTCAGGGTCGAGTAAAGTGTCTGTTTGAAATGTAAGGATTTGTTCTGGGGGCGCTTGGAACCAGCATGTCGAAGAGGCCTGCAAGTGGCAACCATGTGCGAGGAAAGGACATCAGTTTAAAAAAAACATTTCAAACCAACGAAAGCAGTGCATGCTAGAGTGTGTGTCTGATGAGATACAACCAGTGTAGTGCTGTTGTGCTGTGGCAGACCATCCAGTAGATGCCTTAAAATATCAGGAATCCCACAGTGCCTTTCCACATTTGTACATTCTCCCAATAAACAGTTATGATATCTGCAACCTTTCTGAATCATGTATACTTTAAATTCCATTTTAATTAAATCTAAAATAAGTCTGAAGATGTCTCAGTCTTACTTAGATTACAACTGTGAAGCTGTTCAAAGGTACAGGACAATTATTTTTGAGAATTAGCATATCAGTATTAAATTCAATAAAAGCCACAGTGCAATTTGCACACTTGAAACAGTAATCATTAAATATCCTCAAAGGCACTGAGAGAATTAGTTCAGTTTGTTTTGTTGTTTTGAATATGATATTTTGAGACCTCTTTTCAATCTCCTTTCATATCTCCTGGGGATGCCTTGATCAGATATTCTGGGTGACCTCATAAATCACAAACTGTAATAACATTTACCATGCATATATCTACCATCCTCTCACATTTCCAGTTATAGTCCATGTACAGGGTATCAAACCTTTCATATCATGAACTTGCACATATAAATAAATCAAAATGTACAGAAATAGACGGAGATATGGCAGCCTGATGTGCTACTGATATGCAAATGCATTTACAGAGCATGTTCGCTTAGAAACTGTGCTACAGGTATAGGTTTTTTAAGATACAGACCCTGGATCACTATCGGGAGCTCTATTGAAGTTCTACTGAAAGTGTAGCTTTTGAATGGCACACAGCAATCAGTGACACTTCCGGACCTATGAAGTGTGCACTGTGGTCCTGATTGAGATTAACAAATCACGTGTGAAGGAAAACACATTACCCTTCGTGTCAGAACTGATCAAAAAGCATGGCAAGCATGACCACTTGTCCATAAGCAGGTTTTCAAAGGCGAGAAGCATGCAAACAAAATATGACAAAACGCCTCACATGCCATGACCGAAAAATGTCGAAAAATTGGGAGACAAAATGTGAAACAAGGTGATGATTTGTCAGCAAGCGGGGAGGAAGGTGACAATGAACTCTCCCAGGAAGGCATCTTATGTCTGGGAATTAGTTTGTTTATAAATGAAGTATGATTGAGCTGTCACCATTTATTAATAAATTCAATGCAATGTTGATAAGCGGTGGTTCACTGGCTGCTGTAAATCATCTGTAGAGGTCAGGTCATACTGGGGTCAACAGCACTTAGTTCCCAATTTCCATCATCTACACTCATGAAATAAAGCTACTGAGATTCAAGTCAAGCACCCGAGCCATTACTGCACATTGCTGAGGGTTTGTGTTGGCTTATCTCAGCACAACACATCGGCAGCAAAAACACTACATTCCCATGACATCACATGTTGTTGTACCACAACATGCTAGCAGCAGCAAATTGCCATTTCGTGAATGGTGTACCTCTAGTGGAAAAGATATCTGTGAGAATTACATTCCACTGTGCACTCAGGAGTATGCAAGGATGGTTATATTTTATATAATTTCATATAGTTCCACATAAACTGAATAAATGCATTATATCAGGAATGCATTCATGACGGGTCTTCAATAAAGCAATATGTCCCAGACTGCATTTCATGTGAGTGCCAAATATAATATTCATGCAAAATTAAACGCAAAAAAAATCAAATGTTGCAGTCATAAGGTTTTAATCTAATTTGGTTTTGGTAAACCCAGGAATAATTTATTCCTTATGAATCAAAACAGGCATATTTATTTATATAATTTATTTATGTGGGCCCATTTTGAGGATAAAGAAAACTAAAAGTAAACTAAAAAACCACAACCAAAGCCAGAGACAAAGTCATTACTACTGTATCTGTTATGAATCTAAATGTGATGAGAAATTCCATCTAATTGTCTAACCAAAAATATTTATTCACCACAGTGTTCACTTAGTTCTGGTGTTCTGTTGGTTTTATGTCTGATCAACACACAGCTGCACAAACTAATAACCTTCCATTACAACTGGACAGGGCAAATGTTTTTCAGAACCAGCCAAGCATAGAATTTATCCAAGATTCTTCTCTAAAGCCCATTTTGCTTGTGTCTGAAACACGACTCTCAAAGGATGATGGGTAAAAGGAGCGCTTCATAATATTCCATTCCTCTGCTGACACTCTCTGAGTTCAAGCAGCTGGGTTTGTCACCACTGAAACTGTCACTGGACAGCCTGATGCTTATCAACGTTCACAACACGTTCACTGAGTTTTAGAGCCGCTCAGCTGCATCATCAGCCTAATTAATGGAAAGACAAATATGCTCTCAGCCCAGGGAAAATATTTGCATGTGTCTCCATTAGCATGAACGGGCTGACATTGCAATCATTCTGTTTTCCCCTTGAATGTGTGCTCTGGAATTAAGAACTGAACTGGAGGTAATGACAGACTGATGAACTTGGTATTAATTTGTAAATGACAGGTAGAAGGTTAAAGCATTGCACTGTGATTAAGAGGTGAAGCAAACAAATTGGAATATAGAAAAATATATATATATATATATACACACACATACACACACAGACACACGCGCATACACACACATATACAACATATGCACAACGCAAACCTGTACTGGTAAGGTGTAGAGCAAAAGTCAGTTATCTCTGTGGACTTTTCAGCATCTGTGGAGTTCTCTAGGCCTGGCTCTGTATTGTCTGCATCTATGTAAACATCTGGTTCAATTCCCTCACCTCCACCCCTCTGTGACTGACCGTCATCCTGATCATCCAGAAATGATGTAAACACTGCCCATTTTTTTCCCTCATCACCTATTTCCTTTAGCTATATTTTTCACAGACACAAACCATGGGCTCTGTTCTTGATTCAGTTTGTACTGGAATGCTCTGGGTTCTGGAGGTTGTCTTTTTGGTGGGAAAATTCCTGCAGGACAGCATGGTGCTGATATCCCATATTCAGGATCCCTGAATCTGTAGTGGTAGACCAGCCTGTACTATTGAGCAGCCTGTGTAGCTCTCCTTATGTCCCACAGTGAGTGTCGATTATCACAATGACTGTTTCCTAAAAGTTCTCTGTTCTTTACCATAACTTTCAAGGCATCTGTGAAGGATTTTATATGTAAGTGACACATCATTAACATCCAATGGTCAGATGTGTGATAAAATGACACAATGGGGACAAGTCTAGACACTATTATTGAATACATACTGCTTTTGGGATGAGTAGGTGAGACACACAGACTCTCTCCATGTTCCAACTTGATCAATGTCATCTGTCAGTCCTATTTCTGTCTGGGGCAATGGTCAATGCTGAATCGAATTGACTCATTCTGGAGTCTGTGCTTTGCTTGTATCAGGCAATAGTCTATGTGTTCACTGTGTGTTGCTCTCCTGGAAATCACCAACTGGATTGTGGGAAATCAAAATGTATTTTCCCACAGAAGCAATTTTCAAAGCAAGGGTTAGAAACATAATTTTCTATAGGATTAAGTAAAAGATTCTCAAAATACTGGACAAACACTTACGTATTTAAATATACATATAAAGCAGGCTACAGTATGAATATTCAGTATTCTTCAGAATTCAGAAATGAGTGACCATTTGGGAAAGCCAAAAGGCACAGAAAGGATACTAAAAATAGATCTTCAGCTATCAATGAAAATAACCTAAAAAAACTGAGGGAAAAACTGATGTTTTCTTTCTTTCATCTATCATTTTACTAAACCTACTTGGGAAGCTAAAATAAAACATACTTGACACATTAGCCTACAAGATGACTAAATTAAACCCAAATTCAAGCTAATCTGAATGGACAGATGGTTATGAAAATGAGGCTGCCTGTGTAAGTTCTACATACTAGTTATGAAGACTGAGGATCTATCCTCATTAACAACAAACAACAACAAACATATTTTCAGGATCATAATCTTCACTATAATGCCAATCGACTCCAGCATGACATCACCACCACCACCATCATCATTGCCATCTTCATCATCATCATCACCATCCCCGTCATTATCAGAAGATTAGGATGATGTATTAGTTGAACGAGACTCACAGCTTTGTGGTTTTGTGTTAAAACGATTACGGACTCACAGTTCGATGGCCTTGTTCCACATGATGACGTATCCAGATAGAATGAAGGACTCGATGTTGACAATGTGTGTGTTCCCACGCTCCGTGCCCACATAGAGCCATTTACTCTGGAATGGCAGGTGGCAGAACGTAATGCTGGAGGAAAGACAGAGAGAGAAACACCAGATGAGAGTGAATTATTGTCAGTGCCAACAGGCCTACTCCAACAATATGAGCGGCAGCATTCAGAAGTCTGTTGAAACAAAATCCGTGTGGACTCAAAATTATCCCTGTATGTTGGTCAAAGCTCAAACTGCCCATCTACCATACAAACTCTACCCAGGCACAGACATGCTACTGCAGTCTTGTGACCTCTCATGTGCTGCACCAAGGGTTCTACATATTTTCCTAGAAGGAGTATTCAACCCCCATTACCAGAAGATCAAGAACAAGGTGGAGTAACACTTTTTACTCAGTCCAATGGGACATCTTTGTGTAAATTTCTCTCTACTCTGGGTAGTTATGCAAAAATCTACAGTAATATAAAGTATGAAGTAATAATTATTATATGATTATAAGTAATTATTATCCTATATGTGTCTTGAATTGAATAAACACTTGATGAGTCAAGCGTTTCTGTTTATGAAAACAAAACAAATAGAGTGGGAATCTGTCGAAAACATTCCAATGTATTCCAATGTTTTTTATATTACCCATCCGGTTTGTTAGAACCTTACCTACAGTAATTTACATTGCAGACACATGCATACACACACAAAACACTCATATCGATTCATTGTGTACAATGACATACCATGGATATGGTTCTAAAAAATCAGTATGATAATGTATTGCTATAATTTCAAATCTTTTTTCTCCTTCAATTATCAATGGAGAAATTCAGATTAAGTGCTGTTTGTCTGGCCTCTAAATCTGAAATGAATATTTACAGATACGATGCATTGATTTGCCAAACTATAGTTAGTATGTCAATAGCATGCTAGTATTTTAATACAGGATTGATTTTTTTTTTTCCAAAGTCAACATAAAAAGTATTAATTCAGAACTCAGGAATTTAAGAATGTTCAGCTGTGAACTATTATGAGATTTGGCACTCTAGGTTTCTCTTGAAAAGTCTGTTTCAGGGGTTACCCATGATAATCTTTTTTGTTTTAAATTTGAAGTGTAGTAGATGTTAATATAATATAATATAATGAATGCGGATTTGTGCAGAAGATATTTCCACTGGTCTGTCACACAACCTGAGGGAACCCCATTGAATCAAGCTCTCTCCTTTTCAATTTTCACATTCAATTACCTTTATTGCTTTATTACTCACATTTTATGATGAAATGAAGTTTTGTCTCGACCTCTAGTAGACTGCAAGGTGAGTACAGCTTTGGGGAGTAAGTTTTGCCCATTTCAGCCATCTTTGTCAAAATATTTCATTGGTTTAAATGTTCAGCACTGCAGCTCCACTTTACTTTGTACTGTTGTGTATGCATTGTCCCAACCATCTCCTTGTTCACCTCAGTGTATTTTTTTACAATACACAGTGGGGCAATACAACACAAAGACAACACACAGTGTATCTCTAAACCCATTCACTTTCCTTCTTTTCCCCTGTTTCCACTATTCCACCCTCTCCCTCCCTCTCCAACTCTCTGTCTCCCTCTCTCCAGCACGGTGGTCTGCATATTGAAGTCTGGCACTGAGGACCGGCCTGCATGTAGAGGCTTGCCTGACCTTGCCCCTGAACCGCTGCAGTTGGCAGCTGAGTAAAAGAAAAATGCTCAGCACGGCAACAGCCTAATTGAATTAATAAAACATACAACCTGAGAATAATATGCTAATTCCAACCATATAACTACAGGATGTTCCGTGAAACACCCCAGTTTGCATGTCAAATACCCATGCTGCTTGTAACAGACTCAGGCTGACTCTGCTGTAGAGTTCATACAGTCTATTGTTTTTTTCTTTTTCATCATTAGCATGCAGCTGAAGTATACATTGTGTCATATGATGCTTGCTGCTCTCCTGTATAATGACGCCACTTTTCTTCTACAAAGTCATAGCACTATTCCAGATTTACTCTCCCTCCTACCCTCCATGCTTGGTCCAGTGAGTAAGGTTAAATACAGTACCAGTCAAAACTTTGAGCACACCTCATTAAGATGCTTGAAAATTGTGTCTTTCACACTTTTTTCACACTTCCCTTTTTTTGGTCACTGCATAATTCCATTTGTGTTTTTTTCATAGCTTTGATGTCTTTACTATTATTCTCTCTTTAAGTATATATATACATATATATATATATATATATATATATATATATATATATATATATATATACATATATATATGTGTGTGTGTGTGTGTGTGTGTATGGAGTGTTTAGTGGTCATGCAATAGAGAGGGAATCATCATGTTTAATATTAAACAATAGTTTAATAAACTACTGTGCTCATTTAAACAAACTGTCATTTACTGACACACATCAAACATTATTTTACATTACACTGTAATTGGGAGCCACGGGAGAGGCATCAGTCATGGAGAATTGAGGTGACATTGGCACAGAACCAAGAACAAAAAACCATGGAGAGAGAAACTGAGAACCAGGGAGAAAGACATGCAGAACCACACAAAGGAGAGTAAGAGAGAAAACAAGGAAGACAGCAGCACAGAACCTGGGAGCAAGAGACATGGGGTGAGGGGGACACGATTAACAAACAATTCATATGGAGATACTGCATTTTTTAAGTGGTGAATTTCACCCATTTTTAGACATGTATGCCTAGCCAGCCTTCAATCAATTTAGACTGTAGCAAGCTGGTCCCGGGTACGAAAAAGGCTGAGAGAAACTCACCTACAGTGTGAGGACATGACTCAAAATGGAAAGGGGAGTTAGCCAATTAGAGTGTAGAGGGTGAAATGGAATGCAGCCTAGGCGATAAGAGCAAGGAGTATTCATTGGTCTGTGGGAAAACATTAAAACTGCAGATGTATCCTTCTGTGAAGGTTTTTTTTTATTCTGAATCAAGTACTTAGACATCAAATCTTCAGCAATTGAGCAATCACTTAATCCACTGTGCCCCAGGAAGAACAGCTGCGCTGCTGCCACTGGGGGTTTCTGGAGAGCGGAGCCGGGCATGCTGGGAGTGAGGGAGGCAAGTACAAAAGCAGGGCAAAATAAGAACAAAAGCTAGTGTAGTCTGCAGTGTGACCTTCTGAAAGCAAGGAGGTTACATTCTGATGTGATGATCATAATAAACACTGATTGTGATTATCAGGAAAAGGGAGGCGACATTGTTTTCATTCGACAGACTGGTCTGACACTGAAGCAGCTACTGGAGAACAACATAAAAAGTATTTCTCCGGTAACCCCCTAAACCCACCCTAAAAAACAATAAAAAAAAAAAACAGCCAAACATGGAAGAAGGGGACAGTTACACTGACTTACTTTGGCAGTATTAGCTGGAGGCGGGGCTCTCTTGCTCTGTGTGTGTGTGTGTGTGTGTGTGTGTGTGCATGTCTGTGTACTCGTGTGTGCATCAGAACTGAACAGTTGCCTCAGTATCACTGACCATGCATCCACTCTATCATCATCCCTCTCCTACAGCAAAAATGTAAATGGCAAATAACTCATAACAATGACACAGGAGGAGCTCCTCAGTATTCTCAGCACAGCTGAAGCAAGGAGCTTCCTTGATCTGTGTCTCTCAGTCCCCAGCCAGACTGGCACAGAGTTGAAAGCCACAATACCAATGACTTCTGCTCTGTACAAATAATCTTCAATAATTTCAGAGAGCAAAAAATGCTCAGTCTCTTTCCTCAGTGTGGATGCCATGGCTCTGTGGAGCCAGCCTCACTCTGCTGTCCAACAAATTCCTGCTGCTGTTGTCCAACTCCGCCTCCTTCCACACTACACAAGACAGAGCTTTCCTGAAATGAACATCGACATCTGCAGAGACCTTAATTTGCCGATAATACACCAGGACTGGGGAGAGGGATAGAGGGAGACAAAGACACAGATAGAAGGAGGATAGAAGAGTGAGGGAGCAGAGGAAAGGAAGAGAATGTTTTTAAAACAGCATATCGTCATTGAGGTGCACCTGGGGATGGGAGGATGCAGAGACCTGTTAAGTGGAGTGAATTTGGATCCCTTTAGGGTTAATGCCCAGGGAATAACAACACAGTACCCAGCAGTTTTCCATCGACAGCATGGTGGCACTGCAACACACACACACACACACACACACACACACACACACACACACACACACACACACACACACACACACACACACACGAGTAGACAATCTCATGTCATTCATTTTGAGAATAACATATTTAAACTTTCTGGGTCTTCAGTCTATCTCTTATTCTCTGATACAGAATTAAGGAGAAAGTGAACACTTTGGGCAAAACCCTCAGACAAGTACAGTGAGTGTGGTTTATGCAGGTGTTTTACGCTGACAAAGCTGTAAGTAAGTGTAAATCATATACTGTAACATGCACTGAGCTTTAGCTCACAATCAGTAATGGCAACCCAACCAAAGCAGAATGTGCAGCATCCCTGAGACAAGAAGAACTGCAGGACTGACAGTACTCAGGATCGCGTCAGTGGCAGATCCTGTTAAAAACTGCCAGCGAAGTGAGGCGAGAATCCGGTGGCTGCCAAATAATAGCAACTGAGCTATCAGAGTGAGGATGAGCACGAAAATGAACACTCTAAGGAGCAAAGCCCATTACTCTCACAATATGGCAAATATCACAGACCCAGGGGTGTTCATCCCACTTGGAGAGAATCTCACAGCATCCTGTAAGGGTCTGCATTTCAGTGACCTGATAGACAGAACAAGCTCATGAAAGCGATGGTCATTACAGGGGGAAATGTGACACTCCTATGACCACCTGAATGTCATACCTTTCTAAGGGAATTTATGGGTCTAGAGATCATAATGCATCTGATGGTGAAATGTAGGTGATAATTTTGTCATTTGGCAGGGGAGGGGGATTATCTATAACTGATTGCAGGACTACATTTCAGGACTACAATTCTACAGTAAATGTTGTCATTTGTGCACTACTTCTAATAAAGCAATACATTTTTTTTCTCTGAAAAAGTAAGTAGGTACTGGTTTTCAAAACTAACAAATACAAGAAGTGTTGCAGAGTACGAAGAAACAACTCCTGTTGTTTTTATCTCTCTTGTATTCCTGAGCACAACAAGGAGAGATATCAAAAGCAATGCCTAAGCGTGAAGTGTGCAGGAATTTTGATCAATTCTAAAGCCTTGCAATCAAAAGGATACTAATTTTGTTTTACCATTTGGAAAAAAATCGTAATTGTTAACCTGTTCATGAACTTTATGATACATGTAAATAAAACATGTAAATACTATTTGAAAAGTATGAATGGAATGTTCACCGGAATTTTCTCTCATTTTTCTGGGCAAGAGAGTTCAATAAAGAGACACTGAAGGCTCATTCAATCAAAGATAATGGACAGCATCCTACCTAACTTCACAGAAAGTACAAGGTTTTAAAAGGCTTCCAGGCTTTGTTGAGGGTCTATACAGACACCTTTTTCTGAATTTCTCCAGTTCTGGTAAGCAGAATAAACATGGAAGAATTCTTTCTTTTTGAGTGTCATGTCTTCACTTTACTCCACTGTAAAGCGGTTTTTATTTATTCATTTTAAAGAAGCAATGTTCTTTTCCTCTTTTATCTCTTTTAGCTGAACTCTGAAATAGTCTGGGCCAAAGCCTTAATTTGCTTCTGTCTCATTTATTAACAGTGAGAATCAGATGTACCCTTCAGCCTGAAGTTGGCATTCCTCCAGAACAGTCCTCAACCTTGAGACAGAGAAGTTTAAAATCCACAGAACTCACAACTGTGGCTCAGAAAGATCCACTTACTTTTTGCAATTGCATCATGGAAACATTTGAATCAGAGAACTGAGATTGTACATGTTTTGTTGTGTGTGTGTGTGTGTGTGTGTGTGTGTGTGTGTGTGATTGTATGTGGACTCACCGCTCTCTGTTGAATTTGAGAGAGTGCAAGATGGCTGGGCGCTTCTGCCGCAGGTTCCACAGATGAAGTGTGTCATCTGCACAAGCTGTGACTAGTGCCCCCTACAGGAGAAGAGAGTAAAATAGAAAAAAACACAATGTAATTGTGTAACAATGTAGTATATCAATACATTTTTCATTGTAATGCATTATCAATACACCAATTTAAGTTCTGAAATGTAACTGCGTTGTCTCCAGTCAAGCTGATAATCATGCCTGAAAAGGAAGAAAGACAGAATGCACAAAAGAACAATAGTATGCTCAATACTGAAAGGAAAATAATAGAACAAATATTTCAAATACTTGACATCAATTTGTGTCACAAATCAAATGTTTTTGTGTATGTGTTTATGCATACATGCAGATGACTGTACATGCACTTATGAGTGTGACTGTTTTGGTACTGATCAGTCAGTAAGTGTAATATTGCCTACAGAGTAGGCATCTCTTTCAATTCCATGGGAAGAGGATATCATTATGGGTTTTCATTATGATAACACAAAGGGAAATGTTTATTTATGCATGGTCTGTCCCATATTTGTGCCTGCCTATGCATCCTATGTAATTCTCAGCGGGTTCCTTACACCACGCCAATCAATCTGAATCAATTCAGTTCCTTTTTTTCAATACTCCATTGTATATTCATTGTAATATACATAAAATTGAAAGAGCAAGGTATATAATGTACAGATAATTAAAGGCATCTTCTGTAATGAGAGTTCCATCTTATCTCATTTCCATGGGTCAGTTCCATGCACTTTTACAGCATTGAACTGGATACACTCAATGAATCCATGTCAAATGTGATTGACTGGGTACATTGATCTAATTGTGAACCACCTTCAAGAGATAGAGTAACATGATACAGTGTATAATTTAATTTTGGAAAGAGATTTTTTTATCTCATATACTGTAAATGATCATTGCAGAGTGTGATTTTTTTCATTTAGGTCACCTACACTAAGATGAGATGTAGACATGTGTTTGGGAGCCAGTGAGTGAGAGGGAAAAAGAAGGTCTTGCTGTGTATTAAAAATACTAGATCTAGATTTAAGCTGAATGCATTATTGGCTGACTGAGTCTCATTGCAACTATGGAGGTCTGCAGCAACATAGCAGAGTCCATGTCTCTCATGCCCAAGTTAGCTCTCCTCACTATCTCTTCCTAAGCTTCCTAAGTTTTGTACTCGAGTGTTTCTACTGACTACATATGTCTCAGGCACCCTTGCTTGTGCAAACAGAGGCATTAAAGAGGCATATTATGATCTGATGTTTTTGCTAGTCTTCTTTAAAAGAAAAAAGATGTTTAACATTATTTCACATTGTGTGCCACCTCAAAATGCTCATGTTATGTGGAGACAAGCTCTATCCTATTCTGTTTTTGGACACTTGGAGCTTTAGCTTCTGCTGAAGGATTTGAAGATGAAAATTCTTCACAGGGTGCAGATTCATATACTGTCCACCTGGCTTTGCACAGCAGTGGATTCTAAACTGATATGCACAGATTTTGCACATGAAGAATTTTTTTTGGTATTTTGACATTTGAGTTGGGTGGGAGTCACAACAAAACTCACACTAATGAGGAGGGTGACAAAGAGAGGCACCAGTCCAGGAATGCAGGTCCAGATGCAGTTGAGGATAGACACCCGTGGGCGAACGCATTCAATAATAGTAAATGGTAATAACTCGTTTCCATTGCCACGCCATACAGAAGTGCCCAACAGCCCACACAATTTGTGCAGCTACAAGTGGGCTCTGTGGAACCTGAGCCCACTGCAGTATTCATCTGTCAAAGCTTGCCTTTCACACCTGGCCTGTTAGTCACCACCTACCATCTCTGTCCCATCGCACCTCAGGACAACATGCTCCAGAAAGGATTTTTTCAGGTGAATTTCTTTGAGTGTGTGTGTGTGTGTCCTTACATACACACAGCATGGGTATACAGTCTCCATGGCCTCCTAATTCTTGTTCAGTTCTTTCCTATGACTCAAGGCAGATGCCGCTGCTAGAAACATCCAGCCTTCTCACTAAACAATGTGACCACTCCATTCAGATTGGAATTTCTAGTTGCATGACATCCATGTGCCCACATGGTGTTTCCTATACCATATATTTGCATGTGTCAGTAGCATAGAGACTCATGATTTAGGCTGCAGGCCTAAATATCAGACACACACAGTGGTCAATGAGGCTTTAACTAAAAACACAGCACATACTGACCGGCTCGCGTTGCCAGATACGGTACACGTATACATTTCACGGTGTAGCATACACAGCCTGTATGATCTGGCCTAACCAGGACAGGTGATATCATTTTGACTCAAATTTGATACACTCAAACTTGATATGCCAAAAGGCCCATTTCTCCAGCATGGTCATCAGCAGCTCTTATTTACAGTGATCATTCTCTCTAAAGTAGACAAAAGAGGGGGACAAAATGACACTTGCCCTTAAGCTGATCTGTTACAAATTACACATTTTTGGGTGCTAAAAGATCCCTCCCTCTTCCGATTAGTGAAAATACCATTAATATCCATCAGAGAGAATGTCATCTCTGTCCTCTCTTTTTAAGTATTTTGCCATTAGTAATTGCATTCCTTTCTAGTTGACCCTGCAGGAGAGCATTAGTCCATTTGTTATATATAAAAAAAATATTTTTCTGTGACACCCTGAAAACACTCTCATCTGCATCCTCGAGCCTTTCTTTTGACACAGTCAAAGCCACATACACAGTGATTGGTGTATGATGCATTCCCTTAATTAGCCCCTTCCTTCCTGTGGGGAATATTAGAGGAATATTTACCCTGACATCTGAGCGGGCGGCAGGAGACAAGTGCAAACAATGGCACAGCTGCTGCTGCCTCCAGGAAATGTGACAATGAGTGACATGTTTGGCTCCAAATTAGAGAGTACAAACAGGCATCTACAGAGTAGCCCCTAGAGAACTGCTCCACCCATTCTTTTGCCTTGTTTTGAGGAATTTTCTTCCATAATTTTTTTCAAAACAGCTAGTTGAAAAATTACAATTCCATTTGATTAAAATAATAATAATAAGAAGAAGAAGAAGAAATTTATTAAAGATTAGTAGAAGTTGCCACACTCTGCCAACTATAGAAGTCTTACTGTTAAAGGCTTCAGTCAACCACAGCTCATTTGTTTTCAATCAATACCATCCTTTCTGTTAATGTGAAACACAAGGGCACACTTAAATGATTAGAAGATGGATTCTGAATACAACATGAGAAATTGCATGAATGAATTTGTTCACTACAGCACACAAAATGAAGGCTGAATTTGTGAGGTGAAAGCACAATTGCAGCTGTTCCCAAATCAATTATTACAATTCTCTAGGGAAGAAATGTAGAAAATGCACTGTCACAGCAACAAAGTTCTGAAACGATTTCTGATGAATTATAAATCAACCATCTATTTGGATCAAAACATCCCAGCAGCCACATGGCTTACATCCAGACAATTTGCAGACACAGGCCAAATATGTGTATTTCAATATCATTATTATTGTTATTATTATTATTTTTTTATTCCAAGTTTATGATGCGTTGGAAATGAATTGTATGTTTGTGATAGACACCTTTAAACAACTCTGCCTCATGTATTAGCGCCATATTAACAAGTGTATTGGCTTTTGGCATGAGGAAGAGAGCTTGGCTGTTGCTCAAAGTCTTTCTCTCCATTAACAAATGGAGACAGAAACCTCACCCAGCACAACCTCTTTGACACCATGTCCAGGAATATGCGACAAATTAAGATTTTTTGTGAATTTTCACCAGAAATGTCAGATAGAGTGAAACTTATCTTTACTTGCTGGTTCTGTTTTTCAGGGCCTAATTTTTGCATTTTTGTATATATATATATATATATTCAGTTAAGTAAATACAAAAATAGTTTTAAGAATATAAAAATTGGAAACAATTTATACATTTTGCCTGTAAGTAGATCATATTTTTGAGAAGAGAGGATTTCTGCGGTTCATGCTCACCTCATTGATCAGGAACTGCAGCTGAAGCACAGCTGCTCCGCTCTCATGCTGGCAGAAGCAGTCGACACCAGGCCGTCCCAATCTGATGACATTATGAAGTCAAGGAAATATATACTGCATCGGACAGTGGCAGCTTTGGTCAGGAAAACACCCTGATACTAGCCTAACTGTATTGGACTGAGGGATGCACATACAGGGCATCCTGTCTGCGAGAGAAAGAAAAAGACACACCACATTGAATACCGTCGGTGAAATATGCGATCATTATATTATCCTGCTCCATGAGTAATAATTTTATAGGAATAAAATTATGTGTCCTCATACCTCAAAACATAAAAGTGCCCTTATGTCTACAGCTGAAAGTGGTAATCATTTCAAGGTTCATAAAATTTCAGATGGTGAAATCGCAAGAGCTCGCCAACCAATTGAACCAATTATATTATTTGTTCTGTCGTTTTCAAGTAAAAGTGGATAACCTCCTGTGATACCAATGCAAACAACTGCATACATACAAACAGCAAAATTGAATTGTATGAGAATTGTATTATTCAAGAAATAAACTTGGTCCCAGAGGGCTTTGGAATCCAAAGGAGCAGTCAATACATTCATCTGGATCTGAAACAACCTGACTGTTAGATTTTTTTTCTTGTACTTCTGTCTAGGATGAAGAACTACATCAAGCAGCTCTGTAGTTTGGTGAACAGAGCTCATGAGCCAGAAGATCGGTTCGGACAAAGGCAGCAGACATCACTGCACAATCCAATCAACAATGGCTCACTGCCACGATAGAGGAAAGAATCAGATATGGTCTCACAATCAGAGCAGCTATAGGTCAATGATATCATTAAGTATCATTAACTCACAAGCTGCTCTTCGTTACTTCCCAAACAGTTCCCAAGAAGAGCATGGCATGCTCAGACCTGCATGAGGATCAACATACAGAACACCTGATTCTTCATCCTGAGATGAACAGGTGGCAACCTCTGGTGAAAGACCACCTAACAAAATCTACCTGCCATCTTCTATCAAGGCACAGTGCTTCAGTGCTGCACTATGGTCAGGCAGAATGTCAGCAGCTCTAGATACACTTACTTCAGTCTATGCCAATGGACACTTCTTCATATTGCATATAAACTTTATGGAAGATGCCTTCACTTAGGTTTCTTTGTCAAAAAGCCATGGCCCCACAGATGAACATATACTGGACTGGGAGAGGAAACCAGAAAAAAAATGTATTATGTAGAACATCAACTCCAAAAAACATTTCTATGTCATCAGAGGTACTTTACTTTCACTGAACAAGAACGAGACATTACCAGACATATGGCTCAATTACTTTTCTTAATAGAACAGAAAGGAATTCAAATGGAAGCCAAATAATATTCCAGCCAACAATGCACTCTCAGAGTTTTGCTTGTGTAGTCACTATTTTTTGAAAATACTGTTACTAAACAGACTATTTGTTGCATAATTACATACAGTATCGATTACAGAAAGGCTATGTCAATAGCTTGGCGTAAGAGAGCTGCATAATTGCTTTCCAATTCCTTCATGATAACTTGATTCAGCAATAAGTGAGGAAATAAGTGGTGGTGGAGCTCTGTCTGATATTATCAGCTGTTACTACGTGAACAAATCCATTTTAGCACAGTAATTGGCTTATTTCATTGATTAACTGCAATGGGTGTCCTTTACAGAAATGTTTGTCACACCTTTAAACAACCTTTTTAATTAATTTATTTATTTATATTTTTTTGCTTCCATTGAAAAGATGGCTTCCATATAAGGCACACATGGGAGAAGCCACCCTCAGCCATTCATATGGACCAAAAGAGTCTATCAATGGAAGTCTGTCACGGGAAGGAGTGAATGGGAATAGGAGTTCATTATCAGGGTTTATTCTGTTATTGATATAACTGTGTTTGATTATCAGATATAACATTTACACCTGTTGTATCACATGGACTTATGCCTTTTTTCTGTTATGCCTGGACATAGGTGCTGACCGCAGTAGAAAGCAGATGGATGATGTAGTTCAGAGAAATTCCCATGGCAATGCAAACTGAAATTAAGGATCACTGGCTAAGAGTATTTACAGTTATGGCTTGTGCAGACCACAGACTTCCCAATGAGCAGGCATTTAGGCTTACTGGGTTGACATTATTTTGAGCATTGCAATTAAGAGGAATTTGGTCTGCAAGGACAGAGGCAAGTGGGAAAGTGAGAGCATAGGTTCATGTTTTTTTTTAATAGTTTTTAGAGAAATCCTTTGTGAGTGTGGAGAGCTTGTACTTGTGGGTTAGCATCAGTTCATTGTTCATTGTCTGCATGCTGCTATGACCCTGAATAAAATAATGATTGCATCCAAGCTGATTGCTTATTGAGCAGCCTTGATAACCAAAACCCATGGCCCTACAGTAATTACATGAGATCAAAACATTCCCTTGGAAAGCTACACCACCTTCACACTTATCAAGCCATATATCTATGTATCTGATTATTTTATCTCTGAAAGTCAATGTGTTCTCCTATTTCTGAGCTAGAGAACTAACTGATATATTATTATATAAATATTAATATAAATAAATAGTTTTCTTTTTTCCATTTTTTTCAATAATTTGTAACATGAACACAGAGGTGGCAGAAGGTGGCAGAAGCCCTGCACAGTTCAAACGGGAATTTCCCACACTGAACGTAGCTGTGACCCAGCCTGCTTCAAGTCTGACATGTGAACGCTTCCAGCCAATTTTTCATGCCCAGCTGGTGCAACCAGCCCTTGGTAAATTGCAATCAAAGCTTTTCATTAAATGCCCTTCTGTTTTACCCCAAATGGCTTTGCTTTGTGACCCGGGGTTCATGACCGGAGTTGCTGGTGCAGCTCAGCTCAGAAGAGGATCAGTCAAAATGAGTGAATGATCTGCAGCCCTGACGTCCCCCCATGGTCTCAGAGACAGCTGTGAACGGCAGCTGCTTCTCTCTCATCCTTGCCACTGAGCCCACAGACCATCAGAATTATTTAAAAATTAAGGTTAAGTAAATAGAGAGTTGTTTTTTTTTAACTGAGTAAAAAAAGTCTGAATGCTTAATATTATGTTCTCTATCTGTGGCAAACAGAGGCCTCTAGCTTCAGTGGCTCTGTTCTGGTTGAGAATACACAGGAAAGGTGTCTAAGCAGATAGGCTGTTCTCAGTGGAAGCACTCCAAGGATCTCTCAAGTTCTCTCCATCTCTCTCTCTCTCTCTCTCTCTCTCTCTCTCTCTCTCTCTCTCTCTCTCTCTCTCTCTCTCTCTCTCTCTCTCTCTCTCTCTCTCTCTCTCTCTCTCTCTCTCTTTATCGACTATCTAGCTAGCTAGCTCTCTCTTACTCTCACCAAAACTTATTCTCAAATCACTTCCCACAGTTTTTGTGGTTTCCTTTAATTTTAGACCACACACCCCAAATCTGGAAAAACATAGCTAGGGACCCATACCTATACTGTCTTTTAGTTCTTACCCTTAATTCTTATGGAGTTAAATCCATCTATTTTACAGTGATGACAGTAATGGAAGCACTTATCATCAGGTCAGGTATATGAACACTTTTTAACTGAATCTCTTGCTGCTAAATGTGCCTAAATGCAAGAGTTCCATGCAAGGATGACTTACTTTTACCTAGCTGCAATCTGCAGTACTTCTCAGTACACCCAATATGTTCATAAAAACAAAAAAACACTTCATACAGGACACAAAACCCTGATAATAAAGTTAAAAAATTGCATGATAATTGTATTTTGAAGAATGTTAACCTGCCATGGTTTACATTCTTCACAATACTACATGTTATAATGACTTAATATCTTTTAATGAAATTCATTACTGTAATTGTGTAATATGTGTAGAACCATAACATCCGTTTATGCAATGCATATTATTGACTGCCTGATAATTGAGTGTCATATGGAATGACAGCCGCAATGGTAATGTGATGTAATATAAATATAATTGTACTAGAACTGATCCGCATATGGAATGCATCCAATGTTGGTGCTTAGTGCCAGCTCCCTATCATGTTTTAAATATGTTTAAAACATATTTCTTGTGCTGATTTCCCACATCCTGACAACACACTAGAATCAACAGAGCCAGACAGGAAGATCATAACACTGTCCTATCCGTTCAGGTCATGAAACTGATGTCCTAAATCAGTCAGTGCAAAGTCATGTCATGGATGTCATCAAGGCATGTATCTCTGTTAACCTGTAGCAAAGATATGTTACTTTAGTCTCAGATGGTTCAATGCATGTACATGTAGTGATTCTTCTTTGATGAGTCATTATGTCATTTCCATTTCACTACTGAAGGTAGGGAAGCAAAGTCTGTGAAACCTGGCACACGAACATTCATGAAATGAAATATTTTGTTTTGACAAAGGAAAATTTATAGTTCGTGTTTTTTCAATGTACTTATTATTTCTATTTTTTCGCCTACTTTAGGATCAGTCCTGCCCAAAGATCATGAATAGCGAGGGCACTTCGACTCAGACTTGGCTCACCACCGTATGATATTTCTCTGGACAAGCTGGTTCACAGCCATGAAGGCACACAGAGTGGCAGACAATCAGTCATGGACACATGAGAAATGCTTAAATGCCTTTCAAATTCAAGAGAGTTAGTCATGTCAAAAGATGTAAGATAGATAGATAGATAGATAGATAGATAGATAGATAGATAGATAGATAGATAGATAATTGGACTATGACACTGTATGACTATGAACAGAAAAGCTAAATGAAGAATCTTTTAGTTAGCTAAGCAGGCATCTGGGCAAGAATTCTGCAAAACTGTCAAGAGGACTGAGAGATGATGCCAGGGTTTTTCATGGTTTTGAGCAGAAGAGGAGAGGGGTTACAAGTTTAATTGCCTGCAATGCATGGTTGCCTGTTAATTGTACTTGAGTTTAATTACCTCCAAAAATACGAACACGGATGCCAGCCACAATTCTCTCCAGAATAGAGAAAAGCAGAAGCCATGGCAAATGTGCTTTTTTAAAAGATAGCACACCACCATAGTTGAATTTCCGTGAGGAGCTGTGCAAGATAAAGGGCTACCACATTACGCATCACCTTCAGCATCAAGTCCAACTGCAGTCCATTGGGAACTTTCAACAGGAAGTAATATTCACAATGTTCTGTGTTTGTGTCTTTTTACTGGACTTGAATAGCGCTGGGACACAGAGAGTTAGTTGAAGTTTTAGAATGTGTTATATCACCTTGCACGAGGCCTGAATACCACTGTGGGTAGAACCCTGCAACTCTGTCAAATCCACTCTGTCTCTCACAAACTCTGCACACATCAGAGCATGAGTCATTCATTCCCTGCAGTGCTTTGGAATACAAATAGCCTAACAGGATGACTGCATAGTGCGAGACCTACAAGGTGTCTTCTCTGTGAACCATATCCAGCTGGGACTAACCTGGCTCTGTACCTGTGGGGCTTAGGCTCAGAGTAACATACCTGTCCATTTCGGTGATGTTTTACCACGGTCAACAAAGCAATTCAATTCCATGTGCCAACTTTCCAAACCCATATCTATGGTCATTTAAAACTCTTTTAGTAATTAGATAGCTTGAAAATTTCCAGGAGTTTGCTAAAGGTGAATAATAAATACAGTGGTACCTGAGCCTCACAGCTAAGAAGAAGACACTTTTTTAGTGCAGTAACCAAGCCATGTGTCTGCATTGATGGAACTTGTCACTCCATCCTAAGAATTGCCAAAAGACCTATCAGAGCAAGGTGTTTTTCACAGACCGACAAACACAGTATCTACAGTAACTTGCACCAAATACACAGCTCAGAAAAAAGGAAAGTTGAGTAACCCTCAACCATTGAGCAAACACCAGAGACTGAAAATGTTTTTTTTTTTTTTTTGACAGAAGTCCTGTCAACACCCTCCCTTCCCGTGGCATATGTACCATGACCCAAAGCAGTGCACTCTCATTGTGTTATGAGGAAGAGGGAGGAGTTGTGAAACCCCAGAAATGCACATCTTCGCAGAGAGCAAGGCACCTCTCAAAGCAATCTCTTTCGCCCATTCTGTTAAGCGATCCATTTCCAGCAGCAGATGATCACAGCCCTATCATACTTAGACCACTGTTAACAAGGCCATATTTATCTAACACAGATGAACAAGGTTTGGATATTGACTAGAAAGGCCGGTGATTCATCTCAGCCGAAGCGTTCCGCATTTATCAGTCTAATTTTGAAACCATTTATTCAATGTGATGCTATGAGTCAAGCTGATATCAGCAGACTTCCTCCGAGAATGAGGGAGAGAGGGCAGAGAGAATTTGGCAGACTGGCATTGAGTTGTATGGGGGGGGGCATGGGAGGGAGGATTTATGCAGAAATACACCGGGTATAGCGAGGGAATGACACACGTGAGAATGTGAGATATGCAGGTGAATATGTGTCTTCGACTGGAACGAACAGGCCTCACAGAGTTAGTTCAGACTGGAGAAGGAGTGGTGGAGGTGAAGCAGGTTAGAGATGGCAGGAGAGGAGTAGAGCGCCTATCAGAAAGTTTTTAGATAGGAGATAGGGAGTGGTGGAAATAATAAGTGAAAAAAAAGAAGCAAAGCAGTGGGGAGAGGGGGCAATGTTGACCGCGGGTTACTGAGCAGAGCGAGTTAGAGGAGAAGGAGGAAAAGAATAAGCTGTGAATTCAGGTTGCGAGAGGTGACTCAGAGAAGGGGGTGAAGACGAAGGTGATCCCTAATGGTGTCAGTGTCACAGATGCTCTCTGATTCACAAAGAGAGCTGTCAGGTACATGCAGCATCCAGCTACAGCACAGGGAGACTAACTGCTCTTCAGCTGAATTGTGGTGCTAAAAAAAACATTCAGGCCCCACATTCCAAAGGGTTGCTGTTTTTACTTATCTATGTGTTTCTCTTCACGTCTCTGCACAATTTTATATTTTGCTCCAGTTCCAGGTCACTGATAAAACTCTCCTTGGTTTCTCAATTCAGAGGCAATCTCTGCTGCCATGAGCCTGGACACACCCTGAGCTGGAGGAGTCCTGTTAAAGCTTAATGTGGATGTGACAGCGCAGTGGAGAGTCCAAAGCCTTGGGGAGCCCACTGCTGTCTATCCACAGCAAGAGGCGCATCAGACTGACAAACCTCGTCTGTCCACATCCACCTGAACATTACGCTGATGAGCTGCGCATGTCCACTTCCAGTCAAATTGAAGGCCTTAAGTCGCAAACTCGCTCAGTCTCAGTTTCAGTCCAAGTCAAAATCTGTTTCACTCTCTTTCACTGTCATATTTCCCATCACAGTTTCAGTTTCAGTGCTTGGGAGTCATCGTCAGTCTTATTCTCAGTTTCTGTGTAGGTCCAAGTCTCAGTTCTAATCTGAGACTCTGAAAGCCATCCACTGCTCTTTCTGGAGTCAATGCTAGTTATCATGTGCTTTAGCTAGGTAGCCATTTTTCCTTGCACAATAAAGGGCAGGTAGCAAGCTAGCCCAATGTTCTTTTCAATTTAATTTTCAATTCAATTTTTCCAATGTGCACCAATGAGCTCTCACCTTGGAAACCAAATGCTTTATAAATAGATTTTATAAAAGCTGGAAGGCCCCCGAAAATGTGTGTTATATTAGTTCCCTTTTGCCTCCCCTTCAGCATCTTCCTCAGTGCCAGTCTGATCTGATAATCTGCAATTTGGACAGGGGAGGTGAAAGTGAACTGAAGTCAAGGGATGTATTGGATACAGCCGTAATCCTGGGTGAATGACATATGGGCCCTCATATCACAAACACACATTTCAAAAAGTATCATTCAGTAAGATGCAAATTTCTTAAGTTATTGCTTTTCCAATGTCAATCAGAAATTTTGAGGTGACACATTCCAGATATGATTTATCAGGCAAAAGAGTGTTATTTAATTTTTATGATTGTTATTTATTGACAACTTTCATATTTGATTGACAGTGGAAAGACAAAATCTCATAAATATGCCTTAAGTTGTTGAGCCAATGTTCTGTTGCTAATGAAGAGTGATACATATTCCGTGACAATATTGACTGCTACAAAAGTTTACCGTTATAAAATTCGTACCCAGCTGAAATTGCATATACTAGAGAACACTGCTAACCACTGGGTGAGAGGGCTCTCCCTGCTCAGAGCACTGTGTGTGAGCTCTGCTATGGAATCTGCCGTCTGCTGCCATTCACAATGCTGTCCTGCCCCTCTGTGAAGTGTGTCAGTGTGGTCATCTGTGCGATTCTAAAAACAGAGCTGGACTCCAGAGGTCCACACTTGACTGCAGCACTGAGACGGTATTCCCCCGGGCGCGCAGAAGGCACATGGGGCGAAACACAAAGCACGGGCAAAGCGAGGGCGGCATATGGGTGAGGGAGAAGACGGGGCTGCGGCCATCTCAGATTAGACTGGAATTTAACCGCACGGCATCAGCACCACAGCTGTTCTCAAATAGATTCAAAAAGTTGGGACAAAACACAAAGGGGAATAAAAATACTCCCTGTCCCCTCTCAGCCCCGTGGAAAGTAGTTTCTAGAATTTTTTTTTTTTTTTTGCAATTACAAAAGCAGCAAGTATGTCACCACTTTAATTAAATTGATCCCAAAGGGACAAAAAAGAGGGGAATTAGACCCAAGTTCTAATTTATATATTAAAGAATATGAAGTCCAAACCTGTCAGATATTGAGTTATTCCATCAATACTCTCAGATAGCCAGTTGTTGACAAGGGCTAAGGGCTTCATATGTAGCGCTAATAAACTAACTTGGTATCAGCATAGCATCAGTATCAAAGCTGCTGGGCATGCACTAGTCTTGAACAGGGCATACATTCGAATGTGTGCTTTCTTTGGTAGATGGTTAATACATCACATGCCTGTTTCCCCACCTGATTCAGCAAACAGAGTGGCACAGGTTGACAAAGCACACCCACACCCCTACAGGAACCCTTTGTCCCGTCTGCTCCTGCAGGGTGCTCCGTGTTTGACGACCCCTACCTGCTCTGCAGCGCTCTCCCCTGCAGCATCCTGACTGCACCTGTGACCAACTTATGGCTGCAGTCTGGATGGTGTCAATTCAGGTTCCCACGCACACAGCCAGGGGCTGGAGAGAAGTGAATGCCTCTCACAGCCATTCCCCGGTGAAAGGCACGGAGTCCATGCAGCAAAGGCAAACACTGATTCTAACCCCAACACAGAGGAAAAAGTAAGAGAACACCAATGCATCGTACTTCTATTACAAGAACCGAGTTTCTGAACTAGGTAGAGATGACTCAGAATCCTGTTTGGGATTTCCACAAGGGACAATTAATGCTTCAGTTAGGCAGTGCTGTACATATAATACTCTCGATGATCATCTCTGCAAAATGCATCAAGCAGGGACATCTTGTCATGTGGATGGTAGTCATATACCTTCCATCTCCATGAAGAGGAAAATTCCTCAGAAAGACTGAGAAATGCAGAGTAAAAATTGCCTCATCACATGTGGGTGGGTTGGAAACTATTCAGAGACCTGACAATGAAATGCAACAGTGTCCCACATGATTACAAAGTGTGACATATCAGGCCTCGACTGATAATTAGATGGATGCTCTATGTTGTATGGTTATGCTGCCCCCCCTACCTCCCCCCCTTTGGCAGATTTACAGTAGTTCTTTGGCCAATGATGTTTTCTCTGTGTCTCCTTTCTTTTAACAAATTAAAGTCTACTTCATCCATATATCGAAAAAATGCATTGCCTTCAAGCTCCATTATTTTCTAAAGTGTTTGACTTCTTTCTTGCTCCATTCTCGTAGGCCTGACATTCTTAAATGGCATGATGGATGCCTAGGATTAATGATAAAAAGGTGTTACATAAATGTTGCTGACAGTGCTCTATTCATTACAAAATCAGTGGTTGACCATAATATACATTTTGGCAGAATGTCACCCTATCATTGTCTACATGAGTATTCATCAATCAGAGAATAAAGGGGCAGAAGCTGTTTCAGAGGGAAAAGAGGCAGATACCAATTACACTTAGTGCATATGTCTGTGATAACTCAAAATACCTTACCTGTTTTAATAAACACATTCCTTTCAGGCTATAGGCAACATGTTATGACTTGCTTGTGGTACAAAAGCATCATTTTAATACAACTGCTAGATCTCTCCTTGTCCAACAGTACTGACTCGGTCAATAAGAAGTGGTGAAGGAGGGCATAGCTAATGGGGCCTCTTCCTCCCTACAGGTGAGTGAGCATTGCCCATCACGATAAGGTGAACACTGTCTGTAGTTAAGACAACAGCTGAAACACTGACCTACCTCTTCCGGCCCTCTAGATGGTGGAAGGCTGATTTTATAAGACTAATAACAAACACTCTCCTGTTTCTCACTCAGGATGCTGGTGCATTGATTGGAGGTCAAAGTGCATCTTTAGCATGCCAGCGGCTACACCACAAACAGAGACAAAGCTGCATGTTATTCCTTCTTCCAAGCACCTTTCAAAGACATACCCTGGCGCAATCAAGGGGGTGTGACACCCTCTTTAAAGAACAAGTATTGAAAATCTGTCACCAGAATGACCTCCTGAAATTCCTGGGGCACTTGGTGACTGACCATCCATATCCTGATGCATTTGCTATGACAAAAAAAGGTCCTAGCTCCAAATCCCCTGTATGGGGTCAGCCTGAAAAGACATGTTATTTCACATGCCAGCTTGTAAAAATGGACCTCTTCCTCTCACTTTATCCTCCATACACCAGACATGTGTCACTGCTGCACAAGCTTGTTAACACTTTGCTTAGTGGGGTACGTCAAAGGTTGAGTGGCCATCATTAGGGTCAAAACAGCCTGATGGAATGTTGATGATAAACGCTCATCTGACATTTCAAATAATTGGATATGTATATGAAGGCCACAGTCATTGAACTGCTAATTATATGCTAATCCTTTTGACTCATTGACTGTAATGAAGCACGCACAAAAAAATAAGAAATCTCTTTGAAGTGTTGCGGAAGAAATATTCGATTAAAGTAAAAAATGATTTGGCTGAATTATTTTAAGGACTTGGCTGGGAGTTGAAAGCCTCCCTGCAGATCCAATTTGACAGCTCTCTGGAGATGTTTCAGATGAGGTGGAGAGCTGTAAATGAAATGGAGATGGGTCAGATGTGAGTAGAGTCAAACACATTACCCACAGACAGCCATGAACATAGCATGAACAACATGACTACCATGAGGCAACAGCAGGAGACATTCGTAACCCCTGACACAGGCTAGAATTCTTTATCCTTTTCCTCTGTCTCCTCTCTTGTCTCAACTTCCAGCATCTTCCAACATCTTTCCAGCATCGAACAAGAATGAGGGTTGAACTCAATCAAATAGCCCGTTATTTTCATTCCTGGGAGAGGCTCCAGAAAGGTGCTGGGCTTACAATAAAATGCGCTCTGTGAACATTTAAAATATGCAGTAACACAGAGTTAATCTCAATTAATGGCAGTTAGATGCAACATGTGGGATTAATCTGTCATGCAAGATGTTGTGTTGCTGTGTACCATTAGGTAATGTATACTGGCACCGGAGAAGTGTTGAGTGCAAGAAATATAGTCCGAGCTAGAGTTTCGAATGAAAGAGGTGGAAGTTACTTAAAAAATACTTTACAATGCCTTAGTTACTTAAACAATACTTTACAATGCCTTATTGAAAAAGGAGCCCTGGCAAATGAACAGAAAACCCAACAGCTGGGACAACTAGCATGCTGGTTCATCACGGTCAGTATGTACTGTATCTAGAAATACCAAAGGGCAGAGTTTCTATGTATGGGGGACTTGACAACATAAGGCTTTCTGGTATTAGCTTCAATAATTGCTCAAGTTCGCTGTTATAAGAGGTCCAGAAAGAGGCACAGTAAGCATGGTCCACCTCACAGTATATGGGGGATTGAAACACTGAGATTGGTATTCACCTGAACAAGGTTAAAAGTCTTGGCGCTAGAATGTGTAATTTGGAGGATCAATACCATTGTCTTCTGGAATTATATATGACTGTAACTCGTAGATACTTCATGAGCACTGCTGTGATAAAAAATTAAAATAATAGTGAACTACCAGCCCCTCTGATCTGAATAAAGGGAAGCTATATTCTGTCTAATCTTACCTGCATCTTCTGTCTCTTTAAAACACTGGCTTGAATTATTCAGTATACAAATACTAAAAACAAATGCTTGATTTCAAGTGTCACTAATTGTACTTGTATAAAAAAAATACATACATGTTATGTATTGCTTGCATGTGAAATAGTATGGTAATACAATTTACTTTTTATGAGTAAATTCTTGAAGCATTAAGTCTTACTGTTCAAATGTCATGCTAACATTATAAACAATTATTCTATGGTTACACCTGTAGCTTCTCTTTTGATTGTAAAAATAACGTCTTTGAGGAAGACAAGATATCATATATCATCATATATTATCTAGTAAACAGAACAGTCACCTGGCTTGTGTTTATGTACTGTACTTATTTATTTATTACTTTTTTTTAGATCTATGAGTGGCAGCTCTGCCAGTTTATAAACTGCAGTCACACTGAAGCTGTCTAGGCGTCTCTTTTAATTATGTCCTGTGATTGTATTTTTCATATGCGGGGGAAGGAAATCAGATAGCCAGATGATACACCTGTTAGTGAGAGGGGGAATAAATGTTGAAAAATGACTCCACTCTCTATGTACCCGGCCAAATGATAACATCTGCCAGACGAGGCAGGAAGAGGATGGTGCAACCTGAAAAACCAAATAGGGAATCTGATAACAATAATGACGGGGGCCCAGATGGCCGCGTGCGAATTAGGAAAAACCACAAATGCCGTCTGCCCTTTTCTGTCCGGCGCACTGATTGTGTTTGTGAGGCTCTTCCTGATTCTGATTCAGGGATGCTCAGCATGCGATGAGATACCCTGTTACAGATAGCATCGCTGCCAATTGACATTAATAGATTTTATCCGACTTTCTACACCTTATCCTCTCCTATTTTAAAGTCCCTTTCACGTAAAAAGATGCCTCTTGAAATAAAAGGCAAGATCTGAATAAACCAGCAATGAGGAATAGTAATTATCTGTTTTTTTTTTTTTTTTTTTTGTCCTGTAACTTTAATAATTCATGGTGAGCTGGGCTATACTTAGGTTGCCTGGCTGTCTTCACTGTTGCGATTGCATTAGAGTGAGAAATTAGTGGGGGGAATAAATCACCATGATTTGAGCTGCTAAAAGCACCCTCTCTCTCCACGGGTCCCTCTCTCCCCGCAATTTCTGCGTTTGTGTTTGACAGGCCGGTAAATAGCAGCATTTGTTTGCCACGCTCCATTTAATGAGGAAAGAGATCAAACAGAGGAGCTGATAATAATAACTCTGACAGTGACCTGTTAAGAGCGTTGAGGCTAAAGAGGCAGGAGAGGTGGACGTAAGAGCGTGGATACACCAGTGGAAAAAGCAGGCTGGCTGCGCTCACAGAAGTTATGACTCCTCCTTTCATATCTCTTCAGCTAAAATGATCATGGATTCTAGTGAGGGACCATGTTTGAAGGTCAAACAGTGATGTCTCATCAGCAATGAGGTTCAAAAACACAACTGCTAGTTATGAGTGTATGTCCCTTTCTGCTACTCCACAGTACCGACTCTCAGCAAAGGGACAATCATTTTTTCTTTCATTTGACACAGGCCATTTAACGGAAGGATAGATCAGTAGTCGTCTCACAGACTTTGTCTGAATGAAATATTGCAGTTCTCAGACACTGAATTTGGTCAGAAAGTCAGCCATTTTAGTGTTGAATGAATAACAAAACCAGCCGGTGTCCTGAAGCATTCCCTTCTGCAATGCAATTACACACCACAGACTGCTGTGTTACTGCGGCTCCTTTCAGACTCCTCTCTACACTCCTCCCTCCTTCTGCTCCTCCTGACACCCTCACCTGATCAGAAAGATGCACAGCTGTGAGCAACATCATTGAATGCTGTCACCATCTTCCCATCTTCCTAACACCATAGACAGAGCTGTGAGGGAAGTATTTACTGGATTATGTGGATGAACACATCTTCACTCATGTTCCAGAACATTTTGCACAAGGTCACAAGTTGTCCCGATCATTAACTAATATCCCGATGGTTCCACAATAATTAACATGAAATAATCTGAGCGAAATGTACCCTTGGTGTCAAACATGTGAATATTGCTATTTCCAGAAATAATGCATTTTTTCATAATTTCATTTTTTCCTTACACAGATAACTGTCTGGTTATCTGGCAATTGTCCTTTTAATACAACACCAAATTCAATCATCTGTTAAAAACAATCTATAGATGAATTGTAAATATTATCACAAAGAATTAGAAAAATAAGCACAATCTTTTAATGATCTGCAGGCATACTCCCAGAGGCTGACAGCAGACTCTTAAGTGGATGACAGGCGGCCTGTATCTATGTGACAGGATACAGCCTGGCAGCTCAAGGGGAAAGTTGTGGGCATAATTATGTTTCCTTCTCTCTTTCTGTCTGTGACGGAGCCAGTAAACTGTTGTTGAAATGAACAATTTGTTGTGTCTCTGACCAAATCAATTATCAGCCTCTAAGGAAGGCCTGCAGCCCTGGTCAAAAGCCTGCTGTAGGAAGTGGAAACCTTTAATGAGTGGAAACCTCTTCAAAAGCAGGATGAAAATACAGGGCCTTTATCAATTCTCATTAGAGCACAGACCCTGTCACTGCCATTGTTTGGCTATGCTTTTAATTTTGGGGGGAAAGCACTCTGTCCTTGAGATTGTGAGTTTTCAGATGCTTCTTGATTCAATCTGTAAGTGTATTGAATATTCATACTTTTGGAAACCAGCCAAGTAAATCAAAAAATACCATGATGAAGCAAAAAAAAGATTACTTGAACCATTACAGTCAAGGCTGACATCATTCATGACTAGTGTTTCAAACTTTAAATTCTCTGTGCGCATGAGTTTCCCTTACAGTGTTTTCCCCACAGCACATCTAAAGGCCCATGGGGCTAATAGCCCTTGACAGGCAGAGGAGCTGAGAAATCTGTCACCCCTGACAACCTCACACTGACTCCTTCGCACCAATTCCCTCCACACCTGCACAGGAAGAGAGATGAAGGAGACAGATGGGGTGTGGGGGGAGGTGGGCTCTTTTTCCCCCATGAGACTCCTCACACCTAAAATGCACCCATGCCACCCTTCCCAATCTTATTATCGGTTGTAACATGTCTCTTCCTGTCCATCACCCCTTCGAGCTGATATCTAGACAGCATGGAATGGTGGCAGGTCCCTAATTGTGACAGAAAAGTAAAACAGAAATATTTATTTTTCTTCAGTGCAGGACAAGAATTGTTGTGCCTTGCTTTTTGATGTAACGTGTACATACAGGCTCCTGCTCCCCTTTGCAAATATTCATAAAGCACAAGCTCCCACCAAGACAGAGACAAGATGAGCATTGCTTGAATTGAATAACATCTTTTTTGCTGAGTCAAATTCTTCCCTGTTGCAGTGCTGTTTGACACTCAGCACGAAGGCTTTTGCTGTTAGTGTTTTTTCTCACGCACACATTCGCATGCACACACATACATCTACACACACACACACACACAGACACACACACACACACAGTACAGTACTGACGTTGCTGTGTCGTGGAGTCAGTTTTCAGCTGAGTGACCAGACAAAGGGAGGAGCTAGCCTGTGGCCTGTCCTGGCAGTGATGTTATAAAATGGGATATTTACTGCAGTGTCTCATGGTCGGCTGCTCCATCGCTCGCTGCAGGCGGTGACTCCGCAGCATTCCAGATTCAGAACAAAGTGTTCTTTAGATTGCCATGTACAGACACAGTGCAGCCTTTATATTGTCATGTACAGGAACTCCACAGCATGCTTCGAACATTGCTATGCACAGAGATGCGGTGCACGCTTTAGATTTTCATGTAGAGATATGCAGAGATCTCTGGTCATACGCAGGAAAAAAACACTGCGCCCTTTACATATGTATGCACAAGAAGACCGTTGCACAGTCTTTAGATTGTCATGTACAGAGTGCACTCTTAAGATTGCAAAGTAAAAGGATTCAGCATGCTCTTTAGATTTTCATGCATGGAGACAAAGCATTATCTCCATACACACACACACAGACATACCCACATGCACACACGAACACATGCATGCATGGACACACACAGAGTATCGATTAAAGAGGACTGCATTAATTTACTTCCCTGTCACATGTCAAATGATGTGGTTTCTGAGAAGACACATCAAAGGTGCCAGAAGTAGACAGCAGTAATAAAACAAAAAGTCACATGTACACACACAAAGGGTGGAGGAAAGTGTCTGCATTCATGTTGCTGAAGAGTTGACCACACTTGGAAAGGTATTATATGAGATGCATTGAATAGTTTGCTCTGTAGGTTTATCAAAGTTTTACACTTCCCCAGTTACAGTTTCCCATAAGCCTTAAACACTGCCATTTTAAAAAGGCAAGGCGGGCCATGTTAAACTCTCTGCTCTGCAGATTTGATTGCAGCACAAAGAGCATCATGCAACAACATGGTGACCATGCAAAAGCCACACCCCCAGGGTCTTCCTGGGCACACACAGTCCACCATTACAAAATATCGATCCTCCCCCCTGCAGGCTTATTATAGCAACAAGCAGCATTAGGACACGTTTCTTTCACTGCCTGGCTGTTCCCCAGAACACATGAGGTGTGCACAGAGAGAAAGAGACAGAGAGTGAAAAGGAAATAGAGGTAGAAGTAGGGAGAGAAAGAGAGAAGTAGGACAAGAAATGCGGGAGAGAGACAGAGAGAGAGAAAGCAAGGTACACGGACCACAGAGAGAAAGGAGAGGGATAAAGGGAGTGAGGGGGAGAAGAGAGATGGGGTGAGAGACAAAGAGAGAGAAAAGGAGAAGTAGGGCAAGAAATGGGAAGGAGACAGACAGGGAGAGAGAAAAAAAGACAGGAAAAGACAGAGGAAAAGGGAAAGTGAGAAGTACTGGAAAAAGAGAGCGAAAAAGCCGCATTAATTAACCATAGCTTCAAATGTGTACGATTTTATTGCACTTAATTACATATGTATACTCTTAATGTTAATTAGGAATATAATTTATAAATTAGGAATGTTTAGTTTACTAATTAATTACGTGTGTTATTTAGAAATTAGCACTGTCATTCCCCTCTCCAGGATGAATAATTAATAAGGATTAAGACAAATTCGTAATGTTAGGTAACATTTTAATATTCTTAACATTCTAAATTTCCATATGCTAATCACAACATATTCTATAGCAGCTAAATGCAATACACTGTGTTTAGGGATAATAACCTGCACACTAATGTACAATCCTCCTCCTACATGTGGACTGTGTGTGTGCATGCATGTGTGTGTGTGTGTGTGTGTGTGTGTGTGTGTGTGTGTGTGTGTGCGTGTGCCTGTGTGTTGTACAGGTTCTGTGTGTTGTTACAGATTGCCACAGGGAAGGGATTATTCTGTGCCTGTCTACCTCCTTTGACATGCCTTGGTGTTCAAACTGGGAGGTAATCTCTGCATTTCTCCTGTGCTTGGGCTACACATAGAGCCAAATAGAGAAGATACAGCAGGCAGTGCTGGTGTCCCTGTTCTGGGAGCTGCAGGATCAGTCTAGACTGATGTGCTGTATATAAACAGGGCCTTAGGTTATCTCTTAGTATCCCTAAGCAGTGATTGAGAGGCTAGGGGCCTGAGACAGCACAAATGGAAGGAGCTTTTGTGTAATCTTTTCTTGGCCTTGCTCTGGTCTCCGAGGACCCAGAAATGACAGCAATGAAGTCTCTCCGCCTCACACAGGACTGCTGCATGCACTCTCTCTCCTCGCTACATGTACTCTCTGTAATACCATTAATGTGCCTGTTCGCGCTTGTGTGTGTGTGTGTGTGTGCATGTGCACGTATCTGTGAGTTTGTGCTTAAATAACGATCCCCGCTCAAAATGTATTCATCAGGAGAACATTCAGCGTGTGAATGGACATGGAAGTGAAGGTTGTGAAATCGTAGGTTGTAAAATTTGACCATCTTCAAAACCGCTCGATACTGTAGACTCCATGTCACATTCTTTCCCCAGAAGGCTTGACCTTTTTTTCTCTGAGAATGTAATTGCAGTCTGCTCAAACCATACCAGAAGAAAAACGATAGGATTCCAAGCACATCATAACAACACTGCGCAATAAGACCTCCATTTATTTTGACACTTTCATCAGTTAAAAATGATGGCCCATGTCTCACCGTCCACAAGCCTAAATGAATTCTCTTCTTTAGAGACAGATGATGTCATTATTACAATAACAGGTTGAAGAAATTTCATACACACAAAAATGTTATTCTATCTGTCAGATAATAACGTAATAGCTTTACCAAATAAATACCTCTGAGGCCAGCAAGCAAAGCTTTCAGAAGCACAATTGCCATATGTTTTTAAAGCCCAAAAGAGGTGCAATCACAAAGCTGTCACTTGTGAAAATGGTCTATAATGTGTTTATATTTGGAAACCGTGGTGTGACATTGTCTGCCAGAAAAGAAAATCCAGGTGGCAAAAAAAAATGTAGACATACACTCAAACACACACAAAAGAATCCCTGTATGTTGGCATTAGTCCGTGCTTCTCAAAAATAAAACAGACTGGGCCATTGGGAGATCTTATGTGTGCTCAAATCATCAACCACAACATGCCACATGGTGTCATATATTTATGACAAACCAGCGGGAGAAGATGTCCTAGTGGAGTCACATATTATTCTCAAACTTTATTCAAATTGTGATCCCAGTAGCTTACTGCAATCAACAAAACACCTGAATCATCAAGGTTTTCCTGGTTGTGTTAGGACTACCTGCATTTGTCACCAACATATAAAGGCTAGCTTGCTAGCTAACTGGCTATGGAGGCTCCTGAGAAATAGTATCCTAGGCAGCTAATTTATACTATCTCACAAAATGACTTTGGACAAATATGACATATATATGACTTTGGACATATATATTGCAAGACAGGGAACATTACATTTGCAGAAAGAGATATAGCTGGGTTTCTGTGTTCGTTTCTCATGTAGCTTCTAGCTAGACTGATGGTGAAGTATGTCTAGCTATCAGCATCTTAGTCCTTCCAAAGACTTTTGAAAATTAGTTAATAATAATGCAAGCAAACATTAAAAAATGAAATACAACAGGCTATAAAATAAAAAATAAAATTATCACTTATGATAAAAATGTCATCTTTGTACAGCTCATGGTGTTCGCATCATTTTGCATGAAGACCACACATGTCAGGAGCTAGCTCTAAAGTCAGTGACATATCTCACAGCCTAGCTTAGCATCAGATCTTTCCTTATTTGTCAAATATTTATGTTCAACTTGAAAAGGCAAGATTCTGTTCCTTGTTTTGAAGTAACAAAGGAGTGATTTTTTTTTTATATGTCAACCCAGAAGGTATAAATGAGCATATTCAATTTAAATGAATTTAAATTCAATCCAATGTTAAATAACTTTAAAGAAACAACCTAATTACACATTTTTATTGTTGCTTTTGTGGTTGTCGTTGTTGTTGTTGTGGTCATTATTTTCTCTTTAAAAAAATGTTTCTGCTGAAAAAGGAGGTTGATTTTCAGAAGAGGACAGCGCTGGTGTTTGCACAGTTTAGTTCTTTAATAGTTGTCTTCATTTTCTCCTCCTCTCTTTCACTCTCTCACCAGCTCTTTTTAGAAATGCTAATGCCACCCCTGACAAGTAGTGAGTCATAATGTGGGCTGATGGTTCCACATTATGATTTCACCTTAGGGGAGAACACTCAGAGCAAACACACTCAGATACATACACATGTGCACATGCAAACACTCATACATGCACACGCAACCACACGTGCATGCTCCTGCTCACATACCCAAATACATGCACACACACACGTACACACATACACACATGCACACACACACAGAGCTACGCGGTTGGCCTACGAGGTGATACTGTACGGTGGCTCAGTGACATATCTTATTTAAAGCTTTGATCAGCGGTGAAATCAAAGCAGAGTATCTCATGCTCAGAGATGACTCATGCAAACTAAGTTTCTCTAAATGCCACTTAAGACAAGTGGCACAGAGAAAAAAATTCATTACCTGTCTATATGAAAAGAGGACTGAGCTTCAAACATGAAAGGGATGTCTCCAGACACTCAATCCATCATGCCTAATGGGGACCAGCTTCAGAGGATGCAAAAAACTGAGACGCAACCACATATAAGTGCAAACACAGAGCCCAGACTGGGCTTCACACTTCTTTTACGGCACTCCTAAGACATCTCTCTGAAACACTCTGAGAGGTTGTGTTCACTTACAGAATCAGGGTCAATGTATGCTTTGAAAAACATCAGAAATTGAACTATCAGCATGAATTAGTTGTAAACAGTTATATTACAGGGTGATTGCACAATCCTGTAACAGAACTGCAGCAGTGCAGCATAGTGGGAATGAGCAGGACTTGTACCCGAAAGGTTGATTCCCCGCTGGGGCACTGCTGCTGTACCCTTGGCCAAGGTACCCCACCCAGAATTGCCTCAGTAAATATCCAGCTGCATAAATGTGAACATACAGAAAATTGTAACTTATGTAAGTCGCTCTGGATAAGAGCATCTCCTAAATGCTAGTAATGCAATATAATATTACAGGTTGGTTAACACATTAATGTCAATATTCTTTTGAGGCTGTAAAAAAACTGCAGTAGCCATGATACTTATTAAAACTCCTACATACCACACTGAAACAAAATACCATTTCAGAGCCTACATATTGCATATCTATGTAAATTTACAGTGATATGTAATCTACTTGTTGAGGCTCTACAGTCCTGAAGGTGTTAGAGATCCTTTTCAAATTACTGATATACAGAATAATACATGATTTACGTTAACATACACAAGAATGACATTAAGCAGTGCATGAGTATCACCCTCCGTAATGACAGGCTAGGCTGTGTTGTGTTTTTCCCTCAATACAGCCATGTTACAGTAAATAGCGTTTGGGTTATTTTATTTCAATTGCGCCGCCTCCCTTTGTTCTCTGGCTGGCCTGCCTTGTTCTGGTGACAAGGACAGAGAGCGATCCGTCCCTGTGTAATTACAGCGCAGTGCACCTCCCTGCACTGAAGGGCAGACAGCGTTATCCTGCACAATCAAATCACACCAAGCAACATCCCGCCTCCCCACCACTGCCAAGTCAGGCTCTTTTTTCCCTCTGTCTCTCTCTCTCTCTCTCGCTTGGCTTTGCCCACGAGACAAAATAACCACCTGGGTGAGAAGATAAGCAGGGGAAATAAACACAATTTCCATTTCTCTCCAAAAGTATTATTACCTCCCAACCAGGTAAATGTGTGAAACACAGGCTGGCTGTCGGTGTGAAGGTAAACCTCCCCCCTGCTGACACCAACATCTCTGTTCTTCAGCAGAAATGAAAGGAGGGAGTCTTAACGATGACAGCTTGTGGAAAACAAATAAAGTGGGTTTGGCAATGCTTAGTCATTGTTAAAGTGCGAGGTCTAAGCATGCACTGATACAAAACGACACTGACAGAGTGCACGATAAGCCATCTCTTCCTTCTCCTAAAGAGGGGACACTTGTCTCACCACAGTGCTGGAGGGTCTCATTTGAGCTTACCATAGGACACAAGAGACAGTACAGACATACACACGTATTCCCGTAGCACTACCCTAGTCGCCAATACTGCCTACTCCAGCGTCCCCAGAGATAACATGCACTGCCAAAGAAATCACTCCTGAGGACCAGGGGACCTTGCATAGGAGGAAAACACTGATGCCAACAATGACCACTCCCTGTTCCAGTCTGGGAACTGATGAAGCAGTATTACAATACCGCCCAAGGGGGCTGATTATTTGCTCTCTATCACAGTGTAGACCCCTACCCCTTTGTGTTCAGACACAAGACCGAGCGCAGTGAATCTGTTCACGTTACCTGAAGTGACCTCCTCCACCGAGAAAATACTCATTAAGGCGGTAATGAAAACAGAAATGAATTTCAGCGCATAAAATAAAACAGAATTTAGGAAAAAAGACACCTGTGATGAGCAACAAGACAGGCAAAAATGAGAAATCCAGCAACTCAACCAAAAACAATCATCAGTCCACAATTCTTCACCACAGTGCAGCCGTCATCTCTAACTAAACATAGGTGCTCAATTTGCATGATTTTTTTCTTTTTTGGTTGATTGTTTGTTTGTGTTTGTTTTTGTTTTGGGAAAAAATGGAACAATTAGCTCAGCACTCCCACTCTGTATTGATGGCAGAAGATGCCATTCGCAACAGAGTCTCTGTTCTCCACCCGCCCCCAGCACAGGACTACTTCACACTGCTTCCCCAAATCCCTCTGCCTTGATTCTCCATCAGCCGAGCAAGGCGGAGACACCTTGTGCGTGCGCATGGGGCAGCCATTACTAAGGCCAACGTAAACACAGCCAGCTGTTTCTGTGGTGGAACAGAAGGAAGCTTACTAAGGAGCTCGCATCAAATCTCCAGCCTCACGTGCTATAAACACTGAGCTCTCTCAGCGCAAATTGTGGGCTGCGGACTGGCACGGAACCCACGAACATCTTTTCTCTTCTCAGTGTTGCTCAAGTAAGAGATGAGAGGCACATTTTTTTTGCACAGCAACGTACACTGCAGCAGCACGGGCGAATTAAGCATTCTCTGTGATTTCTGTTCTGTTTGCCCGAGTTCTGAAGCCACATCCCAAGGCAATTTCTAGACACAGCGATGCGCTGTGATCGTCTACACTACAAAATGCTCGCTCACCCCGACTGCAGAAATGAACCCACTGACCTCACGCCCAACCCCCCCCACCTGCACGTGCAGTGCACATGCTCAAAAGCCAACATCGGCTATGTCCCACGGGGACAGGAGCGGCAGGCGGAGACCAGCAGGAAGACGGAAAAAATTGAGAAAGATGGTGGCAGAGGGAGGATGTGAACACAATATGGCATAACCTTATTTGAACTTCGTGGTTTGCTCCAAAAAGGCTACATTCATTTCTAGTAAGACCTGTAAGTTTCTTCAAGATGTCCATAACACTAAATAATTGTTGTCCACTAAAGGTTGCATGCAAATGCAACTGTCACTGCCTCTTCTTCTGTTTGGATTTCTGGATTTCAAAATCTATTGAACCAGATAGCTGGCTAGGTGACTCGCTTGCTTTTTTGGTCATGCTCTGTAATGTTTGTCAACAGATTATTAAATTTAGCAAAAGCACTCCAACCTTTTTTATAACTCTCTTTATAACCTACATCCACTGGTTTACACAGTTTTAGAAAATAAGCAGGAAAGCAGCAGAGAGACTGTGTGTATGACAGAGGGAGAACATATCTATTAATACGGGTACACACAGCCACCTCAGAGCATATCCCTTCACAGATGATTGAATCCAGTTCAAGTCAGTCCACATCCTGTATTAAACCAGTCAAGTCAAACAGGACTTAAGGAAAGGTGGAGAGCCTAACCCAGTCACATGATCACATCACATCACCATGGATATTCTCCCCTCAATGCTATGTTCTCCACCACAGACCTTGAACTGTTTACCAAAGTAAAATATTATGAAGACCTGGCCTCTTTCAAAAACACAGCTCATCTCTCTCTCTACTTCTTTCTCTCCCTCTCTCTCTCTCTCTCTCTCTCTCTCTCTCTCTCTCTCTCTCTCTCCCTCTCTCTCTCTTTTTTCTCTCTCTCTCTCTCTCTGTGAGACTTTCCTCCCTTGGCTCTCCAGCACTGCAGCTCTAATCAAGATGGACCCACCACACAGTGTCTGGGCGAAGCTCATTTGCACAGGGGAGGACGTCAAGGAGCAGAGACAGAGATTCCAACAAGTGCTTTATCCAGCACTCTGATCAGCAGCAGAATGCCAATTTCCCTGGCTCATACGTCTCCGCTGCTATTAATCTGTTGCTATTGTTCTCAGGCTTGATTGGGACCACTCTTTCACAATGACAAAATAACACCTCCCCTGATCTCTTTATCATTGCCATTATCCTCCTGCAAGAGCCAATCATGACAGCAGCACAGGTATACAGGCTTGGTCAAGCAGCGTTATGTATGGCATGTTTAACTATCACTCCATACCTCCTCCAGGATAAAGAGATACTGTTCAAATGAGTGTTTCCCCTATCCATTAATCTTGATTATGAGGAATCATCATTCCAATGGATGTTGTTTTGCAAGCCAACAAGGACATATTTGACCAGATAAATGAAGAGACTACAGTAGTCTAATACAGTAGTTTTTTTAATAATAATTGATCCCATCTTTATTTTAACATGTTCCAATGAGAGTGACAACTAATATCAATATACTGGTGCCAGTTATGGTGCAACAACAGAGAATAGGGGGCAGACATGACATTTTCAAACTGAAAAAAATAATTCACACATACTTTACTGGCTGCAACAAGGGTTACATCTGCAAAATTCGGAGTATTCTCAGTAAAATGTTTTAGAGAGCTATAATCTGCTTATATATAGAGTGCTGGATCTTGTCTCATGCATTTGGCCAGTGAGGTTGTTCAATCCAAAGAGAGGGTGATATGTCAAAATGCGTCTGGGGTTTGTACGAAAGATAAATTGAGGTGGAACCATTAATGCATTTTAAACTAGCTTGTTATATTCCTTTTAAAGGAAAACATGAATAAAAATGTTCTGTATGGATTCTTTAAACATTAATCATTAGGAACAAAACATACATTCATAAAATTGTGGTCAAATTATTTTTACAATGTGGAAAGAGGATGGAAGAGCATCAATCCCTGACCCCCAGTTCTGAAGTTGCCCATTTGTAAAGTGTGTCAGGTTAACTCATAGTTCCTTCATCGACGATTCTGAAAAATCTTATGTGCACCAGCTCTTGCTCTTCCTGTCTGTTACAATCATCCCTACCCCTCTCCCCACTCCCCTGGCCTCCTCACTGATTAAACCAACTTGATAGTTGTCCCTCAGGTCAGTAATTGAAAAACAGTCAACCAGCTTCTCAAAACAAGGAAATGCTTCTCTCAGTGCCTGGAGATTAATGGGGAAGGTTCAAATCTTTCGCCATCTGCCCTCTGAAGGACAAGGAGATTGGACATTCTCTGAAATCAGGGACAAATCTCTTGGATCTGCAGGAGGTAAGCAGTGTGGAGTGGGAGGGAGTGTTGATGCTATTCACTTTGCAGGGAAAGGAATTCAGTAAATTTTCAGGTGGCCTGGAGAAACTGAGGTGAAGTACCTTTGGATCCAATAGTGACACCTCACTTGAAATGTGCACTTACGCTGTGTATGCTGAGCCTAAATGAATGTTAGTTATTCTGAAATGAACCAAGTATAGAATTCAGAGAGCAAGTGAGAGGAAGTGAAGGTAAGATTACGCTGCTGTTATAAACCCCTGAACCAGACATTATACCTGATGCCGGTATAAAACGTCATATCTTAAAAAAAATGTTATAAATACTATGTAGACATCGGGATATAAGGAGACGACTGGGGGTGCACTGAGGTCCGTATGGGGGTGCAATACACCCCTAAGCACCCCCATTGTACCGGTCCTGATGTCCACTGTTCATCACTATCTGAATCTAACAGATACCTGACAGAAAAAACAAATATGTTTAACTTTACAATTGTCTATCAGGCAATATCAAACTGGTGGACGTATATATGTATATATTTGATGTTTAATTTTGTTGTTGTTTTTTATGGTTTTTTTTGTCCTTTTATGCACCCCTATTTTGGAGTCGCTAATTAGATGCTCTTCTCACCATGACAACCAGTGTACTCATGCAAGAGTGTTGGGGCACAGAAAATGCAATCATCCAATACACTTCAACTCCAACAGTGACTGTTCTTCACACTGAAAGCCACCATGAGCACTGCAATGAGCTAGGCACCAACCGGAGGAAAGGTGCGCTCTCACTGGTACCATTCAAGCAACCTGCAGGTGCCTGATGAGTCAGAGAGTGCCTGAGACAGGCGAGACCAGCAACCCCTGCTGACACACCCACACCTACGCCCCGTGGAACAAAGCCGGTTTCTTCCGCCACCGTGGCCTCCCCGGCATCGTTGACTGATGACCCGGATGGTATTGAACTCACGCTGTAAAGCAACACTGGCCTACAGTTAAGCAAGTTTAGCATACTAATTACCCACAGCAGAAATAGCCAGAAAGAAGGAAAAAAAAAGACACCGCAATGATTATGGATTTGAACACAGTGGGTGTAAGGATAGTGGTAATTACAGAAATTACTACAAGAATAATAACTGTTTTGTTTAACAGATCTGAAAGTAACACTTTGGATTATTTACACTTCTGAAATTATTTATGCTGGGCGTAATAATAATTATTTTGGTCCTTTCCTGTCTGAACCTACTACATAAATGTTAACTGAATTTACTGTACCTTCTTGGCCATATCGGTATGAATGTGATTACAGAATGTAGGGTTCATCCAGAGTGCTGACTGACAAGCATGTAACATTCCAATAATTTTGACACATAAATTTTCCAAAAGTAAAGTCAATTCCGATAGCTGGCAGTTTGATTACATTAAACATTCCACCATGGTAAGGAATCCACCACGGTAATCACAAAACTGAACACACACACACGAGCCAGTGTCTAAGCCACTAATCCAAAGTGCCCTCCTACTAATAATGAATCGTAACAAAATACATAAACAATATGTTCGCCTCCTCACCTGCTCTAAATTGCTGCACCTGAGCAATGATAACAATCACCATTAAACACATGTGTACCTGACAGTTAATAGAAAATCAAAATCTAAATGACGATTATTGAAGGTCAAAGGTCAGCCATTATTGGGCAAGTATTGCTCCTGCAGTGTTCACTTTGTCATAGCTGCATTCAGTGGCGGCGGGTGAGCTGGAAACAGGGGAAGCCCAAACATTACCCTTAAATCTATCATTACTTTCAACCTCTTCCCCTTTATCCTCCTTGATTAACAATAAAACAAATAATTCACAGAATAATCGACACCAGTCACGTAATTAGAATAAATCATTATGCTCGCGAAACACCGCAGATTGTTTGAAATTTGTGTGCTGTTGCAAAAGCTACAGCATGACATTGTTTAATTAACAAGGATGGCAATTTTAATAATTAAGTGGCAAGTAAACCCAAAGCTTTCTCTTAAATGTTTCACATTATAGATTTCTTATGTTACAAAATTTAAATTACAAAATGGAGCTAAATTTAGTTAAACCGATTTAAATTACTGAGAATATATATATATATATATATATATATATATATATATATATATATATATATTATATATATAATATGTATTCATACGTATTCATTTATTTCACAGCTGGATATTTACTAATTACAATTCAGATTACATGTATAACCGTATTAACCTACTCAGGAATCAAGACACTACCACATTTGAATTACATATAAGCCTATCAAATTAAACCACCCTACCACAAAGGCTTGTACTCTTCAGTGAATCACGGTCATCCAGGGAAATTACAGAATGCAGACAAACATCAGTACAGAACAACTTAGAAACATAAATACAGGGTGGCCTTGATAAATATGATAATCAAAACAGGGTTGAGATTTGAAAGGAATGAGAGTATGAGACTGGGCTGTCTGCTTTTTCTGTTCTTCCAGGACACTTCTCAACTGTGAGGCTCTCTCTCACTCTCTCTCTCTCTCTCTCTCTCTCTCCAAATATATATGTATTTGCATTAGTAATGGTATTGTTATTGTATTGAACCTAAAATAATGATTAAATGTGACATAAGCACACCATAGCCTATAGATCAATACCATCCTACTGTCAGAGACAGATTCCTGTTTCAACACTCTACTGCAGAATCTGCTTGGCTTCTATTTATTTTAAGCGATTTTAGAACAGTGCATATTTAGGACAGTTCTATGACTTTGTGATTAGTTTTTGAAAACTGTCCAAATTAGCGCTGTCCTAAAAAGGCTTTATGTGGGCCAAAGTGTGGTAAAAGCAGTGGTTGTGGGACAATAAAGAGAAGCTATGGGTATGTTGCCGTATGATCACTGTCAGGCCTCTGAGTCAGATGGATAAATATGTACAAAAATGGTCCTGTTTGACTGGCAGTAAAATGATAAACAACAATTTTACAATGCCATGCTGGAATGACTCTGTGTATTTGAGTTATTGGGGAAAACACATAGCCCCCTCCCCAAATTCCTTACTCCTCTCACTGGGCCTCAGTTACTGCTTCAAACCAGGCTCATGAATAAATAATACATGCAATCTTTTAAGATCTCCAAGGTTGGAGAACACACTGAACCAGCAGTGCACATTTATGAATTATGATGATAATTAAAACATAAGCAAGAAAGAAAGAAACAAAGAAAAAAGAAATCCAGTAACCTAATGGCTGTTTACCTTTAAAATAGAAACTGCTTTGGAAATCTAGATGCTGTACAACACTCTCCAGCAACCCAGAAAACTGTGTTTTTTTTAGACCTATTTATTTTCGGTTCTGATCTCCTTCCCTGATCACATGCTGCTGGGCCTCCCCGTTACTGCAAATGTTTCATTTCATCTCTGAGCATGGATGACAGTGCTCGGGAATGAAGGGATCAATACCATTGAACGCTCCATCGCTGTGGGCAGAAGCATCTCTTATCCAGCCTTCGGAGGTAACCGTGTCACCACGGTAACATGTTCTCATCTTGATCCAGCCACACCTACTTTAAAACCTCTGCCAACTCAAAACCAAGTTATTGTTTAAATGTATATGCACAATTGATTTATGTCAAGGAAAACATATCTGACAGACAGCGCAGACGACAGTCATCACCTGGCAATGCAACCGCAGCTTGGACACTGTGGAAGACTCGTGGTCGTATGATCAATCACATATTTCAGGTTGCGTTCTTTGAAATGCTGTTCCTGCAAAAGGCCTTTCAGTATTCCGAATGCTGTGAGGGGCTATCAAATTCTGTACAAAATTTCTCACATGTCACAATAAAAGGTTTATTTTTTTCACTGATGGGAATGTCATGAGCCACAGTGTACAAGTGCACTGAATAATTGCTTACATTCTTACACTTTAGGAGCAAATGACAGTGTAAAATCCTGATTCCTGATCTTTTTAATGTGTATTCTCTTACAATCCTGACAAATATATGGCGGCTTAGAAATTTTACTGGCATCTAAATGAGGACATTTAGCTGTTGCGTATTTTACCACAGCACTGCATTAGTATTTCCCTAATTATGCAAAGAACACCTTTGGAATGTAAGCCTCCGAGCTTTATCTCCCTCCTCTGTCAGAAGAGTGACACTCATCCAGACTCAGCTGTCCCAGAGGGTGTCAAAAGAAGGAGAAATAAAGATGTGAATATCGAACAATAAAGCTCAAAATCCCTGTCAACTCCTACACATCCCCCTCCGAGACAAGGCCCATAATCCCCACCTCTGGGGACAAGACTCCTCTGAGTATAGAGCCGTTACCTCCATTTCTCTTACTCCAGGAGAGTGATGTCACAGGATGAAATAAACCACTGCTGTGATTTAAAATGACCATGTGTTGGCACTTCATCCTCAGAAAATATGCCTCCTTTCCCAAGGGATTGGGAGCAGGTACAGTAAACAACCTTTTTTCCCCGCTGTGTGAAATGCTTATCCAAGACTAATAGATCATGGAAACATGGGTCAGATGAGGTACTGCTGACTGGTTAAACACTGGGTAATGCTATTTCAAAATGCCTTGAGTGGGGGGCAGCTGCAGATGTGTGGATTTAATAACCGATGTGGAAGATAGTGCTGGAATATCTCAGATCTGCTGTGTGCTGTCTCTCAGACCCCATCAGCCCTAAAGGAAAGTCATGACCTCTAGGATGATGCACCCCAATGGTGGCGCTGTGGGCACACTATGTATCTTGGTTTTCATTCCAGCTGAGCTCTTCAGAAAACAACGTTGAGATGAAAAGTGAATATTAACCTGGAAGTGACATCGCTTACTTGGATCGGCTGTTTGTCTTGCTTTTTTTGTTACAAACACTGTTGCTGGAAGTCCATTTGCTTTAGCGTTTCTGTAAGTTATTTCCATTCATCTGAGCCCCTCAAACAAATTAGACACCTACAAAAGTTTTCAGCTTTATAAAGAATAATTACTTGATCAGCGGGGCCAAGAACATTTAATTGGACAACCAATTAAACTTAATTGAGACAGCTGTCTGAAAATTTGTTTAGGGACAGCTATTAACAAAGTATGTTAAAACAACTTTATATTTCCATTAGTACAAACACACCTCAAACAGTATATTTCTTTCACAAGGAACTTAACAGATAACAGATTAATTGTACAAATGTCAACTAAAGATCATTATTAATTAACGGATCAACCAAACCTAACTGATGGACAGCTCAGCTGGAATGCACAGCACCGTACATGACATGCCCCCAGGACCAAGGGGTGGAAAACACTGCTTTAGATTAACGGTCAAAACAAGCATGCTGCTTTCATCATAGTGGTCTTTGTCTTCTGCTTGCATGTGGTAACAAAGTATCACAACATATGATTTGAATGGAAAGCCTTTTCCTATTTTGGTTTCAAGAATGCTGAAAGACACACAAAGGGATGATATGACAAGCCCAGAAAAAAATGTAAAAAAGGTACAATAAAGAGAGAGAAAGTGAAGATCAAAAAGAGAGAGGTATGGAAAGCTAAAGTGGGAGCACCCACACACATGCCTCTGGACAACACATACATGCACGCACAAACCCACCCACACACACGCACACTCGCATAGTGACATTTTTCCTCTCTGATGCCATTTACAGCCCAGTGACCTTTCCCTTCCTAGCTCACGACAGCTTAACAGTTGATCCCACTGGCCTCCGGGTGATGTGTAAAGGAACAGGACACAACAGCACAGTTTAACCCGCTATCCTCAGGGCCAAATGTAAGGGATCAGGATATAACAGCACAGTTTATCTATGCCACTGTTCTCAGGGCCAAGTTTAAGAGATCTGGAAACAACAACACAGTTTACCAAGTGTAAGGACCAAGTGTAAGGAAGCATGATGTAACAGCACAGTTTCTCCATCCCACTGGAGCAGATGTAAAGGAACAGAACACAACTTTGACAAGGACTGTAGCAGCAAGAACCACAGACGACAGCTTGCAGATATTGGGTAAACAGATGTGCAGCTAACTATATTTTCCAGAAAACATTAACATCATTTTCAGTCTGTTGATGCATAAGCCATGTCCATGTCTGACTAGTGCCCAAAGTTAATCTTTGATATATTGTAAATTTTCAAGAAGTAAATTTTCAAGAAGTACATGGCAGCCCATCAGTATCTTACACAATTTTCACAGTTTGATGCATAACAACAGAAGAATCTCCTTAAGACCTGATACCTTTATGTGTCTGTGACAGATGTGACATCATGTATTTAATGAGAAATTGCATATGACATAGGACAAAGTAAATGGGATAGAATCAGGTCCTGCCGCACATCACAACAGCATAACATACCAGATGACACAGAGTTGACTGTAATAAGAAAACAGACACAATATCCTGCAGATTATTTAAAAATGACAGAACCTAATTCTGTGATAGGTTCTGGGTTGTGTTTACAAAGATGCAAAGATTGCTATGTGATCATCTGCAATGATGCAATTTTTAAAAATTTTGAAAATTTTATAATTAAAAAAGAAGAATCTAAGAATTTAACACTTTTTTGCTCACTGCATAATTCCATTTGTGTTTTTTTCATAGTTTTGGTGTCTTTACTATTATTCTAATATGTGGAAAATAGTAAAAATAAAGAAAAACTCTTCTATGAGTCCAAAGTTTTGACTGGTACTGTTTTTTTTTTTTTTTCCCCTGTTGTGTTACTTCTCATACAGCGTTTTGTTGTCTCTATTCTGTGGTGGTTCGCAACAGGGCAACAGCATACAAATTCCTGAGATGAAATGTGGAGAGAATAGCATTAACCCCCAGGCTGTGTTTTCTGTTACCACCTGCAGTGTCTCATTGTTTCTAGTGTGCAACAATCCTTCTTTGATCAGTGCATTGGTTAGTTCCTCAGAAAATTTACATTGGCTCAATGTAGCTTCCATTCACCTTAACAAGGACCTCTTCATACCTCCTGAGACCTTCTCAGACTTCTACACAGCTGTCAGTCTCTTCCCTGCACAGACTGTCAATCAAGCAGTGGCTAGATCCCCACAAGGAGATCCCAAGGCAGATTTTTATCTGGAAAATCTCAAATAATGCTAAATTAGTGTATTATTATAAATTCAGTTTAACAAGCATTAATTTTCATGTGCAACTTCAGGAATGATCACTCCATTGCAATAACAGGACCACTGCTCTCTTTCCAGTTTGCAACTGAACTTAGGATGTCTCTGTTTCATCAAAATCATCAAGTTGATTTTGCCACAGATTGGTTTACATTGATCTAATTGAGGTACACTAAAAGGAATCTCTGCCCCATTTCCACCCACCAATTCCACTGTGGGGACACAATTTGCCCAGAAGAGGTAAGACAAACATAGATGAAAATTTTAGGTTTTGTGATGCCTATAAACCACCTTGATCTAATGCAGCTCGAAGACAGCTAGCTGGGAGAAGAAGGACTGGATATCACAATATATAAAGGAGGGAGCATCAAAAACAGACAAATGTCTGCTAAGCAGTAAGCATACTTCAGTGAGGATGACCGGCACACACTCGAACCAGATTTACTGGAGTAAGTGGAACTCTATCTTTCTCCTTGGCTAACATCCAGCTAACCCCCAGGGAAAAGAATATAGAAGGAATGCAGCTTGAACCAGAAGGAGAGGGAAAGTGATGCAAGATGAAGATGACATGACAGCAGGTATGGCTATGTTGGACAGATCAGTGTAACTGAAACTGACTGATATTCACTGAATGATTTCACCTGAAAGCAATAAATGGAATATGAATAAATAAAAAGCAGCACAATAAATGAAGACAGATGAAGAAATTTAAAAAAATACAAGACAAGACCAAGAAAACCCGCAAAATGGAAATATAATTGCAGCATGTGTCTGTTAGCAAAAACTCTCATTGAATATAATTTCCCATTTACCCATTTCATACCAAAATCAAGGTTCCTTAAACCTTCAATAATGGCTGTTTTTCAGTCCAAGAAAATATTGCAAATACATGTATAATATATTAATGTAAAGCATACATATATTGTTATTTACAAAAATGGTAGTAATTTACATAATTTTAATATACTAATTAAGCTAAGAAATATATTTTCTAAAATATATTCCCGATACATTATTATTTGCATAGGTGAGCCTGTCTTCCTGACCAAAGGAGGACACTGTGACCTTGCAGTCCTCTGTCTCCAGGTCTATTCACATAGCCAATGATCCAACTAGACAGCAGTAGGGGTAGAAATGTAGTTTTCATATTCCTCTCCCACTCTTCCATGCTTATACTGTCTACCTCCCCTTTTGATGATCTCTCCCTCTCTCTCCCTCTCTCTCCCTCACTCTCTATCTCTATCTCTCTCTCTCTCTCTCTCTGTTCCATTCTTCCCTTTGCTGCTTCCATGTGTGCTTCCTTCACACTAACTGCCCCAGCTGCCCCTCAACACATCACACATCCCTGTTTGAGAGTCCTGGGGCTCTGATGCTGTGGAACATGAGGGAACCGATCTAGATGGTTCAGTCCATGTCAGCAGGAATGGAGATGAAGCCGTCACCTCCTCCCTCCACTTGCTCGCTGTCACAGCGTCCTCCACGCCAAGACGTGTGGAATATGGCAGCTGTCACAACAGTCGTGAACTGTTTTTCCTCTCTGCGCTGTGTTTTGAAAGCCATTAAAAAGGCATTGTGCTGTTGACTTTGAGCCCTGGTTTGGCCAAGGGCTGACAGCAGACACTCATCCCAGCTCCTCACAGGTGAAGAGAGGAGAAACCATATGACTGAAGTCATCAGGTGTTCATGCAAGGTGCAGGGTGCAAGGTGCTCTCTATGCTTTAAAAGGAGTGCTGTGGAGGGCAGTATGGATCACCATACTTTGTGCAGATCAGCAATACATACGGCAGCAGAAATCACTGTGCCACCCATTCTGTGATGGAATATTCTCTCTACACCTCCAATGGTGAAAAATCATCAACTCAGTACCATTTAATTTCTGTTCTGTAAACAAAACATTCAAAACTATTAGTCTTTTTGACTTCGTGTTCAGGTGTATATGCGGTATTTGTTTGTGTGCGTACACAAGCAAATGCATGTGTTCATTTTTTCCCACCTAAAAACAGGCCATGATGGCATGAGGATGAGTAGGACGAGAGAATCAGCAATTCATCCGACAGAAATATGTAATTCGGGGTGGCCTGAACCGTGTCATTCCCTGTGGCTCCTCGCTAATTTGGGGAGGGGAGCAGCCGTGGAGGAGCAAGGCCCAGTATTAGGATATTAGCCAGAGGGAGAAGAGAAGCCGCAGCGAACTCTGTGCGTGAAGCGCTTGTTAATGTAGAGACTGACAGAGAAATGGAGAGAAAGAGAGAGAGAGAGAGAGAGAGAGAGAGAGAGAGAGAGAGAGAGAGAGAGAGAGACACAGGGAAAGGATGGCAGAAAGACAGAGAGAGAGAGAGCAAGTGAGAGAGAGAGGGAGGAGCTGCTCAGCTCCACACTGCAGTGAGACTCCAGTCTGATCCCTGCAGCCCCACCCTTCCTCAAAGCTGGTTTATTCCATTCGGCCCGTCCTTACCCTCCCTCTGTGGAGCTGCTTCTTAAAACGAATGGCCCCGTTTCACGGAATTTTGCAGAGGTGAGCATATTCACTGGTATCCCCTTCTGTGAACTGACTGCTGAACCAGATGGAATTCTATTACCTTTTCCTCATTGGAATAGCCTTCTATTGCATGTCTGTTTCAAGACAGTGATATTCAACTCACACAAGCATGTGGGTGTTGGAGGGTGACTCACACGTAGAAAATAATCCTTAATTTTTAATTAACATTTTAATCCATCCACATATCATATAATGTAATGTAAATACTGTACATCCAGTGCCCAATTAATAAGGCTTCTGTTGATATCTGTGTTTGTATGCCCTACCAGAGTAGACCTGGCCTAGAACATTCACAATAGCATATTGTGCATTTGCAAGCAGATGAAAATAAACCCACTGCAAAGGAAGCAGAACTAACAGTTGAATTGTTTCTGAGTTTCTTAGTATTGTCCTCCTATCCCCTCACACAGCCCCAGTAAATCTAGGGCCTAACCACTCTGATTCAGCCCACACACTGACCGCCTTTCATCTCATTATGTACATCATTTGCGGACTACTCTTTTATTATTCACTCTATTTGTGGACATACCAGACGCCCTGATCCATGGTCACATGCAGCGCCTGATATTTCACTCACGCTGCTTTGCGCAGCTGGGTTTATTTTTACTGGACCAATTGAGGTAATGGGCCTTGCTCGTGGTAATAACAGCAATGCCTGACCCAGTATTCAAACCCAAATGCCTCACATACAGTGTCCCTCTTTACTCAGTAAGCCCAAAAATCTGTGCACTATCATTACATTGCCAGTGTTCTGCAATGTTCTGAATTGTTCCCAAACAAAGACTAGCAGACAGATGGGTGAGGAAGAAGAGGCTATGAGGTAACTTGGAGGTTACAGCCAAAGACAGAACTCAATCCATATGTCTCCCATGACCTTTTTGATATTTTCTGTATGCTTTTTTGCCTTTTTTCACCCAATGGGTTGTAACTTATAGTAGTACAATAGGCTTGCTTCTTCACACACCATCTACACTTCTGCGGAAACGCTGGGGCAAAACAAATGGAATACACTTGCATGCAGGGAGTCCCAAGTCTCACAATGCAAACAGCCCACAGGACCCCGGCGAGCTGCTCAAGGGTGCCACAGCAGCAAGGTGAGCAGACAGTGTCTGAGAGCCACTCTACTCTGGCGTGACAAAGCCAACTGTGTCCCGCCACTACAGACTCCCGCTCATTGTAGGTGAATGACACAGCTCAGACAAGAATTCAGCTTTGGACTACAGAACTTGGCTTGAATGGAACAAGCAGCTCCAAAAGCTAAAGCACTGGTGAGCCTACAGGCCACCTTAAGATGGAGATATTTTACCTCAGGACTTGCAGTACTTTAATGTGACGTTTTAACTAGCTCACAGAACAATGTGAATATCAGCTGCATGAATACCAATAGACGTTTTAATCACTTACTACATACTCTCCACCAATGCAACTTACAAAGCAAGTATGAGTGTAAAAAGCATCTAATGAAGTCATGGAAGCAAGGGAACAAACTCAACATCAATCAACCACATCTGAGCATGCCTCAGCCTATCGCATAGTGCTACGTTATCTCGTGCTGCCATATATAAAGCATGACACTGAATCCAGAAGTCCAATGCAACATACCCCATAGTAATATAAAGGCTACACACAAAGGAAAGATTTATAGGTAGGGATAACAATTGGGTAGGGGACCTAACAGGCAGTCTGAAGAGAAGAAGATCACATCAAATTCAGAGCCAAATTCTGACAAAGTAAATGTTATGAAAAATTTCCATCACCGTAAGCACAACAGGGTAGAATTTCCACTCCATACGTATCCACAAATGACTCTAGATGATGCAAACCAACCACTTGTTAAAAGGATGTGGACTCTCAGCCCAGCAGAAACCAGAGAGCACACATTCCTCACAGGAAAATGCAGAATGGGATAAAATATAATGCATAATATACACAGAAATAATATTGATCCAATCCTCTATGAGGAGGAACCCACTCCACTTGCACATAAGAACCTTCCCTTGTTTAGGGCTCCCTCACCATGCACTGCTCAAATGCAGATACTCATTTTAACGAGCTTCCTTAGAATGAATTACGCATACAGCACATCGCCCCAGTGCACACAGACTCACAATCAATAAGTGTCTGAATGTTTAACTTTGCAGCTCTGAGAATCGATATAGGTTTCTTAACAGGACTGATAATATATATTTCTGCCAAGTGTCACTGTGGTGGTTCTTCGGGCGAGGGAAGTTATGCGGGTAGAGGTCAGATATATTTTGACAGATAGGCACAGACAGAGCAAGTGACACAGCAAGAGACCATGACAGAGAAAGACAGGGAGCAAGAGAGATAAGTGCCTAACAAGAATGCAGCTGTAGCTACATAGGCGTATTCTAAATTTACAGGGATATAAATTATGACGATGAAGTCCTTTCAAGACAATCTAAGTGAGAATGAGTGGCTCAGTCAGACAGTAAAGAAAGCAGACCCAGGACCAGGACATTTGTCGCACAGACAGACTGACTGACAAAGACAAAGCATTATGAATCATTACGGGGAGATTATGACCATGTCAGTACCAAAGCGTTCAAATCCATGTTCTCTCATGCCTTAAATACAGCCCCAGCAGCTCGCCACGCACCATGTCCTGTCACTCACCCATGGACAGGACTCTTTCAGAGATTGACCCCCTACAGACAGCATCTCAGTCAAGCGTCCCTCAGTAAACACATAAATAATAAATATAAAATCAAAAATGAATAAAGTAAGAAAAACAGCAGCAGCACAGTGCATATGAAAAACATGAAGTGAGCCTCTATGGCAGGGACAATGCCATAACTTCCACATTGCAGGGTGCAATTCCAGATTAACCCAGAGTGGCCAGTGCAATCATCAAAGCCAGGGGGAGAGAGGCAGAGAAAGAGTGCGGAAGAGACAGAGAGAGAGACGCAGAGACACCCCTGCCACATAATTAATGCGAACAGCCCTGGTCTCAGAGTCTTAGGCTCCATGGTGTAACATGACCGATGTAAGACAGAGACTTAACAGATCATTATCTGCAGGGAGGGGTAAAACAGCAGAATGGACTAAAGCTTTTACCTGTGGCTGAAATGTGCTCGTCATGACTTCACGTGTTCCTCGAAGGCTTTCAGTTCTGAGCAGCATGATCCGTGACACAGAATGCACAAAACGTACACAGCATTAAAACCAATGGAAAGGATACATTCTCACACCGCCTGACCGAGATCCAATGGCCAAGATCTTCTGAACAGGGTCAAATGCCAGAGCAGTGGGCTGGTATGGAAATCCATGCCGAACCGTCTGAAAGAGAAAACAGATTAATAAATAATGTTAAACGTATGAATATTATGTGAATTCCTAGCAGGCTTTAAGTATTGGCGAGGCATAATAATGTTTCAATTGTATGACAGTAAAACGTTGAAGACTGAAGATGTCTACACAGCAGAAACATATTTGTTCACATATCCACAATTGATCTGAAGAATATGCACTTTGCATGCACAGCCACTTTCCTAGCTAGCCAGGTAGATAGGTCAATAATGAGTGCAAAAGAGACAGCAAGACCAGGGGCGTTTGTCGCTATTGAAAAGATCCGGGGCTAAGTCAAGTTTGCCTGGGGCTTGTCTTTTTTTTTTTTTTTTGGAATGGAGATCGGCATCGGTAGGTTGGGGAGGTTATATCTACCTTTATAATAAATAAATATTATCACACACACACATTCAAAGGTTATTATGCTACTTATCTTTACACAGTCTGTCTATTGTTTTGCTATAAACACCTCCTTTTTCAGGGCGAAAATATTCGGGGCTAGGCTTAAAATATTCAGGGCTATATCCCCGAATGATTGGACCTAATGATGCCACTGAGCAAGACAGGCAGAGAGAAACAGAGTGAGATAATGTCCCTGTAGTTACCAAGAGCAGGAGCTAAGGTCTGCTTTGTGTAGGCTAGGGTGAGTGTGTGAGCAGGGATAAGCTCCACTGCTGTGTTTCAGACTACAGTTTAACTCCAGCACCAAGCCCTGCCATCTGCCCAGGTCATTACTCACCCTCCTACTAATGAAGGACTCAGCTTATAGATTTTTATTCAGGGAGCTGTTTTATTATGTGTTATTAAAGCAGCTTGGTTCACGCCTGTTCCCTGCGCCTGAGTCTGTGCTTAGACCCAGTCCTGCACTGACCTGGAGAAAGATGTGGCCTTCGAGAGACAACTGCACCCTGATGAACACGCCCATCTCTGACCTACACAGCTAACCCCAGCCTTGTTTAAGGGATATTTATGTGACAGCTGTCTTATCTCTGGTCCACTTCCAAAATATCACAGGGAAGGAACAGGCAGGCTTCATAAAGCAACCCTTCATAGGCCACAGCTCCCCAACAGAGGGGAAGGAGAGGATGACAACGCAACTATATTTGAGTAAGTGAACTGAAGCCTTATTCTGAACTTAATCTGTTAAGGAATGCAGAAATAAAACAAAACGAATAATGCTTATTTTTTTCTGGGGCTTCACAACACAAACTCATTTCATTTCACAGGTTCAGGTGCTCAGTGTATTTCTTCCTTGTGTGGATATTATAAGCACCCTCCCCATGTATGTCTCCCAGCAGAACACTCAGCCAGTGTCCATAGAAACAGCACCACTGCTGTTTGTGTGAGGGAACTGCAAACAACAGGAGTACAGACAGAGCGGAACTATATGTACTCCTCCATACTGGAACACAGCTAATCTGCTCTCCTGCACCTAAACAGAACAAAGAGAACCAATATACACCTCTACCATGAAACAGTACAGACAGAGAAGGCTTACTCTTCTACCAATCTGATCCTCTACACCGAGATAGTGACAGCATACTCCTCTATACTGGAACACTACAAACACAGGGGTGGTCTGCCCAGATAGGCATTACCTGCGCTCAAGACAGAGAAAAACATAATAATAATAATAATCAGTGCAAAAAGAAATTAAACAATACTCCAGCCAGGTATCCCTACTGTGTAACAAATCAAAACTATAGGAGCAAAATTCTCAACAAATTTTAATCTGGATGTCAGAGTATCTTATATTGCATATTAGCACCTATGAACAATGCTTTACAACAATTTAAGTATGACATTTGATAAACACATTTATAATATTTGTATCAGCTGTCACTGTATTTTAACTGGAGAATGTTCTACAATCTTGTCAATGAGGTAAATATTGTAAAATGAATACAATAAAATGCATTTTGAAAAACCCTAATTGTTATATCCCAGCCTTACATGTGATTACTGACAGACAAACAGCGTAATACGATTTATTAAAAAAGGCAGAGCCAGAGCAACCAACAACTGTCTGAATTGTGTTAGGACAATAATGAATACTACTGTCAATGACAGCACAGCGCTACCTGCTTAAACAGTGCTAAAACAAAGCTTGCACCCCTTTACACCCCTTCCACACCCACCAGCAGGATCAATCTACTGCTGTTCACTAAAACACCTCACATTGGCCTGACCTGGTCCTCTATACTGTAGCCTAAGGACTGCATACTTCTGTTTCACTGACTTATCCCTGCTTGAAGGAGAGTAAAACCGTTAATGGTAAACACTGAGAACTGATGTAGCGATAAGAAGATTCTGTGTATGTGCAAGTGTGTACTGGGAGGGAGATTTAGAAGCAACAATTCACACGCATTTCACTAGCACCTGTAGGTTCCGCCAAGGTTAGTGGTTTCCTGCTGGTTTGATACAGACCTTTTAATTAGCATGGGATTAGGGCCTCACAAAACAAGTGACTTTGTTTCTCATCCAACTGATTACCTCAATCTAGTTAGTAAGAGGCAGATCAGAGCGACAGGCAAGGACCCCTGAAATCCCCACATGGAGTGGCTCCGTCCTGTTCAGCTCAGGTATGTGAAAAACATGCTGCTGGAGATAGCTGCACTCCCTCCACACGGAGAGGAATGAAAGCATTAAAAATGAATGGTACATGGCCAATGTACCCATTCACTATCTGGGAAATGCATTTACCATGGTGAATCTCGATCACCTCATTTATATTTCAATTCTGTACATTTTTGTCATAGATTGCTTTCCTTGTGATGTAGCGATGTTATCTTTTATTAAAGTGCAATTGTGTATAGAGTCCAGTCGATACATGCAGTATATTTCCATTAAGTGAACTGCAATGGTCACGAATGGGATAATTGATATGAAACGCATGGCATGTGATCCACATGATGTCCGGATGCTCTTGTCTGTGAGTGCCGGAGCTGGCAGCTTGGAGATATCAGACAGCTGGTCAGTTAGCTGCAGACCTGCTAGAATAGCGCTTTCTGTTCTCCTGGCAGACGGTTAAACCCATATGGGAGAGTTGGAGAGAGCAGCTCCACTCAGCTGGAGCTGTTGAAATAGCACCATTAAACAGGACACATGCAGGAATAAAACACAAGCTCACTTCCTGTGTATTTATGTAGTAATGGAGGAAAGAACCTCTTGTTTTAAAGTAAAATTGCATCAGGTTACAGATCTCTAGCCCTCATCGAATGTCACCCTGTATCGCACACCCCCTGCCAATCACAGTTGATGTAAAGGCCTTTGGGGCCTATATAGTCTACTTCCAGTCACCTGCCAACTCTGGCCCCATCACATCAAATCAAGCCCAACCTCTCTCACTCCCTCTGGGCCTCACAGATAAAAGTTTGTGTTGTAAAGTTATCCCTGGGGGTGGCATTTGGGGAAGCAGGGGCAGGTGTTAGGAAGAGGTATAAAAACCGGCAGAAGGAGTCAGTGAGAGGGAGAGAGAGAGAGAAAGAGAGAGAGAGAGAGAGAGAGAGATGTCCACAAGCCCTCTGAGGCCTGAACATCTCCCTGGCCTGAGAGAGGAAGTAAAAATTTAATGAAAGAGAAACTCGGAAAAGTAAGTACACTTATAAATAAATTACACCCAGACAGCTGGGTCACAGCACGGTTCAAAGCAAAGAGAGAAAAGTTACACGAAAGGAATAAGGTTAGGCTATATCCTACAAGTGGCATGGACTGCATGACAACCTGAACTTTATATTCACATTCTTTACCTCTCAATATGAAATGACAAGCTTATGTTTGTGTTCTGCAGTGAAGACCATTCATTTGAAATCAGTACAAGTGTGTATAACAAGAAACTCTAAACAGCTGGTCCATTTTGGCCCAATACCAATGATGTGTCTAAATCACACAATTTCTTATCTGCACCACAGCTACTGTTTTTAAATAATCCTGACCCTCTTTCCCACTAATCAGATGCATTAGTGATCTCTGTTCCCTTTTGCAAACGTCAGTTGTATCAATGGCTGGTGAGACACTGCATGTTATTCATGACACAGAACCGTAACCCTAACCCAGCAAAGGGGAAAGTGGGATCAGAGTGATATATTCATTGTTCAGCTTGAAACTTCTTCACTTGCACATTTTCCACAATGCAGATGTAATCCTAACACTCACAGTTTGTTCCACCTGTCAGAGAAATTTTTCAGGCTGATCTCCTTTAATGGCTTTTCTGTGACCACCTGACCCTCTGTGAACTGAAGACCAGGCAGGTCTAAACTCCTCTGTAATTGAATATATCTCAGATTTACCACCCTTCAGTCCTCACATCAGCAGCGTATGCTTTCAGATGCACCACACTTTCTGCATTATATCCATCCTCCTATTCCTGTGTTGCTCTACACCAGGAGAAAAACAGGGCTCTAGCAGGTGTAGCATTCAGCTGCTAAGGACGAAGCCCACAGGATAGATAATGATCAGTGCTCCATTGTGATTGCAACTCAGCATGTGTCTGTTTAAATGCATTCTGTAAACAGAGCACACACACATGGATCTAAAAGGATAAGGTATACTAATATTGTCCAGTGTTAAGTGTGTGTAAGTGTGCATGCTCGTGTGCAGTTTCTCCGTTTTGGAGGGGAAATAAAGTAACAGGGAATTGGCATGGGAGAGACAGCAAAGGCAAAACCAAGAATGCGGAATGAGGAATTAGTCCAAATGACCAGTCACGGCATCTGAAAGTATGCAGCCTTCTACATACACTATCCTCCTGTTCCATCTTACTCCTTTGTCCTTGATATTCTGAATACTTATGATTTCACTTGCCAGCTGGCACTTGGACAGTCATGAGTAATGCCTTTATAACGCATTTAATATTCTGAGGGGTGGAGAAATTTGTCTTCTATGAGCCAGCACATCTCTCGTACATTAAACTGCACAGAGCTTTCCTGCTTCCACAGTGTGAAGCTTGTACAATCTGCATGACATTTCTGCATCTGCGCACCTGAAGGGGAAGAATGGTGTCAAGGCTAACCTCACAGAATCATGTTGGAAGCTGGAAAAAGGGTTGCAAATCTACTCTAAAGCTCCTTTGAAATGGTGACGGAAATGGAAGAGAGCGCCCAGCACAGAGGACAGGAGGCGGGGCTTCTGAGCCCTGTGGGGAGCAAAGATTGAAGAGTGAAAATGACACAACGGCGAAAGAGTGACCGGCTCATTGCATGCTGGATGGACCTTCAGAGTGCTGGGTCAATGAGTCAACCACTCTAATCACTCTAACCACTGTAATCAGTTTGTTTACAAGGAAATTGCTTAATTTCTGATCACCTCCATCACCTTCTCTTGCCAGGAGACCTTTAGATCTTTACACAAGTAGACTAATGAAAATGGCTGCACGACAATATTAAGACAAACAGTATTGATCTATATTTAGCATTTCTTACAGGGATTCCTCTTTTTATCTACCTTTGTGGTAACACAATAGGTGGTTACACAGCCAGGACCAGAGCTTGCAGTAAATATACATCGAGAGGAGGAGAGAGGAAGTGAGCTGACATGATTTCATCCCCCACAGTCACTCTATAATGGCCTGGTTTCCTCAGTTGTGTCGAGTGAGATCAGCGCACTCAGCAGAATGGTATGTCTCACTCACAGTCCCGTAACAACACGCTGAAAACCGCGCCTCCTCCGTCCACGGCTCATTAACTTCCTGGATTTGTGTGTCTGCGTCTGCGTCTGCATGTATGTGTGCATGATGATGGCTGTGTGCGTGTTCGTACTGAGTGACAATAAGACCGTTTGCATGTTGTCTGGATAATTTGATTTTAGAATGTTAGCGTGCGGATGTTGTACTCCTAGGCCTACTTATGAATGGGCGTGCACATGTACATACATGTTTGACCCCTGGCAGCTTATATGTCATAACAGATGAAGCAAACATGTCAACATCCTCATCCATCAGAAGGCTGGCCTATGGCCCCTTGGTGATTTGGTGACAAAAAGGAGGAGATGTAAGACACTGCTATGGCAGTTATTTCTATTAGGTAAAGAGCAACTGGCTCCACATGACAAAGGTCAGCTGCCATGGATTTTTGAAACAGATGACATAAGAGATATTTAAATATTTAGAATGTTTATTCATCTATATTCTTATGGAATATATGATTAAATATATGAGGAAAAGAATATGAATTATTACAGGTCAGTTGAAATTATGTAGCCTAATTACTAGTGGGCTTCATGTATGCAATCCAGTCAGGCATGAGATAAATACCTCTAGTTGTTTTTTGTTTTGGTTTTGTTTTTACAGATTAGTGTTAGAAATAAATACAATAAAAAACAATAAATCTGTTTTATTGTTTATGTGTCAGTGGGTGATAGTAATCACCATGGCTTACAGTGTCAACAGTTACAAATTACTCTGCTTTTGTCTATATTCCAGTGTAACTTAAGATTCATTTTCAGGTTCCATTTACTGTAGTTACAATGTAACTTTTGTCCTATGTTAGTATGACTGTGTGTGTTTAGGGCAAATAGTGTAGATGCAACACAACAGTGCAATTCCTAACACACAGCCATGGATAATAGTTTGATTAAGTAATTTACATGTCTCTGCAAAGCAAGGTGTTTCCCAAATATTCCCAGATAAATGCCATTAAATGATGGAAAGAGGAGGGATCAGGGGCTTTTGCCACAAAGTAAATTTTGCAAGCTGGCATTCTCCTGTTCCATGTTCTGTCCCTTCCCACCGCTTTCATTCAGGTGAAGTAGGTATTGCCGTACCATGCTAAAACATTATTGCATGTTCGTCTTTGCTGTAGGCCTGCACCTTCTTTGTCATAGACACAGAGTACTGGCTAGCTAGCATCAGCATCAGTGTCAAAAATAATATCATTAACAAACTTTCACTTATGCAGAGGTTTAATACAAACGGAAAAGTGTGATTAAGGTTTTTACATTTCCCCATAAATCCTACAATAATGCTAATAAGATCGGAGTACTTCACATATCTTACTATGATTACGTTTACTGTGACTAAGGGCTTAAGTGCATTAAAATAATGAAAGTAAGGTGATTTCATGACTTCTGCCTAACTCGGAGTATTGTCTTTATCACATTAAGCTCAGCAGCCACCAAGCTATGCAAATGAGACTGAGTACAAGCTTAAACTGATATTACACATAAAACCATTTTAAGTTCAGATCTTGTTTAAAAAAGGTCTTCGCGCACTGATTTATGTGTTAGCGCAGGCATGAGGTATCATTTCACTCTTGACAGAAGACAAAAAAGGAGAGCAATACTCTCTGGAAGCAGGGGATGATTGAAAAGCCCTCTTCATTTATAGTCTTATTAGTCATGAGGACCAGATCCAGCTCTTATGACAGGAAAGAGGCCAGGCTTCTGGGGCACTGAACCCCCTCTGGTGTGGCAGACTACCATCTCAGCACTTTGGTGATGCACATCCTGCAGACTTCTGCCTTACATCTGACAGGGGGACTGTGGCGATCCATCATACTGCATAATTAAGCTAAATTAATCTGAAGTGTTGTTGGGTCACCGAGACAGTTACGTCATTAGGACATGCCCTTGGTGAAGATACCGTGAGCCAGAGGAAATCTCTTCATGTGACCTCAAACACAGACAGACCCAAACAGAAATCTGTAGCACAGGAAAGACTACATGTCCCTGATGACCTTGGACTTTTTGGGATCAGTTTAGTACTGGAGGCCTTGACTTATAAAGCAACCTTGCATCCTTCATATTATGTTTGTTAAAGACATAATACCCATTTCACTTCTGTGAGAACAAATTCATGTCGACATCAGAAAAGACACCTGTACAATGATCTACATCAACAAAAAACACAATTTATTTGAAAGGGAGCATGGAAAATTTGTCCGACAATTATGCTGACCAAAATCACTCTTCAGCAAACCAAAGGTGGCTGCTCTGACGGGAGGGAGAGCAGAGAGAAAAGCCGCTCCGCAATGTGCTCCTTTCCAGGGGTGCCATCCCTTCTTTCCACATCAGAGGCCACGGCACGGCCCACTCGCACCCATTACGAGATGAAACAGAGGTAACAGCCGTCCTGCTGGAGAGAGCCAGGCCTTTGTCACCACGCCGCTATTGTTGGATCTCCTCTGACCGGAGCCACTCTGAGAGGCAGCCATGCAGAGACCGGGGGTATCATGTACCGCTGAGCCCTAATGGACACGCAGCCACTGGATCAAAGCATGCAACTGTTCAATTTGACTCAATCCGCAAAGGCCGCACAAAGGATCTTACATGTGACCGCCTAATGTGTTGTCAGCATGGATCTGAGTCATAGACCCAGCCATCTTTTTTTTTTTTTTAAGAAAGATTGAGAGGCCTCAGAAACTGAAAAAAACAATATCTGCCTACTGATCTTTTCTCTTGTTAAGGAGTAAAGGAAACATGGAGGTTCAAAAAGATGCTGAACTGTCGGCACAAGGAGGAATGCTTGACCGTGACACGTTTTGCGATGAATTGCTTTTACAAAGAGAACATGTAGCAGGGACACAAGATTTGCCTTTTGATCTGATTCATTCATCACATTTCACTAAGTGCATTAGCCCCGACACAGTGTTCCCTCTGAGTACTCTTGGGTACAAACATCGATCAGCCTAGCACATTCATTACTTCTGAAAGATAATTAAAGTGAGAGAATTCCCTGCATCGTGTTTGGAAATCCTCTTCGATTACAGTTAAAATGTTGTGTCCAGTTTTGCTGTTTTTAAGTTGTAGGGCCATCTTTTTTAATTTTGTATTTTCTTTCCTGAAAAAGTGAAAACCTAGTTGTTTAAGTAACATGAAAAGTTTGTGCCCGTGTGTGTGTGTATATTTGTGGCTATATGTATGTATGACCACAATATGCAGGATGCGCATACAATCTGAGTCTCCTCATTTAATGCCAGGACTATGACAGATATCAGGAGGAATACTATCTTATCAGCGCTGTTATGTTCTTTAACAGGAGCAAATGCAATGATGTAATGTCATGTTCACTGTGTCTCCTAAGTGCCAGAACAACAATAAAATCAATAAGAGGCAGATGGTCCCTAAAGGAGAACAGTGCTGCTCAAAGTTCCACCAGCCTCTCACAGAGGTAGAGAGAGCTGGGCATCCAGATGTGTCCTGCCAAGGGAGGTGCCAACACTTCAGTCTAAATACTTCACATGATGAAGGGGATCTATGGGTTTATGAGTTGCAATATTGATACTTTCTGATCTTCCCATGTTGATGCTACATGAGGTGAACTGCAGTGCATAGGGTAGAGAAAAAAACATAGACTCCAGATGTAATCCTGGCCACAGCCCCGCGGCAGATGCTAAAACACCAATTGATGTTTCAGTTATGTACAAGCACAGGAGATGAGTAAGAGTGGAGGAGAGCGGATATACTGCATACAGAGGCGGGCTCCCGTGCTCTCCCACGGCACACACCATTCGCTCCCTCGCTCCACTCAGCCCCACGGCCTGGCTGCTCTGCCGCACCAGCTACTGCCTTTTCCCCTCCTTCAGTCTCTCTCTCTCCTCCTCCTCTTCTCTGCTACAGCTCTATCCACCTCATTCATTCTGCAATGAATAATTCACCCAGATTCAAAAATTCGCTCCTCGAAGCGTAGGAATAATCGCTGTAGTCAGCGTCCTATACATCAACGGGCAGCAACCGGCGCTGCTGCTTCTAAAAATAACCCCCCCCACAAAAATCAGTCGGATAGTACCGCAGGGCCCGTTACTTTTTTATGTAAGGAAGTAACTGCAGTTATGTCATCAATTCCAGACGCAATTTACTTCCTGCACATGGATATCCCAGTCGTGCAATAACAGATCTGCATCGTTTTAGAGATTCGAGCAGATTGGAGGAACCCTCAAAGAATTCAGTGGCTTGTTATTGCTTGCCAGCATGGCTTGATACCAGTAATAGGAGATGAAATGACTAGCAGGAGGTCAGCGCAGCACAGAAGACAGCTCCAGAGCCTGTGTGGGATTTCTGAAGTCATGCCTAATAACAGGGTTCCATTGAGGGGATATTGGCTTTCTCTGTGAAATCCCACACCAGACATAACAGTATGTATCACATCACTTTTTATCATAGGCCTTCTCCCCCCTGTGGTCACAGGACAATTACAATATCCCAGTGATACACACATGCACACCAGCACACGCATGCACTCTCTCTCTCTCTCTCTCTCTCTCTCTCTCTCTCTCTCTCTCTCTCTAAACTATAGGCATAAACAGACAATCTAAACACAATACTGTTATCATTGACAGATGTGTTTATCTTACACTTGTTAGGTGTGCTCAGAGAAGTGCAGAGAACAAACCCAAATCAGTTACCAAAACATGTACCAAGATCTATCTACAGCAAAATATTTTGTAGTCCCAAACACACAAGTCAAAGGTTTAGCTCAGATGTATTCATTTTAGAGTAATGTTATGCTTGGTAGTTTCTCGAGATGACACACCCGGTTAAAGTTGTGTATAGCTTGGCTCGGTGTGTAGCATCAGCCAGACAACGCAATAGACTGCGGTATGTGGCATTCTGCTTGCACTTGGCTGGCAACACCATATAATCAACCATATCGTAGTCATCTAGTGGTGCAGCGAGTTTCTGGCAACCAGACTTTCTCAAGAATTGCTTTCAGTTAAGCATACTTCAGTCAAGCCGCAATACAGATGGAGAAACTCACCTTACAAATCTGAAAGTTTTCGGAAACGAGCGTCTCCTGCACTTCAATTTCTCTGGGAGTCACCGCTGCGGTGGGAGTACCGGCCGTGCTGCTGCAAACCGGGGCACTGCCGACATTAACTGGTGAAGAGGTTGTCAGTCCGTCCAAAACCTTCCGAAACTTCTTCATTTTGGGGGAAGTGTGTATAAATGTCAATAATAATTTCTGCCTAAAATGTTATGCCGATTCAAATCAAATTACATTGATAAAACGCCGCCAGAGTCATGAAAAATCCAGGAAATTCAACGTAGCTGTGCCTGCAGCTCCTATGCTCCCCTATTCTCCCAAGTACAATTTAAAAAGTCGTAGAGTGACTTCATCCTTATCAGCCTTTTTGAAGAGCAATGTATGTCCATATGACTGAAAAAGAACGATCCAAAACAAAATGAAAATGCGAGTGAACGACTGTGTATGTATTACATGTACTTCAAGTTCGAGCTAAATTATTTAACTTCATTATTTCCACATGAAGTAATTTCTTAAAATCACAAAAAGAAAAAAAAACGCAACGCGAATATGACGACAAATAAAGAGCTGTTGGAATAATTACCGGACAAACAACGGAATAACCTAATATTAACAAAGATTGTCAACCTGGTTCATTGCATAAAACACGGATGTTTTCAGAAAAGAAAGATCTTCACATACACACACATACATACACACACGCGCGCACGCACACACACAAGAAAAAAAGACGGGAGAGAACACTGCAGTTCTAAGAAGCTTGTTTTCCCTCGCTTAGAAAAGAAAAAAAGCAAGTCTTAGAAATATAGCTCTGAATTTGTCTTCGCGTCGAGAGGTAGATCCAGCGCGTAGTACATACGAGAAATTAGTCTCTTTCTCGATTTCCTGCAGCGAAGTGCGAGTTGCTGGCCACGGTACTGAGAAACTAACGCCTGCGCCCCGCCTCTGGCCACCTCTTTCATCTCCCCGCCCTTTGCCAGCTACGATTGGGTAACGAGCAAAACGACTGTCATTTAACTGCTGATAGAGATATTTCGATACACTGTGCATTGCTTACACAGTAAAAACACGCATGAAGGTTTAACGAAAGAAAGAAAGAGAAAAGCTTTATGCATTTATTAATTCATTTTTCCCCAAACGCATCTCTCAGTGCTCTTGACTGACAGACACAGACGTTGGCCTATTGTTCTAGACACCCGGTAAATACGTCGGGATTTCTCGCATTAGACGCTCCCCTGATTGGTTCGCTTTAACCTTTCCCAGCTGTTTGTATTTGACAACTGTGCAATTAATCACCGTCACAACAATTCAGTAGGAAGCAGGCTTTTTCTTGGAACCGTAGTTCCACGTGAGCAGGACCCGACTCCGATATACTCTCTTGTCTTGCGCAGAACAAAAAAAAATCTTAAGGAAATAAGACATTTCAAGGTATTCAAAAGCTTCAACGCCACCCATCTAATCGGATAAAATCCAGCTGTTTCCCCACATGTGAAACACAATAAAACCCGACACTGATAATGCTGATAGTAATGACAGTAATAAAATCACAAAGCTGAAGCTCTCTACAGAGCGCTGCATTGTGTAACCACTTACATCATCAACCTCGCCTCCTCTCAACGTTACTTGTCTGGAGTCAAACGCATACGTTTCCCTCAAGCAACGAGGAGGCACAGAAACAACACCGAATATATAATATAAATGACAGCAAAATCAACAATTCTGTGTTTGATTATTACAGGAGAGAGTATTTTACACGTGTAACAACAATAATAATAAGAACGTGGTGCTGTCATCATAATCGTTTTGATGCAATGCAGTGGCAGCTTTAGTTTTAACTATTGCGTATTTACTGCAAATAATGGTGTTTCACAAGATTCAGAAGCCAGGTATCTCTATTTACTGAAGGGGTGAAAAACAAGCATTTCTCGTTATATATCAATGCATTTCAATAAATACTACAGTCTAAAATAAATAAATAAATACACTTTATGATATTTATCTAGTGGAGAAAGTATTTATCCGTGTTCTATTACTATTACATTGGTGGCAGACACTCCCTCTGAAAAGCAAAAGAAACTGCAGGATTTTTTTTATCTGTCATAGTACAAAAGAAATCCATTGAGCAGAGGAATGGGAAGGGCAGTGAAAAAGCACAAATAATCCTCTTCTTTGCACCCTCTGAGTACACAGCGTTCAAGATAATACCTCTGCCAAGACTGTGGCATCGAGAGTGAGCGACATGGTGGGGGACATGGTTAATCTTACAGCTAAAACCTGCCAACAGGGATTAGGTTACCAGACACGTCAGGAGCCCCAGAGAGACCCAAAATTAGTGAATTATGGGGAGGCATCAAGCAGAAAGGCTTTAACGTTGTCATGAAACTTCACTGAATTCCCCCTCTGTGTGCCAAAGAAAAACGCTGTGTGTGGCTTTTTTCGCTGTTCTGTAAATGCTCGTGCCGACAGCGACTTGATGTTGTCTGTGTGTGATCAGCATTGGGTTGTATGTTTAAAACCGGAGAGATGCCCCTCCCAACCCCACCCCAGCAGAGTGTTGTTCTGAAACGTTAGAACTAATCAGCTGCTTTACATATAAAATAATTACTTTGAGAGCTTGAAAAAAAACACTGCCATGGCTAGAGACAGAAAATGTGAACAAGGAAGCAGAAAGCAGTTGTCAGTAAGGTCATATATGGAGGTATGATAAAGTATATATTTGTACAAATATAACAGGGCCTTTTCAGCATAGTTGTGCACTATCTGTGGTTTTGGTTTCTCCCTCTCAGCAGGCTCTTTAGCCGTTGGTCAGCTGGGTCTATTTATCTGATACACCTGCACTAAAGTGGCAGCAACATCGTACAAAGACTCGGTCATGCTAATACATGGGGGCGTAGCTTATATTAGCCTGTAGGTTGTAATACATGGGCTTCTAGCTGAGGCATTGTATTGCATTGCTTGTTGCCCTTGATAGAACATGTGTAATGTCCCTATCCCTGTCTGTCCCTTAGCCCACTACAGAATACTGATGCATTTACCGCACTGCACCCCATCTAACCTTATCCACCTATAGCAGATTCCAAGCCATCTCACTGGTGGGCTGTACAATTTCCAGTCTGTCACTGTAAAGGCTGATTTCCTTTTGGCCTCCTTTCTCTCATTCTAGGTCTTTACTTCCATGGAAGTAACAGAGTAGAGCACTGCCACACCTGCTGCTCTTTCACTCTGCATAGGCCTTCACCTACAGGTGATCTCCTCTGCCTGTACTCCTCTTTTGAATATCATGCCCTATCTTTCACTAACCCAACTGTACCAATCATAAGTGCCCGCTCGGAATTCCCGCTCAGATCCCTCCCAAAGGATGGGACACTGCTGATTCTTCTTGCTGATTTCAACATCTTCAGCAAGCTACCTCCCCCTGCTCCACACCTTCAACCTCACCCTCTTGCAGTCATCCTCCACAGACAAAGTGGGCAACCAGCTGGTCCTTGTTTTCCTCAGGAACTGCATCACTTCCAGTCTCAGGGTTACCTTCCCTCCACCTTTCTCACCAATATCCCACTATTCCTTCATGTTTCCTCTTTCCGATAAACCCCTGTGACCTGTGTCCACCCCACAGTCATCAGTTGTCATAACGTCCATAACCTGTCTGTTTCTGCTCTTTCTTCCACACTCCTTTCTCCCCTCCCGTCCGTCTAAATGTTCTAACACAGCTGACACAGTGAACTATCATGTTACCCTGACAGCGATGGGCATTTGGGACACTGTTCTCAGGTGGGTCTCTGGCTTGAAGAGGGGCAATGTCAGCCTCTCATAGCCTCTCAGCATTAAGTCCCCCAGGGCACTGTGCTTGGTCCCCTTCTGTTCTCATTGTACATAAGATCACTTGACTCTTATTTTTTCCCATGGATTCTCATATCACCATTCTGCTGATGGCACTTTCTCTATTTGCCCCCCATCTGACACTCAGATCTCATCACACATCTCAGCTTGTGAAGCTGACGTCTCATCATGGATGTCTAATCATTACCTGAAGCTAAAAAAAGCTCTAAAAATAAGTTTCTCTCCCTTCCAAGATGTCACCATCACCCTAGAAAGCACAACACTGCTTTGTATGCATTGGTTTTCATGCTAATTGACTAGAAATATTTTGTACTTTGTAAATCACTCTGGATGAGAGCATATGCTAAATGACAAATGGAAAATGTGAATGTAAGTATATGGTAGTTTTCTCATAGAAGTCTGGTAATTTTTACATCAGCCATCATGTAACCCGAGAATCATTCTATTAGAAACTGCTCTATTGTTCTCCATCACCATCCAGTAGATTATTCTCACACATTACCAGACCCTCAGTATGAACAACCAATGTTTTGTTTGTTTTATTCCTACTTCAAGTTTAACAGCATAATCCCACAGGCCATCATCAGCCCATGCAAGAACAGCAGCAAAAAAATGGACAGCAGTGTCAGTTCTGGCATCCAGCCTGTTCTCTTTTTTAAGAATGCCTGCAGTGCAGGGACAGTGTAATGTCATCTGGGGAACATAGTGTTACACTTGCCTATATTAGGGTTGGCTGATACTCCACAGTATTTACTAGGCTCTGGAAATAAAATGTGAGTGTCTTGGGGGAGTGGTGATGCTGGAGAGCACAGGAGAAAGTACGTCCTGCTTGTCGCCCAGTGCTTTTAAGGCCTCTGTATGGAACATTAAATGCACGGCTGTTCATCGCCATGCAGGCTGCCAGCAGCATGCTTTGGGTGAGGGGTCAGAGCAAATGGCACATTTCCAGCATTTTTCTTTAATGAAGCTGAGCAAGACTCGTAATTGGTTGGGTGAAGGGTGGGTACCAGCTAGTCAAATACAACAGCACATGTTTAGTTCCTTTACACTTGGTCAGCTATAGCCTCTGCAGATGCAAGGCCTGTGTGGACCATTTCTGTGTGAAACAGGACAGCGAGAATTAATGTCTCTTCAAATCAACCTTTTATTGTAAGGCACAGCATTTTTATTTTTAGCTAGGACTGCAATTATTTGGTTGTGTTCCGTTGTTCAGCGTGGTGGATGTGGAGAGAACTGTTTGTTCAAGCTGTGGGTCCAGAATTGGCTGTGAAATGTCTCATTTAAAGGAAATATTGTTCTGATTGCTATACATAGGCATTAACATTTATATAATGACTTGCATGTTGGTCTGAACACATAGAAAAGACAGTGATTCTGCTTGTGTGAGCCCAGGTGCAGGTGTGTCCTCCAGTGGCTCAGCTGCGTGGTTGATGGTGTATAAAAAGGGCACATAAGGACAGGATGAGGAAAGGTGGGAGGAGAGGGTGTGTTTCAGCCCTCCTCACAGTCTGCTGGGGAGTACTGAGGTTTGGCAGTAGACGCAGTGATAGCGGGAACAGATTCAGTTGGCGTACTATGAAAAGCGCATTTTACTAAAATCATGCCTGTAAAAACTCATCTGTGCAAAAGTAAATGTAAAATGTGTTTAAGACATCATCAAGTTCTTCTTTGAGAACATTGACTTCCCCAAATGAACAGGGTGTTGAACTCTGGAGGTCATGTCTACTCTCAAGCTCCAGTCATTTTCCCTATAACAGATAAAGTCAGAGTAATTGGAAATCACCATTTCAAACATTCCTTCAGAACATCTGACAGGCATGTGTGCATGTCAAAATCATGTCACATCTCATTTTGCTAAATGCGATTATTTGGAATGAAATTGTCACTTCCTGGGGACAGCCTCCATATTTCCTCTCATGTGCCTGTCTTATTACATTCCTTCAATCGTATGATGTATCTTGCTTTTTAATTGTGGCTTTTATATACTAGCTTAAAAGGACAACGGCTCCATGTTACATCATTGAAAACTTGGCATATTATTAGGCAATTGTGTTATTTAAATGTGCTTGCCATCAACAAAGTTAGCTCACCATGCTAGCTGTCTTATTTTGTTATGGTTGTTACAGATCCTCTGAAATTAAGACATGCTTTCAAAATCTAGAGAAATCTTAATCTCAGCATAATATGTGAGCAGCACAAAATTAAACAGGAATTACACAGAGCACTGCAGTGCATGATGCATTACCTTCACTTCTGAAATTAAATTATGAAACCTGCAATAATTTGCTGTTAGTCAAGTAGGTTATTCATACATGCCAACCATTAGGATGGTCCCACGTCTGCTGCCAGTGGGCACATTTTAATTTTTCATCTTCATGCTTTTCTCCCTCCAGTTTACCAAGCCCATCTCCTTAAGCGTCTCTAAGCCTGTCTTGTTTGTTCCTGACAAAGGACTCTAGCTAAGAGACAAATGTCCGTAAAGAATAATATACAGAAAGCACAGAACTCAACTGCACATCTTCTCATACCTGTGAGCACAGTTCCCCAGTTCTCAGTAGGCTGCACTGGCTGATAATTAAATCAAGAGTGGAAAATTGTCGTCCTTGCACGAAAGGCTGTTGCTGGAAAGGCTCCTACATATACTCTCCCTAACGAAGGCTGGTTCAGGTCCACAGATGCAACAGTAAGCTGCTAATAGGAAGAAAGTTCCTAAGCACCTCTATAGATTTGTTCTTTTGCCAGTGCCGCCCCACATAACGACACACGCTCTTTAGGGAGCTTAAGATAACAGCGTGTAACCTTACCATAGTAAATACTTTTTACAAGGCACTTACTTTTACAAAACTACATCCTTACTTAAAATGTCTGTTTCTGATGTTACCGCCACTGACATTCTAACTGGGATCAATGTGGTACCGATTTCTACTACTACAGTTATTAGCATTTATTATCTTACCCTGCCATTATTTAATTAGAAATAAGTGTTTAGGGTTCCAAACAACAAAGGTGCTACCAATATACAATGATCCCCTTGCCATAACATTTTTCCATTTACATTAGCAAATTCCATCATATATGATATCTGCTATATAGATATGCTACTTTGAAAATTAGCCAAGACAGCATCTCCTTGACCATTCAATAATTTAAAAACCATTTGTATATATAAAATCTTTGCACCTATACAAATCTATTTTGTGAAGGACACTCTAAGCAAATAAATTGGCCTAATTTGTACAAAAATATGAAAATGACCTGAACTCATTCACCATTTGGTCAGTTGTTCTCAGATTGAAAAGTAATACTTTATTAAAATGACATGTAGCTCAGTCTGACACAATGTTTTTGAGATAAATCAGAATGAGTTTTGAGATATACTCTAGTTAACTGTAAACTAATTTCAATGTAAATTATCTGGTTATTCACATAACACACATGAACATGATGATAAAAATATTTCCCAATCTTAGTATAAACTTTGGGCAGAAATCCAAAACTGAGGCAAAACAGATTTTTTGTGTCTCATATTATCATATTAAGCAAGCTCCACTATAAGTGATGTGACATTTGTAGCTAGCTCTCCATGTTTAATGCACTGCTGCAGCAACAATTTTAGCCATTATCTTGAGAGTACTCCAGCAACCTGATCATTGTCGACTTTATTTGTGTAATCATTTTCAGGTAGTGCTCCTTAAAAAGACTAATTATTTTGGAAATCTAAACACAACAACATGATTCATGCAGTCTATTTTTGCATTACACAATCAGTTGTTTTCTGCTGCCCACCTGCTTCAGATCACACATGGACAGATGTTCTCTTTCTACTTCAGTTATAGCAATACTGAGGTGATGTCCTTATAAGCATTGCTTTAAATTATATGAAAAACAAAAATGGGACCAAATTGGTGAGTGTCGCCGTTTTGGATGACAAAATGTCGAAGTAGTTGGAAAAACCTCCTGACCTACGCTTTCATACATCTTAAACAACAGTATCTGAAAATCCATCAGATTTTTTGCATGACCAGAATGAACATTTTAATATGAATTAATATATTCCACTATGTTTTAAGGTCTGCATGTCAGTCTCTCAAAGCCAGCCTCTTTCTATCTGATAACTGATTCATACTTTAAAGATGGTTCATGCTCTGATATAATCTCGCACTGATATTTATAACTGATTCATTTCCCAATTGAATTTGTATTACTTGATAAAGGCCCCTTGGGATTGTTTAAAGGGGTGGGTCAGAGCAGTCTGGGAAATTTCAGAATGGAATAACTGAGAAACAAAGACCATTTCCCTCACTGACCTCGCAGTATAATTCACAGTGTCCTCCCTCTGAAATTAGAGGAAAAAGTAAACACAATTGACCTGCTTAGGATCAATACTGGCTCCGGTCAGACCACTGTGCATGTGATACGAGACTTCCTAGTTTCATTTGTTTCACATCCTTTCCTTTCAGCAATTTGTTTTGGGTGAATAATTACATCATGGTGCTTCCCCCTTTCAGCACATCCTTATCTTACCTTGACCAGAACACAGAGGTGATGACCTCTTCTCAAACCAAGAGGGAAAAGCCATGGTACATATCCATTTCCTCCACTTTGAGATGTCACCGTAAATGGGGCCTGTGCTTCCAGAGGAATGTGCTGCAGTCAGTGCTGAGATTGGTTTCGTTCACCAGAACATCTCTTTCACATGTTAAAGGAAGCATACCAAGCAGAGATGTCCGGGTGCACACTGCTGTTCTGCTGCGTCTTATATTTTAATGAGCATGGTAGATATCATGCATTCATTTATTGTCATTGTTGCAGAATAGCTGAGAGGCAATGGGGGAAAAAAAACTGATGAGACCAAAGGTTTGGTGATGCCGTGATGGTGTTTTATTCACCCAAACCGGTAATAGGTAAAAGTAACAAAAAATAATACTTAACTAACTTAATGAAAAAAAGAGAAAAACAAATACTATTGCAAACAAAAATAAGACAAAACAAACAAAACACAAGCAAAAATTGCCTAAGGCAGGTAAAAAGAGAATACTTCAATTATACAGCTGCACTAGACACCACTACACTCTTAGCCAGGTCTCCTCCTACTGACTGAATGCTGCTCGTATAAAGGAAGTCAGCCACTTTAGAACAAACCAAGAAGCATCAAATAAATCAATTTACTGAGCAAAGGCAATGAACAAATAGGTATTGACATACCAGCATCTCTTTCCCATATCAAACACAATACAAATCAATTATAAATGATTTAAAAGTAAACAAAGGAAACTCCCCCACAGTCACAGCCCATGTTGTTCAGCCCCATTTGCTGGTGCCTTCCCAACACTACAAATCCCATCAGCCCCCAGTTCTCGTGTCCTTTGGCTGATGGAGTCTGTCATACTGGTGCCATTTTATGAACAGATAGGCTATGTTCCCCCAAAACCACAAACATTGCATTTACTGGGTGTGATGATGAGGTGTCAGTGATAACTATTAATGCATGATCTTTGTTGTCCAGACATGTGACCTGTCAGGGCTTAGTGACAAGAGGATGAGAAGCCTATCACAGGGATGGACAGAAATGTAATCACTACCACAGGCCCATGGCTGATCAGAGATCCACTGTCACATTTGTACCTGTGCTGTACTTCTGCACGGAACACACACACTGTCACAAAGCGCACAATCCCTGACTGCAATTGGGACATGCACGTATCACTCGCACATACTTAAAGCAGTTTCAAAAACGTAAACTTTTTAAGGTCTTGAAACACTTACGCTAACAAAAGCTGGCCACAGCAGTTTTCCATATTGCAACAATGACTGTTTCCTTTAACATCCGTGCAAACCTTGATACCATCCTGAAATCCTGCACTGTTCTGGGTCTACTAAATGGATTATAATGATATACTAATCATGACCGTATGCTTTGTTTGCTTTTCCAAAATTGGTGCACCCCATTCTGTGTGTCTGTGGGAAGCAGGCACACTTTGGTGAAGTCAAGAAAAGGGCAAGGACTGACAGTCCTTACATGCTGGGGAAGTGGGGAGCAGACTTGCATGTGTGTTCAGCTGTCTGTCATTCTGCCATGAGAAGATTGAGCAATATTTCCTTTGAAATTATTCATTTTGAGCTGTCTTAATGAGAGAAAGAGGTGTTGCTCTGGTGGTTTTGTTTGTTTATCTGTTGGAAAACGGATGATGGGTGAGTTTGAGAGCCGTAATGTGTTTTAGAATGCTGTAATGGGGTGTTTGAATGCCAGTGAATAATAGGGAGTGTTTCTTTCGGGCCTATCTGAAGAGCACGCAGTGGCGAGAGCTGCCGCATGCTGCCGCTCAAAGACGCCCCTCATTAACGGCTTTTTAACCACGGCGCTGAATACGGCTGCAGAGCGGTGTCCATTACCGTCTCATATGAGCCCTATTCATATGCGATCTCTCATTGTCAGTTTTCATCAGCCGGGCCAAACCTTGATGACTCAGCATTAGCATTGGGACGGCTCTTTTATGAGAAATCGAAAGAGAGGGGCCTGAAGAAGGTAAGGTAAGGTAACGAAGTGCTGTATGGGGGCAAAAAACACTTCACAGAAAGCTGAGATCCATTGCAAAAAACAAGACAAAGCAAACAAAGTCCCTGAAGTTATGCTTTTCATTTCACATTTTGACCTCTGATCAAAATATGATCAGTTATTAAAATCAGTCCACCAGTCCAAGTGACCATCTGCATGATGTGCTGGGGGACACAATGATTGATCGCAGTGCATTGTGGGTACAGGGAACTGAGCAGAGGGACAACCCAGAAACCCTTCCTCTGATCTGTAGTTCAGGTGTTGTTTGTACTCTCACTTATACTCATTTCTAATTGTACTGCAAGCTCAGATACACAGCATAACTAGAAGGGAAATTCAATGCATTCACTACCTCAACAGCACCAGAGCAAGAGACCTGCATGTTCATCAAAGTGAAGACAATATACTGAGAGATGCATATTCATCACAGCAAGGACAGGCCAACTTACTGTTGTCTGATTGAACTCCTGCATTAGCAAACTGTGACTTTCATAATCAGTGTCATAAAAGGTGTAAAGTGAATAAGGTACAGTAGGTATGTGATGACTGAAGTTGAACATAATGAACAAACACTAAAATGAATATAAATAAAAATATAAATATATGCTCACAGCTACACTGGCGTAACGACTAACAATGTACTTCATTGGAGAGGTCCAACTTCAAGACTGAAACAGAATTAGCTTCGCTTTCTCACTGAAGCCTGGGTGGCCATCCAGAACACTGACTCACCAGAGCTGTTAATGAGTGATGCAGAGCTTCACCCAGCTCGCTGACATATTCACAGAAAGGCCAATTAAATCCACAGGAAGGGTGGCGGTGTCGAGGAGAGGTGTGACACCGGTGACGCTGGTGTGCGTTCGGCTCTGTGGGCCCAGTGCATGGAGACACACATGCCTGAAAACAGATCATTTACATTGACTACAAAATGAGATTATTTGAGGGGAGCGATTATGCATGTGTGAGTGAGAGTGCTTGTGAGTCAGCCAGCTATCACCCTCTCTGGCAGCATTTAAAACAGCAGCTGCACTCCACAGCAGAAGAGAGCAGGTCTCTGAGGACAGTGCCTTTGGACAAGTGACGCACCTCCCACGCTTGATGTGCAAAAGGCATGCAAAAGAGGGCTCTCTACCTACTGCCAAGCTGCAGGCTGGATCGTGGTGAGTGAGGTGGGAGAGCTATAAACAGCATTAGTTTCACTGGCAGCCCGTCCCACCATCACTGGGATAGAACTGTACCCAGAGTAGCCTAATGCTGCACACCTGCCTCACCTGCTCTCCGGGCCTCACGGCCTGTGCTGCAGACCTATTGGCCATTTCCCGGGTGTAATTTCAATGTACTGAGGTCTCAGCCCCCGATGTCCTTCTTCACAGGGTGTACGAAGATCAAAGGGAGTTCTGTGTGTTCTGACAGCATGTCCTATTGAACACACAAACACACAGGCGTGCAGACATAGACATCGATGTCTCCGCAAATACATTAGCTCAGTGTTTCTCAATCCTGGGGGCCCACTGTCCTGCATATCTTTTATCTATCCTTGCTCCTTAGTGTGATTAACATGCTCTTGATTAAATCAGGTGTGCTCAGCTAATCAAAAGTGCCACTGATGAGTTCAGTAAGGTAGGTAGAGCAAGGAAAGAGGGAAAACGTGCAGAGCAGTGGGCCCCCAGGGGCAGGAGTGAGAATCAGTGCATTAGCTGACATGCTTGTGAAGCCTTTGCACTGGATTGCACCTGGTCATCTGAAGTTGCAAACTCAGTCTTGCTGTGCAGGGGGACAAACCATCCTTCAGCTACTCTTCGTTTACCAGGTGTTCACTGCAGGGAAATGACTGTTTCATGGAGATGTGTGCTAATCGCCAACAGAGCCAAGAAGGTCCACCCCTCAAAGAGTGAGCATGGCTTTTAATTAATCTGATATTCAGATGTGGAATAAACTGTTCAACCCCGTTAATTGAGTAACTTGGGTGGGGAGCTGCACCGGTGGAGATATCGGCCTGATTTACATATAAATGGGCCGGTAAAAGCATCTCTGTCATTGATGGTGCTTCTTAGGCTAAAAGACTATGAATGATGTTTTTTTTCCCTCTGTCTGTCACTGATGCTGGTTTCATTTCTATAATAGCCAGGCTGATGCAAACACTGGTGGAAAAAATGCTTTCAAAAATAATAAATAGAGCATTTTAGTCAAACCGCTTGGAAAAAAAACTCTGAGTTACAGTCTAAGGCTTGTGCAGAAGTGCAATGCACAAATGTAAAGGTAGACATCTTGCATGTGAAAGAAATATTTAGGCTTACCACTTTACCTTTTTATTTGTTTTAATGTTGATATCTGATTTGTATTTGCATTTGAAATTTTTCATTTGTGTCAGGAGCTTTTTTTTGCTTATCAATTACTTTAAAAAGGAACTCACTGTCAGCTTCTCAGTTAGCAATGACATGTCTTTCAGTTGAATGGTGAGTGTGAAGGTAATGAAGCAACTGGGATAAACTGTGTAACTGCAGCTGCCTTTATATGTAGGTGTGTTGGGATTAGTGTATGGTGAGCCACTGTGGCTGCTTGCTGTTCATTGTGAATAGCAGCAGAGAACCCTTTTGCTTGTCTTTTAAATAAATTACATTAGTATACCCTCTACCTCAGAACTCAGTATTTTAAACCTTTTCTGTGATGAGAACAATACCCAGCTCTTTCATCTTAGATTCCAGAAACATTGGGAATAGAAATATTACTCATCAATTTCAATAGCCCAAAGTTTTTGATGAAAATTATTTTTAACAATGGAATGATTCAATCTTGCTATAGCTCACAAATAATTTTTGAGCTTCTTTTTTATGATTCATCTGCAGCAAAAGTAAAAGTGATTGCATATTACTGTCATTTTATGCTACAGAACATCATGTGCTGAGCCCAGTTTGCAAGATGTGTTCACTGTCAAATGAAATAAAAGATTTATATCTCTTCACTGACTGAGTTGACTTTAATAGCCACAAAGTCTGCTGATTGATAAAGCACTCAGATGGTCATTTACTAGTATTGCAGGACAGTGACTTGTGTCGACAGCTTCACTATCTAAACTGTAATGATGCTGTTTGAAAGAAATGTGATGAATGCACGTGTCGATACTGATTTGTTTGTTGGTTTATGATTTGGTGGAGATCTGGATGGAGGCAAATGCACAATGCAATAAACAAAAGACTGTGAAATGAAGATGGCACAGCAGAGATTTATGGGAATTGGGGGGGGGGGATAACATGGGACAGTCTAGTTTTCTACTGTAAGGCTGCACAATGCCAGTCACTACAGCACATCCCAGGACACCGCTGATTTAACTAGGCATGGTTGCCAGGTTAAGTCACAACACTGTATTTATGTCAGACTCTGGATACAGGGTGGTTGACCACCCAACTCTATTTGGATAGAAAGGTAAAGGGGACACATGGGGACGCCTGAGGCAGAGGAAGACGATATCTCTGTCTACCTACATGAACCATTCAAAAACATCAAAACCAAGGGATGGACAGTAATCAGCATGATTATAGTAGTGAAAGCAGTTGCCTCTGTCTCTTTGCCAGTCTTTCTTCTTTACAAACATCCTTGGAGCTGGTTTTGTGTCCTAATCCTGCTGCCTGGCTTCCAAAGCGAACAGTTCTCCATTGTCCAGTCTCTAAGGTGTGTAGAAGGATAAGCCTGATGGACAGTGTATCACAGCAGGACAGATCTGCACACAATGTAAGTCTGCTCCATTATCATAGGCTGTGAGGATGCTGTGCAGTGTTGTGATGGCTGCTGTCACAGCTGACCTTCCAGAGGCCGATACACTTTCTCAGAAACAGTCTGTTCTCTTCTTGTGCATGTCTTCCTGGAACCACTGAAACTGAGTACGGAGTCATCCTGGTCCCAATAGGCTTGCTGTGTGTGTGTTTGTGTGGGTTGTGGGTATTAACCTGCCTCCCAGAGTTTGTTTGAAAAGGGGTATAAGTCAAGACCAATATACTTTTGCATTCATGTGATACAGGGTCTGTCTACTGAATGTGGACAGATGGGTCTATCTCTGTGTTTTCTTGCTGTTTTACTCCTGTGCAATCTACGGCTATCAGGTTCAATCCATGTCATGATTCTGTAAAGAGATGTATGTTTGCTCATGTTTGCTTGGATGGCGTGGGCATGGCTCTACAGATGGTATGTGGAGGTCAGTGGGACAATAAAGTGAGTGTGGTGCACCATTGCATTCCTTTGTAATGAAACCAGGCTCACTAACTGACTAACTAAGAGTTGACATTTTCTTTAGAGCAGACTGACTGTGTATCCTCATTGGTCTGCAAATGTGATTTATGGAGATAATACCAAAAAAAATCTCATTCATTACCTGCTTTGCAGAATGAATGACTATATTCCTCATATAGGCCTTTTCTTTACATGAAGGTTGGTCTTGAATCTTCAGTGATAATGAAAAAAGCTCTTCTCCTGGGGCATAACTCTGAGTGCACTCCCTGATGAAGACATCAGGCATGGGGGAAACTGACAGATGACTGCTGTTGTCTGTAAAATATCTTCTTCAATTCCTGCATTTTTATTCATTGATTTGATTACCACCACAATGCCCCATTCCAGATAATTTGAATCTAAATGCAGCAAGTATGGTGTTAAAAAGAGACAGAAGCAAACAAATCCACACATCTCTCTATGTCAGGGTACTTAATTATTTCATCCATCTGGCTGGCAGTTTTATCCAAAACAACTTATAGGTCTGTGTACACAGCAGCGTTATTTGACTCTAGAATAAATCTTGCTGGCTCTGTATTTGATATCCCCGCATCTCATTTTCTGAGAGAAGTGTACTAGTATTTACCAGTTTGTGCATCTCACATCCAAACAGAAGTGCATCAGTGTCTGCATGTACCTCTATCTCATATATAAGCAGTAGTACATTTGTATCAGCTGTGCCTGTTTTTTGGTCTCAGATCTAAAGATGTATATCTGTATCTACTTGTGATAGTGTCCGATATCCAGAAGGAAGAGCATCTGTATGTATTGGTGCCTGTGTCTCACATGCAGATATCTCTTCCACAACAGTAGACACCAGGCAGCAGAATCCATTTAGGGTGTTGTTTACCCACAGCAGTCTTCTTTAACCCTTTAGCCCTTTATCAGTTTATCACATCCACCATCTACAACCTCCACAACAAAGACACAATTTAGTGCAACAAAATACATTCATTTTTACCCCCATTCAATTCAATCTAAGTAGTGTCATCAATGATGTTCACATTTTAGAAGCAGTTGAACAAACAGAGCAGCTTCATTTTTTTCTCATCCATGTAATCTCTCTCTTAGCATGTGGTTCCCATGTCAGCCATTCTTACCATATTATATGGCAGCAAAATGGACAGAATGGCTCTGAAGGTGCTTTCCCTCCACATTGACCTTTTCACAGGGAAACATTTGTAAAGTATGGGACATGCACAACTATAAATCCACTCTCAAGCATCTGTCTGCAGTGTCACACAGTAGCATATGATAAATCTGCTCCATCAGAAGGTGCGGTGAATGTGGGGGGGTTGGGGGTGGGGGAGTGACCTCAGCTTGTGACTGCTGTCCTCTTGGGATTTATGCTCTTTGGAGAGGCCCTGCTTCAAGTGCCTTTGCTGTAACTCTTGGAGAGCATTGGTCTATAAGGGGACCATTTTCCTGTCTGTTTCCAACACATGTTTGCACACAAATGCATTTGCCCCATGAAATATGAAAATGATTTTCCATTCTTGCTTGCATATCTTCCTGGCTCTGCCTCTTTGGTTGGCCTTGGGCAGGTATCTCCTGGGATTGGTCCACAGTGAGCTTGTGCCAGCATTCTATGCAGTAACAGTAGTGCACAGCCCAGAATCTCAGCAAAACAGTGCACAGCACAGACCTGCTTCCTGAAAGAGTGACCGTTGCTGACTGGTTATGCACAAACCTGATGAACACAGATCAGAGATCCAGACACTGCTGACACTGCTGTCACTTCACAAGGCAAACGGCAGATATTGCATTCACGGGCAAAGTGGTTCTGACTACCTTTATCTACTATTCATTTCAGCCAGGAAACAGATATTGATTACCTGAAAGACAGATTTACAAAAATGAAAAATAGCAAATAAGAATGAATCTGTCTGACTGAGGACACATGAAGTATGTGGGTAAAAACACAGATCACATTAAATCAGTGTAATATTGTGGCAGGGATTAAAAATACAATATGCACCAGTAAAAGACTGTGTTTATGCCATATGTAATTATCAGTCAACACTGCAGTGTAAGACTATCATGTCATTTGCTAACTAGCTCATCCAATAAATCTCAATCAAGTCATAACTACAAGATCATTTTCGTCATCTTCTTCACAAAATATACATTTCTTTCCCATTCATATCACAATTGCATTAATTTTGAGTTTGCCCTTGTGTACCTGTTTTCCTTGCATTTCAGTCTTAGCACTGTGTTTAGTTCTGTTTTCATCACACTGATAAGGGCAGCGGTGTGGCATGCAGATAAGAATCAGGGATTGTAACCCAAATATTTCTCCTTTAATCCTTAGACAGGCCCCTGCTGTTGAAACCCCGGGCAAAGTACACTACCCAGACTGCCTCAAAAAATGACCAGCCACACAAATTAATAAAATAAAATAAATAAATAACATAATGCAAACAAATGCTTAGCTTAGCAGGGCTGGTTCTACTTGTCTTTATTAAACACCCATGAATACACATACTGCTGCAGCCACAGTGCTCAACATAACATGAAACTCCCCCCCCACTACACACACAATACATTCATGCACACACAGCCCTGTCAGTCACTTCAGTGAGCCAATATCAGACCTGAAGACAAATGAATACAGCATCACTTTCATTTCAACATATTATAGCATATCCTTCATGCTCAATGCAAGCGTCTGGACTCCTTGACTGACCCTTGCTGAGACATTATTATGCATTATTATGTATTATGCATTTTCTATATTTCAGTTGTCTGTTAGTGATTATACACAGCAAGTCACAAAGTGACAGAGAAGTTGCAGAGAAGTCTCAGTCTCTCTCTTTCTCTCTCTCTCTCTCTCTCTCTCTCTCTCTCTCTCTCTCTCTCTCACACACACACACACACACACGCACTAACCCAGATAAACTCAGAATTAATCTATTTTAATTAAGATTAACTAGACAACAAGGGACAAAAATGGATGTTAGTTGAGTGAGCCATGTGGCCTACAATATTTTCTCATATGTATTTCCTAAAGTTTCATTGGCACAAATAACACTGGCCACCAGACTGGTCTTAATGGCGAGTACCAAAGGAAATGACCGTGATATGCTGACGCTGACACGGTCTCATAATGGAAAACATAATTATCATTATGGCCATCATAATCATTAGTTCTGTGTTTCTGCCACTAGCCTGTCTCCCTGGAGTCCCAGAGAGAAGCCATATGGCAGGACCAGTGGAAAGAGTCTGTTTCCAGTCTGTTCCCAGCCACCCAGAGAGCCTGAGCAGGCTGGGCAGTGAGGCATCGGAGAAGAGACCATCACTTTCTATTTCTGTCCTCGTATGAAACACAGACACCTGGGAAAACGGCTGCAATAAAGAATAACAAACAAGAAACAAGGACCTGAGAAACAGCTTAACATAGGAGATAAAAATTTTTGAAAAATCGGGTCACAAAATAAATTCACCAGGAGGACAGACATTTTGATTTCCTCGCCAAACGCTCTGTGCATTTCCTCCCCGGGCCAGTGACTTGTTTTGTGTCTGACGTGGAAAACAAGTTGTTCACTTGAGCACAGGTCTCGCTGGGAGCAGTACAGTGCAGGGTTGACGTCATTTTGTGGCAGCGCTCAGATACTCAGAGGAATTTCCCAGCAGGCAGTGGGGGAGGGGAGGGAGGTGTGACGCTGGTGCGGCTATGTTGTCAAGTGAATAAGCAGGAGAAGAAGGAGAGAAAGATATAGGAATGGTACTAGAGATATGGATGAGGAGGCAAAGAGATAAAGAGGCAATAGAAGCAAAGAGGTAGTGAGAGGAAAATAGAGGAAAAGGGGTAGAGTCAGAGAAGGATATGAAGGAGAGAAGGATGAAATGCACAGTAAGAATAAGAGAGATGAACAGAAAATGAAAAGGGAGAAATTGAACAAAAGATTTGCTGAGACAGAGAGTAAGGCAAAGTGGAAGCAAACTCCTCCAGGCACTACTCGTTCACAGCAGGCACCAGTAGTAGACTGAACTACACATACTTAAGCTGGGTGTATGCTAAGTACACTGTGTAATGTAACGGCAATGTGTGATGGCAGCAAATATGATGTGGCTGCACCCAACAGACATGAGTTTAATTCATGCCCTGCACAGGTTGCCTGCTGGGGTCGAAGCCCAATGTTTACATATGTGCTTTGGTCAGATCCAGGGTTCACATTCGGAATTGTTTTTCTTGTTCTCTTTATACAAAGACAGCAGTGTGCATGTAGTATACCACATTTCCAGACCAGAAACATATTTTTTTCCCTTTCATACTTTTTGATTGAAGGCATGATTAAACTAAACATAACATATAAATAAAACAAATAACATGTTGTTTCCCAAATGTAAAAGAACTTCAGTAATGGTTTGGCTAAATAACAAGGATTAATTATAGATTAATATTGAATAATTTAGGATTGATAAAATGTTTCTTATTTACAGATCCCTTCAGATTTATTTGTTCATACTGAACAGGACCAGAAACATTCTGTGAAGGAAAATGCCAATATTGGATAAGTTTTTTATGCTTCAAAAACTTAAATAATAAACATAAATAATTTTAATATCACTGCACAGAAGATAGATCAGTGATGGTTTCTTGTAGCAGGCAGCAGACCAAAGATCAGTGATGGTTTCCTGCAGTAAGAAGCAGAAGAAGAAATAGGGGTAGTTTCCTGTAGTAGGAAGCAGAAGAATAATCACTGATGGTTACCTGTAGCAGGAAGCAGAAAAATAATCACTGATGGTTACCTGTAGCAGGATGCAGAAGAAGAATCACTGATGGTTACCTGTAGCAGGATGCAGAAGAAGAATCACTGATGATTACCTGTAGCAGGATGCAGAAGAAGAATCACCGATGGTTACCTGTAGCAAGAACACAGAAGAGTGTACTGGTCATATTGCCACTTTGACAGCTGTAAGTTGTTGGCTGCAGATTCACGTTTACAGAATTAGACTCCACCATTAAGCAAAGTGCTTGCACCAAGAACACCACACTGTGATGATGGCTGCAACAGAGACAGCCAAGATGACCATATATTTTTGGCAGCTCACAGACTCCTGTACACCTCTGGGAAAGCATCGGCGTTTTTCTCTATCTCTCACAGCATTTACTTCTTTACTTTCTTTCTTTTTTATTGGAGGGATGAAAATAACATGCAATGCTACACACCAATACCTATTAAGTTTCTAAAAAATAAATGGGAATAAAGAGACCACATAGAAAAATTTATTACTAATTTATCATTTATGTAGCACTTCAGACAATGTACAATGCAGTTCAATATAACATAAGCCGAAATGGAACTGATCTAATTCCTTCTTATAGGAACAACACAAACAAATGCAGAACATGGACACAGCAGAGATGATTGCATGGTTGCAGTTGGCATATGCCACAGAGTTTTCAAGAAAAGGTACAGGCTGATGTTTGCTTCAGAACAGATATGCATGTGCGAACACAACAGAAACTTCAGCCAGGTCTCCCTCCTGCCCTGCATGTACCTTGACAAAAGGATAAGAGGAAATAGTTTTAAAGCATTGCCAGTGGACGGACATGACTTGATTATTCTGTTAGAAACTGTCAAAGAGGCCGTAAATCTGTGATGCATTTTTGTGCAATGAAGCAGTTGGGGGGGTGCAGCACCGCTGATTCTTCTCAATCCATCATGCGCCTTAACTAGAGGATCAATGCAGTCTGGCAGCTCTGTGAGATGAAGGGGTGTCCAGGGCCTGCAGGGAGAATGGGTCATACAAGGAAGCGATGCAGGTCCGGGGGCAGAAAGGAGGTGTCTCACGGGAAGGCAATAAGGTCCAGGGGCCATGCAGTAGATAGGGTGTTTGAGTGTGTTAGCAGACGCCCCCACACAATTTAAAGGGAAAGGCAATTACTTTTGCGGCTTCGGATTGGGAATACAAATGTACATTAAATGCTGGTTCACTAGAGAGGGCATTGGGGAAAGCCGTCTTGTTTCAAGCACAGCTGCCAGTTGTCTTTCTGCTCGATGGAATACAAAGGGGAAAAAAAACCTCACACATCGACACTTCCTTTAGAATGCAATGACAGCAACAAATTGTGTATGTGAGGATTCCTCTACAGCGGGGAATGATAGAGGACCAGCAGCTGGGGAGAAGGTGCCTTAGAGGGTGTTTTACCGACACTTGCCGCTCCATGTTCTTCTTAATAATGGATGCCAAGCCATCCAGCACAGGAACAGCTGTCACATCTATTACCTCCATTCTGCCTCCCCTTTCTTCCTTCAAATGACAGATATAGAAAAAAACTTGGCTAGGACTAACAGGTTCTAGTATGAGAATTGCCAGCCTATTGTTGTAACCCATCACCACAACACAGGATTCATATTCATAACAGGTTCCATTTTAATTCATTGAAAGAAAACACAGCAAAAATATTATACAAAGACTGATTGCTGTCTTTCCCGCTGAACCTGCCAAAACCATGCTTCAGCTGAAATGCAAGCAGACATGAATCACCGTCAGGCATGTTGTGTCATGGACAGGGATCAATCGCATCAATAAGAATGGTGATTAGAGTGTTATGGGCATATCAGTGTTATGGGCATCATAGGATTCCTTTATTCTAAAGCTCAGCTGAACATTACAAAAAACAGGAGCCATCCACAGGCATCCGCTCACAGAAAGCACGAGTGGTGTGTGTGTACGTGTGTGTGTGCGTGCCTGCCTGTGTGCTTGTGTGTACATGTGTGTAAACTTGCCATTTACAAATACCAAGGTCTTTGTTCCTCCTTTGTTCAAAACTCTACCTAACCCAGCTCTCAAGGTTAGATCAGACAAGTAAAGTCATTATGAAAAAAAAAAGAAAAAACAGAAAAATGGACATCTTGTTTTCCAAGGAAATCACCGGCACCAGACTCGCTGCAGGAAGGTTAATGGCTTCTAAATGAGGACAGATGTTGTATGTGTAAGCACAAATTGATGCTAGCATGTGTCACAGAAGCAGCCCGAGCCACCAGCGGCTGACAAAAAAACAATGTTAGCATTGGAATGCAGCTTGATTTGGCCCAAAACCAGCACAGAACAAGTAATTTCTGCCTGCACGTGATTGTATTACTCATTCTCTGTCTCTCTTACTCTTCTTCCCTCTCTGTCTCTCTCTTATTGCTTTTCCTTCTTTCTGAAGGAATCGATGCGGACAATGTCACACAAGGGAAGGGTCAAGCTTTGTAATTTGACACCTGATTGATAGCCATTACCCCCAGCAGATCCCCAATGGCTGAGGGAGGAAGGAGGGTTTGTAAGGGAGCGGGATGGTGGAATAATGTATACATGTAAATATGTATATATGTGTATATATATACATATAACATGGTGGAATTTTCATGGTGGAATAATGTATGCATGTGCATATACACATATGTACATATATACACACATTATTCCACCATCCTACTCCCTTCTGAACCTGTCTTCATCCCTCTTGAGCATCTTGGTGTCTGATTCACTCTTCCTCAAACGGATGCACACTATAAGTACATGTATGTATGCAGTTTTATTCACTGATTTGATTCAATGAATGGCATCTTTCTGAAATGAGCTTCCAAGGATGAAAAGAGAGAGGCACGGAGAGGGGACAGGAGAGTGCAGCTGTGCTGTCTGCAGTGCCTACCTGCTTCCTTTCGCACGCCTGCCTCCTGTCAGCAGGAACATGAAGAGTCAGGTGGCCAGAGAGGGCAAGAAGGGAAAGAGAAGCCAAAAAAAAAAAAAAACAAATCTCAGACAATCTCATTTCACTCCATTTTCTGATCTGCAGTGGTGTGCATTTTCCCTCTCTCAGCAGAGGAGAGAGAGGGAGACAGAGACAAAGGCAGAGAGAGAGGGAGAAAGGGAGAAGTAGGCAGAGGGTGTGGCAGACGAGGTGAAAGAGGGCAGCTAGCGTGGGTGTGCAGTCAGACTGCTCTGTGAATGCTGGGCTGGAGTACTCACTTCTGGACCTTCACCATTGGCAGCGACTGCCAGTCAGAAGCATGCTTACCATTACATGTGCAGCCATACTGTGAACTTGATGATCAATCCATGATATTGGTCATGATTCACACTCTCCAGTAAGCCTCTAGCCGCCTGTGGCAATTTCACAAATGTATCCATGGCAAGGCCATAATTTCCCTACAGGAACAGCAAAGCATTTATCAATATCCTCTTCCTCATCATCCTCATAATCATCATCATCATAACAGGGCTTCCTGAACACCAGGGCATATAATATATGACTATTTCAGGTTATGTGTTTTGAAAATGGTGGAAATACTGCAACTGAACAGAAAGCAAGCATAAAAAGTAGCACAGTGATATGGTTTTTCATGAATGTGAAATGTGTATTCATGTACATTCGCTCATGTGTCACTCTTCCACTGCAAATTTATTTGCAACAAAATCCAACTTGTATGGAAGGACGAAGTTACATACATTTTGTTATTTAGCAGATGCTCTTAGCCAGAGCAACTTACTAAAATAGTACAAAGTGCATCTAATGAAGTGGAATGAAAGGCGGAACATATCACAGCGGTACAGGCCTTTTCAAAAGCCACGGCCGTCAGAATGTTTCATGTTCCAGAAACTTGACCAGGTTCAAGTTGCCTGAACAGATAACCGACATTTTACGGTTCATCCAATCCATTCTGAAATACCTTGGAAGACCTCATTACCTGAAGTCGTCCAAAGCAAGTGAACTCAGCCGTGATATACCAAAGCCAGAGCGCATCATCTTCAACTCCCTGCTGATCGGGACTGAAGGGTTTACCTGAAGGTGCAGGTGGAACTGAGAAGCCAGCTCTCTAAATAAATCAGAAAAAGTGCAGAGTTATTGCACACGCACAGACTGGGAGACAACTTCACTTGCAACATCAGAAACAAACAGAAGAGCTGAAATGTAACCAAAAGTGTCTACCCTTGTGGTTAACATCCTAACAACCCAGAACTGTTTCTCTATCCACCCTCAAGAATAACAGTGTGACTCCATTCCCAAACAACACAAACCAAAAGCTATGTCAGCTCCTAGGTTTAAGTGGACAAATAACCATGCTATTGCCCTTCAAAGTGCTCCTGTGACGTCCCATTTTTAATCAATGGTTGTGCAGTCAAGCTAAAAGAGGTGGACAGAGAAATAGATAGATCCATTTCAGACACGAACCGGTGACAGACAGAACTGATAGAGAGTCGATATATGTGTAACCCGATTGACACCATGTTCGTTACGCGGTAATCCTTCACGACACCCCTCAGGAGCAGAGTAATTAAGAAGGCAGTCAGCAGACCTCCCACCACCCTAAGTGTCCCTCTGCTTCCGTACCACCTGGTAGCTGCAGATTTAATACCTGCTCTGCTAAATAATTCCCTCTTTCATTTAGAGGAAGCCCAATCACTTCCTCCCACAATGCCTCAGTGTCTACATGATCAGAAGGTCTTGGCAGACACCCCCTGGGAACATCCCCCATCCCATCTTCCATAGGATCTCCCAAACCCCCCGTCCTCCTCCCACCCCCTGCCCTCCCGTGACACTCTCTGAGATCAATCAGCATTTTATGAACTGATACATTTTTCAATTAAATACACCAAAGGCCAAAGCGGAAGAGAAGGGGGTTTTCATGGTGACCTTTTGAGTAAAGCCAGTCCACACCTCCAGTATGTAGGCATGTGGAGTATATGCACCTGTCATGTGATTCCATTCAAAGAATAATCAACATTATCTAATGGTTGATGGTTGCCAGGTGTTTCAGATCACAGTGTGAATAAAGAGAATGATAAGGCGGGGAGAAGAATCTGGCACTATCCCCACGAATCAGCAGATGACATGGTCTGAAGAACTGGTCTTTAGTGAGCAAGGTAGGCAATAGTGTAGAGGTGATTATAAAAGAACATGGCAATCTCTCTCTGACAATACCTCATTGTGATGAAAGTGCCCTTGTGTGAGCACTCGTGATCAGATGTGCAAATGGTAGGAAAACATTTCAGTCACAGTGGTTGAAAATTAAACAGTCCACAGGGACTCACATGATTTACTTTGTCAGACATGTGACTCACTCTGAATGCTGTTTGTTTTTGGTTCATATTCACTGGCCTCGAGTGGCAATAGCTGTTGGGATGCTCAGACCTTGGTTTGCAGTTCTAATATCAGTGGTTTACCCTGCTGTAGACATCTGAACTAATTCAAGCTGTCAGCGTTACTTTAGGCTATTTGCCTCTCTTTTAAGCAAGCCAACGAGTGTGTGTGTGTATATGTCTGTTAATAAAGAACTTGCAGTCAGGTTGAATATGTTTATTGAGGGATTCCATGAAACCTGACATGTAGAATACATGCACCTCATTAGATTTCAAAAAGCTCAACATAAATTTGATTACGTTTCAGATGCAAAGAAAAAAAAGCCATTCAAAAACTGCATGACATGAGGACACTTAAACTGTTTAAGGAAGGAAAAACCTTTGGCTTTTATTATCATATTCCATTCTATTCATAAAGTCATAGTGGAGGCATATATACATTTGTTCTAATATTATTTTTGTAAAAGACCTTAATGTAAATACAATTTGTATTGCTTTCCTGGAACAATCAAATATTTATAAATCATTTCAAATAAATAGATTTGTTTCCCTAGTTAAAAAGATACGGCGGAAAAAGGAGAAATTCTTTGGCCTGAAAGTGCCACTGTATTCATCACTGGCTTTGTACAATGCCTGACCTGAACCTACTGTGCCACAGTAAAAAAGTACAGGCTGACCAAAACTGTGAGCCCATCACCCCAAGAACCTGCCTGTCTTTGAGTCTGTCCGTCAGCGGGACAACGCTGTTCGAGCCATTATCCGGCCCCATAATAACCTCACAGTCACCATTGTTCCCCTGCTAGTCCCTGGCTGTGGAGGCATGTGAAATAAACATCATCTGTGATAAAAAGGGAAGGAGCAGCAGGGTGGAAGCAGAAATGAGGGACAGCTGAGAGCGGTAAATGGCATACAGCGCAGCCTGACCCGGTGCCGAGCGCTCAAATGACAGATAGCAAGCTGAGACGGCTAACAAGCTGCACAAACTGAACGACGATCTGTCTCTGTCTCAGGGCTGCGCATTATGAGCTGTAAACCAGAACACGAACAGAGTGAGCAGACACAAAATAGCGATGCTCGATAACTTCATCATGACAAATGAGCGCAGTGCAGCACGTCTAACTGAAGTGGTTACATGTAAAAACACTGTCTACCTTCCTTTGAAAATAAGGAACTGACAAATTAGAACAGAAATGCATTGGTAGACTGAGAATAGGAAAATGTCTGTCAATTCTCCAGACATAATGCCTCATGAATTTCCACTGTATTGCATGTCAGTGCATTCCTATCATATTACTGACATTTGCAACAGTTCAAAAGTTGAAATAATGATTTCTGGCTCTGTATGATCAAGGTCTGACTGGATAAGGTGAACCTTGTATTATACAGTTTAGGGAACAAGGAGGACCTTGATTTACAGTCTAAGTGTGACTAACAAATTAACCAGTCAGCAGAATGGGTAAGTGGAAACATTCAAATTACTTTTTTTAAAAATTTTACTACTATTCTGCATAACCAGTTTCAGTCCTGGAAAAAGGATGTTTCCTTCACAGGGAAGAAAAAGGTTTGGATTTACAAGTCCTGGAGATGGTCTTGGTCCATTTCGATGTAGTCATCTTTTTAATGGACTGTTGTGGACAGTGGTCCAGCTCATGATGTAAGCGTAATCTCCCACCCATTAGAACCATGGGCTCATCCTTCCCCACCTCCTCCAGGTCACACTCTCTATCATCGTCCTCCTCCTCCAGCTGGTCACATTGACTGACGTTAGGTGGGGGGGTGTGGCAGAGAGTTGTCAGGTGGTGTGCTGAATTATTGCTGTTGGCAGTGGAGAGCTGTGCCTTCCTTTTGCCCCACCTACTGCTCCCCTGGCAGCCCCAACCATGGCCCACCTGTTGACTGGCAGTTGTGAAGCACAGCCACATCTTCTCCAGCTGAGGCAACAATAGTAGTTTATACACATCAAACACGCTGTGTATCATGGGCAAGAGTCCACATCTTTTTATGTGAAGCTGTTTTAAAATATCAAAGCTCACTTAATATAATCCCAGCATGAGGTTTAAAATGGCTGGTAGACTGCCATTTTTCAGGGCTGTATTGAAGGTATTCTGATGGGCTTATTACTATGTCAATAATACAATGGAATGCCTGCTGCTTAAATTCAGAGAGGTAAGCATCGCTCAGACGCAGCCTGGTAGGGAAACAGGATAGTCAGGGAGGATTAGGGTTAGAATTGGTGCACTATAATGGTGGCAGCACTATGACATCCCTGCAGTATGACTGGGCAGGAAGGAGGATAGGCAAGTCTCACAATTCTTGCAGCTACTAATCTCACTGTAGGCCCCCTGGACAGTGATTTCCGTTTGCCACATTGCCCTCTGCTTGGGGTCCTCCCCCTGCTTTCTGGCCCAGCTGGTCTCCTGATTCTTCTGAGGTCTGCTTGTGTCAAGCCTTCTAAGGACTATGGCCCCCGGGTGAGGCCCATTGACTCGAGTTTTTGGGGGAGGGGTGAAGAAAAGGAGTGATGCAGGGGGTTAGGAGTTAAGGGAGATCCAGGGTAATGTGGTTTCACTTTGTATCAGGGATCCAGAATAAGCCAGTATTCAATATTGAATCAATAATGCTGATTAATAATATATTAGATATTACAGGGTTGCCTGCACTGGTTGAGACATTGTCACTGTATGTTGACTTGGATCAATGGGATTTGAGAGTATATCTTGTTCCTTTGGGACTTTAGAAAGGAATTGAGCATCAGTCCTTATTTGTGGATGGAAGCTTGAGTGCATTTTTCATACATGACTGTCTGTTTTTGTCTTCATTTGCTTAGACAATGGTATTCTACAGCTATCATCCCTAAGGTGAGAGCATTCAGTAAATATGCCTCTTGAAAGAGCCAGACAGTAGATGCTAGCTTGTGGTAGAGGGCCTAAGTCTTCGCACATTGATGCCTCAGTCCGCCCTCAGATTCCTCCCTAAGGAGCCACTGGCCACTGTCTGCCTGCCTGTCTCTGTATCCTCTTTTCATCCCTTTGCTCTCCACATGAAGGGCAGAATCTCAGTCCTGTCCCGCTAGGGCAGCGAGGGCAGAGTGCTAACTGCAAGGGAAAAACTCAGTGGATTACTCTGCACAACGCTGGCAGGACTTTCACACACAACACCCTTCCTGGGGGCCGCGTGCTCAGCAAGTAATCTGTTGTGATGGACACCAGTCGCTCGCCTTCCATCCTCCCACATGAGCAGAATGGGGAGGAGGACTGGGCCATCTGTTCCCCAGGCTATTTTCAGCCCGTTGATGGAGCAGTAACAGCGTGAGACTGAGCCCCCCAAGCACCCCTCAAAATGAAGGTGCCCCCACCCCCCACCACACACACACCCCATACTCCCCCCGTACGGAGAGACAAGTGAGATTGTTCGCGGAAAGTTGGGCAGGGGCAGTGACTAACTCTGACGCATGACAAGTTCTGTCACCTCGTGGAAAACTAAATATAAACCCTGTGTTTCCAGACACAAAGCAGAGTTCTGCTGCAGCAGGCCCAACAGGGTTCCTTTAAAGTGATGCTGTGAAAAGAAAAATCAAAAAGCTCAAGGCGGGTGGAGTCCACAGTTCATCGTAACATATTCCCAAGTACGCACTGGTTTTTCCCCTGGTGTAGAATCTTTGGAGGTTTTCCTGAAGAGAAATTTACAACAAGATCGTTACATCAGAAAAGAGTGAAATAAATGATTCATTTCACCTTTTTGTCAAAAAAAGAAACTATAGTCAGCCATATTCAATTCAGGGAAATATGTCTGGTGTGTCTGGGTACCATGCCTTAATACATTTTATAATTTTCACCCCATTTTAAATACACTGTCAATGTTAATGTTACTCTTCTTCTCTGCATTTGCCCAATGACACTACAGAGCTGATATAAAAGTCAGCACACTGGCAATTTATCATATTCAAAATGTTAAGAGGATATAACAGCACCCCAAATGACAACTTTCTGTAGAGCGCAGCAAGCAACAGCTGAGTCATTCCTGCTTGTTAAGGGAGGAAGAGGGACAGATGTTTGAGTGGACTAGGGGTCAATGACAACCTGCTAACCCCCAAATGAGTGTTAAAAATGAGATAATAAAACCTTAACATCAGGAGAGAATGAGACACACAGAAGCACGGGTGCTGAAGAATATATCTTATCTCAACATGACTGGGATTATGACTCCATTACAAGACAGATGACTGTACATTTTTTCTTGTACAGCAGGTTTTTGGACCTGTTTAATCAGGGGTATGAATAAAATGTGGAGGGAAGTGTATAGGTGCATGATGGCCAGCAGGAGCGCCCAGTTTGATTGGCCGTCTGGCCCTTCTGTGAAGGAGGTGAGCGTGGAAAAAAAGGCCCCTGAAGAGATGCTCTCGGCTTTCGCCTCAGCCTGAATGTCAAGGACACAGCTCAGCATTGCACTGCAAATAAATATCAGCTAGCGGCTAATCGTATTTAGTGAAAACAAGACTGCAAAACTCAATTATGTGGTTTTCCCGAAAATGATGGCCTGCACAAATAATTTTCCATTCACGTTCCTGTGCATACCTCCTCATCTGTACCCACTCCTAATGAAGAAAGACCAGGGAGAGGTTTGTTAATATAGTCTGTGGTGAGAAGTACATAAAAATATATACAAAGTGAGAAGTTTACAAATGCATTCAAAACATCTGACAATGTCTTACAGTTGTCTTACAAAAAAAAACAAGATCAACACTACCATAGATTCTTACTGTAGAGGCAAACATGGATGCTAACTGACATTTATATTGTTTGAATTTATTACCCTATGTACATTTTTATAGACAGCCAACAAATTGTTTCCCTGATTTCCATTAAATCTAGCAATACTGAACTCACTAAAGAAATTTTCTTTGAGAGGAGCATTTATTCCAAACAATAGGCAAAGGCAGCTTTTCATGGATTGTACTGTATATTTAAAAATACATATGCATGACACATTGTTAGGTGTAGATTAATTACATTTTAAAGAGGAGCTGTCATACCCTGTACTATGTCACTGTCAGGGGAGGAAAAAAATAAATAAAAACCACTTTGTCTTTAATTGCACAGTCTGTCTTTCTGAAATCAAAAGTAATCATAGGCTAAGCAAATCACAAAAAGAACAGTTGCCATAAAGAAAGACACTTCTCTGGAAACTTTTCTTTAAAAAGGAGCAGCAATCAAGATGGCTGGGTCCTAATGGAGGATACATTTTTAAAGGTAGTGTTTTTCAAACCTGGCCCTAGGGACCAATTAATCTCATTTGCACAGCCAGTACCAGAGGTGGGAGGAGCTAGGGCAAACTACACACCCACAGTCTCTCAGAAAACATTTACTGAGAGTGACTTACGTAGTGTATTTGATGAGCCAGATGAGTAGCATGAATTCTTGCCAATGACACTGGCAACTGAAAGTGTCATCATATAAAGCCATGCTACAATCAACATGCTATTATATAAACAAGTGACACAACGAAGGGGACAACATGTTTGATATAAAAGTGATGTGACAACTGTCACAAAGTGCACTTACAATGAAGAACCTGTGGCATTAAGGATGTCTAGCAAGAGGAGAATCTGGGTTTAGGGAACCAAGTGGAAGTCTGAAGAGGTGGGTTCTTTAGCCTGAGCTGACATGGCCAGTAACTATTCTCCTCTGACTGATATGACTACATCGCTCCAGGGGGGAAGAGTCAAGAGGAGCAGTGACCTGGTTATGCTTCTCTACAGAGGAGGAACCATTAGTCAATCAGAGGTTGCGAAACAGAGCAATCTGGCAGAAGAGAAGGGTTCAATAACCCACTACAAGTAAGCAAGAGCCATCCCTTTTGCTGGCACGCAGGCCAGGAAAGCCAATGAAACAAAAAAAAAAACCTTCATTTTTGTCAGTGAGCAGACGTTCTTATCCAGCGCAACATACCAGACGCAAGTACATTTAACGTTTAATTTACATGTTTGACATCCAACAGGCGCACTTACCCAGAGAGACTACCAAAGTTGAACATAACGTGCATACAACAAAAAGACATGAAACTTTACACAAATAAGGACACCAGCTATTTTTCCAAGTCCTATGGCCCAAGAGGAGAGATAGCTTTTTTGTATGCTGGTTTTCATTCCAGCTGAGCTCTCTATTAATTAGGTTTTGATTGAGCTGTTAACTGAATACCAATCTTTTTTTGGCATCTCTTCATTTAATCTGCTATAAATTATTTATGAATGCAGTGAGCTGTTGGCAGTGTTTTTATGCTATTATAAAGTTGTTTATCTGTATTTTCTCAATATCTTCCCCTGCATTAATGTCAGGGCTGCTATCTCAATTAATGACCTGTTCAATTGCTTGATTCAGACCCCACTGAACAACTAATTACTTTTAATCTATACAGTTAAATACTGTAAGTGTCTGTTCCTGAATTTTTAAGTGGCTCAAACGAATGGAAATAACTTACAGAAGCACCTTTACTTCTTGTATCCTTCTGGTAAATATTTCCTACAACCATTAATAATGGTAATAAAGAACTAAAAGCTGCTACTTGTTCAGTGAAGTCAAGATCAATAATCAATTAAAGGCTCAATCAAACATAATTAATTGAGAGCTCAGATGGATTGAAAACCAGCATACACACAGGGCCCCCAGGACCAGGACTGAGAAACACTGCTTTAAGGCATTTCACAGCCAGTAGCAGTATTACAACCTCCCGCAATTCTCACACATTTTACCCCTTCTGATACCCCTCCATTTTCAGTAATGGCTCACATATGCCTCAAAATGCTGGCATTAGACCACTGGGTGTCAAGGGGAATGGCTTTCCCTTCTCTCCAATCCATCATGAGACCCTACACACCAGCCAGGTCACTCCTTCCTGCAATTTCACGATGTCTGGCTGCCCTGCCTTTTGCAGCCACTCTGTCTGTTCTGGCCCCAGTGTGGTGGAATGACCTTCCTGTAGTGGTAAGGACAGCAGTCACTGGCTACCTTCCATTGGCTGAAGACTAACACTAATTGTATTGCAGTACTAAATGAGCAAGCGCAGTCACTGAAAGCAGAGGCGGTGGCAAAAAAACAGTATATTCAGGGTCCTCCTGAATTTTAATTTGTCATCTTTGCCTTTCTTTACCAATGTGTTCCAGTGCCTTTACTTTAAATACTGTTGATGGTGCATGAATGTAGGACGTGAGGGCAGGTCAGACAGGAAAAGATCAGGGACAAGCTTTTTTACCAGATGCTTATCAAATCCCTGCATCTGTGACATGATCTCCAACATGGTGGTGACTCTGCCCAATCTTTCTCCTACATTTCTGCAAGCAGTGGGGATAATATATGCAATAAGATATAGAACATTTATTGAATTCACATGCAGTAAACTTCAGTGAAGTAGATCTCTCATTATCACTGAGAAGGTTTAAAAACAGCTGAAAGGGTGTTGAGGAAATAAGATATGTATGTTGTGTGTGTCAGAATAGCTAAAGAGCATGAGCACAGTTATGTGCTTGAGGAAGCGTGTGCAATATGTGAATATGTGAGTGGCTTCACGCAAGTATGCTAAAGTATGAGAGCTCACATTGTAGGATTATCATTATCTAAATTTCTTTTGTCTATGTGATGTATGCCTACCAGTACATACATGCGGATGCGTGCAACACATGTATGTGCATCTCTGAATATCAGTAAAGACATATGAATGTGTAAGCACATGTGTGCATGCATCTGTGTGCAAACGTGTGTGTGTAAGTGTGTGAGATCACATCACTGTTCATGGCAAAAGACTGTATGTCAGTGATTACAATTAGGGGTTTGATTGAGAGTGACTGTAGTGAAGAGAGCCACACGTGGCATCACTCAGCATTACCCAGTGGTGTTGCTCCAGCCTCGCTGCATAGATTTATCCTGAGAAGTGCTGAAATCAGCGGGATGCCAATTATCCCACACTGCTTGTTTTCCCATCAGGTCAACCCTTGTGTGCTCTCTATCTCCATCCCCACTCCCTTGGACACTGAATTCACAAAGAAATACCACATTGATTTCTGCACCTGCTTGTGATTTTCCATCCTGCCTCTTCTCTCTGGGATGCAAAAGCTGTCATCATAGAATACGACTAGTGCAAAAAAACCTTGAATTCACCACACGGGGTGCGAGTCCATGTGTGTTTCACACCAGTGTGATCTTGATCTGCCTGTAATTGACTGACACGAGATGTGCACAAATAATTATCAGTTACCTTCTTCAATTTGCAAAGTACCTCTTTTTGATTGGCATGGCAGCTTTATCAGTCCAGTGCTTTCTGAAGGCTTGGCTCCTCACACACACAGAAGCAAGCTTTGTTTAACATCAGCTGTCAGTAAAGCCATCAGATGTACCAGCAATGGAGCTTGACACTCAGAGACCCAGGCAGGCCGTGAGCCTTTGCTTTTGCATGTCAGATCTAAATTTGGCTGAATCCTTCTTGGAATAAGAATTCATTACTTAAATGCATATCCTATCCAAAAGTGCTTTTACAGCACCTTGAAAGTTTAGTCCAAAGAAAAAAGCTGTCAGCAAGTCCTCTCATGAAATAATATGCATACTGATTTTGATTGTATCCCTTCTTTTCCTAAGGTGCAACAACAGTTTTATAGACCCCAGTAAATGGCATTCTGGAAACATGCGAAGCACAATGAAATCCCTATGCAGTATCTGGGGCTGGTTTGACTGACCACCCCATCGTTCCCCCTGAATATCGCAAGCTCACACACACACACACACACACACACACACACACACACACACACACACACACACACTCACCACCCTCAAAACTAATGGGCCAAGATCATATCCTGGCTGGAAATGGGAGAAGGGGTGATGTCATGATGCAGCACACTATTCTGGCCAGGGTCCAGGCATCCCATAGAAAACAAAATTAATAAATATATAAATAAACAAATCATCCTCCACTCAGTCAGTGAAACTTCATTTATCAGCACTGTCAACAACAGCATATGGGGATGGCCAGCTACTGTGCAGCCTACTGAATGAAACAGCTGAAGCAATCTGAGTATATCTCAGTCTGTAGTATAATAAAAGCTCACATATTTTGCCATGAAGTATACTCATGCATCTGCACCAGCTCACATTAACCAAAATCCTACTTGCTCTGATTTTACTGCAAATTGATATATACATCCCCAACTTACACAGTTTTTTGCTGATGTGCTTTTTTTGGGGTTTTTTTTTTTTTTTACAAAAATGTCAGTCTTGATATGCATACAGTAACTGTACTTTGCATTACCATTCTTAAGACTTAACAACCTCACATAAAAGAATGTTTAATGATTTTCATATGCTGATTCAGACCTTTAAACAAACACAGAGCCAAAATATAGGCAGGGACAGCAGCAAACAAGCCTGCCAAATCTATCACCTTCTTGGCAGATAGCCACACTGACATTGATTTACTGATGTAGAAAAAATGGTAATTCCTATGGTTTAGTAGCAGTGGGAAATGTATGTTGTTTCCATGTGATTTTTCTGCACACACCTTTCTGTAATTATTACACATAATAAATGCTGAGGAGTAAGATATCCAGTCTCCATAATCTAGCCAAAATCCAGTTGAGGTTAATAACTCTAGTGGTAGTGTGTGTGTGTGTGTGTGTGTGTATGTGGTGGGGGGACAGATTGTGAATTATTTTACAGGTCTTTGTCAAGTGTTAATGTGCTTTTTTTTATAACTCCTCAAAAAGAAAATACCATTTTAAGTTTTTAGTGGTACCTATACTTTAATGTTTTACTGTGTGAAAAAGCGGAAGGAAAAAAAAAAACTATTAGCAGCAGTGAGCTGGTTTGAGTAGTTTTGGGTACGGGTAAACTAAGAGTTCAAATGTAAGCTTAAAACTATGGTCCACAGAGAGGAGGTGAGTTGTTTTCTCTTTTTTGCTGTCTTTCTCAGGGTAAATGAAATGGAAAACTTTAATATACTATACACTGGTTGTCATACATGGCACCAGACTGAAAGGCAAACATGAACCTCACACTACAATGGGCTCTGTCAGGGTGGAGCAGAACCATGGATAAAGACAGAAGCTGCCAAGATGTTAGCTCACGCCACAGTGGCAGTGTGTGTAACTTCCACTGATAATTATAATGGCTCCAGAGACTTTGACAAAGGAGATCACTGGACAACACTGACCCACACGTATACAGTAATCACTTTATTCTCAAAAACCATCTAGAATTGAGAAGCTGTTCTACTATTAAAGTATGTAAGTCAAAGTTCAATTTGATGTCAACTACTTTTCATAACTCCAACCCATAGGTATTTGACAGCTACATGCATAGAAAAAATACACTTAAAATGCAGGCTGGGTAGAGCCTAGAGGCTGGGTTTAGCCTCTAGTCTGGGTCTTGGTTAAACTGCGTGTAAAGGAGAAAAGTTAACCCTCTCCAGCCTTCAGCTGCATCCCCAATAACGAAAGGAGGTTAGCTGCAGTGTGTGTGTGTGTTGGGGGGAATCTGTTTGGATGGGGCTGTCAGGGGAATACCGCAATGCTAAGATCAGACTATGGAAACTTCGCATTATTTGTTGTCACTAGTGTTACGTATGTGGATTTTGGACCGGTTTTTATCTCTACTTGGCTTTGTTATATTCACTGTATAAAAGACAACTATGGCTGGGGGACATGATCTTATCCAAACAGCTGTTACAAATATATTCATATATTATACAAATATTTCTAACAAAAAATATACTAAAAAAATACATAAATAAAGGCTCAACCATTCTTTCACCTGTTAATCACTGATTAACCAGTAATGCCCAGAGACAGTGACTGGCATTAAACTGACAGTCATGACTCATGTTGCATCTCTTGTCATTTCATTGTTATTATAAGCAAGGGAGGGAGCCACATCAGGCTCTGCTGTGTTCTGCTGCCACCTAGAGTTCTAATCAGATACGACACCACTGTGGATGATGGAGACTGACAGCTAGTCCAACACATATCCATCCAAGACAATTTGATTCCTATAAGGGTTCAGAGCTCCAAATGAATGGGTAAAAGGTATATTTCTGTGTTAAATAATCCTTCTTTAATCATTACCCTCAGCAAAGTAATTAAATATAGAACACAATATATTTGAAGTGTTCTTTATTTTTATATGAGCTTATATCAAATTAAATTAAAAATAACATAACTCACTTTAATTATTTAAATGTTGTGAGAACTGGTGATGGTGTTTGAGTCGAAGCCCAGTCAATGCCCTTAACTATACTAATTGGCCTGTTAGCACCTTGCCTGGTCTCTTTGTTTTGCGTGTGATGGCTCCTTAGTTATACAGAGAATCTTAGCTAATGGAAGCTGTGAAATTAGTGCTGGGCGGTATGACCAAAATTTGTATCACGGTATTTTTTAAGATTCTGGCGGTTTCACGGTATATTACGGTTTTTTTTTGTTTGTTTTTTTTGCATGACTGGGCCTTTATATAGGCTTGTGGCTTATTCTACTGTCAGGTGTACATAGAATATAAAAACATTTTAATTTCATCATGTATATAATGAAGGCTTTGATTACTATAGGGTTTGCTTGGCTCCACAAAATGACACAATAATTGAAGGAATCAGTTGCATGAAACAGTTGCAGAATGTAACCAATTTTTATTGTGCAAACTGCAACGTAGTAAAAACAGAATTTTAAAAAATACCACTGTCGTTGACAGTCGTGGTCTTCTTTAGAAAACAATTAGCAGCTAACATTAACTACTAGGCATGTCCAGGTGTTTGTCTGGTACTGTGTTTTATCATGTTTTTAAGCATAAAACGATGTAAATAAGTGCTTGCTAACCTTGCTCTACGTAGGCCAGTTCTACAACTTAAAACCGACAGATCCTGAGTAACACCTGACGAATTCATAAAATTAGACAAATGACCGTTGCACTTACCTTCTTGTATTTGTTCCTCCAGCCTTGTAGAGCTGGTTGATTCCTGAATCACCCAGGTTATTAACTGAAATCCTTGTACTAACTCAGGATTCATGAGTCTGAGGACTCCATTAACCCGGATCCTATAGTCCTATGGCTGCTGCTAACACCAGGCGACGCACATTAAAACAATAGTCTGTATCACTCTTATTATGACCTGTATAACATACTCTGCCCATCTACCTAGCGTTTAGCAGGTAACCCAACTGTCCGACGTTCAAATAACTTAATAAATTATCAAAAATGCGCCTCTGAATGTAGTTGAGTTGACTGAGAATGGATCGGAGTAACTACCTACATAGTCGGAAACACAGCGGACCCAGAAGACTCACATTCACTGACTTGAGTTGAGTAGATCCTCCTTCCACCACACTCGGAAACACAGCGGACCCAGAAGACTCAGATTCACTGACCTTAGTTGAGTGGATCCTGTTTCCTCCACAACTCAACAACTGAGTTGAGTGGATCCTGTTTCCTCAACAACTCAAACACTGACTCAAGTGACTCAAAGGACTCGACACACCCGGATCAGTTTAGTGAGTGACTCAGAGGAACCCAAGTCCATAAAAGGAGCCGAGTTTACCACCACTACAGCCTTGCTCCACTCATGCTCAGCGTTTAGTTGCTCCACCACAAAATCATTGTGATTGGCTGCTCCACCGGAATGCGCATTGCAATGATTTGCTGTTGCACACACTGCTGTTCCTTCGCTTAAAAATCACAAATTTTACATCGGAGTAAGCGAAGACGAAAAGCTAGCGTTAGAAAAGGCATGTGTGGCGTGAGAGCATGAGATCTGAGTCAATTGCGTGAGTCTCACGCTCAATGTGTTAGAATTGGCAGCCCTGTACTTTAATTCTCAAGCACAACTGCCCCCTAGTGGATAAGTCCAGGGCTCAATTTATTTCCCAGTACACCCCTGTGTGTCACAAATTGTTGTGTGCCATGGTGTTTTGCCCTGTTAAAGAGAGTAAGTTGTGGGTAATTAATTGTTGTGTTATAAAGTTATAACTGTTAGTAAGAAGGGTACGCACAGTTAATAGGCCCCTCTCAATACACTCTGCACAGCGCTCCATAGCGCTTCTAGCGGCGAACAGTATTATATAATTTGCTGCCTACTGAAGCGTTACAGATGTTGTTTCAGCTATGATACGGTATGGAAAATTCATACCGTACGGGAAATTAAAACAGGTATACCGCCCAGCACTATGTGGAATGACCAATTTCTCAGCTGCATTTCTTTCATTGGTATGACTGTAATAAGACTTATAAGCAGGCATCATTATTTCATCAGTATAAAGTGTCTAATTTATTGACGTCATGCCACTTACCTAATCTGCAAGTGTTCTCAACATGTTTTATGAGAGAAGAAATTTGGTCATTAGAGTAGGATAAGAAACACAGTGTATTACTAAGCTGACCTTTTTTACCCATTAATTGTGTACCCTTGCACTCTATTGAGTATTTATTATAAGTGTGAGACACAGTAATTGTTTGTGAGAACCTCCGTCTGATATTACTTTTTTATGAACAATGCACAGTATGACAGTGTTAGGATCACGATCAAGCTGCAGTAAAAGCTATGTGGAATCATGGGTGATGTGCTTCAAAAGCACAAAACATGAACCACAGACTGGCTGTAACAATTGTATGTCCATTTAACAGACAAGGCAATCATCTTGTTTCTACACTAACTTTGAATTTATCCAACAGGGGACATTGCAGGAAACCCTGTCTTTATGGAGGAGCGACCTGTGTGTGTGTGTGTGTGTGTGTGTGTGTGTGTGTGTGTGTGTGTGTGTGTGTGTGTGTGTGTGTGTGTGTCTGTGTGTGTCTGTGTGTGCGTGCGGGCGTGTGTGTGGGTGTGCGCACGCGCGGACAAATAGTGCAGTTACATTTATGTATACGTGTTGGTTTTGATGGATTGATGGATTTCAGCCATTTAAGAACTTACCCAATTTAAATAGGTCCGCAAGTGAAAAGACATTGTTTTGGTCACCTTCTTACCAAAACTGACGGTCAATAGAGTGCCCTGAGTGGTGATATATAAACTCGGACTTCAATTTCTTCTTCTAATTTCCCGCTTGTATTGGAATCCAACCACTTTGCCGTTTTTTTTTCTTCAAAACAGACCATAATGACTTTTTTCCCCAATCGGATTCGCTTCTTTACCATAATTCCGATATGACGGATGGTATTAAGAGCCAATGAATGACTAGAAACAATTTACATCAACCACTCAGGAAGCTGCAAATCTGAGACGTATACAATGTTGGCTACTTCCGGGACAACAGTGAGGTGTATATGGAAAAATGGCTGCTCTTGATAAAGTGAAGGTGCTTGTTTTGGGAGATTCAGGTTGGTGAAGTGCTGATTTGGGTTTACGTTTAAGTATGTACTGTAAATCATGTTACCTACTCTGTCAAATAAGGGCTTTTTGAAATGGCACGAAACTAATCAATATCTCCGGGCTACGTGGCTCAAACCCGGCGATAATACTGGACTAGTGAGCTAGTTAACCACTTTTATTTTGTTGCTTAGACATGTAGCTTACAGTATTATATTTATGCCAACTTGTTTCTTTAATTACTTTATCTGTTTTCTTTTTGTGACGGTGTTGGGGCTGCTTGTTACACTTCTTTCTGCATTCATTGTAACATTGTGCTGCCTAGCCTAAGTTAGCCTCCGCTGCCTGGTTAACTAGTAGGTTTTATAGATTTCTAGATAGATTATTAATCGATATATTCATTTTTGACGTTTTAGCCTCCATGTGGTTGACAGTACTAACTAAAAGTCCAGTAGTGTAACGTTAGCTAACACATTAGCTATCTAGTCAGTCCCTTTTGTTGGCAATCGGCTAACTGAGATAGCTGAAATCTAACAGGCATTGAGTATGCGTTAGCTAGCAAGATGAAATTGTGTCCTCTTTGATAATCAGTGATGGTTTTGGTCTGTTTTAATATCGTAGGTGTTGGGAAGTCGTCCTTGGTTCATTTGTTGTGTCAAAATCAAGTGCTCGGTAACCCTTCATGGACAGTGGGCTGCTCCGTGGATGTGCGGGTGAGAATGTTGAAAAGAAGGACACTTTGCTAGTTTAGTTGTATGTTATGTTTATGCATGACTTTAACGACCTGTAGTACAGATTGTTCACTTCAAATTCGCGTGAACGACTCCAGTCCTTACTCAGCTAGCTAGCTACCTGCCTATCCACCAAGGGCCACTGGTAGTCACGGTGAATCATTTTTCGACAGGTCCATGACTACAAAGAGGGCACTCCTGAAGAGAAGACCTACTACATTGAATTGTGGGATATTGGAGGATCCGTGGGCAGCGCCAGTAGTGTGAAAAGCACCAGAGCCGTTTTCTACAATTCCGTAAATGGTGAAGAGGAGCAGCTGCCTGTAGATCACATGATGAATGGAATACATTTGACATGCATATGTCAGCAGATTCTCATTAAGTTGTCATATTTGGCTTATTTTTTTTCCAGGAATCATATTAGTCCATGACTTGACAAACAAGAAATCCTCACAGAACTTACACCGCTGGTCATTAGAAGTCTTGAATAAAGATTCATCTCCAACAGGAGTTGTTGTCACAAATGGGTATGTGTCTCTGGCTCCAGTAAGCATTCGACTTTGATGCGTCAAGCTTTTGAAGAAGGAGCCGCTTCCCTTTTTTTATGCAGCTTGAAGCTCCTTTGCTCTTTTTCCTCCTGTACGCTTCCAGTGACTATGACAGGGAACAGTTTGCTGACAACCCCATCCCTCTGCTTGTGATCGGGACGAAGTTTGACCAGATCCCAGAGAACAAGCGCAACGATGTGTTAAAGAGGACCGCGTTCCTGTCGGAAGACTTCAACGCTGAGGAGATAAACCTGGTGTGTGCTTTTGTTTCCTTGCTTCTCCCAGCTCAGGTGTTGAACGAGCCGCCATACATTTAGATGAGCTTCAAACTAGCCACCGGTCCGAAAATGATGCATACTGCTGGCTTGTCAGTAACATGATCTGGAAATCAATTCAATTCCCATTCATTTGAGAATGTGTGACAGAGACCACTGATGTGATCACTGTCAGACTAATTCAATAGACTGAATCCTGTGCTGTTTTCAGCTTGAATACTTGAGCCCATCCACCCTCACTTTAAGTCTCTCCTGGCCAGCCTCTCTTCATTTTTCCTCTTATTTGATGTGATGTAGTTAAGTGTGGTTACTCTTTTGGGTGTTGTTTTGTATATAAAAAAATTAGAGAACATTGGTGTGTTTGGATCATTGCTGGGTTGGGCCTGGGTTGAACACATGAACATAGCAGTAATCCTTGGTAGTATCTAAATATATCTTCTTACAGATGTACTTAATATGACAACACAGTTCTCCAGACAAATTTCTCACACTTGTTTCGACTTTTACAGGATTGCACAAATTCAAGGTATTTTGCAGCAGGTTCATCAAACGCAGTGAAGTTAAGCAGATTCTTTGACAAGGTGAGAATCACAATGTTGTTGTATCAATGTCATTGGTTTTGCTTTAAGGTTCCAATAGCAAAAGGTCTGCATTTACCTGGTTTTTATCTTTCAGGTGATAGAGAAGAGGTTCCTCACAAGGGATGCAAATCAAGTTAGTCTTTTTTTTTTTTTTTTTTTTACTGCTACCTTAAATAGACCATTATGTTGAAAATTTAGAATGTTGAATTTCTACTTTGGATTTAAACAAAGGCTGGAAATACATTGTAAACCTGTGATTGACCTCTCATTGTAAATGTTCTCTTGCACTCCTCTCCACAGATGACTGGTTTTGCAGACAGGAAACGCTTCAACTTCAAGAGCCTCCATTACGACTGAGCAGGGTGCCAGCAGGTTGAGGACGTGTGGCCTAATCACCCTGAGGACAGTCACATCTCTGCGCTCCTTTTGCCAATGATAGACTCAAAGTCCTCTGCCTGGCAGACTGACCAGTGATGCCTGTAAAACTATACACACCACTGATGCAGCACTAAGCCACCCGCAAGTGAATTGTTTCAGAGTACATGAGACACCATCCCTCAGCCTGCATGAAGAGTCGTCTTGAAAAAGCACTGTGATAAAGGGCATATGAAGCGAAGGCAGACCATAGCAGCAGGGGGGCTGGAAAGGAGATGTGTTTCAGAGGCTTCTGTGTGGGCTTTGCTGCACACTGGTGGATGAACGGCCTCATTACTTGAGGGGAGTGATCGTACCATAAGGGGTTAAGTGAGACATACCTGCTTACTGCAGGCCAGCCAGGAGCAATCTGTGCTCAGTGCATTTTAATTTGGGACAGAGTCCCGTTTTTTAATCCAGTTGTGACATTTGAATGTCTTTTAAGAAAAAAGTATATATGGGAGTGTTACTGTTTTACAAGAAAATCAGGGCCATGGGTGTGTTTTTTTCCATCTGATTTTTGTTCATTTGTCACATTATTTTTGTCATTGTCACTCCCTCACCAGTCTCAATGTAGGCACAAGAAAAAAACACAGCCTTGATATTTACAGAATTGCACTAAATCTTCTGCATTTTGAATGGCTGAAAGACTTATTGTAATTTTTGATCACGTTTGATAGAGGTGACTTGATATAATTTGATTCATGTTAAAGCTTTTGGATATTGATAAATTGGGGTTATGAATCCAGAGTAGTAAATGAATAAGATTACCAAAGTCTTTAGTGTTCATTCTGCTGTTTCTTTGTAACAATTTATAAATAAATCACTTAATTGTGTCATTGACTGTATAAACAATAACCCTTAAATTGTAAATATGTACAGTTCTTTTGACATTTTGTGTGTCTATAACTAACAAATTAAGTGGTGTGATGCAGTTTCAACTACAAAGACAAGCACTAGTTGATTATTTCCAATGGAAGGTACAGACCAACACTGACAACTGCTGGGAAATTACACAGATCAAGCGATATTTGATTTTGTTTTCCAGTCCAACTTTACATTATGTTGCCCTAAAATCTCAGATTTAGACTGTACCTACTTAGGTTTGTTCACCCCTCAGGCAACCTGGTGACCTAAGGCCACCATGCCTATGCTGGCTGTTAGAGTCACTGTTACTCATCACATATATATGTATGTGTGTGATACATAAAACACGCATGGACACATATTTTCTGTAGAATAAGACATTAAATTAGACTTACTTTCAGAATTACACACAGAATGGAACTGTACACTCAGCTACATACAAATGACATCACACAATGTCACAACATTTTACTTTTTCAGACAGGCTACACGACTATGGCATTATTTACACTGTTGACCTCCTGTTAATCTATGTTTTTGGACTTGGTAAATCAGAACAATGCCAATCTGACATTAAACTGTAGTCCAAAAGTAAGATTACAGTAGTTTTGAGTAGAAAATAATTCCACAGACAATTTAGTCACAGGTCAGAGTATTCAGCTTTGAACCCCAGATACCAGACACCACAGCTTCACTGAAGCCATCCATTTCTAGTATGTGAAGCCACCCCTCATTTCCACAGCCTGCTGATGGGTGGAGCTTGAGTTAAGACAGCAGTGGCAGGGTTCTCTTTGGTCAAGTCCTGTAGTGGGCAGTGAGGCCCAGTCACTGCTAGCCCTATGTGTTCACTTTCTTCCTGGACTTTAGGAAGGGCTGATGAAGCACATCATACAGCCGTCTTGCCTGCGAGGGATGCACAACAAAATATGACCCGTAGGTAATGACGTGTCAATCACAAACAACTGTAAATGTGTATTATAAAAATAATAGACATAATGTTGGCATGGCGATGGCAACTTTACATGTTAAAAAGCACACCTAATGAAAACAACTGTGGCCATACAACGCTGCGGGTTTGGACTATGCTAAAATGGCTGTCTGTCTTTACATCCTGTAATATCACAGAGAAAAGAACATTCACTCCCTCATGCATCTTACCTTCTGTGGACCTAATCCTGGACAGAGGGTAAGTTCCTCTTTAGAGGCATTTATTATCCCCTCCAGAGACTGTTTTGGGGAAAGAAAAACAGTAAAAAGAACAAGTAAGCCCTGCTGTAAACAAGAGCAAGTTCCCCAAAAAGACAGTGAACAGAGGGGTTTAAGCATCTGTGTGTATTATGAATTATGTATGTGTTTCTACAGGAATGATCATTTAAAACTTTTCTGCAAATACGTCTTACTGAAAATGTGGACAGAAGGGTCATGGCATCTGTCTTGTTGACTGACTTCACCGTGGTCAGACAGTCAGTCACCTGTGAAAAAGACATGGGACCTGTTGTTAGAACCCAAGCGAGGGTGTTGCAAAAAAACTGTTCCCCTTGTGGTAATGACTCCTGAACTGATACAAAACTTTAATCCACCTGCAAAAATGATTCATCTGTGATCTGAGACACATTCCTGTTTCACAAAAAGAGAAATTGCTATATAGGTATTAGTAACATCTCCAGGTTAAATTCAGCTGATATGGAAATATGAATACATGTTAGACCACTAATATTGGTCTAACCAGGGCCCTCCAGGTGAACTTTTTTTTATTCCCTAGACACGTTTACTATGCTGCTGTCTGTGACAAACACAATAACTTTCCTCTCAACTGCACATACCTTAGACAGGTAGTCCTTCTCTACATGTTCCTTCAGCAGGTCTGCAGGCTTCTTCTCATAGGATTTGTATGTTTCCAGGTAGCGTCCTGCCTCCTCCGGGCTTACACATGTAATGCAAAATAAAATTACAGCATTTGATTTGAATGACACATTTAACCAATTGTTAATTTTTAGAAAACAGAGTGATTTAACACAGCAATGTAATTTGAATGAATAAATTAGACTGTTTGCTAAATCATCTTTTCATCAGCATCCCCCTCACCTCCAGGCCAAGATGAGTGTGCAGTCTGCCATGACGCAGATACGAGCCAGCTCTCTCAGGGCATGGTGGGGGTCTTTCTGTGGCAGGGTACAGAGAGAGGTGACAGTAAAAAAAGAGGGACTGAAACAAATTCCAAGTTAAAATTAACATTATCCCAACTGGAAAGACGCAACAGTGATCACACTTAGTGCTACACACAGTTTAGCGATTTGGCAAATATTCCACGGTTTCAATAAAATGTAACATCAAATGTATCCCTAAAAAAACTTGGTCTTACCACGTCAACCTGCACCAATAGGACCCTCAGAGTGAAGGTTTGGCCCAGCTGCTTCAGACGGTCGTGGATGTAGTTGGGGTTCAGGTTGTGGTATCTCAGACTAAAGGTTTATTGATCCAAAAAAACACCAATATGAACAGCAGTGCACACATATTAGTTAGAAATATTTCCAATCAACAACACTGACCTGAGGAAGAGGGCACACGTCGTCTGTCCCAGGACATAATCTGGGACCACATCGCCAAACTCCCATGGCACACTCCTCACAAACTTCAGGATGGGGTTACCTCTCTGGAGGAACAACAGTACTGCATGCATTGAAAGGAGAAGACATGGTTCTCAGGACACACGGTCCCAATACACTCTCACACAACACTTTCTTCAGACGGAGTCGCTCAGATTAAAAATACAAAATATTGTTCAGACATAAATCTTCTGCTATGAATCTTAATTAGCTCTTTTTCCCCCCCTTAGACGGGATGTGAAGACAGCTTCCTGTAATTCTCACCTGTCTGGGGCTAACAATGATGCTGTTCCCTGTGCCGGCTGGTTTGGGGGCGCTGCTGGAGCCAGAGTCTGACCTCTGACCAGCCCCTTGCTCCTCCTCGCCCTGTAAAGACTCCACCTGAGGAGCTGGGGGAATGCAGCTTGAAGTTTCCGCTCCAGTCGTCTCATTCTGGGGCTTAAGTGTTCCTGTGGAACACACCTGACCCCCTGATCCTCCTCCAGCCACCCGTTCCCCCGGTCCCACTCTAGCCACCTCTCCCCCTGAACATGGCCCTCCCAGACCTGCTCTCTGAGGGAGCGGAGCATTTTGCTGAGGAGCATGGCGCTTACTCTGGACAACAAAATCAGCGTAAGACAGTGGCTGGCCAGCAGGATGGGGTGCAGGCTGTGTTTCTGACTCACATGATGACGGGTTTCCTTCACTACTTTTGGTCGACGGTTTAAACAATGGCTTCACCTGCACAGAGGGGAGGTAGCAGGGTCCATTAACTCCCAGTAAATGTATTATATGTGCAAAGTCCTATAGCTGTGAACAGACTTAGTTCAAGCTGAGACACGTTATTTTTACAGATCTCCATGTAAATTTTACAAGTTTGTTCTTGTACATGTAGCTAAGACGACTGGACAATTAGAATATGTACAGACACTTTCTGGATTCAAAGATTTCATTAAATAACGGTTCATAATGAACAGCAAACAGCACACATTTGTGACGACAGCTAACAGCCAAGGCCCAAAGAGAAAACCTTGGAAGATGTTAGTGAGTCAGCCAAGCTTGAAAATTGCATGCATGTGTAAACGTTAGCTTGATAGTAGAAAGTTCATTCTCGCATACGCGCCACAATAAGCTTTTGTTCTACTTAGCCTGCTATAGCTAAATCAAATCATTTCAGTTCAGGAGTTACACCTAATTCTCAGATAGCGCAACACTGAATAAAAAAACACCCTTATCACGTAAGAAACTCCCATTCATTAAGTCATTATGCTTCATAACATTACTAATGTGCACTGATATTCTACATCTAACTAGCTAGTTGCTAACATTAAAAACACGTAAAACTCATGAGTACAAACCGGAGGTCTTTCTTTGGTAAAAACAGAATCGTCCAGATTAATGTTAAATTTCTTTTTCTTCTCCATCTGTCAATATACGGAAAGCAGGTTATTAAATAATAGCGACAAACTACAAACAAACACTAAACGATTTGTTTAGGCTTCGGAGAAACCGCCGCCATACAAAATACATAGACATTACCAATTGAGAACAGATGTAATCGAGCCGTTTCTTGGCGTTCGGCTACGTCATAGGCGCTGCGCAACACTTGTCCAGAATCGCAGCCACTCTATGTGATCTCGAAACAGTTTTTAAGAGCAACAGTTCACAGTGAGGCATGCTGCTCAGACCCACTGATATTTAAATGATCTGAATATTTTAATGGAGGACATAGATGAGTAGCAAAGAACATAAATTTATTGTAATCAATAGTGGACTTGCGCAGCGATTGCTCTAAACTGATGACAAAAAGGTAACGTCGTGTGAGCGTCGCATTGAGCAACATTCACCAGCCAAGGGAACTGGTGGAAGGAAAACCATCTTGGACTTTGAACTGGTGTTGGTGGTTCAGTAAGGAACACTCTTCCCTCAGGAACCAGTAAATAGTGAATTCTCAACACTATTTACTTCCACTGTTATTCCGATTGCAACCGTTTTTTTTTCGTCCAGTCTTACTCTCAATGACCAACCATCATCAGCTTGAGCATGGGTCAGAATGAACTGCTCTGCATCTCAGGTATATTTTGTCCCTCTCAAGACCCCTCTGTCAACCTAGACAACACTACGGTGTCTGCTTCCCAGACCGTCAAGAGCCTTGGAGTGACACTTGACTTTATCTAACATTTACAGAATGCGTAGCATTGGTTGGGCCTGCAGATTCATCCTCTACTGCAGGATCAGGAGGAATCAGTTCTTACCCGCCACCTGCACGGGTCGTCTGTGTGTTGGGTAGCGCATTCACATACTGCATTGGGTTGATGTGTATTCCATGCAGGCAAATCATCCTTAGCCACTCGGTAGCAGACGCGCAGTGGGGCGTTCAGCACAGCCTGTGACAACCACAGGTATGGAGATACGCTGTTTTTGAAGGCGTCATACAGAGCTAAATCCTGTGAATCATCACGTAATTAATAGTATAGTATAGTAGGACCCCTGCAAATACAGAGGTTTGTTCACGCAGTCCATTGTTTTGTCTAACATTGCCACCAAAGTAAGGCTGCTTGAACTTTGGCTGAAAGTACTACGATTACTCTGTTGCGTGCTCACCAGGGTCGGGAGCACGCGGACATCAGTACTCATAGATTTTACCGATTTAAATGTGCAGGTACAGATGACACAAAGAGAACATATTTCAATATGCGGCACCTCTTGCTCACAGAAACGTTTTATGCCACGTCCTTATTCAATCTATAGACTATGGTGTATTTTTGAAAATCTGGCAGAGGGCGCTAGAGACACATATATGTGTTGCTTCAGTTCAGCGAGGGGTCTGCAGATGGAGCATGCGGGGCACATTTCGCACGTTGCGTCCGCAGTTATGCGAATGGAGTACTAGCTCAGGTTGATATCACCGTTTCTTTTCTGTGCCTATGTTAATTTTACTTATGCAGAATCACGAGCCACTTCACAACACTACAAAATATATCGAAGGGAAGGATTGATTTTAGATCTGAAACATTGGTGTTTAATATGCTTATTTATCTTCATTTGCGTTAGAGATTATAGAATAATTTGCATAATTAAAAACATGGCAATAACTTCTGGGTTGCACATTTAAATCTGTTTGTCATTCTTATACAATGTACTCGCAAATAATGGGGACTGCAGTCGAGAAAGCTCGAGCTTTGAGAGTTGAGCATCGAGATTTGAAATACTTATTCAAGAGGTTGATGCGAAATTTAAGATGCAATTTCAAATGAACAGTTTAGCTTGGACAGACAGACACAGGTCAAATGCATGCACCCACACGTTCGTGCTCACACACATGTTCTCTCGCGCGCGCACACACACACACACACACACACACACACACTCTCTGCTTCCCCCCTCATTCTTCCATCTCAGAGCTCCCATGGAGAAACAAACGGAGAGAAGTCGCGGGAATTCCCTCGTGCCCGGCAGTGCGGTGCAGTAACAGGTGCAGCGATGCTCTCTCCTAGCTCCCTCTCTTCGCTACCGCAGGACTGACTTCATAATGACATGATTACTGTAACCTTTGCCGAGGGATAATGAAGCGTGGAGCTCTGGGGCTGTCTCTGTGTGTGTTACTGCAGAAACCGCAGACCGGGGAGTCTGGGCCTGGGAGAGAAGGGGGGTTACAGACTAGGGTTAGATCTTAATGCCTGCATGTCTGCTTTGTGGTGTGCTGTGATACTGTTGCACTGCATCCTCGCCACAGGGAATAGAGCAGTGTACAGTATTTTTATTCATTGTGTGTGTGTCTGTTGAGAGAGTACAGGAAAAAGGAAGTTATAAAATTGATTTACATTGCTGAGTTTATTTTTATTTTTGAAAATGAGCCCACTGAATGCATGATGAAACAGCTCAAAATCAAGGTCAAAGTCTTAAGGAACTGCTTGTTTTCTTATTTTTCAAGAGTGATATAGGTATATATTAGTTTTCAGAATGAATTTGCTACATGGACATTCAGAGTCACTATTTTCCATATAATTTATGTGTTGGAGGTTTAAGACTGATTTCAAACTGTGCCAGCACTTTTACTAGTACAACTCCAAACTGATGCTACAAAGGAGAACTGCCAGATTCTTCAAAAAATTTTCCTCAGAGTGTCAATAACAGACAGTATGCATTGCACTAGCTGTTGCTGACTGTTAGTGTAGTCCTACGAGCAGTACTGGCTCTGTCTGTTTAGCAGCAGTGACACTGGCAGCAAAGTTTTGTTTGCAACATCCATTCCTCCCCCATCCTCGCGCCGGCTGAAGGAACACGATGACATCACCCCCACCATCAGGAGCCTGTCTCTCTGATAACTGCATGCTCCATTAGATCACACAATCCCTCACTTTTTCTGCTAAAGGCAGGGGGAGACTGCTGCTGCTGTCGGCCAGGCTGAGAGAGGACAGCGGATAGATTTATCAGTTTCTCTCCTCTCCTCTCCTCTCCTCTCCTTTCCCCCGTCCTCTCTTTTCTCCCCCTCATCTCTCCTCTCTTCTCTCCTTTCCTCTCCTCTAAAGTTTTCTATTCTACAGCTCCGCTGCTCTCTCTACCTCTCTCTAAGATTATGCAAGTTAAGAATTACAACAGGACACTTGTTGCGCTAGGAGGCCACTGCTTCCTTTCTGTGTGTAGGGATGTAAGAATGCATGTGTTCATCTCTTTGTGTGTTTGCATTTGTGTGTGTGTGTGTGTGTGTATGTGTGAGAGAGAGAGAGAGACAGAGAAAGAGTGAGAGAGGGAAAGAGAGGGAGGGAAGGAGAAGGAGTAAGAGGGTTTGTGGGGGACGGTCCCAGCATGATCTGTTTGCTAACTGGAGCAGAAAGATACACAGCGGATTTGGGAGACAGAAGGCCCCCTGCGATGTGTATGCTCAGTACTGACCCTGCACCAGTAACCAATCCACTCCTGCCACTCTCTTATCTGTGTGTTCCCATGTTGTTTCAGTTGCTTCAGCAGCATTCTCTGCCCATCATCTCTCAAAACCGAAGGGAAGTGAGTGGCATAATTCCAATGTGTTTTACAGTAAGATGCGTGTCAGAGTGAGTGTGTGATTGCACAGCAAACGCTATGGTAGAATTCACTGTTACTCTATTATATTCTTCCAATGCCTCTCAGAAACTGATCATGTGCTCTAGACATAGCTGTTAAATTTTGTCTAACAAACAATTCTGCACTGTATTGAGATATGAATGGACAGCCTAAGGAAAAAAAACATTTCTAATAGAAGAATGAGTACACTTATTAATGCATGGCTGTGGTTGGATGTAAGAATGTAGCTGTTTTCCTGAGACACTGCAGGCGACATTATGAGGCTGCAGTGACAGCCACAGAGAGGCCCTCGACCGGGCCACCTGATCGCCCTCTGTGGTCTCTGTGTTGAGGAGGAGCATTCCCCTGCCAGATTCCTCACTGGAGGCCCCAGGGTCTGGGGCCTGCCCGGTTTACAAATTAACTCTCTCGCTTTACACGTTTGCGTCCCTTAATTCATCCGCGCTCTTTCAAGCCAGCGCCGGGCTCCTTTGATCACTTTGCCGCGAGAGTGTGTGTTAACAAGTTAATAGGAAAGCCCAGGAGCTGGTCGGGGATGAAAGATGGAGGGCCCCCCGTTTTGTCCGGACCCCCCTCGGCTTTCCCTCGCAGCCCTCACAGAAGCGCACACACACACTGGAGACCCTCCGGCCCTTCTGCAGCTTCTTCATTATATCAAAGTCCTGCTGCTTTATTGGAGCCAGGCCGGCCCAGCATGGGCACCAGAGATAAGTTGATGTGACAGCAGCCAGCTTCCCACACAGATGCTGGGGTCCTGGCTGTGGAGAGAAGTGGGGGGGGAGCGAGGAGCTTAAGGACAGCAGAGAGATAAGGCCAAGAGGGAGGAAATGGGGGGTTGTAGGGATTGGGTTGGGGGGGTGCAGAGGAAGGAGGGACAGGAGAGTACAGGCAGAAGTTTGGGGAGGGGGGCAGGGGCTGTGGGGGACAGTTCCCGGAGTGGGGGTCGTTGGGGACATGAGGGGTACAGGGGCGGGAGGGGCAGGAATGGGGGATTAGGGACTGTTTAGAGTGGCAGTGATGGTGGGTGAGTGGGTCAGAATTATCACAGACATATACACACTCAGTCACAGACGAGCAAACATCCGTATACATCTTGGAAACAATTCAGATTTTATCATGAAAGGTACTCTCCCCAGAACACCTTGGCAGACACTTGATCCTGTCCCTTTGAGTGTCCACTGGCCTGCCCCCTCCCCCACCACCAGGATAACACCCGCACAGACCAATTGGCCTACATGTCCACATGGGCCTGGAAGGCCGTGGTTCTGTTTAATTAATGGGGCTGTGTAGCTGGGGGGGGGACATCTGCCTGCGGACCTAGTGCCGGGTCCTTGACCCCGTGGGGGTGGGGACGGGGGCAGGGCAGTAGCCGGGGCCATCCCAGAAAGGGCCCGCAAGCAGATGGTGCCAGCTTCGCTCTGAAGGCACGCTTATGACCGCCAAAATCAAAACCCCAGCCAGACCCCAGCGCCCTTCACTCACTCTCTGGGCCTGTCAGAGAGAAAGGGCACCTGATGGACACACACAGGCGGACGGTAACACGCACACTGTACACACACTCACCACTTCCACTTTTTAAGTCGGTCCGGATAAGAGTGTCTGCTAAATGAGGATAAAATAATGAAATGTAGTTCAGAAAGTGTTCTATTGAAATAAAAGTCTTTGCCCAGTCAGTGGTGAAACACATGAAAAGAAGCAGGACTTTAGTGCACACTGGAGGTCAGATCTCACAAATTTCAGAAATGATTTAGAAATGATTGCTTTTAATGTCAACATCCCAAATCCTGTGTGGAGGCAGATGTGAAACAGATACGATAAAGACACAAACCAGACGGTATTAAATGGACTGGGTTGCATATTTTTTCACAGCCCTGCAGGCAGAGACTGCTAGAGACATGCCATACTGTCCCATACAGCAGTAAAGCCTATTTATGAACGCTGCATTTTCCTGTGCCATGAATACTGTGTAATATTACCACATACATGCCACGCACAAAGAGTGGAAAGAGATACATGAACAGTGTTTTTAAAACGCTGTTTATCTATCTATAAAATTGAACAGTGACTTGCTTGCCACCGACACAAACCAGCATGGAACCTCAAACATATTTTGTTATAATAAATATCACACTGGATTAACCAATGTCTCTTCTTAAAACAGCTCCCGCAAGATTACATTGGAAAGATGGTTGGTCATTTATTTGACTCAGTTTTGCTCATGCTCGTATGGACACTACATATAGAACATGCCCAGCCCTTGGTCGTCCCTTGCATACAGCCGGGCGCACTTATCAAAGTGCTATTTAGTCACTGTTAAGCTTTTGGCCGTGATGCCGTGCTCCTTGTTTCCACGGCGTTGCGTTGGCCGGGTGCCTGGGACCGAACTGCTGCCTGACTGTCAGTCTGTAAGCGCGACCCCGGCCCCCCCGCGTCCCCCCCTCTGGTGCGGGGCTGTGTCGAGCTGTCAGCCCCTGGTGGAGGCCTGCCAAGCCGCGTGTCCCGGGCAGCGGAGCAACGGTCGGCCCGCGCTGGCTGCTCCGCTCCACACCGCCGCCACTTAGCGAACCCCACACAACAGCTTGAGCCTCCAGCTGCCCGACTGCAGGATCGCTGTGGCCCCACGCTGGGCAGACAGATGCCCCAAACCGGCGCACCCCCACCCGCCCCCACCTCCTCCTTCATCAGCCCCACTGCCCCATACAAAGCTCCCGCTTACCCCCCCCCCCAGCCAACCCCAGCCCCGTGCCAAACTGCCCAAATATTCCCCGTGCTCTCCTCTCCCCGCGGAGAGAAAGGCCGTTGCCAAGCTGCACAGATTTTAATGGAGATCAATCCTGCTTTGTTGTTGATTGCAGAAAACTTTGCTTTTGACTCCGTAAATGCTGTTTAGGTACTTTGGACAGCAGGTAGAATAAATGTGCGCTCTGTATGATGAGGTGCAATTTATGACAGAGACATATACCTTGTGTCATACTGATTGCTCTGTTTCAAACTTCACAACTTGGGGGTGTTACTTTTTTTAAATATCAGTATCTCTACAAAAGGTTGGTTTCTTTGCAGTACCTTAGCATGTGCTCTTATCCAGAGCAATGTACATTTTTACCTTTTATCCATTTCATAGCTGGATATTGTTGAACACCTTGCCCAAAGATACACCTGCAGTCCACCCCAAGAGGATATCAGTGACAATAAGCAGAGAAAATCATGATCAGATGATGACAAACCTGCATTTTTACTCATTTACTTTATTTCACATTTTCATCAGTTAATTTGCTTGGCTGGTGCTCTTATCAAGACCGACTAACATACCTTACATTTGACATACTGCCCATTACACAGCTGGTTACTTTCTTACGGAGACACTTTGGGTTGGGTTCCTTGCTCAAGGACACAACAGGCAACGTCCCACCTGGAAACCAAACCTGCAACATTTGGCCGCAAGTCCTGGTCCTTAAACCCCTATCCTACACGGTTGCCCTTTAACTGCTCTTCTTAACCTTCAGATGCGTTGGCTACTCTGCAGAACTCTGTCCCTCTGCTCACTCCCACACCCAATTTCCCCTTGTTAGCTACAGTATCATTCCCTGTTTCCCTGCCAGAACTGCTACCCTGTTTCCCTGGGGCGGCCGCGGTCTCGGGAGTGGCCCCGGCCAGCCTGTGTGCTGTCGGTCTGCGGTCTGTTCTCCAGTTGTGACAGGGAGGGGAGCCTTATGATGACAATTAGGAGCTGTTAGAGAGCACAGATGAGAACGGCAGACAGGAGGGAGGGGGGGTGAGGCAGGTGGCAAGGAAGCTGGGACACAATTAACAAACATGCAGAAAATACTCACTAATGAGCAGGGCCAAAGCTCGGGGGGGTGAGAGAGGGAGAAGGGGGGGGGGGGGTGTACAGTACCACTCCAGGGAGGGCGGCAGTACTTTGGGAATAGGGCAAATGGTAGAGAGGATGCAAGAGAAAGAGGAAGGCTGAGAAGATGAGAGAGGTGTGGAAAGGTCAGGGAAAGAAAATGAGAAGCCATGAGAATATCTGTTAATTACGAGAATGATGACAAAGGTACAAAGAGGTACAAAACAATGACAATCAGTGGAAAACAAAAAAAGAAAAATAGTTTTGTGGGCTTACATTTATATATCTAAATACATATATGTTTATATATGTAACTTTGTTAAGAAACACATTATGCCTGGTCTCTGGCCTCCTCTTTGAGAGTCTCCCCCATGGGTCTCTGTAATCAAGGTCCTTTTCCCCCTGACCTACTTACCCTGCTGATTCTACTGTTGTGTGTTTGTGAACGAGGCAAACACAAGCGTCGTCCTTTTGTTTGCTGGGGGGCGAGGCCCTCGCCCCCACCCTGGAAAACAAACAGTCCTAAACCAACAATAACAACAACACAGGAATGACATCTATTGTACACAAGACTCTCATTGTAAATGCACAAAAGAGGTATTGTGCTACCCTCAGTCACCTCAACATGGTAAACTACTGTGACAAAAAATTGGGCATCACTCTGTGCTGCTGTACACTGGTTGTAGTTGTATCTGCGACAGCCATCCATGCTTTAGACTCACTTTACACCTCACTTGGCTATGCTCAGGGAAGGTGTTCATACATGCCTTGCTATTACACCTGAGGTGACACAGTAAATGATGTCTGTTGATGTCTGTTGTGATCACTGAGGGTACATTAAGGGTCAATCCCACTGAAACAGCGCATGGCTCCATGGCTACCTGTCAGATGCTCTTACCCCCCTCCCCACCTCTCTGAGTCCTATGGGGCATCTCCACCCACAGGTCCACCTGGAAGACTGCCCCCCCCCTCTCCCCCCAACACCTTCCAACCCCAACCCAGAGGTGTGACTCAGATGCACCCCCCCCACCTCAGCCCTAATTGACCATAAATGTCATTGTGAGTGAGACTCTAATTCTGTTCTAGTCAATTAACTCCTTCTCTGACTCAGAGCAGTTAATTAGAAGATGTAATCACAGACATTAGACTTTAAAGACAGAACACACCAGTCAACATTTATTTGGAGGAGAAATCAACCTTGGTCTATCTCTCAGGGTAGAATAGATGGGGGAAGGGGGGAGCGGGTCATGTGACTTCAGATAGAGAAATTCCAGAGGGAAAATTATGCTCATACACCTGCATCTCATCACGGTCTCTGTTTTTGCCTTTTTTTCCTCTAATAGGGAAGAGTACTACTTTATTTTGCTATTCTGTCAGAGCAACTTAATGCCATTTAAATCTACCATAATGGGGGAGTTAATGAGTGCATAAACATACATTTCTGCTGTGTGCATTAGAAAAAATGTGTTGCCAAGTTTGCCCATTAGAGGATGCTATTAGTTGCGGGTGATGCAGTCTTCTCCGCTAGCCTCGTACCGTGTCAGTACTACATGTGTATGTCCTATGTGTAGAATAGATCTTCATCCTGTTTATGAGCATTGCATTATGTCAGGGCTCTGTGTAGGATTTATTATCTTCTTGGTTGCTTAAGTGCTCTGTGCATGTGTTCTGGGTGTGGAGTCAATAACCTGACTGTATGAGTGTAGAAAGTATATGCGCTGGGTGTGGAACTGATCTACTTCCTGGCTGTGCTACATTGTATGCACTATGTGCACAGTACATCCTGACTGTATCAGAACTGCATGTGAATGTCATATGGGGTATAGAGCTACATCAGCTTTTTTTCTTTTTATATCACATTTGATTTCCCTTGTGTTGCTGTTTGAGTAATATGTAGGAGTTAGATATCACACTGTTTGGGATTTTTCCCTCTCACTTTGTTTGGACACCAACCAGTGGGTTTACTGCATTGCCTCCCATACAATGTGAAGTAACATTACATTTTAACAATGTCACTTTACTTTAAAAGAATCACAAAGTCAGAGAGCAAATGCTACAGGCCATAAAAGGACATTCAGGGACTGGTTTATTCAGATATGCAGTTCTTCTGCAAGAGTGCAGATTTCACCTCAGGTTTCAGCACCCTGGAGAGCAGCAGATATGGAAAGTATGGAGGGTAATGCAGTTTAGAAAACACACACCTACGGGTAACTACATGGCTTGCATGATACTTACCCCTTGCTTTGCACACTAGTGCATACTTTGTTTCCTCCTCGTACTCTTTTTATAACACTGGCACATTCTTAGCATGAGGTCCCTGATATTATTACTGTAAATGTTTAGTGATGTACAATGGTTGATACTATAGCAGAGAAACACCTGATGATGAAGATGAGTTAAGTATATATATACTCCATGTCAAGATGTGTCTTCACACAGATTTGCAAGACAGTGCTGTCTTCAAAAAATGAATAAAAAAAGAATAAAGTTTAGAATAACATCCAGTCTGTTGTCAAGGTTAGACTCTCATCTGTCTGTTGTCAAGGCAGGACACTACAGAAATTGTTCTTCTCTCAATAACTGAGGCCTTTCACTTTGCAAGAGAAGCTTTGTCTTCCTCTGCTGAGATCCCACTGGATCTTTTTGAAGCATTCAGCATAGACCAGTGGTCCCTGAGATCTTAACAGGTACCGCAATATCAGGCAGTGCTCTGAACTGGATTACCTCCTGCCTCTCTGCTTCTTCTAATCAGATAACCAGGAGAGTTCCTCGGAGTTCAATGCTTTGACACCTTCTGTTTTTCATTCATACTTCATTTTTTTCTGCTACTGTTTTCCTACCATTGTTCCATTTGTTCTTGTGACCCACAGCTCACCATATGCATAACAGAGTGTCTATCTGAATTCTCTTCTTGGACATCATCCATCACCGCAAACTCAATTTCTCCAAAACAGACGAAATCTGGTTCTTAGACAATAGAATTAGATGAATCTGTTTCTCAACTACCTACTGGAGGACACTCATGGTTTGATACATTACGCAACCCCATTTAGACTACTACAACTCTCTGTTGTTTCCTTGTGTTTGCTGTCTCCGAAGTCTCCCAAAATATACTCATGTCTTGCTTGCCCTTGTCCGTTTCACTGGCCAAGCAGACAAGGGAAGAGCTCCTTTCTACCTTTAGCCCATTATCAGATCTTCCGCCTCTGAAAACACTGTCTGCTCAGCAACCTCTGCTCTTCTGATTCTTCCTCTGCTGCATGTCCACACATCCCAAAGGTAAAATTATTTTTTTCTCCTGTTGATCCCTCAGTGGTGAAATGATCTACCTGCAACTATCAGAAACTCAGAATAAATCTCAATCACACCTATTCAACTAACATCACCTTTGTTTCCAGATTGTAGACACTTCTTATGTGAATGAACCCAAAATCTGATCATTCAATCCCCAAGTCAGTTCTGATATAGTTTAGGGTAGCTTTTGTTAGCCACTACAGCCATGGTTGTGCAATACAAGTTATGATTGTTCTTGTGAATTATTTTTTGGCATCATGTGTAATCACATTATCATGTCATCATCACTATGAATTAAGATAATGTTGCCTCATAGATTATTTTCGGCTCTGCTCAGTCTAATGTGATATGATCACGTAGCTCTTAAGGATAATTGTAAGATACTGTACTTTTTATTGTTATATTTTTATTTGAACCTAGAGTTTCAACTTAATGGCTGTTTATTGTAATTCTGGCTCGTACCTAGACTATCATTATTTTTGTTGCCATGGTAGTGTCTTTGATGTATTGTAATATGTTAAACGTATAAGATGCTCTAGATATCTGACAAATAAATTTATGAATAAATTGCATTCAGTAAATGTTGAAAGGTAAGCAAGTACATCACATTAAGCATGCAATACAAGTAGCTTTATTTTGTCAGTGTGCTATCCAGTGTGCAATTGTTATCCTTTGATATAAAATGAATCATGAATGAAAGAAACTCTTTCTGCTTTTTTTCTGGGAATAAATATGCAACACAGAGGTAAACTGGAACAAAACTGAGGAAGAGAAAACTGAGCAAGATTTTAGAGCAGATGAGGAAACGACTAAATGATGGGCTCGCCAACAGAGAACATCCTGTCTGCAAAGCTGGAGAGAAAGAGAAGCAGAGAGAATTCACAGCAGTAGCTTTCAGATCGTAAATAAGGAGGCTCTCTGTGACAGAAACGGGGGTGCAGGTGTCCCTCTGCCCTCGCTCTGACTGCGGCCCTGTCTCGCGGCGCAATAGGATGCAGGTGTCAGGGGTGTCCCGTCTCCAGGCGCCCGTCCCGCTGCTGCCGGAATAAAGAGACCCGCTGCCCTCATGGTCCCTCCGAGGAGCCCAGAACAAGTTTCCCACTGTGACGGCCCGACACGATCTGCCAGCAGCGAACACACACCCTCACTGTCCCTCGCGCCCCCCGGAGAAAGAGAGGAGGAAGAGCGAAGAAAACGCATCTCACAGAAAGATGTTCGCATTTATGAAGAGGCGGAATCGGTGGCTGAGGGCTCTCTCTGCTACTAATGCTGCTGCTGCTGTTGCTGGCCTCCGTGTCTACACTGTCCCTTCAGATGGTACAGAGGCTTCTCTCTTCTCTGCCTTAGCCCAATAGCATTTCAATAGTCTTGTGTCAGTAGTGGTGTATGGTGACCAGATCTTATTGTCCTTGTCCTGCTCAACGCCCCCCCACCACCACCCTCCAACTTTCTGATCAGTGCAGAGGAGATGGGTGTGTGTGTGTGTGTGTGTGTGTGTGCTCGCGCACAGACGCGAGGGCTCTAGCTGTTCTCTATGATATCATTGCCTTGAGAAGAGCTGCCTTTCATTGTGCGCTCTGCTGCTAGCTGGTGGGGTGCGATGTAATGGTTTGGACGGCAGGGCGTTTGGGAGGAGTACCGTGGGGCGAGGCGGTGTGGGGGAAGTGGAGTGGCACAATGTTTTTACTGTGGGGAGGTGCAGACAGATGGCCTGGACACTTGTAGGCCGCGAAGAAACAGGCCCATCTTTGTCCCCAGATAAAGAGAGCGGATTGTCCTGTGCACCATTACACTGTAGTATCTATAAATCTGTCACTCTCACATGCCCCTCAACACTCTCTCCCTCACTCTCTTTCTGTCAGGGACATATTATTATTTCGCGCTGGCATCTCTCCCACCCACCGACGTAAGCCTCCAAACATCAGTTGGATAAAACAAAAACAACAGAAAAAAGATGTGCGTTGAGTCAGACGGGCCTATGGTAGAATAATCAGAGATGCCTTAATGCTGTCTTTGTCCTCCCTGCTCAAAGAAGGTCTTTCTGGGCTGGGGCAGTGACCAGCTCTGGTGCAATATTTCACTTTAGAAGCTACCCCGTTACTGACTATTGCTTTGTGGTCTAAACAAGGGGTTTCAGGTTTATAACAATATTACTACCATTAATATTGTATTACTTTGAATAACAATAATCTCATTGCAATTCCATAATCATGGCTTGATTTGATTTCTAAGAAATATAAAGAAATATTAAAATCTAAAATGTCTCCATCAGATAGGCTTTGTAGCCACCTATTCTGAAATGTATTCATTATATTCAATATATTCATTATTTTTTCACTGTCATTGTTTTTACTACTATAATTGACATTGTTTAATACCGATTTAGCTGTGTATTACATGTGAGTTATTGCACATATAAGTGAAATAATAGATATGGACCTATAGACATAAAATATCTTTGTGAAAAATCCCAGAAAAACATATATACTAGAGACCAGTTTTAGTCGAAATTAAATAATCATTCAGTTGCGAAGTAATGCATAATTCATTTTCATATATTAATTATTTCATAATTCCACAAATATTTAATTTCAATTAAGAATGATGCTTTCAGAGGAGTCAGCACACAAACCTGAATGGTGAATGGCTTTTTATGTGTCATACAAAATACTTCAGACAATAAAATAATAGTGTATTCTAAACTTTATTGTAAACTGAGTAGTAAACACTATAATATGGATTTGTATTGTTATAATTATTATATAATACTTTTGTAGCTCTCTGGTTGATTCTGTGCAACAGATATATTACGTTTATAGTATATTACGTTATATATATTACATTTTATAGTTTTTATTTTAAATAAATAGAGTGTCATATACAAATATTATTCATATAACATTTTAATTAAATGCAGAAATGAACATGCACAGAGTTGCTAAAAATATAGTGTATATATATAGTGGAATCAGGCATATATCAGAACTATTGCTTATTATTATTATCGTTCGAATTTAAGCATTGCCTTTCTTAAAGCTTATAAGTAAATACTTATATAAAGTTCAACAAATGCCTGCTTGTATGGAATTTCTGCATTGTTTATTAAGTATATTTAACATTACCACAAAGCACATCATTAAACAACCCCCAAACCCCCAAAAAAAAAAAAAATTAGTTGCGCACATTTAAACACATTCGAAACTGTTTTTACAAAAGGAAGCTGCCCAAACCAAAGTAATATTTTATTAACTTTGTTGCTGGTTCTCTTTGGCTTTTGCTTTGCGGTTGGGCTGGTTTTATGGTGAGTTCAATCCTGCGCAGTTCATGTCAGCGGACAAGGCGCGTCCGCAGGCGAGAGGAGCAGGGCGATGAGCGATTTCGGGCGAGCCATGCTGTGAGGTACGTGGTCCTACAAGCCTCCCCGGTCGGCCACGGTGAGCACGATTCTGTTTCCCCAGCTGGAGAGGAAACAAACAAACAAAACACCCACCGAGGGGAAAAGGGGGGCAGACCGAGATGGAGGAAGAGAGAGAGAGAGAGAGATAGGGGAGAAATGAAAGAGATACGCGGCCCTTTTTTTTTCTTCCCCGGCTCCTTGCTCCGCGCCGTTTGGAGGACTTTGCGGCGCGGTGACGCCCGCAATCCCAAGACCGTCCCTGACAGGCCGGCGCTGCGGCCGACAGGATTGGGTCAGGTCCAGAACAATGATCTGGAAGCTGTCAGTGCCGGTCCGTCTGACAGAATGCAAATGTATGCAAAAGAGGGGTCCAGCAAAGCAGCACCTGCAGATCAGAGGAGTGAGCGTGCCCTTCCAACAGTGTCCCCTCTGTGCCCTCCACGCCCGCCCGCACCCCCAAACACAGACACACACACACACACACCCACCCCCAGTGTGTGGCACCACCACCAACTACACCATTTCAATCTCACCTCTCTCTTTGCTCTGTTTTCACACTTTTGCCATAGGCTTATTTCAGGCTGTACCAATGGCAAAGTAACATGATTTCCCATGAATTTTAGCCTATTTTTCTTTTAGACTCAGCAGACTTGGTTATTATGAGGGATATGAGCTGATATGGCGGACTCGACTACCAGAGGTACTGCCACTTGCTTCTTTTTCAGTAGATCTTATAAATACAGCTGCTTCATCACGGCAAATAAATGCATCATATCTAGTTGCTGAGGAACAGCTTTTTATCAATATGTTTATCGATAGCAACAAATGTAGTTTACAGGAAAGTTTACAGAACACTTCGATTCAGCAGTTTTTACACTGAAAGGTCATGTTATCCACATATCAATGGAATCATAATATTTTCATTTAGGAAAGAGGTTATTGAGAAATTCTTTATCCTTAAGTAATTTTTCTCTGTTCTCATCATTAGGGCAGTCAGGTAAAAGCTTGTTCTAACCCAGACATCCCTTTAAATTCACTGTATCTTATTTCAGTGAAGTACTGCTAATACTCCAAGCACACCTGCTTAGAGTTGTTCACATCTGATATGATTTAACATCTACTTATGATGAGATTCACTCCTGCCCAACAACCACCAGTGTCCAGTATGCCCACAATACGGTAACAATTTACCATATTTACCACTATGTAAAAAAATAAAAGCTAAGAAAAAAGATTGGGCAAAGTAATTTGTTTAAAAAAAACCCCTTGTGTTAAAAATTCAAGACGCTCTCTCTCTGATGTGCTGTTGCTTTGACCCTGCCTGCTGCTTATCGCATTCCAGCAGGCTGGGGGTGGGTAGAAAGTCTCTGCACCCCCTTCCTCCACTGCCCTTGGGCCCGCGTGTCCGCGGTTTATGCTGGTCAGCAGAGCGTCTGTCTGGCGGCTCGGTGCGCTGCTGTCAGGCCGTCGCAGAAGGATGGGGGGGGTTGCATGAGAAGTGAGGTGGCTCCGGTCCAGACCTTGTACAGTACCACCCCCCCCCCCCAATCACACAACGTCCTCCCTTCCTCCCCTTGCCCTTCACTGTCCCTCTGTTGTGAAGAGTATGACTACAAAAAGACAGGTACAGCGGAAGAGAGAATGATCCGCAGGCTGACAAACAGAGAGACAAGCTTGTGAGCGGGTGCAGACAGACAGACAGACAGACACGCAGACAGGTACAGCAGCCCCAGTGAAGTCCAATCCTCACTATGCAACATATACGCCAACAATTTGGAAACTATGGGCAAAATGTTGACATAACTGGGTAAGATCTCCAGACTGCAACCAAAGATATAGTTTGGCTTGTTGAGATTTCTCTTCTAGAGCACAGAATTCATAAACTATCCCATAGTGCTTATAACATGTAGCAGGATCATTAAACTAGAGGCAGGACTAGCAGAAATGCTAGTGTAGCCAGATAGCAGACATTATCTGTTAGTGCCTGAATGCATGTCTTTCAGCAGGGTCACTTCACATTTGGGAATATTTTATTTCGTGAAAAATAGCTTGTTCCAACCAGTTTGCAACTCAATAAAATACGTAATTGAATGAAAACTGAATTTAATCTGAAACATCTGAAAGTATGATTAATGAAAGCTTTGTTTTTAGTGTTTTTTTCCTAGTCTTTCCACATATTTTAATATGAAATGTTTAATTATAATTGCCATTTATTAACAATATATTCAAATGTATTTCATTATTACATATATATTACATTTATATATTTCATTTTTTTCATTCAAAATTATTCTTAATAAAAATGATGTCTAAATGAATTAACTAATACAGTGGTAGCTGTAGGTTTGTGGAAATGACAGAATTCAATCCTCCTACACACACGTGTGTGTGTGTGTGTGTGTGTGTGTGTGTATAAATAATATAAATAAAGAATAAAGACAGTAAAATTAAGATATGTATAATGAGGAATGAATATAATAGCCAACTGATAATTGCACATGAGCATATGGGGAGTATTTGTCCAGCCCTTGTGGAGCATCAGTCTCTAAATATAATGGACATTTATGGTATTTGCTGAGGTACTCTGAGCTGAGTGCTATCACATCAGTCCACTGTCAACAGCCCTGAATTGTGGTTCTGGGGATTATTGTGTCAAAGTGCTTTCTCCCACACACCGTAGACATGTCTGGACTGATTCAGCTAGGACACCCAATTCTTAGCTTTATCTGATTTTGCATACATGTATGGATTCGATATTTTGTGGTGGTACAGTCTTTATATTCTCTACATTTTAAAGAAATAGCTGTTTATATATAATTTTTACTATTCACATAATCAATGCAAAACAGCCTGACATGAATCCTTTGTTCAGATTTAGCAATTGATCATTAAATCATTTTCTTTTTTCATTTATTGTCTTGACATTTCCTAGATTTAAAAAATATTCAGCAGACATAATTCAACTCTGATACACTGAATACATTTAGAAGTGAATCAGAGTTTTCAGGTGAGCTACTCGAAGACTGACATAATAATCCCAATGTTCTATATTTTAGGAAAACTTCCTAATTTGGATTTGAACTAAATTAGGAATTAATAGCCTTAAGAGAGAGAAGCGTTAAGGCACAGAGAACAGAGGAGTGCAGCTATCTGTCGTACAGTGTCCCGGCCCGAGTCCCCCTCTCCCAGCACCGTGTCCAGTCAGGCAGCACTAACGGTGAAAAAGTAACCCGTCTAGCGCAGCACAATAGGAGAATCTCCCCCTCTGTTCTGCAGACACCCCCACCTTTTCTCCTGACCCGCGGACTCCCCACGTAGACACCGCCGCTTGACAAGCCTGCCTGCCAAACAACTCAATTAAGCTAAAAGGAGGGAAGAAAGGGAAGCCCAAACAGAGGAGCGAGAGGGCCGGTTTCTGTCAGGGCCGGCAAGCTCCACAGTGGAGGAGGAGGGAGAAAGGGAGAGGAGAAAGAGGGAAAAAGTTTGCGATGTGTTAACTGGCATTCCAGGCCCGGGGGGGAGAAGTGTTCAAAGGGCAAACAGAGGGCTATGGGGTCATTGCCACACTGTCACTGTGGGGGGGGGTGTCGTACCACAGACACTGCGCCCCAGCTACTGCTGCCCTCAGGAGAAGCAGTGTGTGTGTGTTGTCAACAATGGTGATCCTGGTGAGAGGGTGTTTGCTCTCCTCTCTGCGGGAAGCGGCCCGATGCCGGCAGACAGTGAGGACGGAGAGGGACCCTCTCCACTCAAGAGCCAGCTGTGAAGTGCGGAGTGTGTTAAAGTAGCCCGCCAGGCGCGGAGTGCAAACCAAACGTCAAGGCCACGGCGGCGCTGACCGGGACGTCGGGAAAGCGGTCCTCTGAACCTCTGAACCTGATTGATAAGCTGTGGCTGCAGTAAAATCAAAACTTTCACACTAATGTTATGAAACATAACATGTCTGTTATGACTATGCAAATTTTATGCTTAGTCTTTTCCAAACTCTAGCTTCTTCACATGAAAATCCTATGAAGCTTCCACAACCTCAGTACCATGGAGCCTCTTGATACAGAACAGCAGTAGAAATTAACAGATTCAGACCAAAGTCTCCTGACATAGTGCAGAACCTCAAATTCCAGCACATGCAGAGAATTCTATTTACAACAGCATGGTGGTTTGTCTTATGGAAAATAAACCTTTGTCAATGAGGGGCTTAGTATGGGAATTTGGAAGCTATAAGGTTGCTGCACTGGCCAAAGGGAGCGATTAGAATAGGAACCCAGGGTGGGGAGGGTACAGGAGGCTGTTTCAGGAGATGAATAACAGGGGCGGGACAGTGAGAGTCAGAGAAAGTAAATGGGGGTCCTGACCGCCCCTCGCTCTTATACAGAAGGTGAAATTTATAGCCCAGCACTTCCTACCCCAGGGACTCCCCACGTTGAAATTTTGAAGGCCTTGTGTGCTGGGAGATAGGGGTTGACCAGGGATGTTGATGGGAAGGGGATGTCCCTGGTACAATTTGGGGATAGTACAAGAGATGGGGGAGGGGCTCCTTACATTATGTGCTCTAAGAAAGTGTGAATGTTTGTATGTGAGCAGTGTGTGTTTGTGTGTGTGTGAGTGTGTGTGGGAGGGGGGAGCAGGAGTATAACTCAGAGAAGGCCACACACTCCACATGTTCATGTGATGGAGCCCTAGAGCTGCATCATGTGCACTTTAAATGAGTCACAGCACATTGTGGTTGCCTGTCCTCAGAGTGAAGATAGGATGAATCTCCAGGCCTGTGCAGGCCTGAATGGGAGGCCTTCTCAAACGATCCAAATAACTCACAAGGAACGATGGGTGCTCCTCGGTTAGTATTTCAACGGTGGGCAATTTGACTTTAGCTTGTGCATGGAGGTCAGTTAACATTACATGCGCAGGGAAAATGTGAAGAATAAGAGCATGCTTCAGTTTTGGACAAATCTGTGAACATGTCCCTTTAACGATAAAGACACTTCATGTTGATATTGATATTTAAGAGTTGCAGGGTCCAGAAATTCAAATGAGAATTTATTTATTCTAGAGAAAGGGAAAGACCCTAAAGGAAATGTTACTGTGTTTTCCAACCAAATTACAGGGTGTGTGCACTGAACAAAACTGTTCTGGCAACTGATTTCATTATTAACTATGGTATATAGTAAACATTGTTCTTTTTGCATTTTCATGCATGCTTAAAAGGACAGAAACTAACACAAGATTCATTGTGATTCTGCAGAAAACATAATGTCTGGACATATTTTCTGGTAATAGAGATTGCAAAGTTTCCTCCATAGGTGAGCTGAACCAAGACCCACCCTATCTCAGGTGTTTCCAGCTTTTCCCCAAGCACACACACATGACTGTGTTAGATCCATCTCCTCCGCCTTGTTAAGTTTACTCAGGTCTTGTCAATGGGCCATTTTTAGGGAATCACAATAAACCGCCCTCATCCAACTTCCTTTGTCTCCCTCGTTTTTCCTCCCTCTCTTCGTGTTTCTTGTGATTGTCTGTGCATGTGTGCGTGTTTCTGTGCGCGGGCATTGTCCCGGCTGCCCCCATCTCCCCTCAGCCATTGAGCTGTGAGGATGAAAGGGAGATGAGTTAACGTGAGAGCACAAAGAGAGGTTTCGACCGCCACAAAACTGACCAGACCCCTGCGTCTCCCCAACAATGCGACCCGCAATTGCAAGAAAAGTGAGAGTGAGAAAGGGAAAGAAAGAGAGGGGACTGAGTATCCCCCAGACACAAGCGGAGATAGGCAGGGGAGCCAGGGAGGAGGGGAGGCCGGAGTGGGATAGGTAACAGAAGAAGAAAAAAATAAAAAAATTGGAAAGGTAATCCTTTTGAGATGTAAAGAGACATAAAGCAGCTATATGTAAATGAAAACGATGGGGTTTAAGTCTTAGTATTCTCTTTGATCTTTCAATCTGAATCTAATACTCCCCCTTTTCTCCTCCCCCCTCCTCTTTCCTTGTAAGAAAATCAAGCCCATTAAGCTTAATCTCACTTAATAACGTGCACCTCTCCCTCTGTCCTCCCCAATAGGCAACATATTCTCTCCTATAAAGCCAGCGCCTTCCATTCACACGTCTAGCCTTGTAATCCCCTTATTCCAAGGTAGCAATTATTTTGAGTATTTTATTATTATTATTATTATTCATGCAATTCTTTCCGAGGGTCTGATTGCAACTGCTCTCGTTCACCCCCCTCCCACCCCAGTCCACTGTTTAAAGGGGCTGCCTGCTTTTTTCCTGGGGGGTGTGGGGAGGTAGGAGGGTGAGAGAGGGAGAGCTCATTCAGGGAGACAGATTTTCTGGGCGTTTGAACGTATTGTGAAGTGTGTGTAATGAGAGCCACCAATCCATCCAAGCCCTTTGACACAGAGAGAAACATTAAGAATTCGATTAAAGATGGAGAAGAAGAGGGAGGAAAATAAGAAGAAAGCCTTTTTAGGCCAGGGGAGTAATTACACACGCAGGTTTTGATCTTTTCCTTGTTGGGGCATGAATGGAGGATGAGATGGGGGTAAAGTACAAAATAAAAAGGACTGTTTCACTATTTTAGCTTTTCTACACCGCTTCTCCACTTTGTCCTGCTCATGAAGCAGAGCTATATCACTAATTATTGTACCCCCACACCAAAAAACCAACCCCTCCTTCACACACACACACACACACACACACACACACACATACAGACATACACATGAATATACGCACATATACTTGCATATGCACACATAGTCATTTATTTGTTCAGTAAAAAGGCACATCAGTGATTTGCATTCAAGTTGACTGTTGTAAGACATTGACAAATGACAGTGTAACATTATGGAAGCTTGATATTAAGTAGATACATGAATGTTTCAAAGGCAACTATAAAGCCTTTTACTTAGTTGTTAAAGAAAATTGTAATGTAATGTGCCAAATACTAAATATCCTGAAATCACCTTTAAAACTATGTGGCATGTATCACAGTTGACTTTATTTATAACAAAATGTTAAGTACAATGTTTAACATTAAAAAGGTACAGATCTAGAACTATCAGGAGGTTAATTCCATTGGGTACCACTAAATAAGCTTGTCACTTAATAGAAACAATATCTAACTTCTCTCATATCTTAAAGTGTTATCTCAAATTAAAATACAGTCAACATTTGTCAGTTTTATCAATGGCATGGGACTTAAATGCTTTGTGAATAATTACTCATTTTTGCATCTATGCACCATGACATTCCTTTATATCATTTATGCTTTTCTGTGGAAAGTAACTTGATGGCAATACTAATGTTAAAATGTTTCCCCATAAAGCCAAAATGACAACAATCTCAAGTAATTCCCAAAGTCCCTATCAAAGTGTACAAACTCACCTTCAGAGATCTGCTAATTCACATGCTGTTCAATTGTTACAGAAAACAGAACAGTCCACATCATACTGGAAAAAGACTAGACTAAAAAAACTAAATTCACTTAATGAAATGTAGTTCAGATTAACAGAGTTTGTGGAGTTCAGACTGAAGGTTATGATACATTTCCAACAATGGAGGAAAAGTCCTCGGAAAACATGGAGTGTACCATGCAGGATGAGTCCGAGGCAGAGAGGCCCACCGGGTGTCTGCCATCATTTGGGGAACCTGGGAGCCGGACTGTTGTGGGCGAAGCGAGGGATCCTGCAGACCCCACAGGTGCAGAGCTGAGCCCCGGGGCCCCCGCCGGCAGCAGCCCACTGGAGCGGGGGCAGGGGGGGGTCCTCCGGCGGCGGGGGGAGCAGGGGGCACTTGGCCGAGGTCAGGAGCGAATCGGAGGCGAGGAGCAGCTGCCCGGGGGCGGCGAAGAACGGCCAGCTCCCCGTGAGGAGCAGCCGGGGGACGGGGCCGTTCACCCCCACGCCGACGCCCACCCCAACGCTCACCTCTCCCAGCAGTCTCCGCATCTCCTGCAGCGATGACCCCAGCAGCAGGATGTAGTTGCGCGCCAGGATGAGGGTGGAGATCTTGGAGAGCCTGCGGCCGGGCGGGGCGCCGGGCTGGCCGTGGTGGGGGTGGCTCTGGGCGGCGGGGGAGGAGTACGGCACCATCACCTCCCTCAGGGCGTCCATGGCCACGTTCAGGTCCTGCATCCTCTTCCTCTCCCGGTTGTTGATCTTCCTCCTCAGCTCCTGCTGCTCCGTGGGGCTCAGCTCTCTGGGGGCCTTCCCCGTCCTCTGGGTTCCGCTGCTGCCACCCTGCTGGCCCAGCAGGTACCCCTCTCCCCCTGCCTCCCCCATCTCCCCCCTGGCCAGGTCCTGATGAGGGGTCTTGTCATGCAGAGAAGGAACCAGGCTGGACTCCCCACTGTTTGGCCCAGTCGGACTGCTCATGTTGAGCTCTGAGGTGAGCTTGTCTCAAGATGCGTTGCTCTGCACAAGGCAAGGGGAGTCAGGCAGAGAGCGAACACACCACGACAGGAAGTCTTGGAGTAAAGGATTGTGGGAAATCTCACTTCCAGTTCCCACTCCTGCCCAAAGCACAGGATGAATGATGAGTTAGCAAAGACCTATCTCCTCCAAACTGAGGGATGCTTAGAGTATCATTGCAGCAAAGTTTTCTAAATCCAGGTGTTCCAGGTAAAACAATTGCTCCTTTTATTGGTCAAAGCAATGAAACAATTCACCCTGTGGAACTTCTGGGAGTGAAAAAGCCTCTACGTAGCTGAATCAGAATATATAAGTCTGGATCTTTATGTTGTTCCAATGATATTCTGCTTCCTTTACCTACACCTGCAGGCTTAAGGTGGAGACACAGCAAGACTTGTGCCGTCCAAACTGCAGTCACTGTGGTTGAAATTTGCAGGATAGAGAAAAGAATTAAAGCATAAATAAGTGTTGTTTTCAGTCTTCTCAGACGGGTCTCAATGAACACATGTCAGTGAGGGCTCCTCCCCAGGTTCAAGGTTCGACTGACTTCCTCCTCAAAACCCCTGAACAGACAAGCTCACCCTCTCTCCCTCTCTCTCACTTTCTGTCTCTCCTCCTTCTCTGTATTGCTCTCTCTCTCTCTCTCTCTCTCTCTCACACACACACACACACACACACAGGCAGGCACACCTGCGAGAAGATCTTTCCTCTAACTGAATCAATCTTTGTTGATCCTACCCATGCAGTTAGTCTGGCCTATTTCAAATTGTCTGCCCTCATTTTCCCTCTAGACATATGCCAAGCAAATCTACCTGTTACATTAGCCGTCCCTTGTCTGTGATCCAAGATGAAAACAAGAAAAAACAAAAGTGCATCAAACAAAAATCTCGTAGCTTTAGAAAAGCTTTTTTTTCTAAATTAATAGTAAAAGTGCTTTGGTTGTAAAAGTTCCTCAGTCATAGACAGTAAAAAAATGCAAATGATGCAAAGGATGCTACATTCTGCATCCCTTCCCTGCCTAAGCTTTGCAAAAGAGCTCCCAGAGCCCCTCTGATCAGAGACAGGGCTCAGGAGGGTATCAGAGTGCACGTGGTGAGAGTGTTAGGGGGTGTGTTGGCCAGGGCGACGGCTGGGGGAGGTGCCTTTACAGAAGTAAATATGGCTATGAAGAGATGAACTGACAGCCTATCAGGCATCGATGAACATCAGATGAATAATCTTATTGGCTTAGTAAGTGCATTCTGACAGTAGACAGATAGAGGAATTGTCTCAGTTTGCTGGGATGCTGGAGATACAATTCATAATGCTCTGTTGTGTTTAATAGACAAATAAATTCATGCATACAACCATTGTATATCTTCAGAGTATGTTCACCTCTGTTCATTACATTCATGAAATTAAAGTATATATGAATATGTAGTTACAGGTATATCGTACCTATAGAGCAGTATCAAATACAGTATGTTCTGCTATAATGGGATTGTGAAACTTTTTTACTGTTTTGAATTTCCTCATATAGCTACCATCCACAGTCTCTAAATGCAGTTTGAAAACTGGTCCCCCCTCTGTACACCAAGAGATCCAAATGATTATAAATGGAGGGCCAAGAGTCAGGAATGGTCATGTCAAATACATATATATACACATATTCTTATATACCAGGCAAGATGTCATTGACAGGCACTTGGAAAGTTATTTCTAAACATACTTATCAATTGTTTTTAAATTTAAGTTTCAGTGATTTCACATAGTGGACTGACAGCACCTACTAAAAATAAGACTGGCAAACAAACTTATCCCATACAGGTCCCAGAAACCTTTTGTTTTTTTTATTCTTACGGGGTATGTTTTTTATGCTTTTAGGGTTTGAAAACACATTCTGTCAAACAGTGTGTGTGCTCCGCTGGTTTTACTAAAAAGAGCCACAAGAGATGAATTTAGGTCAATAAAGTGACTTTCTCCGTGAATGAAACTGAGGAGGCTAAGGCTGGACTGAGAGGAGGAAAAAATAAAAATCAGATGTCCCATTTAGAAACATTAAAGAAGGAGGAAAATAAACCTGGAATTGAGCCTCGGTGTCCCTCTTTTCTCCCTCTCTCAGAGCAAAAAGACAAGAACGGGGGTTGTGCGGGGGCTGTTGAAAACAGAAAGCAGAGTGTTTACGGTGAAAGCAGGGCCGTGAAGAAGAAACCTTTTTCTCTCTTTCTCAGTAAAAGTTGTGAAGCACAAAGATCCGCGCCGAGGCCCATCCCTGCCAGCGGCCGGTGTCGTCCGGCTGGCGTTGTGTTGGCCGCTGAATGGGACAGGAAAGGACCCGCAATGAAAGGCGGGCCGGATGGCGGGGCAGCTGCGGAGAACAGAGTGCGGACGCTGCCGTCCCGAGAGCCAGGATACGCGTGTGAGGCGCTGCACTTCCAGCTCCTGTCCTGCGCTGAAAAGAGCCGTCCGTGATGGATTAGTGAGAACGGGGCGAGGGTGTGAGAGGGGGGCTCTCCTCCTTTTTTTTTTTTAAAAAAGGGGGTAGATGGTTTTTGCTTCTCTGCGGCTGTGAATCTGTGTATGCGCAAGTAAAAGGGACACCTGCACTGACACAGAGGGAGAGAGAGGGACAGAAAGACAGGGGAAAAGAGAGGTTAAAGAGGGAAGTCGGAGTCCACATAAAAGTCAAAGTAATGACCCTCCCTCAAAGGGAACAAAAAAAGCTGGAACTGGTTCTGAGTTCAGTGTTATAAAGGAGTCCCTCAGAGGGAAACGTGAATTTCAGCTCCCACACTTCTCAGTCAAGCTTGGACCGGTACCACTAGCGGTGTTGATGCCTTTCTGGGGGTGGGGAGGGGGGCATTGAGGAGGTTTGAGGCTCCCCATCTGGGGTGGGGTGGGTGGGGGCGGGGGGGTGTGAAACAGAGCCTCTGGTTCAGAGTCACACGCTTGTCTACCCATTAGCCATCCACCCCATCCACATCCTTGGTGCACTTTCATTTACCTGCCTAACAACTCACCACAGGTGCAGACAGACACAACTGCACCAGTGATTGTTCATTTAATTTCTTGTTACCAAAAGAATCCACAGTAACACCTGTCAAACAAACCTCTCCCACTGTAAACAGGCTCCCAGAAAATGGGTCAGTGCCACCTGACAGTCAGAAAAAGACACATGGGCTAATCCTGGGATGATCTGGGGCCAATTCAATTAAATCTATGACCCTATTAAAAATAAATGAACATACACATCTTGACAAGGCATGTTAGGATCACATTTGGTTTAGTAACAGCATGCAGATTAATGAAATTGTGTAGCACTTTGGCAGATTAAAACAGTAATTATTGGTCTTGCAAGTAACTGGAATCATATCCCTTCTAGCAATTACTGAGGAGAGATAGATTTGGTTCGAGATGTGTGATTGAATACAGTTCAGTTTAATTCAGCTAATGCAATCAGTCTAATTTTGCCTGACTGCATCTTTGCTTATATTGACCTACTTATGTATGTCAGTATGTCATAAGTATGTCTTACTTCACTGTACCCTCAATCTGGTGCATTTTAAAATATCAAAACAACTGAATTATGTATTCATATCAAAACTGGAGAGACATTTTAGTCTTGCTAGTCGAGACTTGGATATTTCTAATTGTTTTTCAAGAAGCTCAAATGCTTTGCTCCTTGGGAAATTATAATTTCCGTGAATATCTGGGTTGTAACTGTCCAGAACTTTGTCCCTGGAGGCTGCTGTTCTTTGTTTGTAAGGTCAAAAGGAAATTGGAAACCAAGGCAGGCTGTTGTGTTGTTTTCAATATTCATAAACAGAGCTTTCTCTGTGCATTTGCTTTATATACAATGGGCATAATATTTGACCAACTGCTAGTCCTTGACCAGACACCTTGAGGCAATATTGCTTAAAGACATTTTCTGTTTAAAATGTGCATACACAAACTAATGAGAAATTAACAGATGCAAACGTCTATATTCTCCTGAGGGAGCAGGTGCAAAGGCAACAATACAAATACAACAAGCAAGTCTTTCAAAGTAAAGGGTTAAAGGCATAAAAAAGAACTCACTTGTTTGTCCCCCAACTCCTAATTCAGCCTTTGAGAGATGACAGCCAGGCCCCCAGAATGAGATGAGAAGATTACAAGCTGTTAATAAGGTGGAACCAATTGCTGACGGCTGACCATTGTCCTTCCCAGCATCCTCAGGGAGTGTCCGCCTGGGAGAGGGAGCGTTTGGTCTGGATCGGGGTAGGGGGGCGACCCCGTGCACGTTTGTTAAATGGCAAGTTGACGTTCCTCTTGCTGTTTCTGCACATGCTTGCTTCGTCACGCTCGTTAACAGAGCGTGATCTCTCTCCACACACACGCACACATGGTGTCTCTTCTTCTCTCACTGAGGCCATACCAATCAGATCAAAGAGCTGAATTACTGTCATGTTTGATAGCGGTCTGTAATGCATGTTTTCATACATAAACCTCTATCACTTGTCTTTGGAAATTGTCCATTGACAACATTCTAACAATAACTGGATTGAACAAGTTAAGCTTTGAGTTCACTTGGTAACGGAGTGACACCCTGGTCCAGCTAAAGGCATGCATGAACTTCATAGTATGAAGGATACCAGCTGAAGAGACATAAAGAGGTGAGATGATAGGAAGGAAAAGATATATGAAGAAGCAATTAGTCAGTAAAGTTAAGTACAACAAACAAAAATCTGCTGTTACTTCATATTTAGTGCAGAATCAAGTTTAGTAAAAGTTTGGGTTATCCCTCATTTTGAACGCGGGTTACCCTGCTTCAGCATGAATAGAATAGATAGGTATCGAGCACTAGCGAACCCTGAGTTACTTGGTATATGTAAATAAGTTTGAAATTTATAGTCTCCATTAGCTGTTGTAGGGTTTATTTGCTTCCATTGTTGTAGCAGGTGTGATTTCCGGGATGCTGGCATGAGGGTGGGGGGTGTGTCTGTGTTGGGAGGGGGGGTGCTCTGATAGACAGGAGCTGAACTCTTTCCTCTCAGATCCATGCGGCATGTGATTCAGGGCTCTGTTAACCCCCCACCCAACAGTCTCCCTCCCTCCCTCCATGGGTCGACAATGATGGATCTGCCACATGCTAACAGCATCAGCTGTGATCCGACCAAAGCCTGGGGCGTCTTTGGGGTCCGAGTCCCCCTTTTTGCTGCAGAGGGGGGGTGGAGGGGGTACACAAGGAAGGTGATGGGACTTGGGATATGATTGATGAGCAAACACACCCCCCAAAACTGGAAATGAATAACTTCTGAGCGCAAAGGAGAGAGGGGAAAAATAGTTGCTAGTCTTAGATGTTGTCTCGGAGAATATCCAAGGAAAAGCATAATGTTTCCTTGTCAAAGTGGTTGTAATGGGGTTTTGGTGGGGGTTGGGTCTGACAGGGTGGATGTCACCAAATCCTGGAAATAAGGCCTTAGTTTCATAGCCAGTGAACCGTCCTTTCAGAATTTTAAATATTTTAGGCTATTCTACAGAGAATTCTGACATACACTAAGCAGCAGGGGAAACTATTAGAAATACATGCTTGATTTGAACCTTCAATGGGAAATCAGAACTAATGGTAAACTCCAAACTAATTCAAAGAGTAATCTGTCTCCAGCTGACACAAATTGTTAGCTGTGGGGCTGCTGCATGTTAGTTTGGTATTTTATCTCATGGCGATCAGATACTCACTTTCCTAAAGTGACAGATATTTTAGCACAATTGCTTTATAGGCACAATCAGACATCAGGATGAGCTTGTTTCTTTGATGCTGAGCTGGTTTTGACATTGAACTGGGCGGGGGGGGGGGGGCAGTGGGTGTAGGCATGGAGTGGTAGGGGGTCTCATGTTAACAAGCCCCTGACATTCAGGGGAGATGAGTCTAACTCCTCGCTGATGAAGAATTGATTCTCAGGAGTTTGTCAGGACATCTCCAACAAGTGAAGATAAATGGTCTAATGAATCTGCCAAAAGACACAGGGGCACAAGAACTGAAGTGAAAAGGAAGAGAGGAAAGCCCCATAGCCCCCTCATCCATCTTCACCAAGAGCTGTCTCCCATGACAGTATCACCTCACTATGTGGCTCTCTCTCTGTCGCGTTTGCTGTAAAACTACACGCTAATGTGTCTGTTGTGGCTTTCGTGACCACATTAGGAATATTTTCACACCTCATACATTATGAAATATACTATGAATATTGGCAAATTCTCTTTTGGAGGTTTTTCTCAAAGCAGTTGCATCATCACCAGTTTTTAACCAATATGAAATCTCATGTTTGATAAAACATTACAAGATGCCCATCATTGTTGCTTGATTAAGAGATGGGTGCCTGCTTTTGAACAAAGAACAGATATAAGTACATTAGAGATCATGCAAATATTTTGTGAGCAAACCCCAATATGGTACATCTGTCACTGTGATTAACATCCAGATGAACTGATAAATTCTCTGGACCCCTTGTAGTCCTCTGCTGTTAGTGGTAAGGCAAAGGGGAGACCTGCTTATCTGTGTATGCAGAGTGGGGGGGTGTAGGGGTGTTTGGAGGATGGGTGGGGGCTGTGGGGGGTGGTCACAGAGAAAGAAGTGCTCAAACATCCAGCTCGCGCAATGTCTTACAGAGGGCACAGGAGGAATAATGGGTGAGCACCGTATTCCCCAACCGGTTTCTGTCTATTAGCCCCCTCTCTCAGGGAGCATTCCCATGACTGTCTCCATTCAGGCACATCCAAGGAAAGGTGCCCTCCTCAACCCCCCACCCCCTGCCCCCCCCATCGCCCTGGTCCAGGGGCGAGCTCATTGACCCCGTCCCGCACATCTCCTCACAGGTCCTCTTCAGGGATAATCCTCACGAGTGGCCACACTTTGAGGGGATGCTCCTGCTAGAGCTCCTCTCTTTCTCCTTCTGTCTGACCCAACGAAGGGGCTCCCACAAGCACCACTGACTGCTGCTAGAGGCAATGAGTGGCTGCTTTGCTTTCTGCTGGTCATTGTATGCTTTCAGCAGATCATCATATACTTATTTATTTTGAACAACAAATACTGCAGGACATTAAGATACAAAAGAAACAGCATAAGTGTAAGTCTAACATACAGGATGACAAAAAAAGCTTTTCTATGACACATACAATGAACAGAGGAATGTTTTTGAAAACAAATATTTTAATGCTGCTTCTTCCTCTTCAGTGTATTGTTAAAATGTATAAAGCACAGTTGAATTACAGAGTGAGTGCGTGAAAAATGAAAAATGACAATGAAATAAATTCAGATTATAACAATCACAGTGTTAGTTTTGTCTTGTCTCAATGAATGTGCATGTCTTCTCTTGATGCTTTGCAACCTCCCGTCCCCCCTCAAAAAATCCCCTTCTTTAGTAAGCTTGGACAAATTTCACAGGAAGGTTTTAGATCGTATTCGCTATTGAGTATCTTTTCCTCCATTCCTTGGCCATAGGATGCTGTGAAGATCCAGCTAAAACAAAGTATTATCTCCTTGTTCAGTACCATCGGAAGGAGACGACAGGGGCACAAATGACATTGCTGAGAAACCATATGGGACGTCGTTCCAGATTGAAATCGGATAGCCTCCAAACCCATGCCCCTATGCCAAACAATTGAATCATGACAGAGTGTAGATACGGGCTTGTCCTGTTACAGGGCATTTCTAGGCCAGGAAAGGGGCAAGCAGGCCAGAGACAGGGACAGAGTGTAGAGCCCTAATCACATTTAGGAGGTGCACTGAGAGGTGTAGTGATGAAACTCTACTCTGCAGACCATCTGAATGGCTGCTGTTGGGATAAACACTCTGGAAAACTTTTGAAAATGGTCTTTAAGTTTAAGCTGTTTTTGCCAGAACACGCTAAATGTTGCATGACTAGGGTTGTGAGAGAATCTTACACAATTTTAATGTTGCGTTTCCTTTTCCAGTAACTTTGTGCTTTGTTTCTATAAATGAAATTGCATTTTTGTTGCGGAGCCATGCTTCAAATGACACTCACAAACAACCCCGAACCTAAGCAGCATAAAAAATGCATCATTGAAATGCAATTATGTCATATGATATACACATTTTACAGGACGTTGGGTATATAAAGAAATCTGTATACAGAATAATATTATGCTTTGTTAGTTTTGAGCAAAGAAAACTGAGGAAATCTCAGAGTTCAAACAACACATTGCAATGTGCTTTTCAAGCAAACGAAACGTCTCTGATGAGTATCAAATGCGCCATTGCAGCAGGTCTGAAGCGTGTGATTCACTGGTGTGTGAAAATGTTATGATGTCAGCCCGGCCCTCTCCTCTTTAGCTGCTGTATTTAAAGTGCTGAAAGGCGCTTGCACTGCTGTCCATCTGTGACCCCCCCCCCAGCGCTCGTGATGAACTGGGGGTGGGGGTGTGGGGGTGCTTTGGGGGATCTCATCTGGTCACTTCCCCAGAGTGGGGGGACAGATGATTGCCCCTGCCTCCTTTTATTCAACGGCGTTCGGAGAGCAGAGGATGTGGGATGTTCCCCCGCGCGCTCCCCGCCTCCCACCACGGACAGGCTCGGCTGATCCCCCACCGCGCTCCGGCGGAGCCGTTGTGACGCTCCGCTGTGCCATTGACACCCCAGTTGATATACCCCCGGAATCACTTTGAAGTTAAATCCCATCTTCACCACACCCTCTTTCATTAGCTCGCCGCTACCCACCCATGAATATCCAAAGGTCCGCTTACTTGACGGGATTATCCCTCTTTTCTGAAAAGCAGCTTTGCGGAGGGTTCATCTGCAGAAAACACTCAATGGAGTTCCTTTCACTCCCCTGCGTGTAAACACATTGATCCACCCTTGCTGTGGGTTCATTTACTCGGGGCGCTGGACAGTCCCCTGACCCAGATGCTGGACAGTGGATCTCCCCTGGTCCACTCCCACATCTGAATGGGTCCAACTCTGATGGTAAAGACACTGATGCCAAGCCTCTATATCCTAAACAATGTTCTTCTTTTTTAAGTAAGTACTGATACATAGAGCAATCAAAATCATGTTTTTTAATGTTTTCTGAGAATAACAAAAATCTGACAAAAATAACAAAAATGACATCCTCTGAGGGCTTTGGATTGGATCCTGGGGAAAATCAGTTAGGTTGAATTTCAGTAGTGCTGAATTTCAGTAGTGCACTGATCTCTGTTTATCTTAGATGCACGTACCAGTTAAGGTACTCTTTCATGTGCTCTTCCATTCACAAGTACCAAAATGGCACCTTTTTTTGTTGAGACAGAGCCACAGCAGTCTGAATTGTACCATTCATATCAGTTCAGTTATCTTTTTCCCAGCACTGATGCTGTATGTCTGGTACTATTATGAAAATCATTGCCTATTTCCCATAATCCACTTTAATGAGAACAATAGCCACTGCCACAAAAGTTGCTGGTAGATAGTATTGGATAGACTCTCCCACAACCCCTTCTTAAGCATGTATAATATGAAACATAAAATATCAATGTTGTTGTCAGAACCAACATTTTGTTCAACTGTCTTTCATGGGAAGAAAGCCAAAAAAAAAGACCGCATTCAAAATCTGCATTATTCCACAGGGGAAAGCAACCTCAGATGTGGCCTTAACGACATTCTCAGATTCATCCGTCTCTAATACCTCTGAGCTTCTCAGAATTAAAACTCAATTCTTTGTGTGGAGCTGCTACAATTGCACTCTTTTATGTATTTTTTTTCACTTTCACTGTCTGTGTCTGTTTACCATCACCTTTGATGCATTTCTTCAGGTCTTTAAGGATAATCCCTTTAGCTAACACAACACGGAGCGTCTGCTTGAAAGGGTGTACATCTGTGCTGTGTTTGGGAGATTTAATTCTGCTGTAAGTTGGTGTAAGACCAGCATCCACGTCCCCCGTCCCCCCCCCCCTCCCCCTAAGACACGCCATGAATATTCAGCTGTCAACAGCTGAATGCAGAGTTCAGAGAGAAGGAGTGCTGGTTGTGCAAGCAGTGCCTCCTGGGTTTCTTGAATTCTCTTCCCTTGAACCGTTCATCTTACACACTGTGTTCTCTGCAGTAAACGCAGAGGTGGCAACAGCTGTCACAATTAGGTGCAGATGTGGACTTCTAATAAGCCAACGACAGACACAAATCAGAAGTCAGGGGAGGAGCTGGTGGAGCAGCGTGGTGCACAAAGCCAGTGATAGTCGTATAAATCCCACCGCTCAACGCTACAGCAGATCCTTTAAAGACTGGACGAAATTTCAATGTACATGACTGTGCTATGAACATGTGTGTATACATGGATGTATTCAGCACTTTTCAATACTATCTCTATCACTTTGTACTACTCCATAAAAATATATAATTATATATTTTAAAAGTTGTATTTTTCTATCATAAGTGAATAGCAATGAAAAATTGCAAAACAATACATGATTGTACTTGTATTTAGGCCCTCGTTGCTTGTAAAAATTAAGACCAGTACAGTTTATTCAGCAGACTCTTTTTAAAACAACTTGTTCACTTTCACACTGTGTGTATGTTTGTGTCACCACCATAGTATGAGGTGCTCAATGAGAGCAATGGGCTAAGATACAGTAAATCTGCTATGGCACCGTTAAATGAGAGGGGTGGAGGGGGGGTCTAATGAATTAATTCTATACTGTGTAAATGTCATTAGCTCTTTGAGTAGCTGCTATAGCCAATAAATAGTTTTATAAAGTGGTGGGAAGTGTTAATAGCCTAGCAGATGCTTGCTACATGACAGAAGGTATTTCCTGGCCATTGCCACAAAATTGGAGTGTCAAATTACGATTTTACCAATTTTCATGTCTGCACCTTACTGCTCCCCAGACTCCAGAATGGATTGTTCACTAGATGTCTCTCCTGTAGCTGTGGTGCCAGTTATCAATGAGGAACCATGGCTGGATTTAGGGACTTTAGAAGAGACAAGAAACCCGCCCATCACACTTTTGATTGTGTTTGAAAGTGTGTGTGTGTGTGTGCGTGTGTGTGTTAATATGTGTGTCCACATGCATTTACACACATATCTGTGTGTCATTTGCCAGGAGGTAATTCCAGCAGCTTCCTGCTCATCACTCCTCTTGCACAATGGATTTGCAGATTGCTCTGTCCATCCCTGTCCTTTCTCCCACCTGTTAGTGTGAATGAATTTCTGTCCTGGGGGAGATCTGGGTACAGTGAGGGCAGGGATTGGGGGTGCAGGAGCCTCTGCAGCCAGGGAACAGCCTTAGGCCTCATAGATCTCTCTCGCTCTGGACCTGACTCTGGGTCTGACTAACTCCAGCTGTCAGGCTGCTTATTATGGTCCCTGATGACTATAGAGCGACATTTTCTAATGCCTCAGACAGACACACCCACCCGGCTGCTCCAACCTCCTCAGGTTCTCACACCCTGCTCTTGCCTGCCTGGCCTGTGCTCCTGCATGGAGGTGCATGCAGGGGTGTGTGTGTCAACGAGGAGCTGAACGGGGATAACTCCAGGCCTGATGAGCTGGTGGGGAAATAAGCAGACACAAGTGAAGAGGAAGAGGGGGACACAGAAAAAATGAATGTGCAGATGTGTGTGTGTGTGTGTGTGTGAGCACACCCGTGCGTGTTTAAAGAGGGAGATAGCGAGAGAGAAATCTTGTCACATATTTGTCCTATAAGGCTTTCTGAATTACCAGCATCCATTTAGCCATTTTAAAACAAATAAATGCTTGAGAAATATTAACACACCAAGTCTGTCCAAACTGTTCCATCTTCTGTATCCTGTCAAAAGGCTGTGTGCGATTTGCTATTTATGTTCGGATTAATTATTTATTATGGATTTAGTTATGTATTTATCTTTTTTTTTTATTCATTTCAACATATGTAGTTATGAATACAATATCATTAGTCTTGTCTGGGGCACCATTAGAATACACATTTTACACAAAGTTAAGGTAAAAGTGACTTTTTGCCACTGAGCAATGGTTCAACATAAGGCGTACTTTAACTCACAACTATTATATATTATTTTTCATATGACACTTACTGCATTAAGAAAACAGCACGAACAAAGTGCTTCTTACTATGCCATTTCTCTCTAGTGAAGTCATACAAGTCACACACCCAGTTAACAGTTATATTTAGTTATATTCAGTGTATAGCAGTATATTCAGGTATTTAGCCCTGTTTTTCTTGATGTGTTTCGTAATCAAAGTTAACGTGAGTTGCTAAAGCAAGCCCATGTAAATACGCTGAGAGAGGAGCCGTATTAGACGATAGTCTATATGCACGTGTTCATTTGCAGCAGTTGTTAATTATGTAAACAACAGCGTACGTTTTATTTTGTGGTTCTTGTAAAAGCATCTTCACGTCAGTTCTGCAGAATATTTGACTTCGCTTCTTTTCACTCCAAAAAAACTCCGTAGTTCTCCGGTTCTGTGTTGCAACTGAAGTTTAATAGTTGAGGCTGTTTTCAGAGCATAAAGTGCTTTTGACAGATTATAGTCTTACCTGAAAAGTGGCACTATTGGGAAGACAGTAAATATTGTTTTCTAGATTACGTTACAATTATCTTTCATTTATCTTTCATTTTTTTCCTACAATATTGCTGCACGAAGACAAAAAATAATGCGAAGAGAACAAAATAACATTATGCAAATTACAAATAAATGAAACATTAATCATTTTCCCTTGTACTATTGATCACCAAGGTACGGTTCTGTATATATATATATATCCATATTTATTTACCATAGCTATTGTCAGCTGAAAGCTGAAGATACCGTTCAGCTATATATAATATTGATATTTGTATTTTATTTTATTTTGTATCTTAATTTGTATCTTGTTTACTTGCCAAACTACAAAGACAAAAAGAGAAACTTAGGGGCAAGATAAGATACACCGATCATAATTTTTTTGTCATGTATAGTGTGTGTATAGTATTTGTTTTTGGTTTGTAAATGTATTTTTTGTTTGCCAAATATACTGTTTATGTGATAAAGATTCTGTGTAACGCAATAATAAGTGCATTACAACTCTATCTTTCTAAGTTGGAGTTGAGTGGGCAATTCACTGGCAAACATGAATTAATATGTAAGCAAGCAGATCTATTCCCTCGAAACGAGATAAAGTGTGTTTTAACGAGTGATTACACTGTGGGGAATTGTTTTAATTTATATCCTGTTCATGATCATAATGTCTTCAGCCTAAAGTAATTTAAGGGCATATTTAAAAAGCATTTTAAATTCACTGAGATAACTATAGAATTTTGTAATCTTCAAAATTAATATGCCGTTTCATGTGGCCCTTATTGTACATGGTATATGGTATATTACATTTATAGTTTCTGCGTCGTAATCGCAGGTTAAGATAACTGTCTGAGCCCCTCAAACACTCTAAGTGAAGACTTTCAAGCTCTAGATTGAACGGTATCTTCAGCTTTCAGCTGACAATAGCTATGGTAAATAATTTTTAAATAAATAAAAGTAAATAATTTACTGGAAAATCAGAAGGGCTTTGCGATTAAGTCGCTCCCTTCGTATGTCATGCAAAAAGCTACACACGTCCTGGCTCCACATACTCTTGGAATGAAAACTTTGCTAACAGATAAGTGAGCAAAAGATGCCAATACAAGAATCAGGCGGAAACAATGCGTAGGCTATTAGTTAGACTTTTATTTACATTTAAAATCCCAGCATATCACTTCGTTTAAAATTCCAGCGGAATAAGTAAATAAATATCATTTAACAGTTTTATACAAAAATAAAGAGGCAATCATTCGTTGTGTCGGGCAATGACAGTAGCATGCTTGTCGAAAACACGGTCAGATAGAGTAGAGCGTAGACTGGCAGCGGCTGTTGGTTAAATCGGAAGACATTAAATAAAGATTAATGGGGATTTGGGGAGACAGGAGGTAAGACGTTTAAGATATGATGTACTGGTCTATGACAACTGTGATACCAAAGGTCTGAGCGGGCGGGCTGAGAAGCATCATTAAACTGAAACACTGTACAGATGACCCGAAACACATCAGCATAGGCCAATCTAATATAAATCTCTCGTACTATATAAACAAAATTATGAATCTATATGTTTATACATAAGACATAACCTTTTCAACTGGCGTTGCTAAGAAGAAATGCATTTTTTTTCTTTTTAAGCTTGAAGAATTATCAGTCGTTAACCATAATCAAGTCAACCTATGGTGAGACATGTATTCCACATTTTAAAATGGCTGTTCGATTCTTGGGACATAACTTATTGAGGGTATGAAATGTGCACCAGGGAACATACAGACAAATTACATCTAACAGTATCTTCACATAAAGTTCGGAAGATTTCAGTGACCGTTCCTCTGATCTAGTACATTTTCCAATTCAGTGTATCCCATATTCGAAATTGAAAAAAATAATAATAATGATAAAATAATAATATTACACTTTTGTTTCTCTTGACTTTACATAATAGCAATAAAAACTTAATGGAGAAGAACAAAACACCAGACATCTGCAAACTAAATGAACTAAATTATGTTAGACAACTCTACATCAGAAGCATTTATCCTGTTTCATCTGTACATTGTGTGAAACTTTCTGTGGTTTTATCTGAAGAAGCTCATAAACAGATCAGCTCAAAAGTTTGCTGGCAAGGACTGAGATGCAAAAAAAGAAATCACCTGAACAAAGTGATATGAGACTGTACACAGTTCGTTTCCTCACGCCCTTGATTTACTGCAAGTTTTCAAGTCATTTGGAGTCAGTGGCGAGCCTTGGAATGCTGACCGTGCTCATGCCCGCGTGCGGAGGGGGCACCTGGCACATGCTGCAAGGGCAGGGCATCCCGGCGCCCCAGTGCTGGAAACTACTACCCAGAGGCCCTGCGCTCGCCGACGGCGCCTTTAGCAGTCCGTGGTGAGGTCTGACCGAGGTAACTGCCGAGATTCCGGGCGCAGACAGAGACGCAGCGGTGGAAACCGCCGGTGGGAGGAGAGGATGGTGAACCGCGTGAGAGGCGTGGGAAACAGCGGGGTGGCCGGGCAAAGGACCAGTGTGCGTCAATGTCCCACAGGCGGACGGGTGGAAACCGCTGTGGTGACCGCCCCCGTAGATTTCACTGACCAGCCTCTTCATCTCTTCCAGCGAATTGCTTAACATCAGTATATAGTTTCTCGCCAGGAGAAGAGTGGCGATTTTGGAGAGCTTGCGCACCGAGGGGCCATGCGCGTATGGCATCACCTCCCGTAACCCGTCCATGGCAATGTTAAGGTCGTGCATCCTCTTCCTCTCCCGACTGTTGATCTTCAGCCGCATCGATTGCAGTTCGCTCTCTGAAAGGAGCTTGCGGTCCTTCTTTGACAGCATTTTCATGGTGATCCCGTCCTCCTCGTTGCTAGAAAGACTTCGCAGGTCGGTGCTCAGCTCCGGCGGAGAGTCACTTTGTGTGGAGGAGACGGCGCCAGAGAAGCCGCCCGTCTTTCTAACTGTCGACAGGAAAATATCTTCCACTTCAGGAGAGGACGGCCTGCTGGACACTCGACTGGTATCGGAGTCCATGGTCTTCAGATTAATGTACAAAACTCGTCCTGCAGAAGAATAAAAATTAGTTTAGCAAAAATGAGTGCACATTGTTCTTCATTCTGTATTTCCTTATGCACCAAAATCTCTTGTTCCATTTATTCAACCCCAGATCCAATAAGAGGTAAAGAGAATATACATTATTCGTAAAACAAAATGTATTGTTCCTGCAAACATAAATTTAACTCGTATGTAATGAAAATGAAAACGTGACTAAAAGTTTATTTTAAATTTGTGATGATTTTAAATTAATGGCTAAAGAAACAACTATTTGAATAACGTGTCCTTTATTTCTCTAACTGCAGCAGATAACTAATGTTAAACATAACCTCTATAAACTTACCAAGAGCGAGAACGCAGCAGAGAAAGTGTCACTCACGACTCCACTTGTTATTCCCAATCAGTACTGACGGCCTATTGCAGCCTCGGGCATGACGACAGGTTTTTATAGCGGACTCGACAATGAGGGGGTAAGTCTTGGGGAAATTGTTATTGTCTTTCATACTGCCTGTGGGTGACCAATAAGCTTCCTGCTAACGAGTAGAGTGGGGAGGAGGGGGTGGAGGGGTAGTGAGGGGTCTCCAAATCTGATGTCATTACAAAGAAACTGAAGCTCAATTAAATAAAACACACTCCACCAGTGGAGTAGGATTTTAAAAAAGGAATAAACTGCGAAGGAAAAAGACGAGCATGAGAACAGACAGGCAGTCAACAATTAGTAATGAAAAGTTAAGTAATGACGGAAGTTTGACTTTCTTTCACCAACATTACATAAAACATACGTCGTACTTTTTTTTTTCTTTTAAAACTACGATATAAAAATAAACCATTTCAAGAAACTATACTCAGCTGCACAGAAAATCAATACGATTGAAGAACCCATGCAAGATACTGGTCAAACTGGCTTCTGACAGCACGCGAGGCGGCTGGATTGAATGAAGCGCGCTCGTGTGTTAAATTCAGTGTCCGCTCTTTAGAATCTGCAGCATCTGTTCAGCGGACTACAGTCGAAAACTTGGCCACCCTTTTTTATCTGCATGCGTTAATTGTTTTCGGTGCGAGTTTATTGCTCAGTCTAAATTCATGTTAGTTCCAAAAGTGTTTCTGGATGATTCCGTTAAAATCAAATGATGTTTTATCCTGTGTGATATATTATCACAATATATTATCTGTAAATAAATGGGAATTGAAATAATGAAACATTTACAAGACTTAGTGTCTGCTTCGGTAACTGATTCTTACAATTCAGCAGAAAGAAAAGTGGGAATAAATGCGGTGCTTTCTGGTGCAATATGGTGTGCGCACGCTTTCTGTCCCAGCCACACACCCAGCGCGCGCCTAGTTAATGCGCTGATTGCAGGTTTAGTTAATGCTGTGCTTATTGTTTTAACCCGGCGACCCCTCCTGCGTCTAACAGCTGACGGCGTAGGTCCTGAATTCAGCCGTTAAAGTGTGTTTAAAACGTGAATAAACGAAGCGTGCAAAATTGTTCTGTAACGGTTAAGATCCGTAACATTTCAATTAGTCAAATCTGCTACCAAAGCAGCGCACGGTCTATCAGTGATCCTGCGAGGGAGGGGTAAATAGGCTACGTAGCCTAAGAAACGGGAGAACAAACGGTTTGCAGTTATTTTAAAGATAGTAACCATTGTTGTTGTAAATTATCAGTAATTAGGTATTGATTGACTTTTAGCCTAATTGCGTTTCTGACATAGCTAATAACGTTCTCATATGAGTGTAATCCTTTTACTAACAATAGCCTACCTGCAAACCGATGGCTACAGTAATAATCCTAGCACTGCTTCTACTATTACTACTAGTAATAGTATAATAACACGTATTATTATTATTATTATTATTATTATTATTATTATTATTATTATTATTATTATCCGTAGGTACGTTCATTTAAATATTTCCCTAATAACTATCACATTATTTTTACAATGAAAGTAGGACTGTTGTTTAAGGTAATGGTTCATATATCCACAGAGTAATTATTCTATTGAAAAAATGCTTTCATCATGTATTTTAAAAATGTTTTAAATAATTCTTTCTCATTTATTTTAATTGAAGTACTTGTTTATTTGTTATATTTTAACTTAGTTTTAGGTATTTATGGTAGTTGAAGACTGCATGGCCATCATTTAATTTCATTGTACATATGCTACCTCAATTGCAACCATAAACTTTACAGAATGATGGTTACATGTAATGGATTTAATATATTTTTAAGACTTTGACATTAATTAATGTATTTATTTCAATCAATACTAGAATCAATATTTAGAATAATGATAATATTATAAGACTCTTTGCAACAATATTGGTAAGTTTTAAATCTTATTCAAATATAGTTTTCTGGAGTATAATACTATTTGCCAGAACAAGCAAGCTTCATATTTTAGAACTTGAAATTCAAATATATTTGTTTGTCATTCATTTAAAGGTTTATTGACATTCTTTTGTTCACCAGACAGATTTGGAAACCCATCCTTAAACACATAAACTGTATTTAGAGAAAAGAGTCAAGGACTGCAGTTGGGTGTAATGTTCTTTTACATGTGAGGTCAAGGGGCCACAGAATATCTAACTGGCTATTTGAAGTAAATTCACAATCATGCAAAATTTCAGCATTAGGCATGCACTTTGCCCACTTTCCTCCCTTATCTCAACTGTGCAACTTTTGTGTGAACCATTTTTAGTGGATCTCTATTCTTAAATAGAATGCAAAGCATGATGGGGAAAAATGAAATTACCAAGTGAAGTGCACATGTACTGTCTACTGCCAGTTCAGACTAGTACAGGGCAGCTGACAATTTCACATAGCATTACAAAAATAGCAGATGTTGCAGTGAGAAAATTAGTAATAGCCAGGTGCAGTATGTAGTTTTCAGTAAGTGACATACATAGCCTACCAGTGAGTGGTGTGGATATAGTTTTAAGAAACAGGGTTTGTACCCCAGTTGTTGCAGGTGCAATTTCCCGAAGGGGTTATGCTGTTGTTCTGTTAGGCAAGGTCCTTAACCTGGCTTGCCACAGTAAATATCCAGCCCTATAAATGGATGACATGTAAAAAGTGCAATCTGTGTAAGTTGCTCTGAGTGTCTGCTAAGCAGCTGTAATGCTTTGGCTAAATAGTTAGCCAGGGGGATTTTTGCTTAATTTTTAGTTGATTGATGAGAATGTATGCAGCGCCATGAAGTTATAGACAATGAATGGCCAAAACAACATGAGGAAACAAATTCAGCAAAATGATGATTGGAATGTAGCATTTCATAACTAGCCAGATACCTATCCATACCAATCACATTATTCTTCTCAATTAGTTACAGTAGCTACTTGGTGCACTAACCACATAACCCTAAAGCAACTATGCTGGCAAAGGGGTGGTGAATTTTCCTTTTTTCATTTATTGTTGTCTTATGCCTACACAGTCTCCCACGACTAAGGGCTTATATTACAAGAGCATTACTTCCCAGAGAGATGAATGGCACAGATATTAAAAGTACTCCCAGCACTGATAGTGAATGTTGAAGTGTGTTGCCAGCCAAACACTTTCGAGTTTGCTATCTTCATAGTTTGCTGTGTGTGACAAGAGTGTGAATGGCTGAAAACTGTCTTGTCCGCCCCACAAAAGTGGTAAAGATATGTGTGGTTTCACTAGTCCAACTATTGTAGCACCCTTTGTAGTTGTATAGAAGGCTACACACTCATGAGTCAGCCTGACCATTTATCTTTTGCACCAATCAGTTTTCATGTGCATGCTTCTTCCATTAGATGAAAACATAATAATAATACATAATAATACTAACACTAGTACCACTACTACTACTACTGATAATAATAATGATGATAATAATAATAATAATAATAATAATAATAAGAAGAAGAAGAAGAAGAAGAAGAAGAAGAAGAAGAAGAAGAAGAAGAAAAAGAGCCTCTGCAGTGTGTGAATTGTATATTCACCAGTGTGTTTTTATTATAAATACATTTCATTCCATGCCCACCACTTTTTATTGTGGTAATATGCCTGTGCTGTAGTCACTAATGGGAGTTGCACTGAGCATCTTTGAAATGGAAATACTAAATTGGGATTATGAAAATGTTCATTTGTGTGCAGCACCATCTTTAGAGGGAAAAAATAATTCAAGAACAATTTTAAAGCGTTGGCTCCGCAAGCCACCTGCACCAGAACTGCGGCGTTACTCTTAAAATGAAAATATCCCATGAACCGGAGCATACATATTAGTGTGTAGGGGGGTGTGGTGAGCGGAGCTGCACTTTCCCTGTTGGCGAGATGCATCTCCTGCCGCCATCAATGTGGAAGGGCTGGTGAGAGACCACGATGCTGCATGGAGTACTTGTGACTGGGCGTCATGTGATCGCGCATCTGTGGACACCAGCACTAGGTGGCCCTTTTTATTCAGTCCACACACAAGGGTAACTGATTCACATTACTCCCACTCTCCCACTGCTGAGACAAAGTGCAGCTCCAGCGAGCGCTGGGGAGCCGAAGAGAACATGTCACAAAATCAAGGTTATTAGCATACTTTCATTGTTTCTCCCTGTTCTGTCGGCCCCTTCCCTGTGTGTGTGTGTTGTTTAATTGTTTTCTCCTCCCGTGTCTGCCCGTCTGTTTGCTTGTTTACTCGCACTGAATAAGATTATGGTAATGAGAAGGGATAAACTGCAGCACTGTGAGAAGTGCCATTTTAATCAGTGCGTTCAGTTGAGCGCGATGCCTTCATTAGAGATTCTCATAATCTCACTTGTTAGCGTAACAAATGGTAATAAATGCCTTGCAGATCTGGCTTAAAAATAGGAGGACATTAAAGGAAAACCCTGGCAAATGTTTGCATTTATTTTTCCTAACTAATATGGGTGTCCCATAGGGTGCTCCAAACAGGCAAATGTATCTTTAAAGAAACGAGAAGCAGGGCAGCTGCCCTCACAAGAAAACTTAAACTTGTTTATCCATCACAAGTCATAACACTGTTGCACGTACTATCACAGGCTTATGCTGCAAATATATGCAACTATGGTTGGTATACCATAACTATATTTGTGCCAATATACATTGTGTTACCTGAGTTTTTTTTGTTTGAAGAGCTATGATGTGCCACTGGTAATGAGTGAAAGTTTTCTTGCTCTCCTCCCTCTCTTGTGCATTTTTTTTTTTTTTTTTTGGCATGTACACTTGTTTAAATTTGTTATTTAAAGTTACGACAAAACCACAACGATGAAGGACTGGATTCTGTCATGTGTAAACACTAACAGTACAAAGCCTTCATGTTCTGTTTAATCACTCATGTTTTGCATGCACTTGTAATACTAGTTGTTGTCATTCTGGCAAAAGGATGTTCCATATGTTTTGTGAAGCTGGATTTTGGGGTGAAGCTCTTTTTTGTGCTATTCGGGACCGGAGCATGATTTAATTTCACAACTCAGGTGCAAAAAATAGAATGGCAAAAGGCAAGAGGAATTATCAAATTTACATCCCTGAGTTGGCCTGCAATTATTCTGTGTTTAACACTGCTGTACAAAACATGCATGTGGGATTGTATAATAGAAAATGTACCAGAGGAAATGTTTTTGGCAGTATTCTGTGGGCCAAGTGTTTGATTGAAAGCTTTTGTCACTTTATGGCTAATTATTTAGGGGAAATTAATTTATTCTAGTACAAATAAGTACATTTCTTTTTTTACCTCTTTGCTCCAATTGTATCTCTTGCAGTCAGTAGAAATACCCTGAAAGTTGCTGTAATTCAAAATTTAAAGCAGGCTAAATGGCATTAAAGTTCTGTTCAAAAACAAAACTCTGACCAGAATAATAGTTAAGACCATGAAATATATTGCACTAGTAATAGTGTTTGAAATTGTTGCGTAATAATAATAATGTAAGTAATGATAGCACATGGTTGCAAACTGGTACCCTGTATAGTATACTCTATGAACAAGCAGAGTTCTCAGAGTTCTCCCACATGCATCTTTGCACATTCAGGACAGAATTCAGAATGCTGCTCACTTTAACAGAATTTCCAGTGCCAAAGCAGTTAAGTCTTACAACAGGAAATGGTTAGTGTATGTCCGAATGGAAGACAATGTGACCAATGGCTTGAATTTGCACATTATCCATTTATACACATAGATATTTACTTCGACTTTAGACATTTAAAGTTGGTGATCAAGCCCTTTCACCATTTGGAGGCTTTTCCCAGTCTGGGGTACATGTTGGTAATATGTGTGAGAGGAAATGGAGAAATGAGATGGCAAGTAAAACAGACAGTCCAGTCTCTAGGAAAAGGATAAGTGAAAGGAAGACCTGAATTAATTAAACAACAAGAAATTAGGACTGAGTGGTGGTCATTGTGCTCCCTAAGATGCAGCTATATGCTTAGATCTCTGAAAGTGCAAAAGATTTACAATTTTTTTTTTCCAATGACAATAATCAGATAGAAATGTGCTGATACACAGAACACTGAAATTTTGCTAGGATGGTGGATAAACAGTTCAACTCCCTGTTCACCATGCTGGTTCCAGTTTTTGTGTTTTCAGGCCTTCTCCATTAAATGAGTTGCACTTCATGGGCCTTGGAAACATAATGGAGTGAGACAAACACATAAGTTTTCTCATCTAACAAAAATATGGCAAGTGTGCATGGAATCACGCCTTGACTTAACTGTGCAGCCACCCCAAACACAGAAACAGCTGCTGATTGCAGAACACTCTTGTTTCTCCTGTAGGTTATGCTGACAATGCTGTGAACTCCCTCATGAGGGCCTGGCTGCGGGATGGAGCCTTCTGCAACTTTGTCACTAAACATCACAGACTCTCTCTTCATATTCTGTAGTTATTTATTTACCTCCTAATCCTGGCGTCTGCTCTAAAATACAGAAGGGCAACCCTCATTGTGCAGCAATGCGGGGCTTAGGATTTCAAAACATAAGTGAACATTGAAAACCGTGTGAAATTTGTTGGAGGGATTTGAATTATGAAAACCTAAGTAACTCCGACAGACATTATCTGTATTGCATCTTTTTTAACTCTCTGACAGCCGAGCTACATTTTTCTCTCATGCACTCTCATGTGTAGATCCATTTTGGGTGATGTTACTGCTGTCACAACTTCCGTGTCAAGTCTCTGGTCTTCTCCAGCCTTGCTATTTCACATCAAGAACTCCTTTGGAAATGGCTCATTCTATCACACTCACTCATCTCAGTCACTTTCTATGACACCTCACCACTTCCCCTTTCTTAGTCCACGCCTGTTCCTCTCTCTCTCTCTGTCTCTCACTCACTCTCTCTGTATCTGGGTGGTAGTGGGGTCTGTGGTGTGTTGAATACCAATAGTGAGGGGGAGCATATGTGAGCCATACTTAATCCTCCTAATCTGCCTTCAAAATAAAAAAGAAAAAGGAAAAAGGAAAAAAAAAAAAAGAGGGGGAAAAAAACTCACTTTCCCTGTGGATCTGTCCAGCAGTCTTTCCCCCGCAGATCTGTCCAACAGCAGCCAAATGAATTGAAATAAAGTAATGCCACTTCTGTTCAGTTCTTATTTTCTCAACTTGGATCAACATGAAGTGAAATTAAAACAAAACAAAAGAGAAAGCTGTTGAAAGGAAGAGGGGCTGGGGGGATGTGTCCCTGGGGAAGCAAGGGGCAGGTAAATACAGCCGTATTACCTCACCTCGGGCTCGCCATTCATGCGCAGATTAGTCCCCACGGAACCCTGAGAAATAGATTTCTCTCTTTTTTAGGGGAGCACGGTTGTGTGTGGGGGGGCATGTATAGGGCTTTATCCCTACAACAGCTATTAGGAGGTAATTAAGTCTTAACACAGAAGAGCCTCCCATAGCTACTATAACACAACTGCAAATGGAAAGCTTACAAGCTCCTTTAGAACAGGAGGACAAATTGAATGGAACTCATTGGGGTTTTAGCTATTATTCCTTGGGACCCATCTGGTTGGTAAAAGATAAAGGGGATTTGGTGGAGGTTGTGAGGGTTGTTCTGGGGGGTATTTCTGGGGGCTGGGGGGTGACGGGGCCACTCCGTGGGGGGAGCAGAGGGATTTTTTTTTTTAGGTTTCAGCTCCTTTTCAATGGGCGGACTGAGATTTGCTTTCGCCAAATGTTACAAATGTTTCGACAACCTGTTCTCTGATCCTTCGGGGTCATGGGGGCGTCTGACTGTGACGGCTTATTCCTGGAGCTCCGCAAGAACAGACCGCAGGATGAATGCATCTGCGTGTGTGTGTGTATGTGTGTGTGTGTGTGTGTGTGTCTCTCTGTCTTTTCCCTCACGCCCATGCTGTTATGACTTTGTTTCTGCCCTAGGTTTCCCCCGCCGAGGGAAAACGGGGGTTGACATGTATTGTGACCTTTTGACCTTGTGCCACTGTGTATGTAAAGTTAAGGTTTGTGAGGAAAGAAAGAGGCATCCTGTCATGTGAACATTGTGTGATCGTGTGTTCTTTTCTAAGTTACAAATAACAAAGTTTCGATCTGTAGCGTCACCATACAGGGAAGAATGTGGGGGTGCACTGACTAGGGGTTGTGAATCTGAATAATCAATGGGGTACATGACATGACAATACATTAGACTCAGCTGCCATGGGACGTCCCAAGCATTTCCAGTTCTAAAGCTGTTAGTGTCATAAAGGAGGAGGGGGGGAATGTGAAATTCCACCACTCTTACGTCCCCCCATGTGCTTACCTAACAAGGGGGCGGGGCAGGGGAGGGGGGTTAGTTAATTTATTGCCCGCCCTACCCCCCAGACATTCCAACATCAACAGGTTAATTTTTTAAGGGTCTAAAAGTGATTTGCAGCATCCAGTGCCCTCATGGCCACCTTCAGTGCTTTAAGTGGGAGCAAACAAAGCTATTGTCTCCTGACTCTTCTCTCAGTAAGAATATCCCCTCTCTGTCTAGCTCTCTCTCTCTGGTCTGTCCCTTCCCCAGCAAGCCCACACAATGGCCAGGGGGGTTTAACTGTGAAGATGAGTGCTGCCGTGTCAAGGACTGGAGAGTACCATCTTCACAGCGCAGATATTCTCTAGGACAATAAAGCCCTTTTCAGCACCAGTGAAGTGGTGCTCTTTCATTGGTCCAATTTCACTCCACCTTGATGCGCTGACACTGTCTCACAGTGACATTAAGACACTCTCATAATGACGCACTGACACTGCCTCACACTGATATCAAGACACTCATAATGGCGCACTGACACTGTGTCACACTGATGCCAAGACACACCTAACGATGCGCTGACACTGTCTCACACTGACAATGCCAATGACACACTGACACTCTCTCATACTCACTGCTGAATAATGCTCAGACAACTGGAGACTTCGGTCGGGATCAAGCTTTATTGCATGATGTCATGGAGAGAAGTGCAGAGCGCTGCAGTTCTCTAACTCAAGCATAGACAAGGTCCAATATATATTCTAACCATAGAGTTAAAAAAAATTCTGAGTCATTGTGACAGGATGCAGATGTTGGGAACATCCTGAATATCACATGAATAAGATAACAGTGCCACATAAATAAGCTAGAAATATAGTGCATGCTGTGTCATCTTTGAAAGAAAAGTTGATTAATATTTAACTGTTAAGGGGAGTGAGCAGAAGCCACATTAGTCACGTATGCCTAAAACAACAGGAGGCTAGCCTATATCAGATTAAAAATAATTAATGGGTCTACAGGAATTTCTTCCACACTCACACACTGACAATGATGCACTGACACTGCCAAATCGATGCCAAGACACTGTCATAATGAAGCACTGACACTGTCTCACACTAACAATGACAATGACACACTGACACTCTCTCATACTCACACACTGACAAGGATGCACTGACACTGTCTCACATTGATGCCAAGTGATCCACATGCAAAGACACTCACACTGATACACAGTGACTGTGATACTGCTAAACTAAAATTCTCACACTGATGCAGTCATGAGAAAATCTAATACACATTACTGTCGATCAAAATATAGTAAAACTCCACTGTACACCGAAGGAAGGGGAGGAAAAACCTGTTCATGTACCCCATGTTCAGTTTGTCTATGTGAACTTGACTAACTGACAAATCCATTGTGCTTATGTTTCAGAGGCTGATATAATAGTAAAAACTGTAAATTGCAATTGTAAAGTAATGCTCAGGGAAATTGTTGGCCAGATTTGAAAACTAGGCCTCAAGGTAACTACAGGACAAACGCAGGAGAAAAATATCTGTGGGAAAGTAAAAGCAGAAAGTGGAAAAGGAATAAACTATCCAAACCTTTATTGAGCAAACATTACCTTTCTCCTCTTACCCAGCGGTATTAGGTTTGTTATTAAGTGTTTGGAATCCTTATGAAGTCAGGGGTAAGGCTTGAATCACTCAGAAAAGAGAAGAGGAAGACAAGAGGAAGACACAAAAAGAGCAGGCTGATTGAATTAAAGTAATACCAGCTCGAGCCTCGGTGAGGGAGTCTTGATTCGGGGGAAGAATGGCTGTGTGTTGGGGGGGGCGGGGGGGGTGTGTGGAGGGAAGCAGGGGCTGGGGGAGGGGGTGGGTGGGGGGTTGAACAAGACAACATTTTCTTTTCTTTCTTTCCCTTACCACCCTTCAGATCAGCTCATTTTGTTGTGTCCCGCTCCTGGTCTGTTCCTCTTTATTGTGGCAGGCAGGGGGACAGAAGAGCCGTTTGTCAGCATGAATCGGCACAGAGTGGTTCACATCATCGGGGCATTGATGGCGTCCCCTCCCCTGTTGTAAAACAAGGGGCTGTGTGCCTGCCGGAACAGTGGTGGCATTGTGTCCCCCCTCGCAAGCACTATACCACCCAGAATGTCCCCCCTGTATACCTAACTGCCCCACATGCATATCCCAGATCCCCCGGTCTCGTCACTGCCTTATAAGGCACGGCGTGGCTTTCTCCAGCCGTCCCTTCACAGAGGGGTGTGGTGTAAAAATGGCGGACAGCAGGCCTGCATGGTGAAGCCATAGGGAGGCTTGACGGTGTGCGTGGATGAACGGGGTAAAAAAAGAGAAATAATGGAAGTTTTGAGATGCTGAGGGAGTGTCAGGCTTTGGGGGATAGGGTAGCGTGGGACGGGGCGGAGCTGAAGGGGACGTTCCCAAAGGTTTCCCCCTAACACGGGAGGTTAATGGGAAGATTGATGGATGGTGACGGGCTAACAAAACAGAGGGTGGCGATAAAAAAGAGCGAGAGAATGAGAGAGAAAAGACAGGAGGTGAGCAGAACTTGTATCACGGCAGGGATGTGTGTGTGAGTCTGGGGAGGGGGGGGGGTATATTTACTGCACTGGGGGGGGGGAGAGAGGGGTGGGGGCAAACCTCTCCTTAATTACCAGGGAGGCCTCTGGGGTCTTCGAACAACATGAGTGCAAATGCAGTGAAAAAGAGACAGGATACAGGGGTTAGTGGAGGTCAATGCTGACCACCTAAGATGTCTCCCTCGACACCCCCCGGCCCCTTACCCTACACCGCTCCTCCCACCAGCATCGCCCAAACCGCCCACCGCCCGAAGACAATAACATAAATAAATAACGTGTCTTCCCGGCCAAAGGCTGGAATTTACTGCCTGCCGACTCTACAGCCATTGCTTCACCATTTCTCAGCCCGTTGCCAGCGCGTTAATGGCCAGGACCTTTTGAGTTTCGAGGGCGAGGTTTGTGTTTTTAGAAGGGGTGTCCTCGACTCCTGGAGCACCTTGAAGAGGACCCCCACCCCACCAGCCCCCCCCCCCAGGGTCCTGGGACTGCATGTGGAGGAAGCCCCCCCCCCACCACCATCACCACCACTACCACCACTACCCCACAAAGACAGTGGAGGGGACCTCACTGTGAGAGGAGAGTTCTGTTTCTTTCTTAATCACCCCTGAGGTTAACGAGTGTTTCACTTCACTTTTTGTTCTCCCGTCAGAGTGTCATACCTCAATGATTACAGCGCTGGAGTCGAGCTCTGACGTGAAAGCTGCCCGACAGGCGGTTTTACCCTCCTTTATTCGTCCTCTTTAGTATTCTCTACAGGTTGTTATTTTGATGTTACTTTGTTTTTCTTTCTCCCTTAACCATTCATCCCATCTGCTCTCTTTGGCTCACTTTTCTGACATTCACCTTGAAAGAGAGAGAGACGGAGAGAAAGAGAGAGTGCATGCCACCAGTCAACCCTGCCAAGGATACAGTAACTGAAATGTATGCATGCATGTAGAAGTGTGCACACACACACACACACACACACACACACACACACACACACACACACAGATCCCCTCACAAAATGACAGAAAAAATTCTGTTGAAAGTCACTTTTAAGTGTGCTGAAGACAGACACAGGTAAGAAAGTCAAATTGAAGAGGTCGGAGTCAAGGAGGAGGAATTGTTAAAAAGGCATTGTCTCTCTTTGCCAGTAAATCAGCGGGCATAAATAACAGGGACATGGCTGATCAACTCATATGTTGCCAGCGGAGTGTCTCTCCTCAGCAGCTGCACCCCTCACACAGAGGGCTTTGTGCGATTGGGAGAAGACTTGACTGGAACGGTGGCGTGCTGAGACCCCCCCCACCCCAATCCCCCACCCACACCCCCCCCCTCACAAGCTGAGGTTGGGCTGGAGGCAGGTGGACACACAGGGTGGGGGGCCAGCGGCCAGCAGTGCCAGGCACTACTTAGCATGGGGAACAGCGCCCGGGCATTGATTTAAGCTGCAGGATGGGAGACAGGTGTCATTCTAATGTACAATAAGATTGCTTTGCTTTGTCCCTGCATTTCTGCGCACAGTGGCTGCACCTGCTGCTTCACCGAGTTAGCTGCAGAAGGCTGCTAGGGAGGCCTGCCAAGGCGCTCTTTCACTCATAAGGAAATGCCTTCAGACTTTCCCCCCAAGAAAATACACCACCTCCCAACAGGCTGCCTGCAGCTCTTTCACCGAAGCGAGGTCGCATTACTGCCTGGTGGAGCTGCTGTAGGGACTCATGGAAAGGCAGGGTAAATACTAACACAGAGGGGTAGGCCTTTGTCAAGACCAGGTTGACAGGTAAGCGCTTGGTAGTGTGGAGCAGTGTTGAGTCTCAAGTACAACGTTGTTTTACGTCAGAGTTGACTATCCTAAACAGACCTGGGTTCAGCCAGTTTAACATCACCTGAATGTCATAAAAGCTTTTTCCAACTACATTAACTGAAAGAATCTAAAGTTTCCAGACAAAGTGCTCTCAGAGCTTGTACACAAACCCAGTGTTTGGACCATTTGGCTCACGGAGCCAGCTGAGTTCATGCTGGGCTCTTTGCACCAGTGCGGGCACCGTAGTTGTATTTCCAGAGGTGCGTCACGTGACCCAGCTGTTCCCTCGGTGAGCGCCCCGCCGCAGGGAGGGCTCGCGGCCCGGGGAGGCCTCCCGCATCGCCGCCCTCCGCGCTCTCTCCCCACCTCCTCACAGCGGCCGGCATCGCAGAGGCCTTCTGCCCGCCTCTGCCAGACTCTTGTTAGCAACCAGCTCCCAATTATACCAGAAACATCAGTGGGAATTACCGAACGTTTAACAGGCAGGCGGTAATGAGGGGATTGCGCAGTGTTAAACTCTGTAATGAGGTGCCAGAGATAGTCGGAGCCGCAGCCAGATCCTGGCACTGTTAATGGGGGGTAATTACAGTCTGTTTGGAGAGCTTGTGTCAGTGTGTTGGAAAGGTTACCTTCACACCTACTCCACTGATGTCCCACTCAAAAGCATCGCAGGAGCTGGAGGACTGGCAGTTGCCCAACACACAGCGGTGCCTGTTTGAGTCCGGGAAGAAAAACAGTGTTTGTGTTAATATGAAAATAACTTCTTCGAACTGTCTACACACCATAATTTATTCAACTACGTCCAAATGCTAACACTTTTTTTTTGACAACAGCATTTGACTTCAGTGTCAGCATTGTTAACTTCTGATGCAACCAAAACCCTATGCAGCCGACCAGTATCTAAAAATACAAGAAATAACAGCGCACACTATTGACAGGGCCTGATTCAATTTAACCTCAAAGGAATTTGTCTCAAATAACCTTTTTAGGTAAGTGTTACATATGAATTATTATAAGTTTGATGGAATGAAATAAAAATGTTTCATTAAAAATTGAGAATTTCTTTGTGGTTACACTGAATGAGGCTCTCGGTCAGGTTAGCATAAAGGCAGTCTCAGAAGACAAATGAGAGGAAATGTATGTTTTTGCATTTTTCATCCTATCCCTCGCTGACCCCTGGGTGACCCTACTGCGACCTCCCGGAGACACCCTGAGTTTCGAGAAGCCCCAACGATGACCCCATCAATTACTGTGCACTCATCATTGTGGCCAGCAGGTTCTGTAGCTGCTGGGCTCAGAGAACTAAAGCCATGGCTGTCTGTGCAATACTGCATTGTCTTCCTTTGGTATCTCCAGCACCTCTTCTGGGTTGATTAATATTGCTCTTTGGTGCACAATATCTACCGTTCTCTCTCTGTCGCTCCCTCTCTTTCATACTCACTGACCGAGGCAGGGTACGTTCCAGCAGGTATGAGTAACAGACTCATGACAGACAGATGCACAGAGAGGTCACTGCAGCAACCTGTGCCACATGGAGCCCCTGCAGGCCCTCACATTATACATCCCATAAATGCTTGGGGACCTGTGCACAGAAAGTAATTTTATGCTTTAGATATGGCTATCTTGTTGCTGGGGAGCTGCTTGTGACAGAGCCAAATCTGAAGTCAGTTTCTACTGTTGGAGGTGCGGGTTCCCTTTGCTGAATGTACCAGTTTCCTCTGTTGAAGGTGCGGGTTTTCTCTGTTGGAGGTGGGATTGTAGGGAGGTGCAGGTGCGGTTGTAGGGAGGGAACTTAGAATACAGTTAATACCCCTCCCTGAAGGGTTAATATAACTAGAAAATGCAGCCTTTGAGGGCAGCATTTTCTGCAGAGTGAAAGAGTTTAGGGTAGATGAGCCTGTTGAACCGTCCAGAGGGGAAGGAAAGAGTTGGAACCTGTTGACATGAGAACCAAAAATGATATGCTTCTGGCTGCTAACTGGCTTACTCACAATGCCCAATAAGACTGAAGTGAAAATAGTACTCAGTCTGGGATGTAAACGGAAATGGCTTGACAGTTTTGTGGTTTAATCAATGATCTGTTGCAGAGCTCATTAAAGATAGCAAACATTCTGCGGTTGGAAAAAACAGCCCTATAAATTCAATTTAACAGTGCAACATGTGCAATGGGGAGGTTAGCTACATTGGTTATTGGACAAGAAAAATGAAAAATATGAAACCAAAGTTTACCCAATTACTTAATAGAGGAGGTGGAGAAATTGTAATTATAATTTCATCCATGTTACCATGAAATACCCCATTTACCAGCATGTCCTCAATCACACATACACACAGGATGTATTTGCTTTGGAATGAGATTGACCCTGAGTACTGTGTGCTATTCCCCACATTTATAGGGTGTGATCATGTGTTTCCACTTCCCTTGCATATTTACTCATTTGCAGAGAAAAGCTGAACTCTTTGATCCTCTAACACAGAGGAAGGGGTCACAAAGAGTCACCTCACTGTGGCTGTGGAAAGGAATTACAGTTTATGAGAGCATTTATTTTCCTAAAAGTCTTTTCTGGCTTCTAAAGGTCAGTCTGCCCATTAAAATTGATTTGTGAACAAATGATTGACATTTTGGTTAATTCACAGAAAAATCTCTGCAGGATTTATATTAAATCAGAACTTTTAAAACTATGCAATTGCTAAATGCTAAAAAAAATTCACATACCACAATACATTAATAGTTTGTGTAAATACTCTTAAATTGCTTTGTTTCAGGGAAGCATGTGGAAAATCAATGAAGCAATGAAGCAATCCCGTGGCCCATGTGCCACATTCGTCTAGTAACCGTGTTTCATTTTCTCTGCTTTCTTAGTGTCCTTAGAGTGACAAGTCCTGTGATAAGGCCCAGATCAGCACTGAAAGTGTCTCTCCAGTGTCATCCCCCACTTCCCCCAAACCCCAAACACACACACACACACATTCACACACACACACACACACACACACACACACACACACACACACACACACACACACACATGATGATGAGGATGTAAAAAAAATCAAGGCCTGCCACAGAATGGGAAGTTGTCTCAGTTCTGCAGAGGGTGGAGGAAGCTGCCTTTTCAAAGCCTTTCTGCTGGAGTTACTTCCACTGGGCTGGGCTCTCCAGGGAGACCCCGGAGCAGGAATGGAAGCTCTGACTGGGAAGCAGGGAGGACCACGCAGCACCAGGGCGGTGGCAGGTCAGACTCATCCTGAGAGAGCAGCAGAGAGGTCAGCAGTTCACATCTCTCTCTCTCTCTCTCTCTCTCTCTCACTCTCTGTTGCTCCCCATCTCTCTCTCTCTCTCTCTCTCTCTCTCTGTTGCTCCCCATCTCTCTCTCTCTCTCTCTCTCTCTCTCTCTCTCTCTCTCTCTCTCTCTCTCTCTCATCAACCCCTCCCTCTCCCACCCACACACACAACTAGTTAAAGAGTAAGAAATAATAGGCAAACAGCAGAGCTGGAGCTCCTGTGTCTTCACCTCCCCAGGGAGGTACAGGGACCTAAGATATCAGAGCCAAACACCTTTCGCACAGTGGCGCCCCAGCCAAGCTCTGTGGTCCTCTGTGGATCCCCAGTCCTCTGACAGCCATCAGTCAAAGAAATCCACCACCAAAGACAGAGAATCAACTGACCTTCCACTAATGAAGACCTGATTACAAGTCCTGTTCTTATTAATGTATGATGTTTTGAATCACTTTTTTTAATCCGGCAAAATTTGTTATAACTGCTACTCCCTCCCTCCTCCTGCCTTATGGCTGTCTCCCTCATGCCACCAATTAAATGGATAATGGGAGGGAGCTGAACCTGCAGATCGCCCGTTGGTTAATGATCAGTGATTACTCAAGCAGAAAGACACAGCGCCTGAAAGGAAAAGGAAGGAGTGATGAGCAGAAAGGAGGAGGGGGGGGGTGGTGTTGCCTGCCCCTTCCTGTCTGTCTCCTGTCATATGGACAGTATACAGTTTTGCCGCTCCCTCCTACCGACATGATCAAATGCCAGAAAAGTTCTGTGCCTTCACCTCTCCACTTTCTGTATGCTGAGTAAATGAGCTTCGGGGCAAAAATAGAGTTACTTTCCTGGGCCTGAGGAAGGCAAATGAGATGAGCAAGAAAAACAATCAAAATTTTACTTCCTTTTACTGATGGAGCCCTGCTATGAGACACGGAGTGGCAATTCTCATGGTGGGCTCCACAGAGGAGGAGATAGCCAAGTCCTGTTCCATGCAAATGGCAAATCTTCTACTCAAACTATATGTATTGTGCCACATCACACAGTGCACCATAAAATAAGTCACCCTTGCGATTCAGGGTTTGGAGGATAAAACATACAATTTTTTTTTTTCAAGCTGACTTCTTACTTTACTTGTATTTTTTAAGATAATAAGCTAAAATTTATATTGGCTGCACCTAATGCTGGCTGCAGTAATTGTTAGCAACGGGTGCACTCTTGCTTGCTGGCACAACTGGTTATCACTTATTATTACAGTCACTGTGTTGCTCTCTGGGGACTGCAGTGCTCATGAGCATCTTTAAGCCATGTCATGATTTTCTGTCATGGCATTATTCAGTTTCACCTTATCATGTGATGCATCTGTATCTCCATCTCCATGTATGTCTGTCAATCTTGCTGTGTTCATTGTAAAGAATATAAGCAAGTGTGAGGGGACTAAGAGGGACTAAAAGGATATTTTCTCAAAGCAAAGTTCATCAGTGCCAATCTCCTGCTACTGATCTGACCCCACACTTGCTGGGGTCTGTGCTTTGTCCTCGTGGTCAGAACTATGGCATTGAGGAAGCATTGTACTTATTAATTAATGAAGCTTTTTCTCCGGCCCGGATTACCATATTCATGAGGTGGACAGCTTTGCGACAGCTTTGAAAGAATAACGCCGGCATGTTTTCTTTCTGCGTTTTTGTTTTTTCCATACGCAACCCCATTTGTTGGATTCCCTAAACTCCCATTAGCGGATACAATCCGACATGCCGTTCGGAAAACAACAGCAACACCCCAAATCATTCCATTTCATGCTAGAGTGAACATCTCCTGATTAGACTGTATTAGCAGAGTTACTACATGAGTATCAACTCTACTCACTTGGATGAATATTAAAACAAGACGCTGACAAGCAAAAAGCCATCTGACTGTTTGTATTTACTGCTTTTTAAAGTAAATTCACAATGTAAATTGTGCCTCCATCCTTGTTCTAACTATGTACCGACTTCCTCTGTTAAAGATCCTAAGGTCCTGTTCCATGTAGCCATGCAGAAGCGGACCTCTCTGAGACAGAGATTCTGCCCATTCTTGACTGACCCAGAAAAGACCACATCTCTTCTTTGTTTGACCTACGACCTTGAGCTGCTGTCCTAATATTTACCCGCCCTCTTGAAACGAGTCACTTTCATATAAAGTTTGTTCAACTGTATGCTTAAATAGTGGTGTGAGCTACTGCATGTTATTTTAGACATTTTCAGACCCCTGTCATAGTCAAGCTAATCACAAGAGGGACGGAGAGGGCAAGTTTGAGTGATTTCTTGTTTTTTTTTTTCCCTCTTCTTCCTTTTTTTGATGGGAGCAAAAGCAGCCTCCCTTATTAGCAATGTCCGTCAATGTCCTGTCATTTTATTTATTGTTTTTTTCCCTTGCTGTTCGGAGTGACACCCCCTCTCTCGTAGCCCCTCACTCCCTCTCTCATACACACACACTCACTCACACTCCCCACCAATTTGTTGCCTCTGACATCACATTGTTTCTGAGTCTTGCTGTTCAGGCTGCTTCGTTAGCTTTCCTTTAATGAGCAGCTTAATTGAGCTGTCTACGAGGCCACCTGTCACCCTTCGGCCTTATTAACATACTAATGGGCTGACATTGTACTGCTCTGACAGGCTGGACTGAGGGGTGTGGGGGGGTGCCTGTCTGGAAGGGGGGATCACAGCTCTGGGGTGGGGAGTGGAGGAGAGAGGAGTTTGGGGAGGAGGAGAGGAGGAGAGAGGAGAGAGTGGACGAAGTTGCCTGGTTGCAGTGCAGGCAGGGAGTGACCTATAAGATTCAGGAGGAAACATTATCAGTGCGATTTGGATAGGAAAAAAAAACAGAAAGAAAATCACCAATTCACATGTTTTCAAATAAAAGTCCAAATGCAATTTAGCGTTAGCATGCAAATTAAAACTGTTAACTTATGATAACCTGATGCTATGAGGGAAAAGAAGAAAAATGTGAGAATGTCCATTTAGCCTTAGGGACCATTATAATCTATCCTAAAGTATCCATTACAAAATGGAAAAGTGATGCAGTTTATTTATGTTAAAGTATGACAATGGATTTTTCTTTTTTTTTTCAAAAATCGCAATGGCTTTTCAGCACACTTAATCGGGCTTCTAGGCTTGGCACTGTGGTTAAAGCTTTTGAAGACTGAAAATCAGGGAGCTATCCAAAAAACAATATCAAAAGACTCCAAAGACAAAGTCCTACCCCACCCCCTACCCCCTACCCCCTTTTAGAGTTTGTATTTAACTTTGAACACAAAGACGCCTTTTCTTTTTGCATCTTGCATTAAACTTGACTTTTATATCATGCTGATAAATTAAAAATAATAGTAAATACATTCTGAGGGATGCCAATTAAAGTAGCTTACTTTTTATCTCTCATTATTAAGTCTTTTTCAAATGTATTACGAAACTTGTTTGAACTGAAAAATAATGGCAATTGTAATTATTGTAATTTTTTCAGTTCTGAATAATATATCATATTTACTGCCCATGAATCTTCGATGATTAGTATCAGAAGAATTAAAATAAGAAAACCTTCAACAGGTGCACGGTGCATTTGAAACATTCCAACTCGTCGAACAATGCCTCAGTCGCAAAAATACAGGTTCACCTCTACAGAAACAGAGGAAAAAATTAATCAAAGCTGAGTGTTTTTGTGCGAATGTCAGCAAAGGTTTTGTTGCCTCTGATTGGTGCATTCAGCGGAGCCCCGGGGTCTGTGCCTGCAGCCATTGAAACACAGGGCCCAAATCCCTCTGAGGAGCGAGAGAAAAAGGGCCAGGGAAACAGAGCACAGGGGCGAGACCGGCGCCCGCCACTCCCCTCTCATGGACTTACTGCGGCAGGTGGCACCCACAGTGAAAGTTTAAAAGTTAAATAAAAAAAAGTACTTTTCTGCATGTTTGTCTCTGAGTGTGATCTCTCGGTGCAGCTGGCTGGGCTGAAGGAGGGCCAGATGAAGAAAATTATCTCAGGAATTGATGCCAGGGCCTGATCCGTATCCCTCCTGGGGGACGGGGGGGGGGTGGGGGGATTGGTAGCCACCGTCGGGACGTTTAAGCCTCAAATATAATATTTGCCTTCTCAAAAAAAAAGACAAAAGAAAGATATTATAGGTATTACAGCATCCAGGGTTAACCCTGATTTAGGCCTAAATCTTACACTTGGAAAAGAGTATTTGTCAAATCTGTGATTTGGTCATTGATCAAAGCTGTTGAAGATATGTGAAATGCCTCCTAAATTAAGATCATCAGTTTGCATTCTGGGTAAGCCCTGATATAGTATTACATCTACCTCCTTATTAAAATGTGACTATCCCTCCAAACAGCAGACTGCTTGAAATTATTTGATTGTAGGCTCAGGAGGACTAAGAGGCTATTGCTGGTCCAGTGTTGATGTGCTCCGAAAGTGTTTTGGGAGACTGACCCCGACTGACACACCTTCACCCAGTGGACAGCTCCCTTGACCCTGACCTTCAGTCAGTTTATCTTGACAGATGGGGGGGGCATAGCTTTATGCCCCAGATGGACATGACCTTTGGCCTCCAGACCCCTACACCAAACACTCACTGTGTCCATGTGGGCATAGAGGTGGAGCAGATTCACCAAGACCACTAAGACACATCTTCGGCATTAAAGCACTCCTGTGTCCTTACCTTCGAGGTTGGGTAACACGGGGACGATCGGGTTACAATAACCCAGGGGCAGCTCTTCCTCTGCTGTGATTTTTTTGGAGTTCTTGTCCCTCTTAGTGCTTTGTTGGGAATTTTTCTTCATCGTATTTGTTGCTAAGTGACAACCAAATTCATCTTCAATTCATTCAGCATTTGAAAATGCTGTTTTACATTTTTAAGCCCTTTGTCTAATCTTTATCCAGCCTTTTTCTGGACATATCTAAGACATAATTGTCCAAATTGTTGCACAAAAGATAGAAAATACCATATAACTTGATTTAGCATTAGTGGATATTTTTTATACATTGTGTTTTCCAGTGCCATACACTGTGTGAGCCAGGACGTGTATTATCTTCGGAAATAACTGCCATTCTTTTACAGTACTAGATGTACCAAGGCAGACAGGACTGAATCTTTAATCCTTGATTCCACTGCAAGACATGCAGTACACAGTCAACAATCCAGAAGGCAGACAATTAGTTTTTTCCCTCTTATCTTCACAGCCCAAGGAAAGACAGTTATTTCCAACTTTGGCGATTGTCATTCTGCAAACAGTAGATGTAACAGTGATAGTAGGGACAGCAAAGGGATGCACCATACTTCTTTTCACATTTTGCTGGAATGGAGGCCCTTGTGACCTCTATTTCTATAACATATTAGGAATGTTACTCATATTTGGATATACAAACACAAATGTCTCACTAGCTAACAGGGCACTGCTAGTGACTACCCCTGCATTAACAATGACAGGGTGGGTGGCATGGGATGAAATGCCAGACGCAGCCAGATACCGCATTCAAGTGTAATATTGGCTATAGAGCAAAGTCTTAAGTAGGGTTTGCCTCAATGCTTACTTATGCACAAAGAAGTCTGCAACAGTACTTTGTTAGATAGCTAGGTATTGCTGTTGACAAGATAGCTTGCAAGCTAGTTAGCTACTACCACCAAATTATACTGTATGTGCCACCACAGCAAGCTTTGAAATAGATTGCCAGATAGCCATCAATGTTATTTGTGCCACTCTGTTGACTTTGCTTTGTCAACACCGCTGGTGAACTAAGAACTGGTGTGTCGTGTATTATGATTTATTTCTTCACAATGTTCATGACTTATGTGTGCATCTCTTTATTTGTATTTTGTGTCAAGCAAAAACAAGACGAATGTGACTATCATAAGCAGTTACACGATACAGAGAGTTGACCCATACTCACCAAAGACATTTTAGCAATTGACAAATCCAAGTGTCTGCCAAAAGGTTTAAGTACTCATGGTTATAGCAAATTTACATGATTTATTGTCTCCTTCCTCTTAGTCTTACCCATTTCTGTTCACACTCTGTGTGTTATTCTTCTTGTAACTATACATTATGTCCTTAGTTTCTTATTAATGGCTTTAACTCTGATCTTTCATCTGCCCCTGATATCTCAAGCAAGTTTCAGTGGCCATACAATCCAGCTTTAGTGTAAATTTAATTGATAATCTTTGAATGGGTGCTGTCCCTTTTCATGACTGGTTGAGAGTCTAGTGTGGAATGGATGTTCTTCAACTCTCAGTGGTCTCCTCTCAAATTCTGACCTTAATGTAGACTGGGTGGTGCTTCAGGCTGTTAGCCTACGACATGTATTACTGTGGTAGAAACCTATTGGGCAGTATTTAAGAACACAGCAAACTGGATTTGGAATACTCAAATTCCTCTCTATTTGCAGTTTCCCTCTCAGAATTTCTGTCTACAGCTTCCCTCACAAACATCACAGGGGGACCTTTTATACCAAACTCCACAATACGCTTGATTCTTTCAGGTCATTGTAAATTTAGCTTCATCATACATTGCTTTAGGGAAAGCAGAAAGACTCAAAATTGTACTGTGGAATAGTGGAAGAAATTATTGTTTTCTAGGGGGGTGGGGTGGAATTAGCAGCAAGGTCATATTTGAAAGTCTCCTGTCCAATGTATGCCAACAGCACACACAAATGCAGGTACTGAAAAAGCTGAAAAGCTGTTCACATTATTCTTGCACAATGGTGTTCAAACACATGAGCTCTGGCATAGTGAGTATACTGCTTTATACCAGTTAGGTTTGGCTGTTCTTTGACTTCACCATGCTTTTAGTAAATCATATTACCAAATACATGAAAAATAGGTTTTTGGGGGGAGGTGGGTGAAGGGGGTGGAAGGGGCAATACCCAGAGCTCATCAGTTCCATTCAGCAATGTGGCAGGAAAAGGCAAGAGGAATAGAAAAGAAATGGAAAAGAAATTAAAAAAGGGGGAAACGGGAGGGGGATTATGGCTGAAAAGGAGGGGTGGGGAATAAAGGCAGACAGGGAAGTCACGGTAGTGAAGCAACATGCATTCAGCATGGAATGAATAACCAACCCTACACAGCCATATGCTAATGACTGCCACCATTTAGTGCCACAAATTCACAACTCCCTTCCTTGTTCTGTTTCTTTCTTTCCCTCTCTCTTTCTCCTGGCCTAATTGCTGTGCCTCTCTCTCGTTAATAGAGGGGCTCTGTTGTGAATTAAGCTCCATATTGTGGCCTTTTTCCCCCTCCTCCTGCCTGTTGCTTTCAGCCACCTTGCGCACATATTGGGCTTGATTCTGTCACTTGCCCGGTGTATGCGTATGTAGATTGGAGGCTCCACATTATCTGCCAATGTCTGTATGCCCCCCCCCAGAGCAGGGCTCACACTCCAGCCCCCTATCTGTCTGGAACAAAGCTCTCTCACCGTGCCTCCTCACCAACACCACTAGTGGATACTGGGACCCCATGCTGAGAGTAACAAGGCTTCCTGCTGGTGGGGAGGCAGCCAGGGTCAATGCTGGGGTACCCGGGCATTGCAGGCAGGGCACACTTCCTTCAGCACAGTTGCTACTCTTAGGCCACAATTGTTCATCCCCTCCACATTGACCAGCTGCCTCTGGTCCTAGGCTACAGCACATATTGACAGGAGAGGAAAGAAGCTTGGGGGCACATGGGTTTGTGTGTGTGTGTGTGTGTGTGTGTGTGTGTGTGTGTGTGTGTGTGTGTGTGTGCGCACATGTGTGCGTGTACGTGCGTGTGTGTGTGTGTGTGTGTGTGTGTGTGCATGCACGTGTATGTGTGGCCAGCAGTTTACTCTGTGTGGGAAGCGCAAGGGACACAGTTGTCATTCAAACCAGATTAAAGGGCTAGAATTAGCCATGCAATGGAACAATGGTTTTACAGGCGATAAAAAAGCACCAGTCAGTGGGCTGGGCTCTTAATTCTGAATAGCGGAAAAAGAAAAAGCAGAGAAAAGGTTAAGGAAAAGAGAGAGACTCATTTTCGAGAAATCTATGGCCATCCTATACCAGAATCATACAGCCTTTCTATGCCTGGCAGTCATGTGATCTGCAATGTTAACACCTGCTGCCAGAACAGCAGTCATGCTGTAACTAAGATGATATCACACATGCTTTACTTCCCAATTGACAGATTTGATTGAATGTGGCACAGTGGCAAGGAGCAGGACTAATAATTCTCAGGTGAGCCACAACTGTTATACCCTTAGGCAAGCTACTTAACTTGAATCACTTAAATATCACGTAAATATTCAATATAAGCATAAATTTGTAACACTTCTCTTAAAATTACAAGCTATGAAAGTCACTAAGAGTGGGAGTGTCTACTAAGAAAAAAATATATACATTCAAAAGTCTATTCAAAAAGGGAGTGTTTTGAAGAATAAAGTTATAAAAATGAAACAATGCTTTGAGTGAAGAGGATGATATTATAAATATATTTGTCTAAATTAAATGTTAAGTTCAATCCTAACTAATGTAGGGACCTCTCTATTCAGCAAGTTTACAACTGAAACAGAAGAAAAAGCCGCGAAAACAGATGGCAAGCAAGACAACACTGTGCCGCCGCAGTTTCCCGAAAACCCGAACAAGTGGTTGGGAAATCAGAAAATGTGCTGTCGGCACCTCATCTCCCCTCGCACGCCTCTCCCTTTTCTGCCATGCACTTGACCTGATGCTGCGGACCGGCCTAATCCTCTGATCTGCATGCCAGGGAGGCCCGCGGCGCGCCTGGCCCAGCAGAGGGAAAGATTGTCTGAGGCACTTGTACTAATACACTGGGGCCTCGGCCTATTGTGGGCCCACCCCCGAACTCAATTCATTTCGGGGCTGGGAAAATTAGACAGAAGAAAAAATAAAAGTAATTGAATGAATTGCATTTTTCGGTACATTTTGTATTATTCCGATAATGAAACGCCCCCATTCTGCAATTGTGTGAGGCTGTAAAGAACGGCGTAGAGAGCGAACGAGAAAATCCCGCTAGCATCCTCCTACACCAGGTCCATACCCCAGGTTCAAGTCTTTACACATCGAGTCAGACAAAGGGGGAGTGAATGGCCCCGACTTTGGGAAAGCAGGGGTGGCTTGTGAGGGGGGAAAAAAGCTTGGCACACAAACACTTAGCACTTGTTCCTACCAGGGACTGCGCTTGCTCCAAATCCGCACATTTGTCAGAACAAATTGGCCGGGCCCTGAGGTCTTGTTTGCCTAGCCCCTGGACAGATAGGGAAAGGGGGTGCGAGCAACACAAAGCCTTTCCAGAGAGCAGGATGTATGGGAAGGAAATAAATTAACTCCCTGGTCTGAACTCTGGCCTCTCTCCGGACACTCCTCTGTGTATACTGTATGTAAATTTCAGTTTAGATATTGGAAAATTGGAACAAAACACAATTCCAGATTCTTCACCAGTAAGGAGCTGCCAATCATCCTTTGGTCCAAAAGTGTCTAATAGTGTATAACTGAAATGTATAACCAAAATTAAGTTGCATATTAAGAGACAAAGGTTTTTAGTGCTATGACTGAAGTTCAGCATTCCTGCAATCCATGCTGCTGTGTGATTTGCTAGTTTTAAACAAGAGAGCTGGTGTGCTGGCTACTCATACTGACTGCATGGGTCTATAGAGACACATATTGATTGCAGGGGTATATGCAGACATAAGGTTGTATTAATGTTTATCATGTAATTGACTTACACGTATTATTATATGGAATAAATGTATTATATTTATACTTTTTTATATTTTACTGCATATTTACTTTAGAAACAACTACTTGTTTATGATGCAAAATGAATATTGTGCTTCAAATTTCATTCTATTCCTCATATAAATCTCATATTATGGATATAATTTGTTCATATTTAATTTTCTGATTTATTTTTAACATGTGCACGTTTGTCTCATTTTCATATCAGGAAAGACAGGACATAATAACATCTATCTACCATGTCCAGGACTACCCCTGTCCTCTGATTCCTCTCAGGTGCTCGTCCAGCTGGCTTGCCTGTGTACACTTGCATGTGATAGGCGTAGCTTGTTTTGGCTTCGCATGCTGCCCAAATCTTTCTGCCATACTTGCCAGGCTTTCTGGGCATAATATACTTCTTGAATGGACAGTGGCTGCCTTTAAAAGAAATGAGGCATTTATCAATGGTGACATTTGGTCCTGGGTTTCACAGGGTCTGGTATTATGCACTGAACAGAGTGTAGGATGAGGAGGAGGGTGTATGTTGCAGGATGGTGGGGTGGTAGTGATGGTGGTGGTTGGGGGGGATTTGGAGGTGGGAACAGCAGAAAGCATGACTCTACCCTATTTACTGTGAGAAATCAAGTACAATGCATTTATATGCATTGGATCAAATTGACCCCAAAAATGTTGTATCTCTTGTTTCTTAAAAAAGTATGAAAAAACATAGTCAAGTCAAACATTTTTGAAGCTTATTTCCCTAACTCAGAGGATTTGATAAAGTTCTATGCTGTAAAAATAAAAACCAATAGCTTTTTAGTGCTGTTGAACTTTGAGTTGGGTTAACTGGACCCAAAACATCAAAGGATTTGCATCTGTATTCCTTTTTTCCACCTTCATATTTCATGACATAATGAGGCACTGACACAGAAAATGATACAGTTGGCATAAAGGTTTGCCCGCATGTTAAACTACAGCTACAATTATGAACTGAACTAATTTCATGAACATAGTTTCCTTCTGTGGAATCCCCCATCAACCGGAGAGACACAGGCTTGGCAGATCACTAGTCCCTGGCAGGGGACATGATCGGACAGGGGAGTGTGGAATGTAATTAGTGAAGCAGCATATTGAACGTGGGGTGTGTGCTTGGGCTGGTGTTATATTGAATGAGGGGAGGGGACACTCAGGAAATGACAGCCTGATTGGGCCATGCTTGTTCCTTCTACTTTGACCGGTGGCAGTGTAGCGTGGCGCCACACAAACGCTAACCCTTGAGCTCTACGGCTAATCCTGTTTGCCCTTCCATGGTCTTGTGACATCCCACACACCCCTGGGGAGAGGGATATCCCAGGACGGATCCACACATGCCTTGCTGGCTGGATGTCTTGTAAGACGTCCCAGCTTCGCTGCCCATCTGGGGGAGAGCCCCCTCACAGCGGGGGGAGTCAGGATGGGGTTAAGGCTGGGTACCCAGGGAGTCAGAGACCAAACACACCTCCTCTGCCCTTGTGCTCCCCAATGCCTAAAGCAGCCCTCCCAGGGGCGAACAGTGCAACACTGAGACTCAGAAGAGTACAAGTAAGTTAATTCAGCACAAACAGAATGTTAAAAACAAGTTGCAGGCTGCAGAAGAATAGACATCAGCATGAGCCTTATAGAGAGCTGAAGTCTTGCTCAAAATATGTGCAATGTACATGACATTATCACAAAAGAATTGCATAAAATAAATGTTTCCTCTAATCTGTGTCGTTCCCAGCACTTTAATGAGGAAGAAAATAAACACTAAGAAACAAATTATCTACAGTGGAATTGACAATATCATCGGCACACAAACTCTATTCAAAAGATAAAAGAGGGGAATGTCATCGCTTTTAGTCCAAAAAATAGCATTACCAAGGTGATTTTAGCCAGGCAAAATCTGAGAAGGTGGAAACTGAAGTCCTTGTCCTAGGGTTGCGCTGTTGGTGCTGCCAAGTTAGCTCCCCTGAAGCCAGAGAAACGCCGGGCACAAGCGCAGAGCTCTGACCCGTGGTCCACACTGCCAGCAGAATGGCCACCGAGGGTCTGGCTGCGGTAGATTTCAGTCGCTCAACCTTTGAACTTTGAGCTGTGACCTGAATTGACCACTCTCTCCATTTGCAGGGTCAATAGGTTTCAGAGAGCTGAAGCTCATGATTACAGTGCTGGCAATGATGACATGATGATAGTGTGGATTTTGAGGGCGCTCACCCATCAATAATACGTGTCGTTTCTGAGAATGAGCCTGATATTGACAGGGCCACCCTCAACAGCTAAGAATTATGGGAATATATCCTGTCTATGATGGGAATGATGGCTGAAAATTGCATAGATTTTAGAGCACAGATATTTAAAGATTTCAAAAAGATAAAGCATCACCAAGAAGGAGAAAAATAGTATGTCACATAAAACCGTGAAAACAACTGGCATAGCAATACCCCACAGCATGAGAGCTAGCATGAGCAAGAGTGACCCACACTGAGTTTGTGGCACAGACAGGGGCGCTACATTTTCATGGACAGACATTTGCCTCTACTGTGAGGGAGAGAGAGCGTATAGATTCTCCAACCATTTCCCTGACCACCCACCATCATCATCACTAAGCCCTCTCAGCCATGACTGCTAGTCAGTTGCTGTGTTAGAGACTCCCTTTCCCACCCCCTTCTCTCTCTCTTGATTTGTAATTTTGTAATGTTAGGGGAGGAGGGAGAGCCCTTTTTAAGTATCCCTACTTGATTCCCCTCTCCTTCACCTATAGCTAACTAATCCGCTACATCTTTTGCCGTGCTGGCTAGATGTAAGAGATGGGTTCTCAAACCTCCAAGTATAACTCTCCACCTCCCCACCGACATTTTCCACAAAGTACATCCAAAACTCGTAACTCATTTATCCCAAGAAGATTCTTTTAATTCCTAACCTTACTCTTGCAGCACCCCTAGGAACTCTCTCTGCACAAACACACAACCACATGCATACAGCCCTTCTGCATCCTGATTACAATCTTACCTGTCTGTGAGAATCTGGCAGTTCAGCAACCTGCAACCTGAGGGTCAGAAAAATCGTTTGGAATGGACTGACAGTGGTGGTTACTCTTTCCTGACTCTTGTCAAACGTGAGGGGACACACTTTTGGTTGTGTACATTTACTTATGAAAATGGCAGAATCATTTCAGGGTCCCTGTGACGCAGTGCCGTCACTACAGTTGAGTATGTGCTCTGACTGCCATACCAACAAGCCTGGCTCTTTGGCGTCGCGGTCAAAGTCACATGTTTGGTACCCCGTAGACCCGGGTTCAAGGCCGGGTGGGGTGACTGCTCCCGCCCTTCGCTACAAATGGTGTCAGAAGTGGGATGGCTAGCCACAAGGCCATCGGAGGCGTGCCTGGTGTGTTAGCTGTATGAGGGACCCCCAGGTTAGGTTGACCCCGCTGTGAGGGACCCCAGAGATGGGTGAAGCACGAGTGAGTGGGGCACCCTGGGATGGGAGAAGTACGGCAGTGGAATGCGTGAGGGACACCATGGTGCGTGAAGCGCATGGGCGCGCTTCCCGAAGGGGAGGGCAGTGTGACGCAGTGCCGTCACTACAGTTGAGTATGTGCTCTGACTGCCATACCAACGAGCCTGGCTCTTTGGCGTCGCGGTCAAAGTCACATGTTCGGTACCCCGTAGACCCGGGTTCAAGGCCGGGTGGGGTGACTGCTCCCGCCCTTCGCTACAGTCCCAAACAGGAGACTGTGTCTGGGAGATTTGGTATGTTTTTTTTTTTTTTTTTTTGTCAAATGTTAAGATGTCTCATAGAAATTTAACCAATGTAGGCTTAAGAAAAGTGCTTGCAAAAGTAATCAGTTCTGTAAATGATTGTGAGTTTACCAATTGTGGTTTTATTTTAATATTTCACTTCATGAAAACATACATAATTAAAACCAAAAAGAAAGTTGTCATAATTTTCTGCATATATTACTTGTGTGTACTCATTTCAAGTGAAAAGCAATCTCCAAAAACCTTAATTATAAAAAGACATTGGTGTTAAAGTAACTTATGAAACTGACCTTATTTCAGCTATAGCTGGTAAGTAAGCACAACTGAAAATGATGCTTAATTGATTGAAGAAATGTATGTGCCCTGCCCTTGGTGTGGTGTCAGCTCCAAGCACAGAAAGATCAAGCACAGCAATGAGCAGCCACTGAAAGGGCAGTTTATAACTATTTTCTATGATAAATTACAATGTAACTCTACAATAAATGTCTGACCTGGTGACGGCAGGAATAACATGCCTACTCTGGAGGTTGGCATTCAGCAGCTGAAACTGTATGTTGGTTTTAGTGATTTACTGTTTAGAAAACAATTAGGACCCAGTAGCTTCACAGTTAGACTAACGTTGATATCTATCAAGCTTAACAAGCATAAATGGAAAAACACATTCTAACAGCGTTTCCAGGTTACATTCTGCTATCCATGTAAAAATGAATTAAAAAGCTAGCTAACAACTAGGGGAGGGGAAACATATATTAAATGTTGTGTATCTGTTTCTTAGTCTCATTGTTAATTTAGAACATAGTGCAGATCACATGACAATGGAGGTACCCTTTCAAAAGCATGACAGGGTAATGATTTTAAATGATACATGTAGACTATGTTTCCCCTGTCCACTGCTGTTCTTTATTTTAAGACTGCTTTTTAAAGTTGTTAGCTAGCTATATGTGTACATTCATCATTTGTCTCTTTCTTGATAGCACAGATTATCATTTGTTTTGACAAGTTTTTTTTTTTTTCTACACAATAATGTGGCAAAAGGTAACATTAGTCCCACCTCGGATTTTACTACATTGATAGTGTCATTTATGGAATGGAAAGCTCCACTGCTTCTTTGTCGTAATTAAGAATGATTGTTTTGAGGCAACATTTGTCTCGGACACACAACTGATCTACCTGCTGTCCCACACCAGCAGACATTATTTTTCTTTAGGAAAGAGTGTGAATGCCCTCTATTGGGCACTTTTTGACATTACATTGAAACATCTCATTGATAAAGCAGCAGCCCCATTGTGTTTGGAAGTGGCTGCCTCTAAATTTACTCATTCTTAAAAAATATCCTTTGCCTTGACCATTGACAGCTATATAGTAATTGGTATTACAATCCTCAGTGAGCAAACAGCATAGGATAGGAGGTTATAAAACTTTGCAGTATGTGATCTGGACCATAAAGCACTATGGTTGAGACCAGTTGAGTAGTAGTTCTGTCCATCTGCTAAGTGATGCAAGATACTTTCCAGCAGGATCAGAACAGTTGTATCAGCTCTTTCACAGTACCCTGCCCTGCCTGGCTGACATTTTCAGTTGCATCAGTTTTTATAGAATAGACCTCTTGTCATTCTCAGTGTACTGTACATAGGCCTATAATATTGATTCAGTATAGCCTATCATTTTAGCTTTTAACATTTTGTTAAAATATTGAATCATCATTTCACTTTCAATTGTCAAATCCACCTGTGCTGAAACAGAATGTATTAGTTAACACAACATTACCTCTTGCGTTGCATTATTACATTAAACCCTCCTCATTGCTCGATAACATCCAGAGGAATACTTTTTAGGTTGCCTGGTAAAGGATGATTGACAATTGATATTGCACAGTGATAGTATATTATAAGATTATCAGTTGGTAGCCTAAAATCTAAAACAATGGGGCTTACTTACACCCATACAGTTTCTGCATGGTCGGAATGTCAGAGAACTTTTAACCAGACACATGTCTTTTTTTTGGTGACACATGGCCTTCCAGTTTTGGTCATTTGGATATTTGGACAAGCAACTCTGCTTCTTGAAGAAGCAGCCTCAGACATTATAACACTTTATTATCAATATTCCAGTTTTCATCTTAAAACAGTGCTCATGAATATAGTATCTTTTATGAACTGATGTTACGACAAGGAATGCATTTTAGGCAATAACAATAACATTTTCATTTCTTTACCAGTCACTTGAAAATGATACAAATGATATGGACCTCAGTAAAGTTTTATTTTTGTCAAAATATCTAGAACAAAAATGTAAGTAGTGGTACAGAAGAATGTACAAGCATTGTGAGCAGATGATAGAAAACTGTAGTGGCTCTTCTTCAAAGATGACTTTCCAGTCACCAAGACTTAACTTGAAAGGAAAGCTGAAAAAGATCAAAGCACTCTGGTAAAAAGATGGAAAAATGCACAAGATACAAAAGGAGGCACAAAACTTGCCACTATGTGACTGTGTGTGTGTGCACGTGTCTGTGTGTGTGTGTGTGTGTGTGTGTGTGTGTGTGTGTGTGTGTGTGTGTGTGTGTGTGTGCGCTCTGTGCCTTATACCTATACAGAGAGCACCACCTCAAGATGTGGTGCTAACTTGGTTTCAGGTCAGTAAACAATATGGCTGCCTTCTTAACAAATGAGAAACCCTTTAACAGCATCCTGGTGACCTTATTGTTCCCCAGCTGAAAGCATGGTAACAACCCATTTAAGCCCTGCCCTTGCTACTGTGAGACTGCTGCCTTAATGATCACAGCCCAGCAACTCCAGGGAGATCTTGTTAGGCTGAGGCCGGATCCTGCTGGAAACCAGGAGCATGGGGGTCCCGTACTGGTAGTACTCGGATCCCACAAGCACTTTCACGCCATCAGAGCCGCACATGGCAGCATCGACTTTAGGGAAGGGCAGGTGAAACTCATTGACCACGTTCCGAGGGGTGGCGGACAGATTGACATCACGCATCTTCTGCCCTGGAGGAAGACAAAGCCAGAGGTGGGGTTTTCAGTGCAGATGTCAATTTACATTGCACAACCAATGGACTCTTCCTTTCTTACTTGGAGTTAACAATTGTACTGGCCTTATACAGGCAAGCATGCATGGAAGCAGGTAAGAACAAGCCTACCTGATCATTAAAGACGGTCACAGCCATGTCGTGTGGTTAGTAATCTCAGAGTGTATAAGCATATGGGCAAGCACATGTACCTTGTATGACGTGCACTGTGGGGTACTCTCCGCACACAAAGGCAGCATCCACATGGCCCTCAATCCCCAGCTCCTCTTTCAGGTTTTTGGGGTACCCCTGGATGAGTGTGTAGTGTGCTCCTGATTTGTAGATGTAAACTTGATCACCCTAGCAAACACACAATTGCGATAATTGCATTACAATGATAAGTTAATTTTTACAACTGCTGTGATTGCTGCTCAGTTAATTTTGTTCTGTGAATTTATTTTCCAGGTAGACACTTAACACAGTGCTGCTCTTTATGGCTGTTATGCCTTTATACTCTACACCTGTGATTACAGTGTAGGGCACAGGTCCAAAGGGTCATATGTTTGAACCCCAAGTGGGACACAGCTATTACACCTTTGAGCAAGGCTTTGTGTAAAGTGTAAAACTGCAAGCACTGCATGGTACTGTCTATCAAATGATAACTAAGATCTAAACTGTTTGGATAAACCTGTCAAATAAGGAAACCACAGGAAGTAAGGTAAAATAAATTTTCTTTCTCACCTAAAAATGCCCAACTTCCCAGTCCATGATGTCTTTACCCAGCTTACCTTAATCATGTACAACTTGTCGTCGTAGGAGAAGACGGCATCCAGATCACTCTTCACCTCCTTCCAGACGTCTGCGATGGCGAAGGCGTGCCAGCCGTCCCGATGGGTGTCCAGGCGCAAGTAGAAACTACCTGAATGAGAGGGACACGCAGGGGAGAGTGATGTAGGTAAATGTACACCAATCTCATAGAGGAGGGGTAAGCATAGGCCTTTCACATTCAAATGTGTGTGTGTGTGTGTGTGTGTGTGTGTGTCTGTGTGTGTGTGGTGTCGTTAAAGAAAAAAAGAATCCTTCTGTATTTTGCACATCATTGTTAGTTAACCGGCTAACTGTATCCTCACCCCTGAAGGCATAGGCCTTTCCGAGGTCGTCAGTGGTAATGGCGTCCAAATGGACATGACTGCAGCGCTCCCTTTCGGTGTCATTGCCCCCGTGGTCTGTGGTACAATGACAGCAATGCAGCACATTGGAAACAACCCTTTCACCCACACACGCTGACTTCACAAAATGGTAAAGTGTTCTCGCAATCACCTTTTTTGAGCCTTGCTTGTTCTATTTTCATAGGGACTTCTATTTCCTGATGTCATAGGGATTACGAGTTTTTCACAAATTCACAGTGGTGAATGGCAGTGTCAAGGTTAATCAAATCTTTGTCCACTTACCAAACTTGGGGCACCTCATGAAGTAGTTGCGGGTGTCTTTGGGGTACTTGCCAACCACAGACCCAGTAACCGGGTGGAACTTGGTGAACTGGTGACCGTGGAAACAGTAGTGACGCTCAAGCCAGCGATAAGCGGCTGTGCAGTTGGGCAGATGGGCCCAATTCCTCTGCTTCACAGCCTTGGTCTTGATGTCGAAGTGGTATACTTTGTTTTCTAGGAAACAGGTAAAATGCTCATCATTGGCTACAGGTTGGCCAGATATTTCTGATAATGCAGTATTTGAAGGAGATTCAAAACATATGGCAGTTTATAAACATGAAAGTGTATAACTGATAAAGGTATGGATCAGTGATGGTGTAGTTTTACCGTTACACTGAAAAAAAATGTTTGGAAGAGCTCTTTTCTCATAAATTCATTTATCTTAATTCAGAATTTGTTTTGTTCAGATATATGGCCCAAATAAGAAAAAAAACATTGTTTGAGCCCTTTCCTTAATTCAAAAGAAAGTTTTACATTTTTTCCACAGTTTAATTGTTATGGCTGACCCTTGAAGAAGATGACAGAGTCAGTGACACACTCGTCCTTGGGACACTCCACAGCAGCGTCCAGGTGGGTTGGAATCCCTGGGAACACCTCCTCAATATCCTTGGGAAAGCCGCTTTCCAGGTTGTGGTTGTAGTAGCTGAATACCTTGTCATCCTACAGTGACAGCGAGTGGAAAGGGGAACAGTGAGTGATGTCTATATTCTTAATAAAGTAGTCTAATAAACATAAGATGATTCAGCATAAGGCATATAAGAGAAAAATCCGGTTATTCTTTATTTGTTTTTTGTTTTTTTGCTCAAATAAATACAATATGCACAATGTAATATCAAAACTGCCAAAAGTAACAGCTTGTGTGTATGTACAGTATGTATGTTACATTATTATCTTTTAGCAGATGATCTAATCCAGAGTGACTTGCAATTTTATCCATTTATATATTTACTGAGGCAGTTGTGGGTTACATGCATTGCCCAAGTGTACAACAGCAGTGCCCCCGCAGGGAATCAAACCAACAACCTTTTGGTCACAAGTCCTGCCACTTACCATTACACCACACTTCTGCCCAGTAGTAGGTATAGTATGTACATATAACAGTAATCACCAAATCAGCTGACAGGCTAATGATCACTACACATTTGGGGGCACATCTTCCAGGGGGAGGAGGGAAAATATGAAATTCCCACAAAAAAGGAGGAGGATTTGACAGCAGAGAGGGCACTGATGGACCGTACCTGGAAGAGAAAGATGTGGTCGTGGTCTTTGTGGTCTTCCTGGTGCATGCGGAAGGCGGCATCCACATGTGCCGGGTGGTGATGGCTGCCAATCTCCTGGAAGGAGCTGTTCAGGAGCTCTGAGGGCCCGTGGAAGCCCTTCCATAGGCGGTCACCTAGGAACAGCCAAAGGGCAGACCAAGACATGTCTTCTTCCAGGTAGCTTGCAACATTAACAGCTGAATTTATACATTCATATATCAACATGCAAATAAATATTTACCCAAAGTGACAGATGAATAGGGATAGTTGCTTGGGCTGAAGGCCACAGGAGGTTATGAGGATGAGTTTGAATTAATTAACAGAAATTGCGTTCATATACAAGTACCCTTGAAGAAGAAGGTGATTCCCTTCTCGTCAGGGGTGATGGCATCGAACTCGATTCCCTGGCAGCGGTCAAGGTGGGGCTCATGGTCATGGTGAGGTGGGTGGGGCATTCCCTCAAGGTGGCCCTCATGGTGACTCCCATGGTGATCTGGCAGGACCAATCAGATGCTGGATGAGCCAGTGACCCAATTCCCTAATTTATATATATATATGTTGTTGCAGTACAAGCAGTACAAAGAGAAACAATGTGGATATCACTTTAGAGCATTATTTGGAGCAGTCTGGAGTAGATTGAGAGCTCTGGTAAGCATTCTCAGCATTGACTGTTTTGTTATTTCCTTATTCCTCTAATAATCAGCATTATCTAACAGACAGCATGAACCTTTTTTTTATCTCAAGGGTTTTGAATGATAGGAGTCTGTTGTTTTGTTGGGAAAAAGAGCATCAGGGCCCTCTTGTGGACTACAGTGTTATGACGTTTATGACACAAGTGTTCAGTGAGTCATGGTGCAACAGCAACATGTCCAAACCCCCTTTACAAACTCGTGTTTTGTCTTTTTCATTTTTCAATGCACCAAAAATGAATATGTCTTAAATTGACTTCAATAATAAGATGAAACAAAGCTTCAAGAGGGAGACTGAGAGTGTGTCCATGGGATATCATATACTCTCTAATGTAAATCATTGTTACATGTCACACTTACCTCCCATCATATCCTTATGGTGGCTGTGCAGAGAAGAAGAGAGGCATTCAGAATTCAAGGTGCTGGAAAATTCTGTCACCTCCTTTATGGCTTGCAGCAGTGCGTGGGGAGCATGTTGCCCTTATCAATGTGATCTTGTGCTTCTTGCCTGGTATTACACTGTGCGTACTCTAGTGTAGCTCTGTAAATCCCTTTATAAGCCCATTCTCGTCAGATGAGGACACAACAGTAATACTCATTACAATCCTTATAATAATCACAATAATATGACAAAAAGAGGCCCGTCCCCTGTCAACATCTGCTAAACATTGCAAGCAAATAACACAGGTTAGAGAAACTGTACATTTCTTGTTCTCCAAATGCAGACCTGTGGTACACAAGCTAGTTGGCAAGCCATTCTGTAAAACCTGATGGCTGATATGACAGGAAGAAGTAACCAGGTAAGGAATGGCTCAAAGGTGTACTGACAGTATTGGGATGAACTTTGTAAACTCTCTCTTTCACGTCTACCCGCTGTGCCATAGTGGATCTAATGCAAATAAAGCATGGCCAATACAAGTCAGTCCTGTTGTTATATGTTGTGCAAAACATAAATGTACACACATTAAAACACACAGATGTGTAACACAGTAATCTTTGTAGCCTTTGCTGCGGGTAGTAGTTTCTGTCCTGACTGTATATCAATCACTTTTTTTACAGAGCAAAGGGTGAGAGTCAGAGGAAACAGGTGAGCAGGATTCTTACAATGCTGAATTCCTATAAGGATAAGACCCTGTGTGTGCTAAAGCGGGTTAGAGGCTGGAGAAGGAGATTCAGAGAGAGAGTGAGGAGAAACACAGCCTGTCAGAGCAGGACGGAGGAGTCAGAGGCATGTGGTACTCACGATGGGGCGGGCCGGCCCAGAGCCAGGACTACACACAGACACAGTATCTGAAAGAGGGGCCTCATGGTGAACAGTCCTCTAGGTCTAGGCTCTGGAGAGACTAGAACTGAACGAGGTTCCTGGGCTTGAACTGGACTGGCCTTTTATACTGAAGCCGTGGGGTGGGCTGTTTCATTGGGGCATGACATGAGGGAGGATATGGAGGGCTCGCCCCCAGTTTACCCAGAGGTCAGGGAGGGAGTACATGTGTGTGCAGTTGAAAGAAAAGGTCAAGGTAAGCCACCGTGCTCTGTGAGAAAAAGGCACAAACACAGAATGAGAGCCACAGAATTACATCATGTTGGATTACACAAGTAATCCTAAACAGAGAAGTAGAAAAAAAATTCATCTGACATATTCCCATTGCTAGTTAACTTCATAACATTTGTCTCTAACTGATACACCTGCGGATCGGCTCATGGGCTGCTATGGCTACCCAAAGAATGCATACATAGAAGCAGCAGTTAGGATGATTACCACAGTTTGCAGGCATTCATCATTTTCTATAAAAAGCTCCTGTTTTTTCCTGTGAGCACTAGCTAATGAATGTGTGAACGTTCACATTTCATCTGAAGTGGAGTGTGTCACAACTAAAACCCATTCCATTCCAAGCTAATTACCATATTTGTGGATTTTAGCCAGGGAGAAATCTGATTTAAACTTTATTTTACCGGGAATGATCACATTGAGCAGTCTCTGCCAAGACACAGTGGTAAAACAGTTAACAGTGGATCAATACATGGAAATAATAAAGATAAAAACAAAATCTGGATGAGGAGCTTAGAAGTGCATAACGAGAACTCAATCATTATTAGGCTAGAAGCAATCAGTAATCAAATGTTCTCTGATCAAAAGTTTAAAGTCATACAGGGGTATTAAAAAATCATGTTGGATTTTATATTGTAGTTGCTCCCAAGACCAAGGGGCAAAGTAACTAAATGCTTTGTCACCCAAGACAGAACCAGTTTGAGGAATGGTGAACAAAAACAAATCCTTGAACCTCAAATCATAGATATTTGGTGTTTGTGGAACCAGGAGAGAACAAAAATACCAGGGAAGCTCACTTACGATTGCCTCATAGAGGAAGATGCACCAGTGTTATAATTATTAAACCATGAGAAACACCATTATCTATGTCCAAAAAGTCAGATTTTAAATTATCAGAGTTGACATATTGATAATTTTAGATAGATATACTGATCAAAGATATACTGATGTAAGACCATTTCTCTAGTTAGTCAGTTGGTGGGCAACTCCAGTCCTGGAGGGCCATGGCCCTGTTGTTTTTCTTGTTGACCAACTAAATACAATCTCTGATTGGCTGAAGAGCAAGCACACCTGTTTTCAAGGTGAAAATCAACAGGTAACTAAGAGATGAAAACAAAAACCAGCAGGACACTGGCCCTCCAGGACCGGAATTGCCCACCCCTGAGTTAGGTCAATGTCATTATCTCCATATCTCAGGCCAGTGTGTATTTACACACTGTATTGACACACTTCTGGTCATGACCTGTTCTACAAACAAGACATATATTTACATTTCTGAAATTTCATGGTCATGAACCATGTCACCTTGTTGTTTTGCATAACTGCCCACATATGTAACAGACCCCTGTAACAGACTAGAAACAGATCCTTTCCCCTAGAAGGTATATCTATGAAAAAAGATGCAGTGCAGGAGATGATACTGTATCATTTTCCATCAAATGTCTGCTAGAATTATATTCACATGAAATAAATGGTGGAAAAGGTGTCAGCAGGAGCGTGTGGGTGAAGGAACACTTGAACACTTCACATGAAATATTTTCTGAAAGATTTAGAGACGTGTAAAAGGGACAGGAATGAACTGACATTCAGCTGCCACCATCTTAGCACTGAAAATGATAAACTAAATATTCATCAAATTTGACTGACTTACAAAAAGATATGAATCCCATTCACAGTTCAGACTTGAATATACTTACACTGATGTGCTGGTACAGGCTACTTCTACAATTCAAAGAAGAAAACCGAATACCTTGTATGAACCTCTCTTCAGTTCCATCTTGAAATTTTTGATCCCTAAACAAAATGCTTAATCAAAATGTATATGGTATGGTTATGTCTTCAAATAATTCTGTCACAGAAAACCAGTTGTTGCAAAACATTGAATAAACATGAAGTGTATCCCAAAGCGGACATTTTAAGCCTCAGTCTGTGCAAAAAGGACCTCGGTGTGTCATGGGATACTTCAGCCACTTCATTCCCCACTGACCTCAGGCGTGGAAGTAACCGTCATTTAACCCTCAAAGTCATTTAACCCTCAAAGTCATTTAAACCTTGGAGAGCCAGTGTCTAGGAAAAAAGCCTGTGCAAGATGTAGCTTTACACCAGGGAAAAAACTAAGCTATAATAGATTGTGTTATATCCTTCAGTTGTTGAAATCAAAGTTGGTAAGTCCTTGATTTAGTTGTCACCATAATAGTAAATTCATGCAGGAAATTCCAAGGAGCCAAGTGTCTACACTGGTATGGGATATGGGGTATGCCCTGCCAACCTGTATCTTGGCAGATGGCATATCTGCCATCGAAATAGATGACAGCTAAACATAATGACTCTGCATGATATACTTCCCCTATAAGAATAGCATTGGTCCAGGGTTGATTTTATTCTTATACAAGGTTAATTCAATACAAGTGCAGTTAAAATTGGACAAAATAGATGTTTGCATTTTTTCTCTCATGTCATCTGGAAATGAACCAAATTCTGATAAACATGGATGAAATGTATTTGAAAATTCTGTATTTATTAAACAAGCCCTTTATTAAATAAATATAGAATTGTTAGAATTGGGTCAAAACACGTCACATGTGCACACTTTCTTCTGAGTCTATTTTTTGTATATAAATAATTCTCATTAGCAAACTGGAATGTGTCTGTGTTACAGAAATGCATATGGTATGTCACATCTGCAATGCTGTACTTCCATATAGTAAGAAGCTTGTGACTGATACGGTGCCTGTAAGAATTTAAATGAGATAGCTGCACAGATATCTCCATTGGCTGTCGGGGAGCTGATCGCACTGAATGTAAAGTCCCCAGATTTGTTAAAACTACAACAGTGCTGCATCTGCTAGACAGAAATGTAATGAATTAATATACATTTGTGTCATTGGCTATTATTTCATATTTCTTGCCAAATAATATCAGTATATACATATAACTGAGTCACAGGCTGGACAAAGCAAATCCAGCCATTTTTGAAATAGACTGGATATTTGTGGGCTTAGTACCGTTAACTTATGAGGCATGGAATTTATTTGCTCTCAGTTTAATCAAACAGTTTTAGTTCATGTTAAGTATTAACAGATTTCCTGCCTACCAAGCAGAGATGAAAAATAGGGATGAAAATTGACTCTTGCTGTGTCAGTGCATTAAAAGTAATAATGCCATTATAATTGATCTACTACTGCTTAAAATGCTGTGTGTCATTGATCTCCAGTACTTATTCTCACATACTTATTGCTGGACCATATGCTGTGATAGAGATGGGCTGAAGGTATATATTGATCCTTCGGTCCTTTTTTGACCCAAGCAGCTTGAGCTTTTCTGTCAGCTTTGGGTGCTTTTTCTTCATAGCGCTTTAATATTCTGGAATCCCAAGCATTTTGCAGTAGGATTCTGTTTTCTTGTTTGTGTGTAATAATAATCATGTGTTGGGTATTTAGGGAAAAAATCTGGCACAGCTCCTTCCCTTTGGTTCTGGAAGCAAAGGCACAGTGTGAAATGTTGAATGACTGCGTGCCTCTGTGTGTGAACTTTGACCTCCAGCATCCCCTTACGCACGTTCTCTTACTTTCTCTCCCCCCTCTCTCTATCTTGCCCTCCCTCTCTCTCTCTCTCTCTCTCTCCCTCTCTCTCTCTCTCTCTCTCCCTCCCTCTCTCTATCTCTCCCTCTGTTTGCCTCCAGGTCTCCTTCATGTCCTGACATGCTTAGCAACCAGAGGGGTGGAGAACGATGAGGATAAGAAAACGATGAGCAGCTGAGAGAGAGAGAGAGGGAGAAAGAGAGAGAGAGAGGAGGATCTTCTTGGAGAGAGGGAAAGGACTCATGAAGGAGGAGGAAATTCAGTCTGAGGCTGGAGAACGGAGACTTACAGGGAAGAAAATGACTTTGCAAGAATGGAGAGTGATAAAAACAGAAGGAGTGAGAGAGAGATTGGCAATAGAGCAACAGTGTGGTGAGCAGAAGGACAGAAATACAGCAGAGATTGTGCCGTAAAGCGAATGCCTGTGGTTACCTCTCTCGCACAGAAACAGCTTGAGCCCAACAATCTGGGGAGGTCCTGAATGGAATACTTCCTTTAGATTTGTCCCTTTTTTCCCCATGGATCTGAGGATGTAGGTGCAGCTGCCAAGGCTCCTGTTTGTTCTGCATCCCTTGTAAAGGCAGCGGAGGGGCCGGTGATGTTTCCACGCACCTGACGGTGAGTTCAATACTCTGACTCTCTGATACGACGGCAAGGGAGAGGCAAAGTCGTCGGAAGGAGTTTTAACCCAGAGGTCTTCTCCCGCTGTCACCTCAGCGACAGAGAAGGCGTCCATCCGCACGTACAGTACAGCGCGTGACTGAGGCTGTGGCAGCACTCGCCGGCGAGCGCTATCAGAGCTGTAGAGCATGAGCGCCGGGGCTTTTGGGTTTCCTCCAGACTGGCTCCCGGAGGGTCCATGAGCATCGGCGGTGGCGGCAGCCTGCTCCGGGGCCGGCCCTTCCACTGCCGGGAATGGGCCCTCGAGAAGCTCCGGCACTGGCTGGAGGTCCAGTGCGCCGGGGTGCTGGTGATGGGAGGGCCGGGCGCCGGGAAGACCGCGCTGTGCACGGAGGCGGTGTGGCCGGCGACGGACGCGGGGCTGGCGGCGGGACTGGCCCCGCTCTGCCTGGCGTCCCACTTCTGCCAGCCGGAGGACGAGAGGACCACGTCGGTGTGGAGGTTCGTGCTGGGCGTGGCGGAGCAGCTCCGGGGTAGCCCCCTCCTCTCGCCGGGGTACAGAGAAGCCCTGGGCACCCCCGCTGTCGCCTCTGCCCTGGATCCCCTGCACTGCCAGCAGGACCCTGACGACACCTTCAAAAGGTATCTATCTTTTTACACTTCATATTTTCTAGTAAACGTAGCTATTTATTTTGATAATGTATGAATTGTGTGATGTTTGACATTGTTAGATAAATGTGTTGCAATATTACACAGGAGTTCCAGTGGAGCTCTACTGCTTGTTAAAGGCTAAAATTACCCCCAGGGCTGACTGTGCAGACTGATTTAGCAAACTGCCTGCCTGTCATTGTTAGTGTTGGTGGTGTTCTGAACTGTAAGGGCCTGTAATAGGAAAGGCCTATTGTTCAGCTCCCTTGCACTTATTATTTATTTCCCCCATAAAACAACCCATTCACGAAGCTCACAATGGGCATCTTGTCAGTCTTACCACGAGAATGCTATTTACGACACATCCTCCGAACCCGAAAAACAGTCGCACTCCACATAAGAGATGTTGCAAAGTAAAGAGCTGCCACATTTGTTCTGCTGCTGGGTTCCATTCCCATGCAGTTTGTCTCCCGTCATGTTTACCCTGTCAGACGCCGCCATTCACACTCTGTTCACAGTTTGCCGTTTCCTGGTGCGAAGTATAGGGTTACATTCCACATCGGACTCAGACTAACCTGTAGCAGTCAGTTCTTTTAACACATGTGAGAAAAGTAATGGTGACCAAAGCTTTACCTTCAGCTTTACATGGAGCTTGAAAATTTGGTGAAAAAATGTCAGAAATAATCATGCAGTTCTAAGGGAGGCTGTCCCCAAGCCTGGAGGGCTTAAAGGTTTTTGGGAGCCTGTCCCAGTATGCGTGGCCTGAAGCAGCTTGACAGGACAGGGCAGGGCAGGGACCCAATCCATGGCTGGGGCCATTAATACAGTCCATCTCCAGGATGCTGAGCACCAAGCATCCAGGCAGTGAGGTCCACTTTATAGTGTTGGTTTGACTGTGAGTGTGTGATAATCACTGCCAGTAATGAGGCAGGCGCCTCTGCCCTCCTGCAGCAGGGCCACATGTGCAGACAGATGTAGAATGTGCTAAACCGCTGCAAACACATCTTGAGCCTCAGTAAAATTCTCACTTTTTTTTACATCCACATCTCCACTCCCATGAGCTCTGTTCAACACAGCTGGGCCCCAAAGCAGCGCACCTCCTTCACCAGCTCCTTCAGTGGGATGTGCTTTTGTGACGCCCCAGAGGAGATTATTTCTGTACTGTACCATAACTCTGCGAAGCAGAGAGGCCTATCGGAGCGGGGCTGCAGGGTCATGGGAAACCCTCAAGGCCAACACAGTGGCTCCAGCAGAGGATTGCGGGTGAATTAGAATGCCTCCGTGGTCTGAACCACAGTGATTGAAGTTAGGGCTCGGTGGGCCAGCTGGTGGAAATTCAAGCCCTGTCTGATTCCTGTTTGCTTGAGATGATGCAGGAAATCTAAAAGCTCCTTTAGGCATAATTCATTATATCAAATATCACTAGTTTCCTCCTGAGAGGCTATGCTCTCCCAGGCTTACCAAACGTAGAATGGATCCTTTGTTCATGCTTCAACAAATGCAAGATTTATTTATTAATGGAGTTTTTACGCACATACAGTATTACATATTTATATATTTCTTTCATCATTTTTTCAAGCTTTTACCATTCTTGCATAGTACAATTTTTTTTTATCTTTATGAACAAACTCATGCCAACTGAAAAATATTTTTTCAATGGTTTGATCATTCAATATTCAGAACTATTTGATCTCCTCTCCCTTCACCCATCCTCCGTATCTGCATAGAAAAACTATGAAAAAACACAGACAAACTATATTTATATCACCCTCCCCGTCTGAGTAGCAAAACTACACTGTATTCCACCTAGCAGATGAGGACTGATCGTGTCTTCATCTCCCCCTCTGTCCCGCAGGGCGGTGCTGCAGCCTTTGCAGGACGTGCCCCCTCCGGCGCACCGGCTCTTCCTCCTCGTGGACTCCCTGGACTCAGGATTCCCGGGCAGGGCCGGGGGCGGGAAGAGCGGCTACATCGCTGAGCTCCTGTCCAGCCACCTGCAGCTCTTCCCCAGCTGGCTCCTCCTCATCTGCTCCACGCGCCGCCAGAACCGGGCCGTCTGCAGACTGTTCTCAGGTAGGCGGGCGGGTACGGAGCACCCCTGGGCACAGTGCAGACCACTCCCGCCCCACCGGCCAAGCGGTTTCCAAGCATGTTTTCAGTAAACAGCGAGGAGATGAGCAAGATAAGATGACCTGTCAATCTCAACCGACCACAAATGCACTTCTCTCTTCTCTGTCAGCACCTAGGTTCTCAAAATCATATTTGTGCTAACCGTAAAAAAGAACGTGTTTAGATTAATATTGACATACTGCACAGAAAATGGGTGACATTCGGGGGAATAGCTAGTTCAGCAGTGCTGGAAGGGAGGGTACACAGCAACTGAGCATTAAAGTTGATTATCTTTAGCTCAATTACTGTGACAGTGTTTTCTGAACTGAAACCAAAGATATATTTGGGAGGGACAAGCTAAAGGTATTGGCAAATGATACAATTTACAACGTGAAGGCCTATTACTACTCTGTCAATAGGATTAAGTCATTGTATCTGCAGTGTGCTTATCTAATTTCTGAGTCATATTTGGTGGAAGCCATGCTGATTTCTGTCATTTCTAGTTTTTTCATCTCTCTTTACTTTCTGAAATAGGTTTTTACACCTATTTTATTGCTTGTGTCTCATCTCATGTTTTGACAAATGCAGATCCTTACAGGTACCTACAGTACCAGTCAAAAGTTTGGACATACCTACTCATATGAGGGTGTTTCTTTATTTTCACTATTTTCCACATTTTAGAATAATAGTGAAGACACCAAAACTATGAAATAACACAAATGGAATAACGTGGTAATCAAAAATATGTTAAGCAAATCAAAATTATTTCATATTTTAGATTCTTCAAAGTAGCCAAAAAATATTTTAATATTTTAAGTTAAAATTTTTGTTCTGGAAAGAAATTCAAACACAGGCATCAACTTCACTATTTATATTTGCCTAAGAAATAAATTCCATGCATTTCTTTAAGATAATGAGAAACATGCATTCAATCAGGTGTGTCCAAACTTTTGTCTGGTACTGTATCTGAAAAGGGGTGCGTGCTCTTTTCCTTTTTTCCCCTCTGTAATCCCTCTTATTGCTCCCCCAGGTTTCCGGAAGCTGCCCCTGGACGACCTGCGCAAAGCCCCGGTGGTGAGCGACGTGCAGCGGTACATCCTCCGGCGGCTGGACCAGGAGGGGGCGCTGCGGAGGCACCTGACCCCCGAGACGGCCGACATGCTGAACGTGCTGCACATCAAGAGCGGCGGCTGCTTCCTCTTCCTGCAGTGCGTGCTGGACGGCGTGGCCAGGGGCCTCGTGGCCGTCCGCGAGATCCGCGACATCCCCGGCACCCTCAGCGGCCTCTACCTGTGGCTGTGCCAGAGGATCCTCCCGCGGAAGCTGTTCTCGCAGGTGAAGCCGCTCCTCGACGTCCTCCTCGCCTCCCCCCGCCCGCTCACCCCGGAGCAGCTGTACATGGCTGTTTGGACCCAGGACGCTAAGCTCAGCCACGCTGACTTCCAGCACAAACTCAACGCGTTATCCACCCTGCTGATCGACGGGCCGGGTGGCACCAAACTCCTGTTCCATGCCAGCTTCGCGGAGTGGCTGACGGACGTCAAGTACTGCACCCAGAAGTACCTGTGCAGCGCGGAGGAGGGGCACGTCATGCTGGCCATGTCCCTGACACTGCGTGCCCCACATCTGTCTGCCGAGGAGGTCTGCCAGCTGGCCTCTCACATGGTCAGCTGCAATGTGCACGCCAACGACCCCACCCTGCTGGCCCTGTGGATGGTGTGGACCGGCGTGGCCTCCGCCAGCTGCAGCCCCCCGTTCCTGCCCCAGTGCCTGGCCCCCGTGCCGGTTCAACAGGAGGTCCTGCACCTGCTGGTGAAGAGCGGGGTGTACGCCCCGTCCTGCTCGTCCGGCGTAGGGGTACGCTGCTTTGAGGACGGGGTGGGAACCTCGGGCCGAATTCCAGAGAGGGTGAAGTACCTTCTGGACAGCGGGGTGAGCGTCAACCAGGCTGACCCGGCTGACGGACGCACCCTCTTAGCCAGCGCGGCCTACGCAGGCTCTGTCGACGTGATACGTCTCCTGCTGTCCCGAGGGGCCAGCCTGGAGCTGAGCGACAACCAGGGCCAGACCCCGCTGATCCTGGCCGCCCGACAGGGCCACGTGAATGTGGTTCATTTCCTGCTGGACTGGATAAGGGGCTGCGGAAGCGAAGGGGCCAGGATAGTGGACCACGCAGACGGAGAGGGGTGGACGGCTCTGCGCTTGGCGGCGTGGGGAGGGCACACCGAGGTGGTGCACCTCCTGCTGGAGGCCGGGGCGGAGGTGGACGGGTGCGACATGGAGGGGCGGACGGCCCTGCGTGCGGCCGCGTGGGGAGGCCACGAGGAGATCCTCCTCACTCTGCTGAACCATGGGGCGCAGGTGGATAAAGCAGACCAGGAAGGGCGGACGCCACTCATCGCGGCGGCCTACATGGGCCACTGGGAAGCGGTGGAGATCCTGCTGGACCACGGGGCGCAGGTGGACCTGCAGGACGGGGACGGGCGGACGGCCCTGTCCGTGGCTGCCATGTGCGTGCCATCCGCGGCCAAGGGTCCGAGGGGCTACGAGGACGTGGTGGGCCTGCTGCTGGAGCGAGGGGCCGACCCGGGACACAGGGACCAGGACGGCATGACCCCTCTCATGCTGGCAGCCTACGAGGGCCACAAGGAGGTGGTGGAGCTGCTGCTGGAGGCGGGGGCGGACGTGGGCGAGAGCGCCGCACTCCGCGGCTCCCCCTCGGCCGGCGTGACGCCCCTGCTGGCGGCCGCCTCCATGGGCCACGTGGACGTGGTGAGCGCCGTCCTCTTCTGGGGTGCGGCGGTGGACGCCATCGACGCGGAGGGCTGCACGGCGCTGAGCCTGGCGGCCACGCGGGGGAGCGCCGACGCGGTGCGGGTGCTGCTGGACCGCGGGCTGGACGAGAACCACAAGGACGACATGGGCTGGACCCCACTGCACGCCGCTGCCTGCGAGGGCCACAAGGGCGTGTGCGCCCTGCTGACGGAGCACGGGAGCGTGGCGCGGGTCGGCGAGCTGGACAATGAGGGCCGCACGCCGCTCATCCTGGCCGCCCAGGAGGGCCACTGCGGCACGGTCAGGCTGCTGCTGGACCGCAGGTCCCCCATCGACCACCGCGACTACAACGGCCACTCTGCCCTGAGTGCCGCCGCCCTGGAGGGCAACACAGAGGTGATGGAGCTGCTGATGAGGCGCGGGGCCGACACCGACGTCCGCGACGCCCAGGGCAGGCCCCTGCTCTACCTGCTGATCCTGGAGGGGCGCCTGGACATGGCCACCCTGCTGATAGAGAAGGGGGGGGTGCCCCTGGAGTCCCGTGACATGGAGGGCCGGACGGCGCTGCACGTGGCGTGCTGGCAGGGGAACCTGGAAGCGATGAGGCTGCTTCTGAAGCACGGGGCCGACGTCAACGCTCAGGACAGGGAGGGGCGCCCGCCCCTGCATTCGGTGGCCTGGAGGGGGCACGGCGTCGCCGCCTGCCTGCTCCTGGAGTCCAAAGGCGTTGATGTGAACCTTGCCTGCACCCAGCAGGGGGCGACGGCACTGTGTATAGCAGCTCAGGAAGGACACACGGATTTGGTAGCCCTGTTTCTGGAGAAAGGCGCCGACCCAGAGCACATGGACCGGTACGGACGCAGTCCGGTAAAAGTTGCAGCAAAGATGGGCCACATGGGAATCTTCCAACTGTTGGAGAGCTGCGGGGCCAAGCCTTACACAGGCGTGCTGCCCTCCCTGCCATGTGGAAACTCTCAGCCTTCCCAGTCCCTGACTGTGAAACCCCCAACCTTAGCCAGCTCAGGGAGCAACAGAGAGGCCACCCCCTGGCCCCTCCAGGCAGCTGTTCCCTCCTCCTCCCCCTCCTGGTCCCCGGGATCCACGGCAGGGCGCTTCCACTCCACACAGAGCTCCCAGACCTCGTCCTCCACCTGCCACTCCCGGGCCACGGCGCAGACGGTGCCAGCCGACAGCCTGAGCTTCACCCAGCAGATCCGGCAGCACTCCCTGCCCCGCAGCCGGAGCCGCCCCTCCACCCTGCTCTCACCCGGCTCCGCCTCCAACACCCTGCACGGCAGCGGCAACAGCCCTCGGCTCCAGGCTAATCCCCACTCTGATAGCATCAGTATTGCTGTCCCCAGCAAGCTCCACAAAGATGTCAGCCCACTGGGGGACTGTGACAATTCCATTAAGCCCAAAACCCCTGAAGTTAAGAGTGCAGGACTGGAGAAGGAGGACAAGAGACAGGGGAAGTGGAACTCAGTCATGGCTTCCCTGGGAGTGACACCCGGACAGGACTGCCCCTCCAGACCCCCCAAAACCAGGGAGAGCCCACTTCTCGGGTACCCTGTCCAACTGCAGAGCCAAGCCCAGCAGGAAGTACAGGACGGGCCTCGGAAGTCTCTGCCCCCTGCTTTCAGCTTCCCTGTGGGGTCCTCTCCCAGTGCCTTACCTTCAGAGACCTCTGGGGTCGTCTTGACAACCACAGACCCAGAGCTCAACCTGAAACAAGCCATAAAGCTGCAGTTTGAGGGGCCTACCAACGATGCTGTGCATAAGAGGGAAACAGCACTGTGAGGTGAGAGCAATATGACTTTGGTATTGTTCCTTTTGGGGTGTTTCTTCCGGAAATTTCTGTTTCTGTGGTGCCATCAAAGTTATTAAGCAGGACCCTACAGAACATAAAGTACATTCTCTAGCTAAAACAGTAAAAAATAGTGACAGTCTCGTTCGAGTTTAAAATTCAATGAATAAGTCCATTGCTTAGTCACAATGCTATAACCTTGTGGGAACTATGGCATTAATGCCAATGAATCAATGTAGACTTACAGTGCTTTCTTCTCTAAATTTTGTGTGTTTTGTTTTTACTGCAGCAAAACAGTCTGAATGGCTCAGCAGTCTGTAGCCCTAACCACTGTACTGTACCACTCATAAAGTTAGCAAAAGCACTGTTGTCTTTTCCATCATTATCTCTTGATTTCATTTGTAAAGCTTTAGTTGCATCTCTCAGCTAAAGCACAACTGATGTGATGTAAATGTTACATGGTAAAATGTAATGCATTTTTATACCAATAGACTGGAAACACATGCCATCTGTAGCTGGACCTCCTCGGAAAGGCCTGTTTTGGAAGTCTGAAACACCCAACAAATTACAGAGGGAAACCCCATGTGTTCGAGAGAATCTTTGGAATGTTAATAAAGGCCCTGTGTCTGGAGGTGAGCGCAGAGAAGAACTCCTCAGAGAACTCCAAAGAGCAGCTGCAGTTTGGATAACCGTTCTGTGGGAATTAGAGAGGTGCAGGACAGCTAACTCCAGTGGCTGTCCACTCCTTCCCACCCATGGACAACAGGGAATAAGAGACTTCAAAGGCACGCTAACGGACATTCCAGCGTTTTCCCTACCTCCCTGCAGAAAAAAATCAGCTGATTCTACTAGAGGAACTCACGCCTGTATCAGTCTTGTCTTTTTTTCTATGGCATGAACAAACCAGCAAAGGGGATTGATTTTCTCTGAAAAGCGTGAAGGTGTGAAGCTGTGACACACAGATCCAACAGCGGACACAGAAAGCATTTTCTTTCACACTTTTTTCCACAGACTTGATTTTTGATTGAGTCATAGATTTTTTTTTCCACCTACTTCTGATCCATACATAAGGTTTTCTAAGCAGAGATCTGTGCTGGACATATGATGGGGACAGAGAGTGGATCAACCAGTGGTCAGACTCGTAGGGACTTGTTCATAATTGTAACTCCCTTGTTTACTCTCATTGATAATAGGGCACCAGTGTTTATTTAAACACCAAAATGGAACTCAATGGGAGAGCTCTCACCGAGAATGAGCAGGCAGAGCACAAACAATTTCTTTAAACTGAAGTTCCAGTTTGTTAGTCTGATACTTGCATTTGACTCAGAATAGGGCAATTGTTCTGTTTTGCTGCAGACTTCTGTCTGCAGACACCAAGTTTGGTTGAATGTGCTTACCTATAATCTGTGACTGATCTCGTTTATCACTCTGACCATAAATACCTTTGATTAAGATTGAAATACAGTAGTGTATCAGTCATTTGAAGGTAATGAAGTGCCAAAGATTGTCTGGATCAACTCCTATTCTATAAACATTTTTTGGTTCAATATCATGGCAATTATTTGATCAGACTTGAAGATAATGTAAGATATGTTAATGCATGAATTTTACAAAAAAAACTGTGATGTAACAACTGTAAGCTCTGTGTGTGTCTGTGTGTGTGTGATTCACTCCACTGTTTAACAGCTTAGACTTTAAGAAAAGGCTCAGACTGGAGCAGATAGTATCTCAATCTCAAACAGAGAGATGGATAGTGAGATAGCATTGTTTATCAGCTGCAGCGCTGGGAGGCAGAAGTCTCTGGAGTGATCCTCACAGAAATGCAAAAGTGTTCCCGGCAAATGTAAGCCTATTACATCTGTCATAAGCGTGCTCTGCCCATGTGGGCCAAAATGTCAATGTAAATGTGGGCCTATCAGATCGGGTGCACAGATAAGGACATGCTGCAGATTCCACTGCTATTCCTGAAACCTTGTCTGAAGCTAGACATTCAACAAGGATTTGAAACTCCATAAATCTGCAGTGTGTCTGGGTCATTTATTAAGTTCTTTAGTAAAGACTAGATTCTAGTAATATGATTCTAGTAGTATGTACTCAGCAGCAAGCGTAGGAAGGCTTTCTTTGCAGGGTTAGTGCACGCTAATGCAGGGGCAGTCCTAGCCCTGTCTGTTTACATGAAAAATGTCAAGCATTCAGAGAACTCTCTGTCTGCTATTTGTCCATTCAATACCTTAAGAGAAGTAGCTCAATTAAAGGAGGACCTTATTGCCCTTTTTACAAGCTGCTATTGACTCTGACCGATTTCCCTGAGGGAAGCTCCAAAAACACATACATACCTTCCCACAATGCCAGGACAGGGGAATCATGCCTTCCAATGTGTGGAATAGAGCTTTAATTTCAAAAACATTATTAATCCCCTCTTATTGCAGTTCTGGCCACCACAGCCTGAGAGGTAAATTCTTTGTGGTATTCCACCACTGCACTCAAACCATTGAGAGAAAGTTACCTGGAGAAGGTCATTCAGTCTCCCATTGGTGAGTTTCATTCAATGCCAGATTTTATCAGCATAAGACTTTGCAAATAGCCCTACAATTAACCATTGGGACATGAAGGCCTTAGCAGACATAGGTATACATGCAGGTGAGGTTTTCAGATGGCTCCTCAGATCCTGGCTCTTCTTGGAATAACAAGGTGAAACTGTCAGTACTTAGTAAAAAAATAGATTTCTTCAGAGGCATGAGAGATAAATCATAAATAAATTTGATTTGTGTTTTTCATGCTTCCTTCTATTCTATCACACCTACTCCTTCACACCTAGAGGTGTTTTACCTATTTAGAAATTAATATGGAGAATAAAGGTGTCATGTTTTTAAACTACTTCTTGTCAGAGAATTCATCATGTACCTGGTGATCACAATTTAACTGCAGTTAATTGTTATTTGTCTAGAACTACAATCTGCATTGTAAAAAAAAAAAACACAATTCAGTTTACTGTAATTAAAGAAACCTGCTGTTGTTTTGGCTGTAGAAGGGCTGGCGATTGCAGTTGAGTGTTTGTTCAGGTTCAAACATAATCTAAAATCTCAGATCTAAAGCATGAACACTGCTAGAGGGGCATACAGCTTCAACGTTATACTTTTTTTTCCTCAGACTGTATAATCACCACGAGAAACAAATTCATTGTGAATCCCGACATGATTCACGTTGCTCTGTGAAACCGAGCACAGATTTGCCTGCTATGTTTGGACAGTGCACAGGTGCCATTCTGATTAAGTCCCACACTAAAGCCTTTTCCAGTTGACACGTGGGCGGGAAGTGGGGACAAGTGCAGAATATAAGGAGCGAGCAAGCGTTCCCAGCCATCTGCTCATCAAGCATTGCTCCAGTCGTGTGTGGGAAGCACTGGGTCTCATCCAGTTATCTGTGACAATCAGTGCAAAGACTGACAGCATGGTGAAGTTTCTAGGACCATTCTGGGAGATTCAGGAAACTGGTGAAACAACAGAACACTGTTCCGTACTGCATTCCCGTGTACTACAGAGGATATCGTATTACAGAGCCTAGGGCCTCCACAAAGAGAAAATTTTGGAAAGTTTGAAGAGCAGAATTTCCCCTACAAAAGCACATCATGCTAAAACTGATGCATCATATAAATAATTTTTTGTGGTGTCCTCACAGAATCAAAATCTTTTTGTCTTTTTGCTATAAATTTAAAATATAATACAACATGACATACATATAAAATATATATGATAAAACTTACATTAACAAGAATCTAAATCAGATATAATAGAGTCTAACTCACTGCCCCACCCTGGCATGGTCATCTACCCCACGCTCAGACAGGCCACCACCAGTGGGACTTGTGGAGCCCTGGGATGACGATATGCTCAAGATGGAAGGCTCAATGCTTCCAGTGCATACCTAGCTTCTGAGCTCCTACAGAAGTCTGCTGATAGTACCGGTGACAGAGCCCTCTCAGACCTGCAGCTCAATGCTATGAGGCCCCTTCTCGCACTCTTAGTCAGAAATGACTGCACCATAAGTCACCATAAATGGAGTACATATTTCCTGTGAGCTCCTCTCTCAGTGTATCAGATACATCACACAGTCCAGGCTGTAACTGACAAGAGCTACTGCTAACTGTGAGAAGATATGAATACCCAGCCTGAATACTCTCACAGCACCCAGCAGTCTCACTCTGCTAGTGACTGCCCAGCAGCAAACGTTTGTCTCCTCTGTACATAAGGGTGGATAGATGTTCTTGTAGAGCATCCATTGCGTACTTATTTTTCTTTGGTGTACGTAGTGATGTGTTCATAAATTACCCTCCCCTTCTCTTCACCCATTCCTCCCTCCGTGCTCAATCAAACGACAAACGTCCTTGTTTGGTGGTGTGTACATATGCTCTTCCTCCGAATGCAACCAGGAGAGGCAACACTTCCTCCCAGCCCCTGGAAGAGGAGCAGGACTGATGAGGAGGTGATCCATTGCAGGCTGAGTGACAGGGCACAGCTAGCACATGTAGGGTCACCCCCATCCCCATCAATTATTCACCAATAAATGAATATAAATCTGACTAAGAAGAGGGACGCATCATTAGCATCACCATCATAATTTCAACATTGTATTAATCATCGTATCACTCAGACCAAAGTGTCACCTCATTTTCGTCATGGTGTCTCAAAAATCATTTTAATCAGGTGAGAGGAACAGCCAATAAGAGCAGGGGCTGTCCAATGGCAATAAGCATTTTGTTTGTTTTGTTTTCGGATCACGGCCCTTTCTGCTAACATTTGTGCCAAATCGTCTTCTTGCTCCACTGCCTGGTGTCTGCTGGGTGTGCATAATACGCAGTTAGCAAGACCACTGGTTTGAAATGTTAATATAGGAGGCCAGCGACATTAAGATGTTCTCATGCTGTGCTCAGATAGGCAGGCGAGACATGCAATTATCATAGCGCAAGGTGACACTTTGCAACTGGCCAAAAAAACAAAGCGATGATATACACGTTTTTGACAGCTGGGTCACACCGATCTGACACACCATCGACTTCTGTCGACTGCCGTGAATACTTTCTGACAGGAATAATGGGATCAAGGCCCGAACGTACAAAATCATTCAGGGCGACCTGTTTATTCATATGTTCGGATGCTTGGTAGACTTTTAAGTACACCGGAGGTAGATGAACATTAATTCAGTCAGACAAGTAGGAAACGAGGAAACACATACTGGAGGAGTTTCGCTGGACAGAATTCAGCATATCAAACTGAATATGAGAGACGAGACATGGTGTATGTTAGCACACAACATACACGTCTGTCTCATCGTCTAGATATGCACAACCATTCTACTGTCCAAAGGCAGCTCTCCAGTGTCAGCCAATTGATGATCAGCCGTACTTTGACTAGAACACCACTTTCTGCATTGTATGGTGAAATGCTCGTGTAATGGGATGGCCAATTGGAAAATGGCTGTAAGGGAGGTTATGACAGGTAAGCACACTAATACATATATCAATGTCAATCCCGTGGAATTTCCAGGAGGTGTGTGAATTCTAACAAATTCCCTCAGCTGGGTCACCCTGGTCCCAGCAATGTTGAGTTCAAAAGTACTATTAACTGTCTCCAGCGGTTCTGCGGGGATTCTAAGATTGGTGTGTTGAGCATTCAACAGCACTCTTGAGAGTGTTAAGCAGTCATTGCGGCATGTTCAGCAACATTCACAATCAAAATCCCGGCAATGTACAGCTCTGTAACATCATCAGACACAAGAAAATCAAGCTGACAGAAGAGATAGACCAGGACACCAAGCATTATTGCCAAGTCAAACATTTATAAATTAATAAAAACATTCCCTTTTTTCATTTCGTTCAGCTTTTCCACACACACTTTTTTGTTTTACAGATACTGTATAAAAATACTTCTAACATTCATCATTTTTGTATGTTCCATTTAGTGTTGTTGATTATTTAATCCTCCATGATGTTGTCTTTGTCATCAGTTCCATGCATTATTCCCAGATTACAAATTACAGTCTGTGTGTAGTCCTCACTTCAGCATAGGTGGAGAACAAATGAACAAACTTGTTGCATAGATTCCAGGAGATGCTTTAAGTGTTCTAAAAAATAAAAAATTAAAAATAAAAAAATGTGCAAAAAACCCCTGCACCAACCAGTCTCTCTCTCTCCCCCTCTCTCTCTCAATGACACAGAGTAAATACAAGAACAAACCAATCAGATCATCCACCCAATCAAAATCAAAGTCTCAATCTCTCTCTTCTACAGAGATCACATGGAGGAGCTTGGTACTGACAAAAACCATTTCAGAATTTGCTCAGAAGGTCTCAGCTGGACAAGTAAGGAAATACTCTCCCAGGAACTTTCAGCTATGTTTGTATTCTTAAGAAAATAATATATACCCAATAATGATAACACTAAAAGTTGTGTTTGTTGTAGATCAATGTTCCTATATCTTAAAAACCTGCCCTTTGTGTTACATACCAGTATGTACATAAAAGTTATTTAAACTAACTGTTCATTGATTTACCTGCAGTGTTTCTGGGTTTGCTGTACATGTATGTCTGTGTGCAAGGTACACACACAGAATTGAAAAAGACAGCTGTCTCAGAAATACTACAATATAGTACCTAGCTTTGTGTTTGATTACTGAGGATAACATCCATGTAGTTATCTGATGCATATGAATATAAAGCTGAACCCACGAGTAAATGTCAGATAAATGTTTATATCAGGGAAGATATGAACAGTGCAATGAGTGAAACCAGGCCGCAGGGCTGACCGGTCAGTGTGTGACAGTTGCCCACACTGCAGTGGCCTTCTCTACTGCTGCAAACCTGTGGCTTTTCCATGAGACTGACATGAGAGGGAGAGGGAAACTCAGGCAACAGACTGGTGAGAGAAACAGGGGTGCAGAGATAAGGTGTCCACCTGACTGACTACAGGCAAATGGACACACTAAAGAATCAAAATACACTTTGTTAAACAGTGCTGTTATCTTAATTTCCACCACTGTACATAATTTTACATCAAACCCACCCTAGCCCACCCAAAGCCCACCCACTTCCCCAGAATGACTTTCCTTTCATAATTTGCCTTTTTTTCAATATAATACATTTGTTCATATGTATAAAGGGATAAACATTATTGCCATTCACAAGTCTGAGTCTTGAGTCTTGACTGTGGATTTGGGTGTAAATTTTTTGGGTATTACTGTCTTGAAATGCGGGGTTAGAGCAGCCATGTAAACGGCAGACTATTCTTCTCAACCCGTGATTATCGATAATGCAGTCCTTCTTCAGTTCACGCAGAGCTGATTTTCAAGGGCTGAATTTGCATACAATATGTATCGACCCAAAATGGTTGAAGATTACAGTGTTCCTGTTCTTTACAGATTCATTATTTATTCAAGTCCAGTAATACCTGCAGGACCACAGAATTTAAGAGATCCTGTGCGGTATTCGGACGGCAGTATTTCATGTTGCCTTCACTGGCAGCGATGCTGAAATCCATTTTGTCCCCCAGGAATCTGACACTGCACTCATAAGACATTACAAACCCCTTCTAAAGCAACCTTGTAATAAGGGAATGCATTTTAAGAACAGTGAGCTAAAAGTGAAATGAATATCATCATTGAAAAGAGATGTAATTTAATAAATTACTAAAGACAGTGACTGATTTTCCATCTATCCTGTGTAAAACCAAGGGCTGTTTCTCATAATTAGCCCAGGACAGAGTAACACACTGCCCTCAACATCTCTAACACTATTCCTCCATCACATCTAAGGCCAAACGCCGACTTGTCACAAAGTTGGGGAAAGCTTCCTCAAAATGACACGCTTGAGGGGAAGTTAACTCTGTATAAATGAACCACTGTTGTTTTTGACAAATGTTTAAATTCCTTTTCATGACCACAATGATTACACTGTTAAGACATCCTTAAAACGAAGCTTTAAAAGCTTTAAACCGTTTTTTTAAAGACCTTGAAGGGAAAAAGATTTGTAAGAAAAAAAATCACAGCAGGGATAAATGGCTCTGATATTAAAGCACAATAGTCAAAAAAAAAAAAAAAAAAGTTGAAGTTGGATATTTAAGTTATTTGGCAAAATGCCTCCACCTCCACGAAGGTAAAAGGTCTTTGAAACAGTTGGGGAAAAAGTAACAATCAAATGTCCCACGACCTAACACTGTAGCACAGACTCTCAAGTTCTCAGGGTGGATTTCTTAAGGCAGTAACGGAAATTAAAGTGCCTCGGCACAAATTAACATTCAAATAACAAACAAAACTGATAAAAACACCGCACCACTGACAGAAGAACCCCTGACTAGTTCATTAAAGTCGTAATAACAGTGCCTTGCTCCTCACTGCCTCTGTGAGAGAGCTAGCCAAAAAGCACCACTGTTCTTATTTATGCGAGGCAGTGAACACAGCAGCATAGTCTGTACTGTACTGTCCCACTTTACACCAGCTTCCTCCAGGCTAACAAGGCTAACACTGTTTCTCTTACAGGAATTTGAATGTCAGTGCAAAGAGGAACCAGGCATTGCAGATTCCATGAGATCGCCAGTGAGGAACCAAAAGCTCTCCCCTTATAGGCAGATAATGAACTCAGTATTTTCATTTTTCACTGGCGGTTTGAGACTGACAGTCCATAAACTGAAATTTGAGATTTAAACTGTAGCTCAACAGCAGAAGGGGGTGTGACTTCAGTGGCGCTGGACGGAAACCAAGATCGAAAAAAAGTCAATGTAAGAATAAGGAGTATAAAATGTAATTGAAATGATATAAAAGACAAAGCATCCCTCAGGAAAGCACAGCGAATACTAATGTATGTGGTTCGCTGTGACATCATACAATTTATGTCAAGGGACCTCCTCTGTAGAGTGACTGATGAGAACCCAATGCAAGCATATTTTGGTTCTTTCTCAAAGGAGAGCCAGAAAATTAAGAGTTGAAAAAGTATTGATAAACAGCAAAGAGAGGTTATTATGTTCTCCAAAATCTGTCTTCCTCAAGAAATAAAACACATAACAATCCATGGCTGGCATGTCCTCAGAGAGGACAACAAACATTCCCAATGCACCACATAAGATCAGACCTTCTGACAGACGATGTCTGATAAGCAAACTGAGAAGAACCACCAGACCAAGCAGAAAATCTTTTCCACTCAGCACATCCCCAAAGAAGGTGATATGTATGGAAATATTATATTTTAAAGAAAAAAAACAAGTCCAGAGGCAGAGATAACAGCACACTGGCTGACGCATCCCCAGCACAGAAGAGCAGGCTGTGAGCAGTGACACTTCTCCCTGGCTTCCTCTTGATAGCCTCCCCACAGCTCAGAATGTTTCTTATAAAAAGGTGTCCTTCTGAGATGTTAAGCAGTGATTGGCTGATTCATTCAGCAGCCTGTCTGTTCAGTATGGTCTGACCAATCCACAGGCTCAAAAGTGATGTCACTGTGGATTTAACAGTGGGGGAAGGCTGGGGGGAGAGGGTGGGAATGACTATTTCCACCTAGCTTCTATTCAACTCATTCCTAGGTTCCCCCTAATTTATGAGAAGACAGCTGAGAGAAATTCCTGGCAATGGGCTCTAGAAACATCGATAAGTGTTATGTGTGCGTATACATCTAAGCCAGTACACAGTACTGCCCTGGGTAGTTCTAACATGTAGTTTTAGAAGCTCACAATCATTTTAGCACAATGGTGTGTGTATACACAAGCTTCTGTCTCAAACTGGGCCATCTACTGAGCTTCTGTGTGTATATACATATAATGCACACATTCACATAAATATTATATACATGATATGCATTATTTTCAAAAGCTGTATAATAACCTCTAAAAGCCACTTACAAATGTGTTTAAAAAGACTTCAAAGAGCTTTGAGTCATCACTTAACCCCCCTGCTCCTTCGAAGCTCTGCACTGCCCCCTGCTGGCCGGGAGGCATCTCAGCAGGCACACGCCGGTCACTCTTCCGCCCCCTGGCTGTGGGGGAAGGGCATTGCGACGGCGTGCTCCTGCGCCAGGGCGGCCAGCTCCTTGAGGAACTCGGTGAAGACGACGGCGCTGTAGACGGCGTTCTTCACGCGCAGCGCCTCGGCCTGCCTCTCGAGGCCAGAGCCCGCCCCCGCCACCGCCGCCGTCCCGGCCCCCCGGAACAGGGCGCTGTGCAGGGAGTGGCCCCCATCCCGCACGTGGGCCAGGGCCAGCTGCGCCGCCTGCCGCGCCCGCGTGGGGCTGTGGGTGTGCCGGAGAAGCAGGTCCCCCAGAGACGTCTTCCGGCTCTTCACTGCGGACACAAACGGGACAGGACGTCAGAACCAGCTGGAGACACACACTCTAACACCACTGCCATACACTTTACACTTAACATACAGCAACACTACACAGCATTTACATTTACATTTATTCATCTGACAGACATTTTTATCAAAAGCGACAGCGACAGAGTACAGCACAAGCAAAAAGCTATGTAAGTCAAGAATAGCAGTGAAGTGAAGAAATAGAGAACTGGACCTAATACCAGAGGGGAGCAGGTTCATATCCCTCATCAGGCACTGTCCCTAAGCAAAACCATTAAGCTCGTGAACTGATTTAGCAACACAAATGTGCAGCTATTCAAAGCCCTGAGATCTACATATTATATTACATTAACATTACATTACATTCATTTACACGTCTTCAAAGGTTTTTCCCCTTCCCTGGTCCATTCCCTTTAAGGTACTGTATTATTTGGATACGCACCAGCAGGGTTTCAGCAGCTCTGGAAGCATTAAGTTCAAACACATCTTATTTTATGGGGTGAGAAAAGAATAAAGACTGAGGAAGAAATTAAAAAATGGAGCTTTATTTAAGAAAACTCCTCTGGTACAGCCAGCTAACTACTGGAGTCTTAAGCAATAGGAAACCACAGAAAAGACAATACAATCATAACAAACAGTATCTACAGAGTCAAATGAAGAAAAAAACCTCTCGCATCCTCTGAACATGTTAATTCATCACAACCAGTTAATACCATGTGGTACTGTAGCTACCACAGCTGGCAGGCTAAATTTATTGTGTTTTGTAAGTGAACAAGAATCAAAAACAGTGTCACTTTATGAGCAGAAAACAAATGATCAAATCAGTTGAGAAAAAATAGGCATCAAAAAGACTGTGAACATGATTCAACCAAAGAACTATATATGTCAACGGATTAATGAATCAGCTATTGACTAAATGTCAGTGTCAAGGAGACAGATGAGGGAGGCGTCTAAAGAAAGATCAGCTGACTACATCAAGAAATCACTTCAACAAACTTATCGCACAGATGGATGAGAACACAGCGAGCTGCCATAATCCACTAAAAGCAGATTAACCAAGACAATCCCGTCATCTTAAAGAAACACACACGCTAAAAAATGAGTCAGCATCAATTTAGCTTTACAGCCGGTCAAACTCTCCTCCTCTAGCATACACACACATACAAACACTCATGTCTCACACATACACAAGTCACACATGCATGCTATTGCACACACACACACGTGCACGCAACATACACATATACACACGCACGCACATATGTACAAATGGATGCACACGCACACACGTATGCACATACGTACACACACACACACACACACACACGCACACCCCACACATGCATATGTGTCTCTTTCAAGCATAGAACAGGAAGGCTGCTTTCATTTTAATGTAAAATAAATAAATAAATAATTAAACCTGTAATCACAGTCAAGAGACCTGCACCATCCAGCTGAGGACAATCTATTAAGCCGCAGGGATGACCAGCATATGAAGGCAATTTCAGGGAACACAGCGCGCTTTTTACGGATTCCTCACTACTCCCGACACACTGTCACTCTCACGAACACACACACACAGAAATCTGTATTACTGCAGTCTCTAGAAGCCATAAATGGTTTACAGTTACTTCTTGCCACTCAGTTAACCCTTGAGCGCTGGTAGCTGCTTCACAAGCCGAATGGGATAGGTGGGGACACCGTCCATGACTGACTTTCCTAAATCCCTCTCTTCATGTAACCCCTGTCCTCCGCCAAGTCTTACCCAATGAGTCGGAGCGCCGCAGGTTTGGCACGCCCATGGCCATGGAGTCGCCCCATTCCAGCTTCCCCCGGGCCACCAGGTACCGCCGGGCCTTCCTCAGCATGACCGCAAAGTCCTCCTGGGTGGCAGCAAAGGCCTCGATCCGATTCTTCACTGATCCCAGAACCTGAGGATAAGAGTGAAAGAGATTCAGATAGGAACTGGAGTGTCTCAATCGCTGATCCCAGAGCCAGAGAATAAGAGTGAGAGAGATTCAGACAAGAACACTAGAGCATCTCAAGCACTGTTCCCAGAACTTGAGAATAAGAGAGTGAGAGAGATTCAGACAAGAAGACTGGAGTGCCTCAATAACTGACCCCAGAACCTGAGGATAAGAGAGAGATACAAACGAAAACTAGTTCTAAATTTGCAAGTTTGTAATAAAGCACAAAACAGTAATGCCAAACAATATAAAAAAAAATCAAAAATCTAAAAAGTTTCAAATGATTAAATTCACTATTGCAGACTGCTGTTGCACATTTTAAAGCTAAAGCCTTTTCTTTTAATTTTTCATATGGCGTGTGGGTATCTCATCAAAAAGCACCATAGAGCAGCCATTGCCTGAGGCTATGTAACTATTACAACAGCCTTTTAATAAATCAAGTTTGGGATAATGCACTGCTTTGAGGTATGAACTAAGAACATTGTTTTGTTTTGTTCTTTTTAAAAGTGGATTGACGCATATTTTAATGTATATTCATGATAGTTTGTTTCCTTATAGTAAGCTGTTATGCCATTCCCTGACTTTCCATGACCACATCAATAACTGAATGAAATTTTGTATTGTTCCGTGACTGGAATTCTACATCTTCATTTCCCTTTTATTCCAGGTATCCCCTGACCCATGGGAACGCATATGAGCTCAGTCTTTGTTATAGTCCTACCAATAAAAAACACTAAATTTCAATCCTACCACTGAACTAATGCAGACATAATTGGTACATGCGTGGGAACTGTAAAAATAATGGCACGGACCACTGCCCCTGCAACCCGAGACAGATACTTCAACACTGTAACCCTGTAGTGCCAGCAGGTCAGGAGAGATCAAGGCAATGAAGTATGATGAAGAGGACAAGAGGGAAATTAGAGACAAGACAGAAATGCAATAGAGCGGTGAGGACAAGAGGGGGGAGAGAAAGAGGACAGTGGAGAGAGAGGAAAGAGAAGAGGGACTGAGAGAGGGAGGAGAAGGGAGAGAGAAAGAGAGAAGAGGACAAAGGAGTTAGAGAGGACAGATGGAACAAAGGAGAGAGAGGGGAGAGAGGGAACAGTGGAAAGAGCAGACAGACTGAGAGGAGGGAGAAAAGGGACTGAGAGGAGAGCAGACAGAGGCCAGAGAGAGAGAGGAGCTGAGACAGGCTGGCGAGCGAAACTGAGGCCCACACCTGGATGAGCGACTTGACGCTGGGCTGAAAGACCATGTTGGTGTTGAGCAGGAAGGAGCGGAGCAGGGGCTGGGGGTAGCAGGCCAGCTGTGCCAGGATGCCCGTCAGCAGGATGTTGACGTACAGAGAGTTCTGGAGCATGCACTCCAGCTTGGCAAACAGAACCGCCACAAACGGACCTGCGGAGGGGGACGCACAGGTACCAATGCAGAGACCAAGCACGAGCACAGAAGCTTTACACAGGCACTCATCGGTGATACCACAGCAACTATCACTGTCAGTAGGTGTCACTAAGACATTAGAGTAACACACCAGTCAGTAATGGCCAAGTCCAATTCAAGACAACTGTCCCCCTTGGCCTCCTGTGATATGTTAAACCCAAAACACTAGGTTCAAGATAAGAAATTCAAACAAAGCTCTCAGCTGACTAATGTTCTGACGTTTTTCAAAGACACAATAATTCGCTATTATACTAACAATTTGGATGTTGTGACATCAGCTGAACATGATAGAATGTTCAGATTCTGAATGTTCCATATATGTTAGCCATTGGGGTTTATTTTTTATTTTTGGGCAGCAGTGTGGCGCAGTGGTAAAGAGCAGGCTTCGCAACCAAAACATTGCTGGTTCAATTCCCCACGAGGGCACTACTGCTGTACTTTTGGGCAAGGCACTTAACCCAGAATTACCTCAGTAAATACCCAGCTGTATAAATGGATAACACATAAGAACTGTAACCTGTGTAAGTCGCTCTGGATAAGAGTGTCTGCTAAATGGCAACAATGTAATGTAATGTAACTGACTAGCTTGCTATGTGGACAAAAACCTTGGCTTTTTACTATGTCTTGCATAGTAAATATTCTGTTTACCTGACTGAACCACAGTAAAAATGATACTAACAAGAGAGTCTCTCCCCTCACCTGTGTAGGGCTGACTGAGGGGCTGTCCCAGGGGGCGGGCGGGGCTGAACACTTCTGGGGTGGAGCTCTCAGGTTTGGTCTCAGAGTCCAGGGGGGAGGGCGGGGGGTCCTCTTCGGCTGTGGCGGGGGCAGTGGGAGCGTCCCGAGGGCCTTCCTCTGGGAGGCAGGCCGCGGCCCTCCTCTCCCTCACGTGCTCCTCCAGCTCGCGCAGCTCCTGGTGGAAGGCCTCGATGCTGATGCCCTGGCCGCCCGAGTCCCCGGGCCCCGGTGCTGTCGGTGCACGCTCCAGGAGCTCCTCGATCAGGCTCTCCACCGACTCCAGCCCCCGGCTCACGGCCTGCTCTGGGAGGCTGGGGGTGGGGGCAGGGACGGGGACGGGCGCCGGGCTCGGTGCTGACGGTGGTGCTTGTGGTGGCGGCAGAGCTGGCTGTCTGTGACACTCCTGAGGTACACCCTGCTGCTGCCCGCACTGCTGCTGTCCGACCCGTGCGCCCCCCTGCCCCTGCGCACCCCTTAAAGGGTTACACGATTCCGGGGGGCAGACGCCCACCCCTCCGTTCTGCTCCACGTCTGCGTTTGAGCTGCCTTCGTCTGGGTCCCTCTTCACCTTCTTCACCTCCATCCCTCCATCCTGCCCATCCTGGAACACGTCCCCCTGCACCGTCCCGTTGCACAGGGCCTGCTGAATTTGGGGGCCAGCAGGGGGGAGGGCCTGCTGGGATGCAGAGGACGAGAAGGGAGGGAGAGGGTAGGAGGAGGGCAGGGGCACGTGTTTGAGGGGCGCTTCCGTCTGCAGGCTGCGCTTCTTGGTCCGGGGGGTGAGGCTGATGCAGTTCTTGCTAATGGTGATGTCCCACTCCCCGCTGTCTCTGTCGGAGCTGCTCCACTCAGAGCGCGCCGCCGCGACCACCGCTGCCCTCTGCTGGCCGGAGTCAGCGTTCACCGGGCCAGAGGCCGAGGATGAGTGATTAGTGCCACCCGGCTGGAAACTAGGGTTGGCGGTAGGGGGAGGGGGAGGAGGGGGAAGGGGGGCAGAGCTCGGGCAGGGGTTTTCCCCATCGTACGGGGCGGACCAATCCTTGCAGCCCCAGGCGCAGAGCTCGATCCCCTTGCGCGCGTCCCGCAGGTATTCCAAATACCCCGACTCCCCCGACTCCGGCCCCTCGGCAGCCTGGTGCACGGGGCTGTCTGGGGAGAGAGGGGTGGCAGGGCCGCCCCGCGGAGACCCCGGGGTCGTCTCAGGGCCAGACGCAGGCGTCACTCCGCCTCCGCTGCCCTGCTGCCGGATGAAGAGCGCCAGCCGGGACGGGGTGCTGGGTTTGGGGTGCACGGGGGACTCTGCACTGGGACTCCCTGGGACTGCATAGCAACACAGAGAGGACGAAAAAAAGCATGAAGTAGAATGAACATCATAAAGACATTATCCTTGGTAGTATCTCCCAGCTCCTAACTTTCTACGGCTGTCTTATAGCACCTCTCTCTCTGAAGAATCGACAGCACCAATCAATTTCAATTTTCCTTTGACCCAGTCACTCACCTTTACCCCAGACTGCAGGGTCATCCTCCCCGTCAGCAGAGGGCGCCGTGTCGAGACGGCAGCACTCCGGGATGAGGGAGAGGAACTTGTCGGCGGACTTGCCGTACATGTCCGTCTCCCTGACAGCACGTCTCTGGCTCAGCATCACATGAGTGCAAGGGAGCAGATACCTGTGGCCCAGGAGAGACACACCACACTTAGAACACACTGCGCTTAGAAGCGACAGAGGTTCAATTTCTGACACAGAACAGAACATACTTAGGGCCACTACTTTTCCATTTTTTTCATTAACAATTTCCATTTCATATGATTTCGACAGAGACACACGCAATAATAATACACGCACAATTAAACACTAAAAATAATGAAATACTTATTAATAAATTTATAATTTCTTCCTTCTGGGCACTTGAGGGTTTTGTTGTACAAGAAGCTGCCATTTCTCGTGCATCTCTGGGCGCTTCTCATTACGGTCAAGCCATAAGCCATGGAAAATGAACTCATGCGTGTTTTTATGAAAGGTGTAAGTGTATCATTGCTGCATTATTGTTACACATACAGCACAGCCACAGACCACACAGAATCACAGTTCAATGGTGCTCCCAGTTCATTTCATGCTCATGGTAATTCAACATTAATTAATATGCAGATCCTTTCTCTCTAGCTTTAGGATAAACAACAGAGCAGTACTCCAAACCTCACCCATATTAAGTTACTGGCTATGCAATAAAACATACAGCCATGTAAACTAAAAAATTCATAACTCCGGCTGAGATTCAATTTTATTTCTATAGAGCTTTTTATCAACACAAGTTGTCACAAAGCAGCTTTACATTGTTCCCAGGCCTGAGACCCCCTGGATTTTGCTGGAGATCCTACACACATGGGTGACGCACCTACCTGAGAACGAGCTGTAGCATGAGGTCTTCACAGTTGAGGGACAGCAGGGTCCGGAACAGGCTGAGGGAGACCATGCACAGCTGTGAGGGAGTACAGTATGAGCCAGTCAAATGGGAACACACAGCAAAGACCTTGCAAACTTACGATAGCATCAGCACGCTAGTGCAGAGCAACATCAAAGCGGCATTTCAGACATAACGCCAAAGCTAATGCACTTCACCGTGTTACCTAATTCCACACAAACACAGGCACATGCAAAGACTCAAGTTCTGTAGGCCTTGGTGAAATCAAGTTCTGTCTCATTGGTCAGGCTATGGGATGGTAATGTCAGCTCCTGCACAGAGCTAGGGGTCACAAAAAAGTCCAATCTTCTCAGAACAGACATCATGTTCAGATTCACCAAATTAGATCTGCCAGCTTATCTGCCATGAAATATTGCTGCCGGCCCCTTGACAGCCAACGTCACATTTTCTTCTGTCACATTATAAATCAAACAGCCACGGGATGCTATATATGTTACACGCATATAATGCATTAAACTACTTGTTATGCCATGTTTGCTGTTTGCACAGCATTTTAAGCAGTGTTTAAGATGAAACAAAAGGGCTATTAACCCTTCTATTAGTGAAGCCTTAGGCAAATATGTAGAGAAGAAAGCAATATTTTCCACCAGTCAATTCAAGTGGAAATTTTTATATTAAATTCGTCACTGAAAATTTTGATCAGTCAGAATTAACGGTTAGTGTAAATATTGTCTTTCGCAACTTTATTACAGAACAATGAATGTCCTCATTCTGAGACAACAGCTTACAAATTGTATAACCTACTAAGAGAGGCTCTTCTTCAGTAATGAAGTACTGAGCTCAAGTGCACAGCTGCAACAGCTCAACCTGATGATGAAGCCACTGTCTAATCCAGTGTTTCCCAACCCTACTCCTGGCAGCACACTGTCCTGCATATCTTCTATCTATCCTTGCTCTACCTACCTGACTGAACTCATCAGTGGCACATTTGATTAGCTGAGCACACCTGATTTAATCAAGCAGCACGGATAGATAGAAGATATGCAGGACAGGGTGCCGCCAGGAGTAGGGTTGGGAAACACTGGTCTAATCCATCCCTCCCCACTGATGCAGCCTCCCCACCCCACCCCGCCCCATACAACTGCCCCGCCCCGCTCACCCGCGAGTTGCTGCTAATGCGTGTGAGCAGGGTGTCCAGGATGGTGGCGTTGTCATGGCGATGCAGCAGGATGAAGCGCAGGAAGGTTTTGAGCAGGGCGGTTTCCGTGACGCTACGCAGGAACAGGTCCAGGTAGGCCGTGCTGGCGATCATCTCCTCTATGGAGGACTGAGAAACACCGACGGGGGTTGGGGGGGGCCGAGCAGGAGTACACAAGCAAGGACAACAGAGGAAGAGAAAGAGAAAAAGAGGGGGGGTAAGAGCAAGGCAAAAAGAGAACAGGAAGTGAAAGAGGAGATGACATTTTACGTGTAGTATTGTGATGCATTTTGGGTCCTGTGATCTAGCAGCTTATGTATGGTAGTATACTTGGCTTGCCCTTGTCTACTCAGGTTGCATAAATTAACTTGTGGTAGGGCTTGAATAGTGTTAATCTCACACTCACTGGTCCAGGATTTTTGTTAGCCTGGTCTGACACTGGTGCTCATTCAACTTGAATGGACACATTTCTGTTCTTCTGTGCTAGAAGTCACTCTGGATAAGAGCGTCTGCTAAATGAATGTAATGTAATGTGCTTCTGACACATGTCACTTTTGAGATAAATGTGCGAAGATACGAAATAAAATACAATCCCCAATGGGTTTAGATCTTGACAACAGATGGTGGCACAGGACTGCTCTCAACAGCTGAGCTTGGCATGTGGCAGTTGCGACAGGGTGTTTCAGACAGTGAGAGGCAGATTGGTGGAGTTTACCTTATGGAGGGCGGGGCCCATCACCGGCACCAGGAAGCCGTTGTGGACGTAATCAACCAGCTGGCGGCGGACCAGGGGGTGGGACACCTGTATGACGGCGTTGCAGAACTCCAGAGAGTTCATGAAGAGCACCAGCGAGGACACGCCCATCCAGTCCTCACGCCGCAGGGCATGCCAGTCGTCCCCGCGCACCTCGATCTTCCGCGGCAGGGACGAGTACAGTGCGCTCAGGCCTGTGGCCAGCACCTGCAGGGGTCAGAGGTCAAACATAAGCAGGGCCAGGGCCTCTTTACCTGAGCTATCACACTACCTGACATACAGTCACCCACTCATTCTTCCAATCTCTCCAATTTTTCCAATTCTTCCAAGCGTGTGTCTAACTGCCTACAGAGAAACGCCAAAATGACAAGGCACTCCTGTCCCGGAATAATCCGTTGCAGCGTTTCCCACACACAGTCATACACAAAGTGATACAAGCCCTGACCTGGCACAGGGAAAGAAAAAGAGCCTGGGTGTCCTGACCGGCCACCTGCACTGCAGCTTCGCGTGTCTGTGTCTGTTTGTTTAGACTGCTTCCTATCCAAGAACAGAGTTCACAGGGAGTGCAGGGAGGTGCGATACACAAGCACGGACAGAGAAAGGGGGACAGGGAGCCCACAAACTCTTACCCACAGTTACTTTATACAAGATGGCAGAAGGGTGTCTTTATCAGTCATGCGGACTGCGGGCGTCAGAGCAGACAGGGTGGACTCAGTGTTTGGAAAGCGAGGATTTAACGCAAGCCTGCTGAACTACGGCTTGGTGGCGTGGGTTACGCAACGCGCTGGTTTGGTCTGAAGCGCACCCTTGGAAAAGTCACCACACCCTTCCACATTTTCGAGAACAAAAAACAGCTAGAAGGCCTCACTGGGGTAGAAGTGACTCACAGGCTCTGGAGCGAAATGAATATGTCAGTAGAGATTTGCGCAAAAACACAAGTATTGTGGGGGGGGGGACCACATGTTCCTCTAGAGCAGGAACTAATCAGCAACCAAAGGCATTTGCCTGCACATCGCAAACAGCGGCCAGGTCGGGCGCAGGTCAGGGTCTGCCACTCCTTCGGCAGATCTCAGCAGAGCCTTTTCACAGTGTCATTACTTTAAAGGAGTGCGGGAGAGTAGCGATTCTGGGACTGCCCGGTCTCAGCCGGAAAGGGGTGAAATGTGAATGAGCATCTGCGTGGTTTTCACACAGACGCAGAACAAGGTGCAGGACGGGACAAAAAAGGGCTCGAGGAGGGAACAGAACTTTGAGAAACAGCAGGAGAAACAGCAAGAGACACTTTTCACAGTGTCGTTATTTTAGAACAGTGCAGGAGAGTAGTGATCTTGGGGCTTCCCGGTCTCAGCCAGAAAGGGGTGAAATCTGAACAAATCTGTATGGTTTTCACACATGCAGAATGAGGCACCGGCCAGGACAAAAAAGGGCTCAAGGTGGTAACAGAACCACAAGAAACAGCAGGAGACACTGCGGATCCGACAGAAGCATCCTGGCACCTCTACCCCCCCACGTCACCGCTAAGTAGGTCAGACGTGAGCACATCAATAATGGGATCAGCAGTGGAGGGATGTTCCCGAGACGGGGGGGGAGTGAGAGAGGAGAAGATGAACGCAGCACACGCGGACGTGCAGCCGCGCGGAGCCGGGCCTGCTCTCTGCTGACGCTCAGCACGAAAAAACACAAAGGGCCCTTCAGTCCGTCAAAACGGCGCATAAAAGAGCCAGTGAGCGAGCTCGCTACGAGGGCTCAGTCACGGCACGGCGATGTTCCTCTCGCTTCCACATTCTGCAGGGAAAAAAAAACACACACAATCGTCGAGAAAAGACCCGCGCGCTCTCCTGAAGGCCGCTTTATGCTCAGCCGTGCGGCCGTCACTCAGCCAAAACCGCACCAACGGCCGTCACTGTTCACTGCTGCCCTATTTAAAAAGGAACCGCAGTCTGTGCACACGGACCACAACCACAACAACGCTGAAGCAGGTCAGCACACAGGCGAGTGCAGATATATCAGAAGAAGGAGCAGCATTACAGGTCTGCTGCTTCACTCCTTTAAAGGACAACAGAGAGATTCAGAAAACTACACTTACCAGTGCTCAAACTAGTTTACTCTGACCAGTTAGTGAGCTCAGGTACTTTAGGGTTCCGCTAGCTGATTTACAATGATGTGTGATTTCCAATCATGCCCTTTCCTTTTTTAAACTGCTCTGTATTCTGTACTACTGTGGACACAAACACATGCAATATAACTGAGCAGAGTCTATGCAAGCCTTAACCTCGCCACTAATTGTGCAGAGCACAGAACAGTTCTACAGGGTTCTGCAGTACAGAATCTTGCAGAGCATGGTGGAAGCTTCTAGAAGGTAATGATAACAACGAGGCCAGTGACCAGGTCAAGTACAAGGAAGCACAATTAATATACAGTCACGGTTTTAGTATTTTAGCTATACCTGGAACCAGATAGAAGCAAACCTATTTTTCTACTGCAGACAAGGACTTTGTCCTTTACGGTTTTATATCCAGTCCTGTCCTCAGTCACTCACCGGACAGAAGTAGGAGTTCTCTGCAATGTAGCTGGCCACCGCCTGGTTGCTGGCGGAGGTCGCCATGACGAGGAGGAGTGCGTCGCGGGCCTGCTGGCCGATGGCACCGTCGCGGTGGATGAAGGGCACCAGCAGGGAGAAGAGGAGCATGTTGGCGGGGCCCTGCCGGGCCGGGCCGGTCTGGAACAGCAGCTCCAGGACGGCGGGCTGGCGGGCCAGCGACACGCACACCTGGTTGAGCAGCAGCACCAGGCCGTCCTCCACCGCCGGCGGGCAGCCCAGCTGCGGGTCTGCGCAGGCCCCCAGCAGGCACAGCAGCGGCTGCAGCACGGCCGCGTGCTGGAGCAGGGGCTGCTGGGAGCGGCCGATCAGCATCTCGAAGAGCTTGAGCAGCGCCCCCTGGCTGTCGGGGTCCAGGCCGCGCCGCAGGTGCCACTGCACCAGCCGGTCCAGGACGTTCTCGGCCGCCACCAGCTGCAGGATGGGGCCCGCGGCGGGGCCGTCCCACGCGTCGCCGCCGGCCGCCACCGCCGCCGGCCGCTCCTCCGCCAGCAGGCACATCATCTGGTCGGTGTGGTTCCGCACAGCGGCGAGGTCGTCCCCGATGCCCGGCCCGGAATCCCGCTGATCCAGCACCCAGGACACCTGGGGGAGGGAGAGAGAGGGAACGGGAACAGGGAGGAGAGGGAGAGAGGGAGGGAGGGAACAGGAAGGGGAAGGAGAGAAAGAGAGGGAGTAGGAGTAGGAGGGAGAGAGAAAGAGGAAGAGAGAGACAGGGAACAGAACAGGAGGGAGAGGAGGGAGAGAGGGAATGGAACAGGAAGGAGAAGGAGAAGGGGAAGGAGAGAGAGAAAAAGAGAGGGAGTAGGGAGGCCAGAGAAAGATGGAGAGAGGGGAGAACAAAACAGGAGGGAGAGTAAGGAGAGAGAGAGAATGGAACAGGAGGGACAGGAAGTGAGAGGGAACAAGAGGAAGAGAGGGGAAAGATGAAATTATTAGAGAGCAAGGAAGGAATGAATGGACCAGGGGTGGAGTTATGGCAGTAGCCTGTAATTAGTATTTAAGAACTTCATTCTTGGTCTAGATTAGACCAAGAGCAGACTGCAGCATGCAGTGGAAAGTCATCCTGAAATTTCCACATGTAATGGCTCATGAAGATTAACCCACAGTCATTAATCAGCAAAGTAACTTGGAATGGTGGTGACAAGACTAAGCGTGTAAAGAATGACCCACTATATCCATTTGGGGAGAGTCAGACACTAGACGGACAAACTATCCAAATTTTGAGTTTCCAAAAGGGTGTGCACATGTGCGTGTGTGCACCAGTGTATATGCATAAATGAGGGAAGGAGTGGAGGAGGTTGAGAGGACCTTCTGCCTCACCTGTCTCCAGTGGTTCTCAAAGACCATGAGGCAGGTCTCCGGGTCCGCGGTGATGGGGCTGGAGGGGGGAGCGTTTCGGCTGGACCGGCCCCCGGGGCCCCGTGGGGTCAGCCGGCTCAACCAGCTCATTCTGTCCGTTAAAATGGTCAAAGGTCAAGGGTCGGAGGGTCAGAAGGGAGAGAGGAGAGAGGGGCTTCGGTGCATGGACGGAGAGGAAAGGACGAGGAGATAGGGCGGGGTAGGAGGGGCGGGGCCGGGGGGAAAGGGGGGGATAGGTGAGGAAAGAAGGGGAGGGGAGGGGAGGGGGGCGCAGTAGAGGAAACCAAGAAAGAGTCCGACTGGCTGTTGAGGGGGAAAAGGTGCTTCTCTGGTGGGAGGGGCCCCCGCGGACTCTCTTTCGCTCTCTCTCTCTCTCTCTCTCTCTCTGTCTGCGGCTGTCAGCTCAGCTAGGCGTCCGTGTCCCGGCCAGACACTCCTCAGCTCTCCCAGGGGTCCGTGTCATCCAGTCTGCAGTCCGCAGGCCTCCATGCCCAGACACAGGGTCCACAGCACTGCAAAGCAGCCAGCAGGTACGCCTGCCATTACTCAAACAGCTCAGCCAAGCCCAACCAATATCATACCGTCATACAGTGATGAGCAATGGTTTTGTTGCTGGGTGGGTCGAATACACCTCGGGCAAGCTACAGAAAACACAAGACATAACTTGTGTTTGACATGCCTTCTTTCTTCTGTTTAGAGATCAATCTCTAAGTTACAACGTGAGTCACACTCCCCACAACACTGGTAATGGTGGATGGATTCCTGCCGGTGCAGTTTTTCAATCAAAACCAAAGTGACTTCTGTTGTCTTCCCCCATGTTAGAGGGTCCCTGATCACCGCCTGTCTGAAATACATCACCATTCCTCTCCAGCAACTTGCTGCTCAATAACAGACATCTGTACACAGCCCAGAAGACACTGCTGCTGTAGCTTCCCCTTTTCTGTGAAGACTGCCTGGGGTGTTTTATTTTTCTAAACTCTCTGGGTCACTCTCATTTTAAATCGTCACACAGTCTTACTTCAACTCACAGGTGTCACGTTCAACAGATACATTGCCTTCGCTCTTTACCGAAGCTGTTATCTGGGATAAGAGAACATTGGCACAGGTAATTCTCACACTCCATCAGCTGTGAGCTAATCACGTTATCAGGAAATGGGAGCTACTGGTCACATGGGATGGTAGAAAAAGCACTTTCCTTCACCCTCTCCTCTGCCTCGAAATGTGATCCTAGAGCAGCTGCAAAAAATCTCAACCTCCAGTGATGTTACACATAACTATCAAGAACAAAAAGGATTTATGAAAATGTTTCCACCATTAAGCTCCACTGAGTCCAACTCACTTTAGCCAATCAACTTCAGAATGCGTATTATTCACTTTACAGCAAATATGGTTGGCACAATAATAATACTGACAGAATTTTCAAATTTCACTGTACGTAAAGCCATAAGCCAAACCTTACACTTAGGAAAAGGCAGGGAGAGGAAAACATCCTATGACTGCATGTAGCTATGGGGCATGTGGAAGGTAATGAGATAAGGACAGGGACAATCAGCAGACCAGTGGTGCCCCATCTTAAGCTAATGCATGCACAAAACAAGCATGGATGCTTCAGAGTAAATTCTACTATTTGAAAAACAACAATCACTTAACAATATGCATTCCATATAAGTGTCAGTTTTTGTTTAGTGGCATTTGCCCAGTTCTAACCCCCTTTCTGAACCGACTGAAATGGGCTTTTTTTTCAGGAGATGGGTTAAATTTCAATGCCTAGATCTATTCGCCTCCATACTTTACACAATGCATTTGATTGGAGAAAGACTGTCCATTACTGGATGACCTAGAGGAAGAATATCACAAGGAGAGCTATATTGTTATAGACCTGTTATGCAGGACAGCATTATCTTCTCACATCTCTTTCTAAAACGTCGATGACAGCAGATGCTTGCGAGAACCACTTTACTCCTGAAAGGAGACAGAGCTGCTCTGTAGTCCTGAAGTCCTCGGGGAAACACAGTTTGAAACGCTTACCAAGTCACCCACAAGTCCTGTAACAGGTGTGCATCGCGTATGAGCATCACACACACACCCACAAAGTGACGGAGACAATAAACGCAATCCTGTGACAAGCACACAGCGGCAAGACATTCAGACTCCCTGCTATCATCTCCCCCGTTACCGCGGAGCGGAGATAGGCACCACTTGACCAAAAGCGATACGCTGAGAATCAGATTACTGCGATGTGCTCCATATCCTGTTACATTCGATAATATGTAATCAAAACATGCCTGCCTGGGTAAAAGCAGTACGATCAAACGGATAGCAGGTGGGAACTGTATTGTCAGTCATGAAGTTCAGTTTACACATCAGTCCAAGAATATGACACTGGAAGCATTTTGCAAAACTCCAGACCGCACGTTTGACTGTCTTTACTTAGCACGTTAGCTACCCGTCTCATCTCAGTGATTTCATGAACGATACGCTGTATTAAATCGCTTGTCCAACCATGTATTTCAAATGTGACTGGAAGTGTGTGTGAACTACTTACCCACAAGACCATTCCCCAGACATTTTTCATTTTTGACAAGCACAGCAACATCGGTGGTGGTGGCAGACTCGCCTTCCCCAATGCACCGGGATGATTATTCATTCACAGGCTCGAACCGTGCTGTCACCACAAGCTAGTGTTTTTGCAGTATGCAAATCCTGCATTCCAGTACCATTTCTTCTGTTTTATTCAAATATTTCCACACAATGCTTCTTTTGAATACAGCAGCTGACGACATGCTCAAACAATTTAAAGAATGTTTTTTTTTTTTTCCCCCCCCTACATGGTTTCAGGCTTCAGATCAAGACAATCAAATCAGCCCACTCCTTTTAAAATGGTTCCGAGGCACTAACTTGTTAAAAGGGCGCAGAGGCACTTCCTCTTGTTACCAGTCTTGTATTGTCAATTGTACTGCATTGTTGGCACACATTTTTAACAGTGAATGTTTATTTAAACGGACAGGCCAAACAAATCACATTTTTATTCCTCGACCTCTTCAATTAACATAATATCCACATAATCGAGCAGCACTGCCTACGCACCTGTTCTGTCAGCAGTACCTGAGCACCAGTTTCCAGCGCCCACCTCTACACCTAACGAATACAAACACTAGGCAGCTGAAGCACTAAAACGCTACTAAAATGTTCGAGACACAGCAGACAGCAGACATACACATACAGACAGAATGTGATCGATGGGAATGTGGCAGAAGGCAGCGGAATGTGAGAGAATGTCAGGGGAATGCGAGGTAAGGAGGCTAGTCCACACAGTAGTCCATGGTGGTGCTCCTCACTCCAGGAGTGAGGTCAACGCACGTGAGGCTTGAATATCTCGGATTCCCACGGCTCCTGTTTTTTTCTTCTTCAATGGCATTTTTGTGGAGACCTCATACAGACATGAGCCTAAATGTTAATGTTTTTGTATAGCGCAACTATTAATGCCATTATGGTATAATTGTTCTATGTGTTATTTACTGCACATGCGTCGGGCCAAGGTTAGTTCGTTTAAGGCCATGGCGGAAATGTATGTAAGTTTAGTCTGAGTTACAGTAAACATTTTGAAAGTTCACTCTGTTCCCCGTCTGTTTTCTTTGTGAGACTAACACTAAACTGTGAAATAAACTAAACCGAAACGAATCAGGCCTAAATACCACATTTCAGCAGAGAACAAATCTTCAAGCAAGTCTGAAAGTGTTGAATCCAACCAAATTACAGCAAAAACTGACACCGAAAATTCCTGTTTTTCTCTTGCCACATTAAAGATTTAATCCACAGAAGGAACAGGAGTAAGGAATTAAGGCTCAGTGCTAATTCAACAGCTCTTCACTCAGGTTTTCTCCTGCTTTCGGGTGACAGAGCTCCCCGTTCTGAGGGAGGGCGGAAAGAGAAGAACCGCATTTCCTACCAAGCAGTGAGAAATGCAGTCACAAGGCATGAGAATCTCCTCAAAAACCAAATCCTCAAATCCTCATTTCACTGACCGTGCCAACACACCCACAAAAAACCTTGGCAGGACCTAAGCAGCAAAGGACTCACTGATGCCTCATCACCAACAACCCAAATAAATATACATAATACAAAAAAAGGGCAGGGACATACTTAGGAATCCCCTCCCACACAATACTCCAAGCAACAAATATGGCCTTCAAGTGCTTTTGTCGCAATATAGCGCTGCCCTACTTATTCTAACAAATTGGTTCCACGCAAGTCTCTCTGCAGATGCTCCGGTATGCCAAGAGGCAGGATAAGTCCGGCGTGATCACAGAGCTGGAAGGAGAGATGTGCTGCACTGTACAGCCGGCTCTGATCACCAGGGTTTGCAGAGAAAGTGCTGATTCGCATTTCCTCAGGGGCCTGCAGGTCCTGGACTTTCACTGTCAACACTGGCAAGGACATGAGGTGTAATACACTCGGCATAATGTTCTTACACAAATAATTTTCAGCAGTTTTTCCACTTGTCACTAGCCAGTTATTTAGTCAATCCTTATTTAGTGAGTTTACAGATTTTACAAAAAAATGAGAGTTCCTGTGCATATTTTGATTTATTATTTCTCAAAACACCAACTAAGCACTTCCACTTCAATCATATTTTTGTCTTCTACAGACAAGGTATTCATAAATTTAGAAGCAAATACACATGGCCAATAAGAAATTCATAATGACTCAGGGGGGAAAAGACGTCACTGGGACCAACCAGAGGAGACTGGCAGGAACAAAGAATGGTTGCGGAATGTGAAAACAAGGCCCAGGCAAGAATGTCCCCCTGACCCACGCCATTCCCAAAACTTCCTGTAGGAACTTGGCCTGTCAAGTCTCACGACCTCTTCCTTCCCAGAGAGCGTGCCTGCCCCACCCTGGTTCAGCTCAGTTCTTCAACCAGGGGCCAGTACAGAGCACAGTGCCTCACCACCTCAGTGCCCAGAGCTGTGAGCCCCGTATCTCCAGAAATACAGGCTGGATAAAACCACAGGACCATAGTCTTTGGAGGGAATCAACCCAAACAACTCACTGCCACCGTCTGCTGCAGAACTACATGAAGACAGGCCTACGTCAGGCCTACACAATGTCTGAGAATGTGAAGAGAAAATGGTCACTTCTCTGGTAGAGGTAAACACCCTGCTCTGTCTGATGGGCGTTCAGCTGGACACGAGTCGTGGTGCGCATGTATTTACAACCATGGATACTGTTTTCACCACAGATCCTAGTGAGCTGAGAAAGTGAATTGGAGACAGCAAACAGAGCTGTGGATGGTACAAACACTGAGCTGGGAGCGCTCAGTACAATGTGTAATTCTGCGCATGTTCTCCAAAAAGGACTTCACCACAAATTCCTCACCCATCTGCAAATGACCACAAAAACTGTGTCGTACCAATCTCTCTGCCCCGCTCTTACTCTTCTCCTGCTCGAATGTAATTTCCCCCGCAGCGCACTGAAACACGACACCAGCACAGAACACCAGGCAATCGTGCGGCTCATACATGAACATGAATCACTTCACTTGCACTGAGCTTGACCCTTGAGCCAGGCACTCCAGTCATGAGCTGTGATTACAACTGGCTGTGTTAAGGCTGTGCGTGGGAGCTCCAGGTGGACTCCCCCCAGCTAAATGTGGTATTCACTGAAAACACTATGGGAAAGATCTGAGGATGAGCAACGTATTTTGCATAACACAGCAATGTTTACTGATGTGCATATCTCCTCTCAGTGTACCATATCTCCACAGTTTACAATACATCCTCTCACAGTGTGTCCCATATCTCCTCCTTGTTTACCATATACCTCATCATAGTGTAGCATATATCTCCGCACAGCATACCCTATATCTCCTAAAAGAGTACCCTATATCTCCTAAAAGAGTACCCTATATCTCCTCACACCGTACCCTATATCTCCTCACAGCGTACCCTATATCTCCTCACGGAGTACCCTATATCTCCTCACAGAGTACCCCACCTCCTCACAGTGTTTACAGCTTAAGGGCATCAACATGCCATCACAGCAAGAGGTGGAGAGGGTGTGTGAGGATAAAGGCTTATCCCAGTCTTTCAGCACTAGGACCTATTATACAAGTTCGAGACTTGCAAGCTCATGACACAACTGACCTTTCATAGACTTACCTTAAAGAAACCGCAGCAATAATGAGGCCTGACACAACTGCTGTTTTTTTGAACCAGGACACTCATCACTATTAAATCACCTCACTTGCTGACTGGCTGATCTGAGCCAAGGAGGGGAGTGTTCCTCTTCAGATCACAATTACGTGAGCACAGCACCTTTTTCCACTAAAGATTCAACTGAGGAATCCTAGAAGCAGCCTTTTTTTAACAGGGGGGCAAGCCCTCGGCCTAGCTCCAAGTAGCAGTGAGTTTTAACCTTTCCCTCCTTTCCTTCTCCCTAAGCTTGTGTATTACTTCATCATGACTACTTCCCTAGTCTCAAGGTTTGCTATGTTTGCAAATGCTGGGGGCAGATCAGGGTCGTGGCTCCCATTTCTTTCTGTGTATCTTCAGTTCAGAGGGGCTGCGCAGCCAAAAGTAGCAATGAGAGCCGCGGAGCTCTATTTATACGACAGTGTGTAATTTTACAGCATGGGTAATTATGTGTCTGTTGAAAACGCAACACAAAGCACTCAAAAGCTCAAGGAAACTAAAAACGGGCGAGAAAAACTCACATAGTTCTTACCAGAATAACTCTGCAGGGTCTCACTTAAAGTTCCATGTCGGTGTTTTTTTCCAGCTGAGGGACAGCACTCCCGATCATCCACGACCAGGCTTCTTCATGGGTCTCACTCCCCAAAGCTGTTGGTCACACAGATGAAATGACTCTTCAGACTCTCCTTGAGACTCCTCAATATGATATTCAGTATATACTCTGCTGAAGGTTTTGACTGACTAGTGCAGCTCAGCAGACAGTGACAGACTTGTCCTGTGAGTGGAGAGCTGCATACTGTATTTACTTGATTCCTTCTCATGCAGGAATAAGAGATATTTAACTGGGAATGATTATGTTAGCAGTGTATTGAGTCCTTTTATTTGATTTGCTGTTCATCTTTTCTAACATACATTAGACTGCATTTAGGCAATTATGTAGAGCGTGTAACGCTTCACACAGGTAATTATGAGGAACATGCAGTACTTCATACAGGTAATTATGTGGGGTTTGCAGCACGACAAGCATGCCATTTTGAAGAATGTGCAACACCTCACACAGGTTATTATGAGGAATTTGCTGGACCACAGCATTATGAGATTAGTAAAATCGCCTTTATTTTTACTGACTTTTGCCAAGTCACCTGAAGCAAAACATGTTTTGGGTAATAATACTGCTGTCATGCATACATTTGGGACGTGTGATTTATTTTACAGCAAATAAGTTCTGGTGCATCGCAAAAAGGCAAAAAAAAAATTCCAGAAAAAGTGTATTCCTTTACAGTGATATGTGCCTCTCTAGAAAAAGGTCAATCATTCCAGAACATAAAGACAGGATTCACCTTTTACAATTAAACAAAAGGTGACATGGCTCAGCCACCAAAGGTATTGTGGGTCTCTCCTACAGCAAAAGCCACCCTGCAGAGGAGCAAGGTGACAATGTGTGACTCAGTCAGTTACAATCAGACAGGAAAGTGGGAAACCAATGTCACTACATACAGCAGGTTAACGTAACTCAAACATAAAAATTAATTTAACAAAGCTTTTGTCAGCAGGTCACATTCTTAACTGTCACAAGCATCAATAAGTAATGCTTAACTGCAATTCAGAATAGCTGGGTGCTTGCTAGTGGGTGGGACACTACCTGTTGTCAAAATAATCCTGATAGTGTTCCTGTTCTAAATATGTAGTATTAAATGATATGGAGTGTAAACACTGTCCATTGCCCATACACTGTCCACTCAGCTTGAGGGTGGGAATCAGCTTGGTGGAGTGAGGTCCTGAGTCCTGATATAGTAGTATATAGCAGTGAACCAAACTGATTACAGACAATCTACAGAGGAACGCATGACTTCTTAGTGTCACACACCGAGAAACGTGGGGATGGGGTGGGGGCATCTTTGAGCTATGCTTGACCTACAAACAAGGAAATATGTCCGTTACCATGACACTGTCATATAGAATAAATATCAACACATGCACGTCTCTGCTAAGCTTCGGGTTCATAGTTTACACCCATACCACATGTATTGCGGTATTGGAATAATTCACTCTAAACTTCAATATTATTAGCCTACAAAAGTCCCCACCTGATTAACGCCTGGAAAGCGGATGCCCTCAAATATGACAGTTTCGGTGAATTCAGTGTTTGCACGGTTAACACCCAGGGTAATTTGCTTTCGGCGTACTTACTATTTTAATGTGATTATGTCCTTCATTTGTCCAGGTACTGCCGCTTTATAGTAACGTAACCTAATTAACATGGATGAACCAGCTCTCCAGAAACGCTCTGGCAGTACACGCAGGACTTAAAATCTGACGTCTTGATTAGATTAGGTAAAAAATAAAACAAAACCAACAAAAGGAGAGCTTAAATCAAACGTAACAACCCGTGAACAAATCAAAATGGGACAATGGCAGTCCGTATTACCAACGATTACAGCTGATGTGACAGTCAAATCGACTGCTGTACATTAATGTAATCATAGATACCCAAGGGTAATCGCAGAGGACAAAACTGCGATTTATATTTGAGTTTATGAGATCAAAATGCACCAGAAATTGTATTTTTAAAAATGATGAATGATTCAACCGGTGTGCGACTTTGGACGGGCACAATATGACGTTATCACATTTGTATACATGGTAATGAACGTTGCATGTTACATGGTGACTTAACGTTTGCAATTTTGCCACTTTACAGTCGTTAAGGTCACTCCATCCCTTGCCCTTACGCAATTATCTAGCTGAACAGCTAATACGAGATAACGGCTGAGATTGGCGTACGTTACTACTCTAAGGCAGAAAGAATCTTAAAACTAAAAATGCAATAAAATCCATGTATGAGTCTGCTGCTTTTGTAGGCTTTAGTGGGCGTCTGATTAGTTATGTTGCCAGTGAACGTTAACGTTAAATAAGATGCCCACATCTATGTGCCTGAACAGCACTACCACATGAAAAGATGGATGAACAACATTGCCCGTTACCTCACCAACAAAATTTTACTGTCACGTTAGGTGTTCACTTACTAATTACCCAGCTACACCCTAAATAGCTCATTAAACGAAACTAGGTGGCAAGCTTAACTACCCATTGAGCTAGGATTAATGATTCAGATATTTATAGACAGCAGCTATTATTTTTACACACACAGAAAATCCTCACATTCTGTAGCAGTTCTGCTCGTTAAATCAATATGCAGCTATAATCCCTCTAAATTTAAAGCCAGTTAGCTAAAACGCATTGCCAGATATTTTCCCTGTTGAAATCCCATGTGAGTAGTCAGCTAGCCGCTAACTAGAGTACAATGATGTTGTCAGATAGCTTAGTAGCTGGTTACTCACCTGGCAGATTTGCGGTAACGTTATTCAGGCGGCGGGTATAGGGATTTCCTCAACACACTGCAAGCAAATTCCCTGTATAGTCTTCGGCAGTGATTGACGGGGAAAACAACACAAACTGTAGCCCGTGCAAGGATCTCCTTGTGCCTCCTTTTCCTCTGGTTCATCTAAAGCGTGACTAACATTTTTTCTGGAATCATGATCACCCTCTTTTCGCAGCCATCTTACTGGAATTCCTCAATCACACCCTCACGTAAGCGACGTTGTGACGTCTTCCAGGAACCGAAGCTCCACGCAACCAGCCTATACCCGCCCTCAAAGAAGCATGCAATAGAAAAAGCAGCGATTGTCCAATGAACCTTTCGGGTAGTGTCTAGGAGTATCACGAACTTGCCCGCATTGTGTGGATGCATGCGAATGCAGATGATAACGGAAAAAAATGTCAGGACCACACTGGCTCCATGCACTCTGAGGCGATGATTTAGAGCAGTAAATAAATGTGACCATAACGAATTACACGTAACCTACAGGTGTGCGCAATATAATAGTTGTGACCACAGCTAACAGACTGCTGCAATATATTAGTTTAGTTAGTTTAAAAAAGGCCATTTCTCCATAAGGAACTCAGTGTTTTTACTGTAGCTTCCTTGAAGCAGCACCTCTGTCACCAGGTCTTTGCAGGCAGGTCTAAAGAATACCTTCTAGGCTTCACAGAAGGATCAAAAGGCGTAGAAATACGTTAGATCCTTTACTAAATGCATTTAGTGGACAGGGAGGAGAACCACAGGAGGTATGTGTGCGAATCTGTGATGTGGACAAGTTATCCGGTCATAACACGCACTGCAGGCTTCATCCAGAAAGGCACACACTACAGTGAAAACAGAGATACTGCAGAGATGTCTTAGGCTGTAGACAAAGAAAATTGACTTCTGGTTGGCTTGCTCCACCAGGCACCAATGCTTGTGGTAAAGATGCTCATTCCTGCACCATAAACCATGTACATGCACAAGTATAACAAGGGCGAAGAGAAGACATAAGAGGAAGGAAAATACATCATACATCTGTTACAGACTAGAGAGCAGCACATGAAGGAGAAATGGCCACCTTTTAATGTGTCAGTTAGAAGTGTGCAGAAAGGGTATGATTTGCCAGCAAAGCCCTTTGAACAACCCAAGGAAAAATAAGGAGGGAAGGATGTCATACAGAAATTTGCTTTCTGTGTCTACAAATACTGGAAAAATGCTCATTTCATTAAAATAAATGTTCTGTGTATACACTTGCACACTTTCCTGAAAGCTCATGTTACACTCAAGAGAGTAAGTATTTAAGGACAGAGAGAGTCTGAGTGTGTGCAGGATGGGTCTAACATGAACCTAAATGCCAAATGATGACAAAAAGAATATATTTTCAAAAAATAAATATACAAATAACAGTGCTTTACTGTGTGTGTAAAGACTATCAAAATATACAGCATGTCTTTGAATTGGAATCTACACTCTTGGAAAATATTTTTTGAGTACTTTGGGGGAGTAAATATAATGAAAATTTAAGCATGCTTCCAAATAACTTTAACAACCAAACAGCAAATGCAGGAAATAAATAGGACAATCTTAAAGGTGAATGTGGTAAGGATCTTGTGTTGATGTTAAAAAAGCCTCTCTCTCTCTCTCTCTCTCAAATTCAAATTCAAATTCAAATTCAAAAGTGCTTTATTGGCATGACAAATAGGCACTTGTATTGCCAAAGCAGTCATAACATACAGAACAAGAAATCAGAACATTTACCGAACATATACTGGACAGATACAAGAAATCAGAATATATACATATACAGAATCAGAATATATACAGGTGCAGTATAATAACCAGATTGGTAAACAGATATAACAAATAGTGCTTATTAATTATTTATTTATTATTTAACTATTATTATTACTATTATTAATTTAATTTAATTTTATTTAAAGTATTAAGAGTTTGGTTGACTGTATCTGTGTGCGTGCATGTGTGTGCATGTGCATTTATGAGTCTCTGTGTGCTTGAGTGTGCGTGTTTGTGTGAGTCTGTCTGTGTGTGCATGTGTGTCTGAGTATGGTCTTGGGCTTTTTTGTGTAAAAAGTAGGAAATATGTGTGTGAATATGTGTATCATTCAGTGTCCCTCAGATGGTGGCAAGTGAGAACATATTGTGCAGCTATAGTACAGCTCTCTTTGTCTTCACCCAATAAGTAGGGTAGTTTACTGTTGTTTGGTAGAGCATCAAATTTGGGGTGTTTTTCTTCAAATTTTGGGAAGAAGCAATCACGGATTGATTGGAATGTTTTGCACTCTGTTAAAAAGTGCAGCTCAGTCTCGGCTACATTGTCTTTGCACTGCTGACACAGACGTTTGTCTCTTGGCAGCCAAGTTTTTTTGTGTCTGCCAGTTTCTATTGCTAAGCGGTGCTCACTGAGTCTGTATTTCGCCAGTGTATTTCTCAGATTTGTTTCTTTTATTTTAGTAAGGTAGTCTGCTAATGTATATTCTCTGTCTAGGGCCAAATAGCATTGCATTTTGCTTTGTGATTTTGTTTTAGATTTCCAATATTCGTAATAATTGTTTTTTTTTTTTCGAGGAAATTTGTTTAAGCTGAATATGTTGTGTAGTTTGGACCTGGTCTTGTGCCTTTAAAGTGTTGGTATTTGTTAGTAGAACAGGATGGCTGAAGACCAGGTTGGTAAGAGAGTTCTTATCTTTGCTCAACTCTTGGTATTGCAAGGCTTTATAATGGAAAGAGTGTGGGTCACTGAGTTTTAGGTGTTTCCAGAATTCGATTGCCCTTTTTTGAATTTTAATCAGAAGTGGATATTGGCCTAATTCTGCCCTGCATGCATTGTTTGTAGTGTGCCGGTGGACTTTTAGGATGTTTTTGCAAAACTCAACATGCAGGGTCTCAATTGGATGTTTCTCCCATTTGTCTAGTTCCTGACTTGCAAGTGGGCCCCACACTTCACTGCCATAAAGGGCAATTGGTTTAATCACTGATGCAAATATTTTTAGCCAAATTCTGATTGGAATTTCTAAAGGAATTTGTCTTTTTATGGCAAGTAAAGCCCTGCGTGCCTTGTCTCTTAGTTCATTCACTGCCATGTTGAATGTTCCTTTACAATTGATTCTGAGGCCTAGGTAGGTGTAATCTAATGTATGTTCAATTTCATTTGGTCCTAATCTAAATATGTTCTGTCTTCCCTGATATCTGGATCTTTTTTGAAAGATTAATATTTTAGTTTTGTTCATGTTAACTCCCAGGGCCCAGGTCTGGCAAAACTTTTGAAGAAGGTCTAATTGAATCTGGAGTCCTTCCTCCGTTGGTGGAAGTAGGACTAGGTCATCTGCATAGAGCAGGAATTTGACCTCACTGTCGTACAGAGTGAATCCAGGTGCCGATGATTTTTCCAGTATGGTTGCCAACTCATTAATGTATATGTTAAATAGAGTTGGGCTTAAAGAGCAACCCTGTCTCACTCCGCATTCCTGAGGGATATATTTGGTTCTTTTGGATCCAATTTTAATGCCACACTTTGCTCCCGAGTACATTGATTTTATAATGTCATATGTTTTACCCCCTACACCACTTTCAATTAATTTGTAGAACAATCCATAATGCCAAATTGAATCAAATGCTTTTTTGAAGTCAACGAAACAGGTGAATAATTTATTTTGATTCTGAGTATGTTTTTCAATTAGGGTGTGTAGGGTGTAAATATGATCAGTAGTGCGGTAATTTGGTAAGAATCCAATCTGGCTTTTACTCAAGACATTGTGTTTCATAAGGAAGTTTATGAGCCGGGAGTTAATAATACTACAGAATACCTTCCCCAGGTTACTGTTCACACAAATGCCTCGGTAGTTGTTGGGGTCAAATTTATCTCCACTTTTGTAAATTGGTGTAACTAATCCGTGATTCCAGATATCAGGGAAATATCCCACACTCAGAACTAGATTGAATAATTTAAGTGTAACAGATTGGAACTTTTCATTCATAGATTTTAGCATTTCATTTAAAATACCATCAGGCCCATATGCTTTTTTGGGCTTCAACTTGTCAATTTGGTCTAAAAGCTCCTGCTCTGTAATGGGGGAGTCAAGTGGATTTTGATAGTCCTTGATGGAAAGTTCTAATTTTTCTAGTTTGCTTATTATGTTTTCTTGGTCTCTGTTTTTATCTGATTGCACTTTCTTAAAAAGAGTTTGGAAGTAGTTTGTCCAGATATCTTCATCTTGTATCACTAATTCTTGATGATTTGTTTTTTTGAAGTGATTCCAATTGTCCCAAAACTTATTGGTGTTTATTGACTCCTCAATCAATGTCAGTTGCTTACAGGTGTACTGAGCTTTCTTAGTTCTGAGTGTGCGTTTATATTGTCTTAGTGTCTCACAATTCGAATTGATGTATTATTTGGATCTCTGTGTTTCTGATTGGATAATTTGCGAAGTTCTTTCCTTATTGATTGACATTCTGCATCAAACCAAGTGTCTTCTTTCTTAAGTGTTGGTTTTGATCTTGATCTTTTTAATTTAGCTTTTTCTGATGTTTTTTCAAATATGTTGCCAACTGTTTCCACAGCCTGATTGACACCCTCTTTACTGAGGACATAAGGGGTATCTAGGAAAGTATCTAGGAGATTTTGGATTTCATGATTGTCAATGGCTTTCTTGAATTCCTCTGTACTGTTTTCGGCCCATCTGTATGATTTCTTTATGTGGAACAGCTTACTGGGCACTGATTTGATGGTGTTAATTTCTGTCATTTTGATGAACACAGTGATTTGGCTGTGATCAGAAAGGGGGGTTAGTGGTTTGACAGTGAATGCTCCAATTGACAAAGGGTCTATATCGGTTATTACGTAATCTACTGTGCTATTCCCAAGAGGTGAGCAAAATGTGTGTCTTCCAAAGGTGTCTCCTCTTATCCTACCATTGACGACATACAGACCCAGACCGCGACAGAGCAGCAAGCGTTCTCTTCCATGTCTGTTTATAACCGGATCGCAGTTCCTTCTGTGGGAGTAAACAAAGTTATTAGTCTTATCAAGTGAGTTGCAAATGTAGTTATTGCCATCACTACTTACATAGTCATTTTGGGTGCCTGTCCGTGCATTGAGGTCTCCATAAACAAGAACATTTCCCTGGGCCTGGAAATGGCTTGTTTCTGTCTCTAATAATGTAAATGTGTCCTCACTGTAATAAGGAGATTCATAGGGGGGGATATATATTGCACAGAGGAAGAGATCTTTTTGTGAGTTGAAGATTTCTTTCCTAATTTTTAGCCAGATATGATATTTGCCTGTTTTCATGACGCTGATGTGTCTGTCCAATTTTGATTTGTACCACATTACCAAACCTCCTGAGTTTCTTCCCTGCTGTACAGAGCTGAGTTTTTGTGAAGGTACTACTATTTCTTTATAGTCTGGGGGACAGTGAGTGATTTTGACGTCTTTATGCCATGTTTCTAGTAATATCAGTATATCAATACCTTTAATGTTCTCCTGAAACTCTCTATTTGTACATTTCAGGCCAAAAGCTGATGAGCTCAGGCCCTGAATATTCCAAGTACTAATGGAAAGGGAGGCCATAGTAACAAATATTAACAATTAAATGTTCACAATGAGATAAACCTTTCAGAACATAAAACGGTTACAATATATTTTCGATACATACATTTTTTTTTTTTTTTTTTGTTCATGAGTCTTAAATGAGTTTAGAGCAGATGTACTGGAGCAGCTGTTTGATCTCACCCATCTGAAGTGACTCTTTCAGCGCCTCTGCATAGCTGTGCTCCAGTTTGGGGGGCTCTTTGTTGGGCTGAGTTGAGATGGGCTCAGTTGCTGGCTGGGGGTGGTCCGGCCAGTTGGAGGAGGGGTGCTGGGTTGGAGGGTGGTGGTTGGGTGTTTTGTATGGAGGGTAGCGGTCAGGTCTGGCAGGTGGGTGGGGGCGGTGATGCGCGGGTCCTGAGGGCCAGTGGTCTGGTCTGGAGAGGGGGTGAGTTGGTCCTGGAGGCTGGTGATCTGGTCTGCAGGGGGTGTGGACTGGTCCTGGAGGCAGGAGGTCCGGTCCGAGAGGGGGTGGGAGGGGTGATGGGCTGGTCCAGGTGGGTCGGCGTTGTGGCCTGCTCTGGATGTGGCAGGCTTGTGGGCTCTTTTTGGCTGAGGTGCTGGGTGCTGGGGTTGATGTGTCGGTCCAGATGAATGGTGGACTGGGTATTGTGGCTTGGTTAGTCTGTTGGTCTGTTGATCATGGTGCTGATGTGTTGGTGGATGTCTTTCTCTGTCTGGGTGGCTATACACTGGTGTATTCCTACGGGGGAGCCATGGCTGGGGGCTAAGGTGTCCATCTGTTGTGGGGAGCTGTCTCCCTAGTGCTGTGTCTTTCAGTGTTTTTGCAAATTTACTCACTGCCTTCTTGCTTAAATGGCAGTGGTCATACAGGTCCTGTGTTGAGATGTTGGAGTGGTGGGCCAGATGAACGTTAGGGAGACGAGCACAGCCTCTGGAGATGTCAGCGTTCACTCTCTGGATTGTTGTCGGGTGGAAGTCTTTGCGAGGGAGAAGGGTGGAGATAGTGATTCTAGAGCTGGGGAAGAGATTGGTTGCTTTGTTTGCCAGCCTGTTGATGAGGTTTCCTACCCGCTCTTGTTCAGATCTTAAATCGTTGGTGCCCGTGTGTATTATTATGTGAGCTGGTGTGCCAAACTCGGGGCTGGAGAGATGGCACAGGGCATCTTGTATTCTTGGACTCCAGATTTTGGATACTCTCCATCCAGGGAATAATATCTGTTCTTGGAGAAATTTGCCATTGGAGTCAATCAGGATGGCCACCTCAGCTTCTTTATCTAGTTTAGCTGGTGTAGGTGAGGTTTTTTCTTTGGAGGGAGCAGGGGCTGAGCGTGTGTTGGATTCAGGTGGTGGAGCAGGGTTTGTCTTTGCAGGGACAGATAAGGTCTGTTGGCTGCTGGGCTGCGAGGTGGGTGGCAGGACAGAGCTCTGTGAGGGGTCTGGGGTGCGAGAGGGATACGTTGTTTTAAGAGTTTCAATCATTTCATCTCTTAGGTAGAGCTCCTCTCTGAGTTTTGTAAGTTCCCTTTTCATTTCACTCTGCATTTCTGTTATGTCTTTTCTCACTGTGTCTTTAAATTCTGTGAGCTCTTTCTGTAGCTTTTCTTTGTCTTGGATCAGACTTTCAACCTCTTTTTTTATTTCCTGCACCTCTCTCTCTCTCTCTCTCTCTCTCTCTTACTCTCTCTCTCGCTATCTCTCCCTTGCTATCTGTCTCTATTGACATGAACACCCAGTCCTTTTTTGCAATGTTAGTACAACAGTCAGAGCAAACAGCAACTGCTGCAACACAGTTGGCTCTGAAACATGGTTCAAGACCTGCTGTCTAGAATTAATTAACTGTTTGCCAAACACAGTTTTGATCCATCTATTTCAAATTTTTTAACTTGTCATAATCATAAATTCAACAAGGACTAGTCTACTGTAGGTCTGTGTGGGTGGTGGGGGAGGATGACACTAATATATTCATGCATTCATGCACATCACACCCACATTTATCACACTAAGACAAAAAGGTACCCATATTGTCCAACTGACACTGATCAGCATTGTCTCCTACAGGTTTCCCAGACAGAGGGCTCTCAGTTTAAAGTCATTTTCATGCGCTTAAACCTTCCAGTGGGATTTGGCATACGACCCACTGCCCTGCTTTATTAGCATGTGTCCATTCACTGTCTGTTGCTATGTAGCAACTGTTTTCTGCACATGCTACTGCTGTCAAAATCCTTCGACCATATGGGGACATCTTACACATCGTGCCATTCTGGCTGCATTGACTCTTGGGCAGATAAGTAGGTGCATCAAAATATCTCTAGAGTGGTGTTTGCCTTGATGGCAATGGCACTTCTGATCGTGGTTCTCACAGCTGACAGTATGAGCCACATCACCACTGTACTGACAGGCGCTGTATGTCCTCATGACCTTTGTGCTGATCTTTGCCTTTATTGTGGGCGATGTGGGCGACATGATCATTAGCCTGCATGACTACCAACTAGCAGCATCTTAACATCAAAAACACATTCCTATGCAAGAATGGCATCTTGCAACAGCTGCCTGACCAGCTGGACACTAGCACTGCTGTCAGCATGCATCTGCCTAACCTCTTAAAGTCAAGAGCACCATCTGGCAATAATTCGAGACCAGCCCACTGCTGGAGCTGGTGCTGATATCCACAGTGAAACGGTATCACTCCAGTCAGCGTTGTAAAACGACTGCAGGTGTAGAATCCTGAAGAGTGTGCAGAAAGGGGGAATGTGGGACGTGAAACGGACCTCACAGAGGACTAGGCATAATGGCAGAGGTAGTTGCAGCCAATGCAGTAAGCTAACTCAAAGATGCAGCCACACTGCTTGCAAAAGGTGATTGTCAACCAAGATGACAACGTTAGTTTTACAGATCTGCATACTCCCAGGAAGTGTTCAAGCCCCCTTTCCACAGGGCACAAAGTCCAAAAGGAGTTATCGTGCACACTGAGATACCAACATAGGCTTTCAGTTCATGAGAAAAATCAATACATACCAGTAATGATGTCCATATAACATACTCATTTTCCTCATTTTCTGGCCAGACAGTTATCAATAGGCCAAAATTAAGGGATTTATTGACATTGACATTCTTCTCAATTTTGAGAGATTTACTGAGAAGCACCATGGTTGGAGACCAATTTAAAAGAGGAGGAAGACAAAAGAGGTGTGTGAGAAACAGGAAAAGTAACCTGGGAGAGAGCGAGAGAGAGAGAGAGAGAGACAGATGGAGTGTAGTATGGGAATGGGCAGGCCCAAGTAGACAGACACAGGACAAACGAGAGCAGGTATGAGGTGAATGTGTAGAGGAGTACAGATCCACAGGAAGCTGAAAAAGGGAGGAAATAAGGAGGAAATTCAGAGGGGGAGGAGATAATGGAGAAAGTAGAGGGCTACAGTCAAGAAGAAGATTAAATATTCTGAAAGGCCTCTTCTTTTTGTAGTTCAAATGGGGCAGGATTACATCATTTCATTAACAAGGCAACAGATAAAGATAGAGTAAGTATTACACCAGTGGGGTTCATAAATTATGTTTTATTTTCTGATGTACAATATAAAACATAGTTTCTGCTTCCCTTGTCTAATCATACAAAATGAATTCTTCATTTTTATTGTTATTATTTTATTTTTTCTGAAAAGCAAGAAATCTGCATTGAGCTTCATAGTCACTTACATTAATTGACCACTAGATGGAAGCAGATACTAAGTTCTCAGGTTTTTAATGCGCAAACAACGTTGGTCATGACAGATGGCGACGTACTTGACACAACAAAGATGGACATTAGGGCTTTTCTGAAGTAAATACATTTCCAAACAATACATTTTCTGGCAATAGGTTGTATTTTACTCAACCTAATCACTTATCTGTTCTGGCAAGGCTTTTAAAAGTGCCATATACCCATCATTTTATGCATTGCAAAGTTTATTATTCATGTAATGTTGTTACAGTAATCAAGCATATAATGTAGCCATTCATTGCATGATTCAATATGTAAAAATAGCTAAATTCTTTCCAATATGAGTGACATATTATATAAGCATGCAATATAATTCTGTTGTGAATAATAATGTAAACAACAAGCTGTTTCACATGATTCATTCGCCTATAACCCTTAATCTATAAACTAAAATGGCTACTACTTGCTTTGTTTTATTTTATTATTATCTGAGCATTTTTTGTCCCCAGGTGATAAAAATATAAGCAATGGTGACAATCTTGTAGTTGTTTAATGGAGCAAAACCTTTGGACCCAGCTGAAACAATCAATGACCATTTGACATTGGTGGTTATTATGATTAATTACTCCAGTCAGCACTGTGTTGACAGCAGGAGAGGCAACATAGATATCTAAATCAAATAGCAATCAGGACTGCATAACCCTAAACTCTGTAACCTTGATCCATTTCTCCTTCATGCCTGGCCTGACAACAGACAGACAGCAGGTTTCTCTAGAGGATATTACAGTTCAATAAATTATCAAGCCAATAAATTATTTAGATTTATATTTATGAGAATATAGATGGTAATTTTCCACGTGTTTCATAATTTGATTTTACATCATTCAAAAAGATGGGTACTGTAGTTGTTGGTGCAAAAACACAAGCTATATTGCTGAGTTTGACATGGGAGGACATCAGTTAGCTAATGCTGGGCAGACTTCCCGCAACTGCACAATGTAGGTGTCCTTCTTTAACACGAAAGTGGCTTTTGCAGATTTCAATATTTTCAATTTTCCTCCTGCTCCTGCAGATTATCTCCTGGTCACAGATGATCCAAGGGTGTGCCTGGCACTACACAGAGGTAATATATTTAGGTAATATATATTTTCCAGAATATTTATTCATGAAGATGCATAATACTGATTATCTTAATAGCTAGTTAATAGGTACTTCCTCTACTCATAATTTTAGGGGAAAAAAGTATTGGAAAATTGTCACTGTTGCTTTTACAGTTCCAGATTGCAGGTCTGTCATACAAAGCAGAATTGAATGCATTGGCTGCATGTATTCCCAAGAAGGAACCAATAATAAACCATATTCATCAAAGCTTGAATGCTTTTAACTAAACAGTAAACTATTGAAATATAATGAACTAAATAATATATATCAGAAAGTCAGGGCTACAATCTGCATTACTCAGGTTTGTGTTTACCGTGCTGTTGCCTCATGAGCTAGCATCAGATGTACTTTTAGATGAATTTGTGTGTGTGTGTGTGTGTGTGTGTGTGTGTGTGTGTGTGTGTGTGTGTGTGTGTGTGTGTGTGTGTGTGTGTTTATGTGTGTGTGTGGATGTAGCCCCCCCAATCCAACCACCAGAGGGAGTTGTCCTTGCTGTGGTGTTGCACCCACCTTGAGTGAGTGTCATCACTTCTATCCAGCCAATGAGCTCATTAAGTGGTTTGTTGGCACACATCTGGCATCTGTATCACACAGCAGCCAGGTAGATAAACAGCTATTTCACTGGTCCTTTTAATCACTGCTTTCTTGAAGAACCTGTAACATTGGTCAAAAATAGCCTTCCTATTATCGCCTTCCTAAGTAGAGTATACAATCAGTAGAGTTCAGTTAAGTGGAACACTACAGATGTTGCAGATGTTGAATTTCTTATATTTTCATCATCACCATTATCATTCTCTCTTTTAACCTTTTGCCAAAGGCTTGACTCAGTGACCCAAGCATATGAATAATCATGAAAAAGAAGGAGACTTTTGCATAAAATAGAAACTCTCTTCCCTTCTGCTCCTTGCATCAAAAACCTTGCATGTCCTGAAGGCTTACATTTGCATCTTAGCAGACAGACCATGCATCTTTCATCAAACGTGACTTTAAATGACTACTAAAACAAACAGGAATTTTTTAAAAAGGCAAATGGAATGTAGTTTTCACAAGGAACATCTTTGCCATGACAACAAAGGGCCTGTCTGCAATAATTCCAACAAAAAAAAACGTTTTGAATACAGAAGGTTTAAATAAACCAAGCATTTCAAATTCCCATATAACAGTAGAATATGAATTTGCATGCATATTTATATTATCCTTGTATTGTTTCAACATAAAAACATTTGTGTCATATCTGATGTAGGTGAGACAAACACTGTTATCGTTATAGATATGGAAAAACGATGCATTGCTATGTTCAAATGCTCTTACTCTGTGTTATAACATCCTGATTGTTTGCAAGACATGTGTAGATATGCTTAGAGCAAAGTACAATTGGATAAATACTTCATAAAACATAAATATGTGAATTTAAGTATATGATCAAAACAAATTGTACATTATTTGCAAGTTTGTAATAAGTGGGAGGTTACTGACTGGTCCCTCATTGTCCCTCTCCAAGCATTTACATTGCTGCCAAGGATGCTAACCATAGCTGACCGCATGATCATTTTGTGGCTAATGGATACGAATATGAATTAAGTTTATGTTCAACATACAGCCTCAGAAAGTTTGACAGATAGCCGGCCAGCTATGGGCTTGAATAAGAGTATTGCACACTTCAGAGGGACCCTGGCTGACCTACCCACCTTTATCCCTGGTAGAATGAAGCCAATTTTTTCTACAGTTCTGGACTCTTGGTCATTGTCTTCAGATAACCCAGCTGGTTTCAAATCCAGGCTGGAGGGCTCAGTCTGTGCCCAAGACAAACACCTTGTCAAATGAGCTACTTGAGAGCCCCTTATATTTTTACCAAGTAGCCTGTATTATTCCAAACAATGTTGATGTTACGTATGGCCAGTATTGTTGTGCACTTTTTATTCCACCTTTCATGAAGAGAAAATTGACTAGTGTCAAGTTAGAATGTGCAAATCCTAGTAATAAATGAGACACACCCTCATTTAGAGCAACCAGTCTCAAGTGCATATCTCTGCATTTGCACTGTAGTAATGGAGGTGCAGATCTCTTCTTGAAAGCACATAAGTGGGGCTTATGTGTGTGCATCTCAAGACTGATCCGACCCCTTCCAGGGGTATTTGCCAGCAAGAGCATCAGCCATAGAGAGAGGCCTTTACTCTTGTTTCACTGCAGTCATACCTCCATTCCCACAGTCCACCTGTCCTCCCGGCGTCCATGCCATCTGACCTTTAAGCCCTGAACCTACAGCCTCCTATGCTGCTCCCCTGTTAATGAGATCATCTATTTTCTAGATTCTGCCTTTGTCATGCTGGCGAGTGAGCGAAGAAGTGAAGACTGGTGATTCATTCTGTATGGGGCTCTCTCTGCGCAGTTTACCTTTCATATCCTCTCAGAAATAAGCGTGTGTGGAAATCTCATATGGAACAGATGCGCCTTTGTTCCACTGCCGTTAGTGTGCGTCAGTGTGAATTTGCTGTCCCTTTGCCTCCATGACTGATTATTACAATTGTTTGTCTGGTAGGTGCTATTGTAAATTGCAGACATTTGTAACCGATCCCAGCTTTATTGGTGCGCCGGCTCAGCGTCAGAATGCAGCTGTCCAGCTGCCTCCAACTATAACAAAATTAAATAAATGCACTGCTATCCTTGTCCCATCTGACAGAGAGTAATGAGACCAATACATACTGTAAAAACCAATAATGTGATTTGTGCCAAGGGGATGATACATATTTTATTGCCATGTGAGGCTCTGTAATCTGTATATCGTATGTCACACAAACAAGCAATTTCACAATTTAAATACATTTGTTTAGGGCAATTCACAGGCTGGTTTTAGGGAAGGCAGAGGGGGCAATCCACTTAAGATGTAACCTAAAATGTCACATGTGGTGATTAAACCATGAAAGATGGCTTTATTATACAACTTTATATCTATTTTAGAACTATTTTCACCCTATTTGGATACCAGTTTTAACCCAAAGAATCCTTGCCCCAAAGAAGAATTAATGTATGTTAAATACATCGGTTTCTTTCTTTTTATTTGTTTTGTTTTGTCGCAGTTTAAGTTTAACGAATGAAAAGGTCTCAGAATGACTTCTTCAACCTGTATCGCATGCAAAGGAAAAAACATGTTTACAGCAATGCCGCTCTTTCGGGAATGCCATATTCACACAAATGAGCAATGACAAATTTTCTGTTTCCTGCATTCTCTATCATCAGCAGATGTGAGATTATAGACAGCTTTGCTTCCCTGGATCTTTTCCGACCATCCTCTCTCACAGGGACAAACTTGGTTCTGCTGCTACATTCAATTCATTCTCTGCCGTCGCTCATCATTTTTTCCATTGCCAATAACATTAGTTTACACCGTATAATATCACAGAAACAATAACACAAACAAAATGAGCTGGATCACTAAAACAAGAACAGATGGCTCATAATTGCCTCTTGCGGGGAGCCAGGGAGTCCTTTTATGCAGGTCTCGGGGGGGAGAGAAAGGCGATTTCAAAAAGTGCAGGTGTATTTGTTCTGATCCGCGATGGCCTAAAGGAACCATCTGAAAAGTACTTATCCCATGCAAATCAGAGAAGAATTTAACAAAAACGTGGTTACTTCATTAGCGAAAGCAAGATGCACTTGGACACTTTCATTACGGCAAATAAAATGAGGAAGGTGAGTGGCAGCCCGTAGCGCGTGTCTGGAAAGTATGCAGAAGAGGCAGAGAGAAGGCTGCATCAGAGCCTGCTGAATCTGTCTGTCCCAGCTGTAAACAAACAAGTCGTGCCATCCTTTCAAATGCAACGGTATGATCCATAATTGTTTGAAATTACATAGTCTTTGATAATATATTTGTTCTGCTACGTCTCTGACATTATTGTGTCATGTTTGGTAAAATAGTTTCAACTCATGACATGAAACTGATGTACCTACCAGACATCACACAGTCAACCCACATATTCTTTCCCTGTAACAAACCCATGAGATGTAGGCCAGGCAAAAAATTTGACAGTGTGGCATGAGGCAGAGACGGACGTTGGTGAAATTCGAATTCACGCAACAAATTGTTCTGTGCTGTTGTCGCACTTCTCTGAAGTATAACTTACAAAGAAATTTGCTGTGGCCACATTACTTAACCACCAGGTGGCGATAAAGCTACAGAGGTAACAGTGTGCTATCCAGAGAGAAGGAACGAGTTTTAATATGCTTTTCCTCCTTTCTCCAAACAGTAATGAAACAAATGCATTATTATAGTATTGAATACAATACATCACCATTATATAGTCAAGAATGTCCAAAAAAAAAAAAACAATTAACCGAACCAAAGAAACGAAGCGATATATCAGTCAGGTGGCGTATGAAATAATAAAGTGTATTCTTTGTGCACGACTGGATACCTGTACACTGTACACGTGTTGAGTGCATATAAGTGAATACATTATATTAATGTAATGCAGTCAATATGAAGTATACTATTTCCAAAATGCCATATCTAAAGTAAAAATATGCCTGTATAAATTAAACATGCCTCGCACTCTAAACAAGCTTTGCACAGACTAGGAGCCCTGCATTACCTCAGACTTGCACCGCCTGTATCAAACTAATAAATTGCAGTCCACCTCACTGATAACTTAGGAAAAAGGTTTCATTCAGCCTGCAGCTGTGACCCAGGGTTACCTAGCAACAGGTCGTGGTCAGCTGAAATGCACATGGCAGACTAATGGCAACACAAGATCCTGTTCTTCCTTAACCTTGCAGAACATTCATTGATGGCCTATGTTTAAATTCTTCCAAGTTATTATCCATGTGATAAAAGGCATCCTCAAGTTTCAATCTGGGGATGCTATACTGCGTTAAACGTTTCCCTTTCATATGGTTCATGCTTTCAGATTGAAAGTACATGTCTCTTTGTATATTGGAAATGAAATAGAAATTGGAAGACAAGTAGAGAATGACGGTGAACATTATGGACTGCAGCATCCTCACACTTCCTGACACTTAACGACTGAATGACTGAGATTGGTATTTCATGTCCCTGGAGCAGGCCTACGCTGTTTGAAGTATAATTCATTTTGCCCCATAGAGTCATTGAAATAGTGCCACTAGTACACATGCCTAGAGTACACATTCCTGTAGATTATTGATTGTTAATATTGAGATTAAAATCTGGTATTTTAAATAAATCATTGTTTTCCACACTGCATAATTATTATTCCTTAATAACTCCTTGCCATGTTTGCTGGTTTGCTGTCTGTGATTTGTCTGTGAACTTACCAATGCATCTGGTTCAATGCTGATTTACTGTTGGTGTTGAAATGAATGTACCGTAATGTAATGGTTTTTACAGGCACTGCACAGCCTCTCTCTCACACTCATACATTCACATACATTACCAACATTGGCTTTCAGAAGAGTGACCACAACTTCATTTTCAGTTTCAATTAATCTGTTTTTTTAACACTTTTCATACAGTAAAGTAACACAGAATGTTTTGCAGGCATAACAAAAGAAAATAAGACAAACAGAATAAAACAAATAGAACAAAGACAGGTTGTAAAGCTGAGGTGAATGAAGTTTACATAAAAGAAAAGAAACCAGAGTGATGTCCAGGAATAAAACATGTCCCCATAAAACATGAGGAACAATAATCAATAAGTAATAAATAACAGTAATAAATAAGTAAAAGTAAATTAAAAGCAGCTCACTGTTCTAAAGCTGCAAAAAATGCATGTTCCCTTTGATATCCTGTTGACTTTTGCTCAGGAGGACACTGGTGAGGGGAACTTTGGAGGCTGCAGACATGGGAAAGCCATGGCTTCAGCTGCAAAGCTGTTCCTGGCTACTGGTCAAAGCACTCTCCCTTATGTGAGCATATTACAGACGAGGCCATCTCCACTCACTTTTCACTCTTTCTGATTTCTGTGCCATGTGTCACTGTGCCAACATAGTGAGAAAATCAAAGACTCACTGTTCAGTCAGTGTTCACCAATCTAGCACAGCCTCTGGGGGTACCATGCAGCTGTGCGAGCTTAGGACACGGTGTACACACACACACACACACACACACACAGACACACACACATATACATACACACACACATACACAGCCACACAGGGACATGTGAGTGCACCCACACACACTCATGCATACACACACACACACTCATGCATACACACGCACACTCATGCATATACACGCACACTCATGCAACACAACACATGGCTTGCCCATTTTTTTAATGAAGTACTACTGGGAAATGGAATATATCCGAGAGAATACAGATGAGTCAAACCCGTGGTTTATGTGATTGTCTAGTGCCTCTGAGAATCATATTAAACAGATGAAAACCGAAAACTATTTTCCATGCTGGTGTATGATACAGTTCCATAGTCCTCCATCATTTGGGCGTTGTACCTTTGAGCCAAAATCAGCGAGCACAGCAACAAACTGAGAACAATGACAGCCGGCAGAGACTATGGAGATAACAATAAATACACCTGATTTGTAAAATGCAGACTGCAATGTATTTCTGTTTGCACCATAATTATCATTATTCCCCTCTTTAACAAGTAAATAATCAGACAGCAGGAAAAATAAAATCATAATCCTGTTTCACACTGGTAAATGTTTGCATTTCTGTTATACTGTATATAAAAGGGGTCTATGTGAGGTTCAAGGCAGTTTGAAAGTCTGTTCTCGTGAAATGCCACCATACTTTTAAATGATCTCCATAAGAAAGATTTGACATTAGACCTTCAGAGTCGTGTGTGTTGTGCTGAATGTGTCAGTAAGGAGAATGTCTTCGCTTGTGCACTGAACTTTACAAAGTGCCAGTCACACAAGCCAAGGTTATACGTGTATTTCTATCAGGCAGTGCGGCCAGACATTGATCCCTGCAGAGTATGCCATTCATTTGCTGGAGCTACGGTATTCAGCAACTGGATTATTGCAAGGCCGTGACCACACAGATTCAGACACTTACACACATGCACACATACACACGCACGCACGCACACACTCTACAGTGATGGCCACAAATGGCTGTAAATCTGCAGCAGGCATTTTCATTCCCAGACATACAAATGCAGAGACACAGTGGTCACTCCCCTCTCTGCTGTCACGGGATTTCTTTCATTGACCCACACTTTGCATGTCCGTGCTTTGTGCTCCTTCACCTTGGCATTCACAGAGGGGTCTGATCGAGTTTCTGCCTGTAATCAGGTTGGTTGGCTGATATGAATGACTTGTTGCTGAGAGGTTGAAATGCAAACCTGTTGTGATCCTGCTGTCCAGACCGATAACCCCGCCTGCGCGCCGTTGATTTTGCTCTTCCAATAGGATCGCACGCCTCGGATCTACATGCCCTCTCTGAGCGGACTCCTCTTCCACTCACGCGGAAGTAATGCTAACCCACCCGAGGCGGTGAGCGCGGGGGGCTTTGTGCTTGCGTTTTGTCCTGCATTTGGTACAAACTGTGCCCACGGGCACTCCTCAGCTCCTATTGTACAGCACCCTCTCCCACTCTCCATGCATTACTGCCCTGCTATCAGTGTAGCTGCATTAGACAGCAGGCTAAGTTACCAGGGAGGGCAGTGTTTGTGTGCGTGCGTGCGTGTGTGCATGCGTGCATGTGTATGTCTGTGTGCATGTGCACATGAGTGAATGAGTGTGAGGATGATGTTGAGCCATCAAGAAGGGGCCTGCAGAGACCAACCCAGGGCAAGGTAAATGTGAACTATTCCACAGGCCAGGAGGAACGCACATTCACATTCAAAAATATGGCATCACCAAAGGGAGAGAGGGGAGCAGGGGGTGCAGACAAAAACAGCCCACATGGTCATTCCACCATGTGGCCCAACATATTCTTTCAATTACTATGGCAGGGAGACTGTTTATATGCAGGTCTATCTCAAAATGGAGGAATCAATGCAGCACAGAAGATTTAGAGGAACAGAGATGTTCACATAGATGTAGGTAAATCCTATATGCCATACTAGCTGTATTTCCATAGTCATAATCCATCTGTCATCACATATGTATGTTTAAGTGTACTACCACTGTGTCTCCTTAGCCAATGTGGCGGTCTAGTCATCATGAACCTCTGAGATGGGCTTTGGCCTCCTCTAAATGGAAACAGGTTCCTGTAAAGTCATCCAGAATCAGAAGAGGACTTTGTTGCAATGTACAATGAATCAGCGATGCAATGCATAGAATTATATATATGAACATACGAGGAAGTTATATACTGCTGAATACAGTCTTCATATGCCTCAGGATTCCAGCAGGGTCCTGCAGTTGTGTTGGTTGGTCCAGTATGATGCCTGCAAGGAAATTTCAACAAGTTTGGTCAAATGTCAGAACAAACACCACTGAAACATCAATGAGTTTAAAGCTTTAATTCACATGGGTACTGTAACTTCATTACAATTTTTTTACAAATGGAATTATTTTTCACTAAATCTTGGTGTTGAAATATTGCTTTAAATTTTTTTCATTTAAACAGCAAAATATATTATTCTCTGATTTTCACTTAATGACCCCTCTGACACTCGATGGTTTCCCCCAGTGTGGAAATGTTCATTCATTTTGACAGCTGAGTTGAGGCTGAGCAGACTTGAGGCATACAAAGCTTTAATAAAGTCATCTTTTGAACGCAGTCCCCTCTGCAAAATACAGGGTTTTTTAAAAGTTCATCATTTTCATGTCCATCTGGTTCGGTGTCAGGCCTGAACGCTGAAATCAGGGGGCGACGACGGGGCCATTATGCGCTCTCCTGCTTGTCAGCCCTGACAAATTAATACCGATCGCGTGTCCATTGTGTCCAAGCTGGGTTATACAGAAGGATGCGGCTGTCATCACATCTAACAGCTAATCTGCAACAATCTATTCACCTTCATAGCTATTATTTCTCATATGTTCTGCCAATGTTTCTTATGAGTGTGCCGCGCAGCCCTCAGGCTGGGAGGTGAGTGTGTTAAGCTGCCGAGTGTGTAGCGCTTCCCGCTCTCTGTATCAGAGTTTCCTCTGCCGCTATGATGAATGTGTCGGTGATCACCCGGTTGGAGAAGGGGGCCTCGGCAGCTGTCCCTGATGCAGCCCGTTTCCTCAGCCCGAGAGAGTCTCTCCCGTCTCCACGTAGATGCGCTTTTGTCTCCTCTCTCCCTGGACCCAATCCTCCCTTCTGTCTCCTACACGGCCCATCTGTCATCACTTCTGTCAGCCAGATGTCCCATCCCCTGTTCCTCTCGCTGCCTCACTCTTCTCTCTCCCGCCATGATATGTTTTACACGTAGCATTCTGACAACGTTTATGCAACATTGAAGTTCCATAAAGCATGTCCCCACAACCTCAAAGCATCATTCACTGGTAACGTCACAAGTTAGCTGTATAGAGTAGTCCATTCCCCTTCTCCAGCCTCTCTAGAGCCTACATCTCCCAGAATCCCCTTCTTCACATGGAGCACTGTAAGCATGTACACATTTTCTCCACAAATCCTGTGTGATGTCTGTATATCTCATGGCTCCTCACAAATACTGGACATTGGCAAAGACATTTTTGTTTCAGCTACAGAGCATCCAAGTTCAGGAAAGAGACATTCTGCCTGCTTCATCAAAAGGCCCAGACCCCAAGAGTATGAGAATTTGTACCAATGACTGGTTCAATACTGCTCAGCTGAACAGATCCATGCATCACAGAAGTCCAAGTATACTAGAACCCTGTCCTGCTACTTCAAACACTGGACTATCTCCTGACAATTACAGGCAAATGCGTGGCGTGTAGAATTGCACTTTTCACCTGGCAAACATATTTTACTGTGGTACGCAGATGGGCAGCAACAGCTATGCACGAGCAGTGAAGTGACAGATGCTTTCTGTGGCCAGTGTGCGTAAATGTGCATCCATCACAGACACTAACTGTACTGATTACAAATGTAGTTATAGCAATTGGCCTCCTGATGACTTTGAGTGATTTCAGTCCTAATTGCATTCAGAAATAGTTATGATCAAAGGCAAGTCACACCTGGTCTCCAGTAAAATTATATATTTTAATGATTTCATTTGCATATTTTAGAGGTACCAAACAAAAGGATATTACTGGGGATTTTGGTTTATTGACAGTCACTAGAAGCTAGGTTGTTCTGTCCGTGTCTGGATCAGTGGATCAGTATGTGCTTGTAGATGTGTCATTGTGTAGTTGCGTATCTTAATTTCTCTCTCTCTTTCTCTCTCTCTCTCTCTCTCTCTCTCTCTCTCTCTCTCTCTCTCTCTCTCTCTCTCTCTCAGGAAGAAGGAAGGAGAGAGCGGGAAAGCAACTTGCCTGCTAACACACAGCCGGGCATCCTGTGAGTACCCAATTTACACCATCCCACCCTGCCACTAGTGTCCCTGTCCCCAGCTGAGGGCACCCTGCCAGCCGCTATCTCACCCACCACCCGCCACCACAGGGGACATCATTCTCCACAGGGGGCCACAAGAGAAAGGGACAAACACAGGTTTGATTTGCACCTCAGATATCACCAGTCACATAGCTCCTTCAAAATGTTTGTAAGACTTTAAATTCCCATCAGTCATGCACACACACACACACACACACACACACACACACGCACATGCACGCACAAAGAAAATGAAGAAACGGGGTTGAGAAGCTGTCCTCTAGGCAGCCTGTTTAAAAATTGAAATGGGATTAAAGTGGAATTAAACTGCTTTGCAAGGGCAGTTAATTGAAGTGGATGGAGTTTTTAATAAAGCGCTGCATTAACAGCTGACAAACGGCTCCGGAATCACAGGGGAAATTGTGTTTAATAGAATCAGGTATGTACTCTGCCGGAACTCATTGAATTACACTTTTTTATTCATGCTTATCTAAATCGGTTAAGGATTTTTCCACTTTGATTTTAATTGTGGATTGTCAGTGGTGTGCATGGGGAATGAGGGACTGGCCAAACAGGTCATTCAAAGGCACAAAGAAAAACAGCTAATTCAACCCTTCCCAACCAGTATATAATGTGTGCATGTTCCTGTAGCTCTCTATCAGGAATGCCATAATGCTGATAATATGATTGTGTTACAGGATGTCCATATTAACTGCTAATTTTTGCTGAGTTGAGGAAAGAAGAATGATTGCATTATTGTCGCTTTCCATATCAGGTCTCTGTTGCCACACAAGGTCAGTTGCCATACAACAAATTGTGTTACAGTACAGCCAGGTGAAACAATCAGTCCAGCTTATTTAGTTTGAATTTCTGTTGAATTGCTGGAATTGTACCCAACTAAGATACAAATCCAGACTCACACACCATCCCACAGACTTGCCCTGAAACCATAAAGATATCCATGCATTGTCACTGGTGATTAGGGAGATGTGTTAGACATTAGCTGTGTTGCCACTAAGACGGGATGACTGGTCACATCTTCCTCTAAATTAGCTTTCCCTGCAGATTATTTTGAGGAGACAAGAGAACTAATTTTTCTCCTGTTTTGTGGCACACACATCACCTTCATATCCATCACATAACCAGTGAATAAAAACAGTCGGATTTCCATTCCATTCACATGACGAACTAGATCATTCAAGTGATGAACTGATTAAAATTATTTTGAGTTCAACTATCCGAAATGCCAAAAATGTAAACTCGTTTTTGGAGAGGATCACTCTCCAGGACAGCTGTCACTTTTTATTAATGAGACATTGAGAATGGCAGCTCCCAGGTATGGTATGACAGGGCACCGAGTGCCTGGGGCTTCTGGGATAGGAGGGGGGCAGTGGCAGCTGTGGAACAGTGACAGGACTCTGTCCAGCTCTCCCCAGGCCAAACACCGGCTCCCCAGCCTTCCACTGCCACAGCATGTCCAAACCCCTTCTGTCACACAGGGACACTGGAGCCCAGCTTTATCCCAGCTATAGCGTTATGCCAAATACAACCCCCCACTGCTACCCTTACACGTCTCTCAACCAAACACTGTCCATTTTTACACTCACATGTCTCTCTACCAAACACTATCCACTGTTATACTCATACAGTTGTCTACCAAACACTATCCACCGTCACACTCAGTTTTCTACCAAATACTACCCCCTGTTACACTCACACTTATCTCTACCAAGCACTATCTACTGTTACACTCACACAGCTCTCTACCAAACACATTTCCCACTTTTATTACACATCTCTCCACTAAACAATGAACATTGTTACACTCACTATCACACACTTCCAAGTGTTACTTTGATGACAGTTCTATAACACTAGCCTGCCTGGACACCAGAAAGAAAGACTATATTGTGCTGTTTTACAGGAAATTGCCACACTGTTGGTGGGAACCACGTGACATCAACAAGGTGTTTTTTTCCGTAGTGTACTTTAATATACAGAAAAATCGTTCAGCAGAAATTGTCCTGAAACTTCATGTTAGAAATGGGCTGTTAGTTGTGTACCCTTTCCTGAGAGGATGAATAATACCTACAAGAATATACTTTTTGATGTAAATCATGTGTGCACTGGCTCAGACATTGATGTGTTCCTCTCACCCACTAAGATTCTGCTGAAGTGAGGTATACCACTGTTCATTCTATGTCTGAGAATGATGCAATACGTACAGCAATTTATGGTGAACAATGCAGTATGCCTACAGTCTCATTGTGGTGAAGACTTGAGTGTAGGAAGCTTTTATGAGAGAATACAAATTTGAAATCACAGCTGAGAAACATGTATGAACAGCTAAGAGAGTATACCAGAAAAGAGAAAGAATGAATGCATTTTGATTCAGATGTGAGATGAAAAGGGAGAGAAAAGTCAAGAAGGTATAGAGGGCCTGATGGTATTTTAGTTTCCCTGAACTATTTGTTTCCCTCATTCAGTTGCATAGTTGAAACACATAATTACACACACACATACACACACACACATTGAGAAAGAGACAGAGTAAGAATATGTGCTTGTGTGCGTAGTGTGTGTGTGTGTGCCTTTTGGGATACTCAGTATTTGTTTGTTGTTCTGACATGCTGACAGTACGTTTCAATGATGCAAGTGGTTTTGAGCAGCAAAATATCTCCACGAGCTACCTGACACCTGTTCAGACAAATTGTGGATTTTGCTGTTGTCATGCACTGCAGTTCAGCATTTCTGTTGTGTCAGCAGTTCAACGTTTTGGGTTTATTTTTGGCACTCCCACTGGCGGGACTGTAATCGGCCCAGGTGGATGTGTATGTGTGTGGCTCTCTCCCAAGCTCTTCTCAGGAACTCAGGTGGGCTGCTCCTCTTCTTCAGACAATTATTTCAGTGGGAATATGAGCTTCCTTTTTCTTTTTTTGTTTCTGTCATGTTGTTGGTTACGTATATGACTGGAGATGTGATGGTGGCTTTGGTTTCCTTTATCTCAGATTTCCCTTTATTTTGTTCCATGCTCTGGCTAAAGTTGATGTCCTGTAGTCTACTTATGATATCTTCTGTTCTTTCAGAGTGAATTCTCCATTTCCACCCTCTCTTCCCCTTCTGTGCTGCAGCTTCCTTTGCCTTTTCCAGACACTCTTATCCAGAGCAACTTACATAAGTTACAATTTTTACATGTTATCCATTTATACAGCTGTATATTTACTGAGACAATTTTGGGTTAAATGCCTTGCCCAAGGGTACAACAGCAGTGCCCCAGTGGGGAATCGAACCAACAACCTTTCAGTCACAAGCCCTTCTCCTAACCACTGTGCTACATTGCTGCCCCTGATTTAGTTAATCCTCAATAACCTTCTTAGATATGCCTGTGAGAAGTTCAAGGAATCACATGTTTGAATGTAGACTGAATTTAGAAAGTGTGCATACATCACATTCGTCCCCATATTTAATATCCTTCCAGATATTACATTAACATTAAATTGGGAGATAAGGTCATTTGACATGTGCATTTGAATATTACCTGCATTTACAATTGCTGCATAACTCTTACCCACAGAATCTAGTTTACAGCATAGCTGTTAATGAGATCATCTTTAAAGGTTGAACACTATTTCATTTACACAAGTGGCAAATAAACACATTCTGCCCTCCAACCCTTTTGGATACTTTGGCTGCAGTCCCCCGGACTGACTGGGGTCTGAGTGATCAGGGCTCAGCCAAGCCAATCACTGAGATTGCACTCAGCACCACTCCCCCACAGCTCCCTCCACCCCCCCATTACCCCCCAACTTCATCATCTAATATGGGAGCCTCCGGTCAGATAACAGAACCTGTTCTTTCTCACTTTAGCGCTAGCACCTCGGACAGCACCCCTGGCTCCTCCTTTGTCTGTCTCACTGAAAATGATGAGGATGTAGTTGTTTCAGCAGTTCAGATGCGTCAGAGACAGGCTGTCCACCCAGGTGTGTGTGCAATTGAAATCAATGGTTCTGTACCTGCCCTGGCTAAGTGGGTGCGAAGATAATTGGGACATACGCAGACCACCCCATGACCACAGATGGGATTTCCCTGGCTCCCAAGACCATTCACTAACAAGACATCTTATTATTGCTCCATCTATATATGTATAAATATTATATTTATCACATAACTTATTTTCTCACCATCAGCCACAGTGTGAGTTTCTGTCAATGAATTTTGGACTAAAGACATGACATTTGTATTTTCATATTTATTTATTTGTTTTATATATGTTGTTTCATATCTTACTTTTCATAGGTATATAATTCAACAAAAATGTCTGAATGAATGAATGAATGAATGAATACATTGAATATATGAATACATTTACTTCATTTCCTTTTTTATTCTTCCTTCTTTCTTTCCTTCCTTACTGTTTTTACTTTATCTGTCCATCATCATTTCATTCCCTCTTTCCCCCTCCTTTATTTGTCCCAAACACTGTAACACTAGTATCCATGACAACTGTGCTGATCGATTTGATGCCATCTGATTGGATACACTTGCAAATAAAGATGACTGCAGATTGAAACAAGGCTGCAGTGTCCCTCTACAGTTAGAGAGACAGAGAGAGAACGAAGAGGAGATAGAGAGAGGGGGAAGAGAGGGAGAAAGAGAGAAAGAGAGTAAGAAGGGATGAAAGGAAATGGTAGTAGAAATGGTAGAAATAAGAGAGAAAAAATTTACAAAATGGAAAAGGTCAGTCCTCATACACACACACACACACACACACACACACACACACACCATCAGGACCCAGCTGTCAGCCACTGCCCTTCCCATTTCAGTTACCAATGAAATGCTACAGTTAAGAAAGGTTCCCCACTCACAGAGCAGGGCACAACATCACCATGGTGATTTTAGACTGTGTACATCCTTATTTACTTATTTTCACATCTTTTCACACAAGGGTCAAGCGGAGGCGAAGGAGCCTTCTGTTTACACTGCTGAAGCCAATGGTTCACTTGCAAGCATATTCTAACATAAGGGAACAGCTTGCTTGGATGCTCTTTGCAAACCATTCATTCATATTTCTCAATCAGTATACAGTAAGGCATCATTGCTAATACATTCTTGGAACTGTCTGCTGTAGGAAGCTCATGATATTCTCTAAACATTTCTGTCATGTTGCATGTTTTCAGTGTTATACAATTCAAATGAGGCTTTTCTTTTTTATTTTGTACATAAAATCACAGAACTGAAGGAGCAGAAAAAACAGATATAAAACAGGAAAACAATTATTATACACCAAACAGCATGCCCAACAGGGCAGATACACAGCCTCCACAGTCAGGCATAAATTCTCCAATGAGGAGACAGCAGGACGGTCTCCCACACTGCCATTGTTGGCACGGGGTCAGGAGACACACACAGCAGCAGGAAGTCTCTGATACCTCTCAATGCAATGCCTCCAGGACGTTGGCCCGCCGAAGAGGGAATGTCACTTACCCTTTGTTCATTCAACCAGGGATGTACATATTCATCTAGTCAAAGTATGAGGTCATCTCTGTCCACTGTTGTCTCCCGAGAAGCCTATAGTGTGTGTGTGTGTGTGTGTGTGTGTGTGTGTGTGTGTGTGTGTGTGTGTGTGTGTGTGTGTGTGTGTGTGTGTGTGAAAAGCAAGTACATGCTAAACCTTGATGCCTTTTCTTGTCAGCGTGATGCTTCAGAAGGCAGAAACCAAGCCACAAAGTATGATGTATTTCTAATTGGCTGTTGAGTTGCCATTATTTAATGTGATTCAAAGCAAACATATTATGGGTAAATTCTGTGCTGTGTTTTGGACAGTGTACTCTCCTACAGTGGGGCTAGGCGTTGTTACAGAGAGCTTCACTGGTCCAATGAAGGAAGTTAAAATCATCCATAGTGGAGAAGGTAACAGAGGTGTATTGGCACACATAGAAATATACACACGCACACGATGACGTGCGCACACACACACATGCACAGATGACAGACAGCGAATGGAAATGAAGGATTTGGGGGCTCCATCCCATTACTTTATGCGGCAGATGGCGCCCAGGCCAGGCCAGGCCAGGGCTATCCCAGGGGTACGCCCAGGAGAGAGAGAGAGAGAGAGAGAGAGAGAGAGAGAGGGGGTGGCACCAAGCAGACTGCGCCACGTTCCAAACACATTTGCGCGCTCGTTCACTCGTGATTATCGGCGCCTGTTTATGAGGCCGTGCATCAGCCACGTGGCCCCTGCTCCCTCCTCTCCTCTCGGCCGGAGCAGAAGATGGAGGCTCCACACCCCCCCCCCCCCCCCTCGCAGTCACGCTCAGGTGCGCCGTTGGCCCCCATCCTGCCTGGCGTACAAGACCTTTTGATCAGCTGGGTCCGCACCTGAGCACCGCTTGGAGCCAGGAAGGGGGGGGTTAGAGACCCTGACTACTCTGGTACAGTGTGGAGGCAGGAGGAAGAACAAGACGGGGAGAGACGATTCTCCTCTCTCTGCTTTGCCACATGGCTGCTTAATTACCCAGCGCATAAGTGGTGGTCGTTACAGTGGCGATAGCGGTTTTTAGAGTTATAGTGATGAGCGTCGTTATGTTTATGTTCATTTACAGCTGATTGCTTTTGCAGATCATCCGGACTGTGAAATCATTCTATTATCGTTGCTCTCAAATCTTGTTTGAAAACCGGCAGTCCAGCTTTGCTGGGATATGAATGATTATTTTCAAGTGTGCAGACAGCCTGGGGTAAAACTGTCCAGGCCAATTTCTGGCAAATAAAAGCAGAGCTACCCTGAAACAGCCTGCCCTGTCCAGTTTATTTTTGATAAATTCATGGTAGTTCCATTGAAATGCTTTTTATGACTGTTTATCCCACTGCAGAATGTTAGTTCTTGTTTGGGAAACAAAGCTGTTTTTTTTCCTTCAGCAACGTATCCCCATAAATCCAACATGTGATAGAATGTGTCAGATTAAAATTTAAGAGTTGTAATACATTTAAAATGTATGTAAGAGCTGGATAGAATTTTCAGTATGCATAAATGATGTAATTCACTGTTTCCTGTATCTGCATCGCCTGACTCTCTGGCTAAGGAGCCACAATGCTTGATACCTTCTTTTGAGGAAATAAATGGCACTCCATTATTAATCTTATACCTCCCCCATAATCCCTCTCCCCCTCCAAATTAGCTACCTTCTTATTCACTTCCAAGTTCACTGGCCTGCGTAACTTTTGACATGTTTAATTTTCAGAAGAAAGTATAATTGAAATCAGGCAGCTCTGTCTGCCTGTTTGTCTACTTGTCACCATGGAGTCCCTACTGTGGCGACTACACACCTCTGACTGAGATCCACTCTGCGTATCTACAAAGCCATATTTACATGCACATCCACAGACACCATGCCATCCATAATCCATCCACATGGCATCCACACACACACACACACACACACACACACACACACAAAACATATATAGTACCAGTCAAAAGTTTGGACACACTTTTATTTCGTTATTTTTACCATTTTCCACATTTTAGAATAATAGTAAAGATATCAAAATTATGAAACCACATAAATGGAATTATGCAGTGACCAAAACAGTGTTATAAACAAAGCTATCTTATATTTTAGATTCTTCAAAATAGGCAAAATATTTTTTAATTACATTTTTTGGACAGAAATACATACATAGACAAAAATAAATTGTGAAGTTTATGCCTAAGAAAAAAATTCAATAATTTAAGCATAAGTCTTTAGATCAAAATGTCTTTGAGTGCTTGTTTCCCATTATCTTAATCAGGTGTGTCCAAACTTTTGACTGGTACTGTTTTTTTTCAATGAGATTTTACATTTACATTTAATTTAAAAAAAAAAAATTTAATTAACAAAATAATAGGGTGTAATAATACATTGCAACAACAGCTCACAAATGTTTGGGGTTACAGTAGAGAGAAAGAGACAGGATTCATTCCCCTGGAGATGGGTGAACACTTCTGTACTAGTTATCACATTAGTAGCAACCAAATAACATCCCCTTATGGAACAGACAGAAGGAGAGAGAAAGAAAGAGTGAATGGGAGAGGTTTGCATGTGTGTGTATGTGTGTGTGTGCGTGTTTGTAAACTGTACATGTTAAAAAGTAGCATGCATGTGATTTGCTTAGCGTGTGTCACAGGGGATGAGCACAAGTTCGTATTGAAGTGCATCAGGGCATATCAAGAGACATTCTGGAGGCCTCTGCTTGATGTGAAGCCTACATTTCAGCCCGCTCACAGCAAATTCTGCTGGGATTGGTGAGGGGCCCTGGAGCCGCCTTCCCCCTGTCCGACTGCAGCACTTCATGGACACACGATCATACAGCCTGCGTGTGTCTGTCACAGCGTGGGGACAGAGTCACCCAGCCTGCAGTGCCCGTGGACAAAGAGTCCTCAAGCTCATGCCCGACTGTAACACTGCGGGGACAAAGACCTGTCCAGCTCCTGCCCAGAACCACGAGGACAAAGAGACAGATGTCTGCTAACACTCTCAGGAGACTGAGGGAGTCGGCAGGGGACATGAGTGAGGAGGAAAGTCAGCAATCAATCACCTCTCCTGCTCTCTCTCTCTCTCTCTTACACACACACACACACACACAGACACGTGTGCATGGCCAAATGCTGCCCTGGGCATAATTTTTTTTTTTTGTTTTATGTTTTGAATTAAATGAGTCCTCACTTCTCGATCTCGGTCTTCCTGTTTAATTCACTGAGCCGGAGAATACTGGACCAGATGTCACTCTATCCTTCAGGGAGTTCACAAAAAAAAATCTATTTCATCTTTCCTTTTCTCCTGAGCAGCTGTGCTGCAGAGGGAGTGGAGCTGATATTAACAACTGAAAGTGTTGCAGGAAAGTAAAAACCAAATGCAAAATGACTGCCGTCAACCCACTGACCATGTGAGGATGATGCCAGCATTGAAATTCCACTGATTTCCAATGATATTCACGACGATTGCGCAGACACTTTCAAAGACAGACAAAACGCACCATATAAGCATTTCTGTCATACAGCATAAAAAGGCACCAAAGACGACTCAACAGAAGACAAAATACAGGTTCTGAGAAGCTAAAGCTACAGTCCCATCCATGGTTTTTGTAAATTACAGGTAGGTTTTCACAAGAGCTCACCAATGCATGAATTAGACATGCGTTCTGGAACATTTTGAAATTTGAAACTATTATGGAGACAATGTGCAATTTAGGACACAGACAACTCCAGTTACATAAAGTGATGCTACCTTGAATGACACAGGCCAGTAATATTGTGAAACATTTAAATGGCAACTTTTTAATAAAATTTAATATATAATAATTTAATTATATAATTTAATTATAATTTAATATAATATTTTAATAGGATTCCAAATATATAGTTTTTTTCTATCTGTGCTCGATTGAAAAACATTCACAACTCACAAGGGCATTGGCCTGAATAGGTGGAAAAGACTGACAAAACAGTTCCCAGAACTGTGAAATATTCAATTTTTTTAAATGTTCACCTATGAAACATAATTAAGTGTTTCAAAGGCATGTATTCAAAACACTGCCAATCATGTCACTCTATTATGAATCATAATTAATGATATGTTGATTTAACAAGGTGTAAAGAGGTAATGGGAGCATCTTCACTTGAATGGCTTGTTTTTATATGAATAAACCAGAGAAAAACTCAATGAGTTTCACAAGCAAGAAGATAACATCCCTGCCCTCTTCATCTACTACCTTCAGGAAGTAGAACAAAAATAACCTAATCTTGGTTGTTTAAGATACAAGCTTGTGTATTTGTATGTATTTCTCTTCCTGTTCAGGCAAGTTGAATGAATGGATAAACTGTACAATTGCAAACAAATGCTTGCTATATGCAATTCAATGAAATTCATTATTAGGATCTTTCATTGCAGCTATGGACTACTTACTAGTCCTATAATATTCTGCACCAGCTTTTTGCTACCCATGATTTGGGACCCATCATGCTTTAACAGCCAACAAAGTAGGCAGGTAATACGTCATTGAAATGGGGAAATTCTTCTTTAATGGATCAGGTGATCTGAATTTTTTTCAAGGAGAAGTGACATCATCTAGATGCACATATGTTCCTGTACCAGAGAATCAAGATCAAGACAAAGCATTATTTATGTGTCTGCTCTTGCCTTTTTACAACAACTACAATTCCCGGCAGTGGAATAATGCCCTTCCTCCTCATCCTCCTCTTCTTCCTCTACTTCCTTCCACAAGCACGATTATTTCTAACCCCACAGGCACATGAAAGAAGAATTGAAGAACTGACAATGGGAGCATTTCTGTGTGTGTGTGTGTGTGTGTGTGTGTGTGTGTGTGTGTGTGTGTGTGTGTGTCTATCCATGTGTGTGTGTGTGTGTGTGTGTGTGTGTGTGTGTGTGTGTGTGTGTGTGTGGTGTGTGTTTGTGCATGTGCATCAAGCGAGTCCCAGTGGACAGCTCCACTCTGTCCTCACCAGCATCGGGGTTTGCGCTGCTGTCGCCCCGCCATGTGGTCACCTTGTCCCACGTCCCAAGATGCCGTGCGGCTGGCCTGGCCTTCAGCTGAGGGGAGTGCACCAGGGACCCTAATTCCTGCACGGTTTTGCCAAAGTGAAATGAATCATGGCAAGCGTCTGGCCCGCTCCTGTTGTCCACCCATCCACCAGCTGGAGAAGTTGGAGTCCCGCGTTTACAGAGTCACAGGAAGGCGGAGAGGGTAACATGCAGGGAGATAGGCGGATGGGGAGGGGGAGGGAGAACTATCGAAAATGAAAGGAAGGGAAGAGAGGGGGTAAATGGAAAAGGGAGAGGGGATTGGAGAGAGAAAAGAGAATGGAACTGGGAGAGCGGAGGAAAGAGGAGCATGAACTGGGAAAAGGAGACAGAGGGAAAGAGGAGGGAGGGGTGTTTACAGATGATGCTGGCAGTATCAGACTAACCACGCTGTAGCATCTCCACAGATGCTGCACTGCTCTCCTCTGCTTGCTGTGCTATATATGAGAGTTCCAATTTCAAGAAATCCTTCATTTTTCAGAGAGGACATGTGCCTCTTCCTTCCTGCTCAGTTCCTTGGTGATGCTCCAGACAGGGACATGGGTTTACCTGATGTGAACTCACGCTAAGCGTATCACAGAGGCCTTTATGCACAGTTACATTATGAGTTATAATGGGAAGGAGAGATAACACTCAGTCAGCTCTGACTCCAAAAGCTTTGTATATGACTTACGAAGGCCAAGCAATGATTACTGTGTCTGCACTGCACTGTGTCTTCACGAAGGACAATTATTGCCAATGAAATAATGCCTTTTTAATGCATCACACACAGCTTGCACCAATGAAACTATTTTCAATTCACTTTATGTCAACACATTAATATGTTGTTTTTTGAGCTTAAAATCTGGCACATCACATGTTTTAAGCAGTGTAACACCACACAGAAAGCACAGACAGCTTTTGTCGTTTCATCCCGCTGAATTCACTTACCCGCACTACGTGCATAATGTGGTCAAGTGCATAATGTCCCTCCCAGTCTCTTACACAATTAAGGAATGGGGTGGGTACCTCACCATGCAGGCTCCCTGCTGGGGCCACAGATGGTGGAGGAGGATGGCATGGCAACGGCCACATTCTCACATGGGACCACAGGTTCTGGCTCCGGCTCCCACACCTCCTGTTCACCACACCCCCGGGCCATGGCATCATCCGCCCCAGCCCAAGGAGCCCCATCGCCCACCCCCCAAAGGAGTGCCTCACGCAGCACACTACAAGATACACGACACAAGGAGAGCACACCGTGCTGTGTGTCTTACCATGTACGCGCAGTAATTAACACAGGCGTGCAGCTGTGCTGGCCTAAAATCAACCCCCCTGACAGTGAATCACACAAAACATTTTGTAAAATGACAGATAGGTTGTTGTGCTGTCCTCTGTTGGTGTTTTTGTTAGGTGACACTCACAGAAAACAAGGGCACCAAATTCTTTGACCTTCAAGAGCTATAGTCGAATGGGCCTGGTGAAGCCTGGGCCAAATTTTTTTGTCTTGTCCCCTTCTGTCCACCTTCTGAGTCAAGCAGGACATTTTTAATATGGTGTTTTTTGTGGTTTTTTGTGTTTTTTTGAAATCTCTGGTGATAAACTACCACATTTTAAAGATCACAATTGATCAAAACTATCAAAACATGATAAGAAATTTAAATGTCTGCGAAAGCTTTGTTCCGGAGGCTGTGAGCAGAAATGCGCTTGTTCAAAGGTGCAGAACCTTCAGAGCGATGTTTCGGCGCATACACAGGGGAGGACGCTGTCTCCCCAGCCAAGGTGAGGGGGCATCGGTGCACCTTCACGCAGTCCGCCGGCCCTCACCGCGTCACCTCGGCAGCTCCGTACCCTGCAGTGTATACACCTGACAGGGTGACAAATTCTTCCAATTCCATCGCCGCGTCTCAGCGAATCCGGGAATGACAGGAGAGAGAGAGGAAGCGATGCGTTGGGCCTGATCAGGAGAGCAGCTGCTCAGGGATGGTGGAAGATGGACACTCATGAGAGAGCAGGTCCACCACAGGGACACACCACAGCGAGGACAAACGCACAGATACAGGGAGGACAGAGAGACAGATTTATTGAGGGCAGAGACAGATTCAGGGAGGATGGAGGGAAAGGTTTAATGAGGACAAAGGGACAGACTTACTGCGGACAAAGGGACAGACTTGTTGAGGACAGAGACAGATGTAGTGAGGACAGAGAGACAAATTATATTTGCAGGTGGTAACTAAGGTGCATGACTTTCTTTCCTAAATAGTGGATGCTCTGTAACCCCTAACTCTAACCTCAGGCAATACTGAGGTAAATCCTTTGAAAGTTTTTTGTTAAATTAAATTTTACAGTATTTATGAGAATTATCAGCAGTATTAATTCCACAAACAGATGAAACAGTCCTATGTACCCTTGTGCAATATTCAAATTGTAGTGCCATTTTTTAAAACTGTTGTATGATTCAAATTAACCCTGTGATTATATCCCCAGTACTGTCTACACTAGTAATGAAGACATCTGTGACTATATAACATTTATGTTTTCATCTGAATTCATCTTAACATTACAATTCAGCCATACTCAAATAGACAGTGATCAGTTATTAGCCCTATCGAATGCTTTGTAACTGCTCACCATGGGGTGCACAGAGGGAGCATTTTCTCTGTTTGAGCTGACAGCAGCTTGGAGGAATTGATTGGTATTGATTTGCCATTTAAGAAAATTAAGCAATAGAAGTGTTTCTCTTTTCATTACCCTGCTGTATTGTCTAAATAGTATCATAAGGAAGATAAATAACTGATCAATAATTAGGTTCTTAGAACAAGTGGTGATAAGAAATATGTCAGCACGCATAAACAAGGAAATAATGAAAATGTTTTCAGTTGGTGTTCGGTAGTACTGGACTGCATAGACACAGAGGCCCGGAACTGTATTGCACAGTGTGTTTGCTGAGGTGCAGCGCAGTATAAGACTGTGTGGTTGCTGAGGTGTTGTACCTGCTGCAGAATCCCTGCAGTAAAGCAGCAGCTGTCTACAGTAATTGCAGTGTCGAGACAGAGGGCCGCTGCCCCTTCACCACGGGACAGGGGCCAAGGGGGCCGCGGTCCGTCTCTTTGCTCTTTAGAGCAATTAGTGCGGCTCCCCGCAGTTCCCCTGTCAGCCCGGCTCCGTCAGAAGCCCTGGGCACGGCACTGATACCTCTTCTTACCAGTCTCTACGCTTCACGTCAGTCTGGCCAGGGACACAGGGCTGAAGGCAACCTGTCTTTCTCTCCCCCTCCTCCTCCTCCTCCTCCTCCTCCTCCATCCCGTCGGCCCCACGGCATCGCTAACCCCGCAGACTGCCCCGCGCCTCGTCGCCGTGGCTCCTGGCAACAGTCACCCGCCATCTTCGCATCACTTTAATCACCTCGTTAGGCACAGCCATCGCGCTCCCCCCGCCCCCGGTCGCCGCCTCTCATTGGGCGCCGCGCTCGCCGCCCGTCCCAGGCCCGGTGGGGCCGCCGCGGGGCGAAGGGGGTGAGAGACTGGGGGGGTGGGGCGCCCGAGCGGGCCTCCACCGCCGCCACCGCCGGATGCCGCTCTGGTGCCAAAGTCTGTTAGGGCAGAGAGCGGGAGAGCTGGTAATGCGAGAAGGCGCCACACGCCCCACCCTCTCTCCAGGGCGCTCAAGACCTCTGTGTCACCTCCACCAGACGCAGACCAGGCATGCCAGCTCTCTTCTGATTTCTGGAATCAGGGAGTAGTTTAATTCTAGCATCACTGACCCTGCTACAGTGTTAATTTTGACTCTACCTTTTTGGATAAAATATTGGTCATGCAGCCTTAATTCATTATACCCAATGAAACATCAACTAAAACCTGTTAGTTTTAGTTGTTTAGTTGGTTTAAGCTGACAAATACATGTTAAGTATGGACTGTGGTCCACCAGGACCAGCACAAAGAACCTCTCCCTTTAAGTATTTTGACTCAGCTTCAATTAGTATGCCTTAAAAAACAAATTAAAGATTGACTCTAATGGAAAACATACATTTTAGCCTAGCACACTAATTGGTTAGCTTGGGTATATCCAAGCAAACATTCAAACATGATGTTAATATTTATTCATTTGTAAAAATGCATAAAAATGGCTTGAAACAAAGAGATTTTAGTGCAAGTCAAATCATTTTAATTCACAATGAGTCAAACCTTGGCTGATTCGTAATTTGATCAAATATATTTTTAACGTGCTGACACCCATGAACTTGACATACAGTCAGGGTATCTATGACATCCTGTGTGTCCATTTCCCTCCAACAAGATAGTATCATTCCACCCGTGTGTGTATTCACCTTCTTGTCCATCTCTGAGTTTGCTTCCTGAGCAGCTTCTCTGTCTGTCCGGAAGTGTCCTGCCAGCCCACTGTCCACACACAGGGGGACCCCCTTCCACGGGAGCCGCCAGCTGGCCCCTCTTCCCCCCACCCTTCAATGACACTCTTCCTTAATTCCGACAGTACTGTATGTCCCCTTCCCCAGCCCCCCTATTCCCAGGGCTCCTCTCAGGGTTGCCCCAGCACACTGGGGAACTCAGTTTCACTGCACCATATGCTGCTTTACCACTGTCACTTTCCTTTGTGCACGTGTGTGTGTGTGTGTGCGCGCGCATGTGTCCATTTTCATTTACCAAATGATGAAACAACTGATTACACTGATTATCATTTCATTTGCATCTGCATCCAGCAAAATAAATTTTAACATTCCACAGCCATTTGAAAAAAGCTTAAAGACTGTGACTGTTAGAGGAGGCAAACAGTAGTTGCTCAGGTCTGATAAGTCCTAGACAGAATCACTGTGCAGTCTTTGTGTGAGGTAGTGAAGGATAGAGGGGTGTTTTGGTTTCACTGTCACACTGAATGAAGCAACTGCGCAGACCCCGCACCTCATGTGCAGTGAGCATCTGGGTTATGACACACCACTGCTGTCAGATACAGTTTTGTGTCCACATGGCCAAGGGGTCCCCAGACCAACTCACCCCTCTACAAACAAACAGCCAGCCTGGAAATGGACCGGTGCTTCCCTCTAACATGCATTTATATACAAACAGACACACACACACACACGCAAACACAAACACAGACACAGACACACACATACACACACCCACACACACACATACACGTACCATGTACATATGCGTACATAAACATAGACACATTCAGGCAGATTAGCATGTGCTGCGTTTCAGGAAGGCTTAGGGACGTGCTCAACAGGACTGTGTGTAACTTGGGCAGCTGGAGTTGTCAGGTTATGCGTAGGCTGGGTTTCAGAGTCTGTCTTCCGTGTCTCTCTCAGACTATGCTTATTATTTCCCTTTAGGTTTCCCACTAAATTTCACCATTATAGTGATTTTAGACATCATACTAAGGGTTGGGATGTAAGAGCTTTCAAAGAAATGGTGAGGTATACACAGTCGAAAATGTAAATTTCCCATACCACATCAAGAAAATGTTTTCATGGGATTTATATGTTTATAGCAAAATTCAACCGTTGAGGCAAGAACATTACCTGCACCATTACAAGAGAACATAAGCCTGTAATTACAATCACAGAGATCCAGAAAGTGTGGAAGCAGCAAATTCTATTTGAGTTTACAGCAAAGTATCTTTCATGGTTGTCATCAACATATGAGTACCCTACAGGTGTGCATTTTCAGTCCCTTTCTGTAAATTTTGTACTCTAATTAATTTGGAAGCCTCCATCCCCTGCATCCTTACTCCGATTATGTTCTCATCCTGGCTCTCCTTAACAATAAAGCATTTGCCACTATTAAAGCTCAATGTCTCACATAATAATAACCATAATAATAAGAAAAAGAATAAGAAGAAGAAGAAGAAGAAAAAACTGAAATTTAGAATGTTTGAAATAGTCCCCATACAGTGGCATTGTGATAACACTTTAGAATATAATGTATCCAAATAAAAGAGATGGTGATTGATCCTTTTGATCCAGATCAGTTTTACAGTGCTTGACAAATAATTAAGACAAAGATGTTTAACTCATCGATTCTTTTTTATACTTGAGGTTAGCCATGAATAATACACTTTCACTTTCTTTTGAGCAGACCTAATATGACAGAGAAATCCTCTCTCTCTTTGACGATCTCTGTACGCCCATCCATCTCTGAGGGGGCAATTTATGAAACAAGAATTTCTTGTGGCACAGATATGCAAAACACAGACATGTCTCTCAATTCCCTCTTTCATGTACATAATCACTGCGTAAAATGAAATGCACATACTTGGCAAATATATAAAATAAACATTGATCTGTGGGATTAGAAGGGGTACCTTATAGTCCCTTGCTTTCATTTTCATGTAATTTTCTATTATGTTAGAAAACATCTTATTTACAAACATTATGACAAGACTGATCATACCTTATCAGACAAAGAAGGACTGTCTACTACTGATTGTCTGCTAAATACTGTAGATTGACTAAGAATCAACCTACAGATTGCCCTGTTTCCACAGATTGCAGTAGAAACATGGACACGATTGACACTGACGTGAGCTCATTACAAACAAAAATTACACTAAAAAGAGTAGACTGGCAGCTGCATAAAATCATTTGCAAATCCTAACATTTGATTTTTCTACAGATACTCCTGCGACATATTACTACAGGGGACAGCACCCAACGTTATGGGGATACTCAACAACACTCCACTCTAAACACTCTACTCTATCGAGAGTAGACCCTGTTGGTCTGTACAGTGCATGCAGTGTTTAATAGTTTGGGGACGCTTCAGAGCCACACTGAGAGTAGAGTTCCACCTGCTGTCTGCAAATGGAACATTATGGAGAATAAATGGAAACTCCCACCTCCTCCACTCCCACCCAGTATTATTTTCAAATGGCTCTGTGTTCATGTGCTAAGTACGCAACTTGAAAAGCTCATTTTTTCTTACTGGCCCCAGCTCAAGATCTTGTCAACATGGATTTCTTGACCTCAGGTGCAATAAATAAATAAATACATAGAAACAATCCAGATATAAACTACTGATGACACATATTCATGCACACTGTCTGGCTTCAGTATATTACAGATGTTTATCAACACTCTTTACTGGGTCATGCACAAAATTGGAACAGCATTCAGGTACGGCCCTTGTTCTTTGCATTCCAAATCTCAGAACATTTGGATGCATGATATTTAAGTGTAAATTATGCAAATGTATTGACTTGTAGCAGCTGTGCATTTGTAGCAGCTGTGCATAATCTGTGATGGGTGCACAGATTATGTGTGCCAGATTTTCAGAAAATTGGTAAAGTGGTTTGTGTAAAGACAGTGTTGTGGCTAATATGCTATTTTTTTAAATGGAGGAAATACCCACACTCCAATATAAGAGATTGCATACTGAAAAATGGATGTTATGTCAACCAACATATGTGTACGAACTTTGCACATATGCAGGGTTATATTCCTTTTGGTTAATTTATTATGTTTTATCACCAAATTTTGCAGCCACATTTGATACTGCCGCTAAGTTATGTGACCTATGAGATTCGCCAGGAACAACCTATCACTGCAATAAACCCAGCAATTTCCATAAACAGAGCTCTTTAGTGTTTTTTATTTTAAATTTTTTTTTTTTCAGAAGTGACACAAGACAGAAAGCCCCACAAAATGTGAAATAATGAAATAAATAATGAAATAGAAATACAATGTATGTAATAATGTAATCATAATGTCTTGACATTTTATATATATATACATATATAAAATTCCCAATGCTGTTCTTGTACTTTTTTAGTTTACATAAAGACCTATTGTCATCTTGCAAACATTTGCACACGTGACAGATGTCAATGCCAATTAAGAAACGTGCTGTGCACCTCCTCATTCCAAGGCCTTCTCATTAACTTCCAATTTATTGCCAAATATGCAAAAGAAAATTAATCTCCTTCGCGGTCCTTAAACATTATGCCAGCCCTGGGTCTTTGGGCTTACTCTGACGCAGAATTGCCCAAGAGTGAGCGGAGGGAGTTCGTGTGTGTGTGTGTGTGTGTGTGTGTGTGTGTGTGTGTGTGTGGAGGGGGGGGGGGGCTTGGAGGAGGGGGAATGGCTGAAGGAGAGACAGACAATACGATTCCACAGAATTATCCCTCTTCTCCGTCACTCCAGCAATGCTTTATTAGGAGCCATCGTTTTAATCTCATCCCTCGTTCCATCTTCAGACTGGGCTCGACAGCACTGGGAACCGAGAGAGGAAGAGGAAGCCTGGGATTTGCTGTCTGCTGTTGGAGAGTGGCTCTCAGTGTGTTTGATATAAAAGGGATTGTATTATCATCACCATCTCTTGCACGAGGAACGGAGAAATCTCTGCATGCGCTCATCGATCCTATCTGCTCGACCATCTCTATTGTTTTCCAACTGAGGGTCACGAAACACCACTTTCACGATTTTTTATCATTAGCGGGACATCTTTTTTGTCTATTTATTTACCCTTTATTCTTTATTCTTTTATTGACGGAAGCGCTCTGTATATTTAAAAATCTAAACAGAAACAAAAAATAATGCAAGTTCATGCAGTGTATTTTTGAACAAAAACTGCAATTTATAATTTCACGTTTCAGAAACGAACCAGTTGCGTTGATTGTTTCTACGATTATACCATCGTATTTGGGCGTTTGAAGAAAATTAAAGTCATAAGCAAGTGACGGCAGAGCATGAAAAGGATTGAACTGGAGAATGATTTTTTGTAAACGAAACCAAAGAGTATCATTGTGTTTATAGTGAGAGCTGTCGTGGGAGAAACTCCTCAAAAAGACATCAAGGATCGGCAGCTCAAGTTTATTAACAACCACACAGGGTGAGTTTCAACAATTGAACTGAAAACATGTTAAAATTAGATCTTTTAAATTAGTTTTTAGGTTGGTACTTATTTTAGCCGATTGCACTCACGGTATTTGGCATTGCTCTTAAAATAATGTGTCATAACAGATACGAAAAATAAAGAAAAAATCTAAGCTTCGCTTAATTTCAAGCCATATTTGAATATTTGTGCTGAAATTGAAATGCATCATGCTATTTAGAGATGATATTTTAATACTAATATGCGCACTGATTTGGAAAAGGTGTGTTTGGATTAAAACCTGACAGCCCTGTTTAAAGGGCAACATTTTTTGTGCACGGTGCAACAGATTGATGTGCACGCTTTTGAGCGTTCCCTGTAGCTGCATATTTTAGTGGCGTGCCATGGTGTCAGACTGTGAGATAACTAGATTTTCTTTCAGTGACAGATGGTCAACTGTGAATATGGATTCCAAATTCTCACTATAATTTATTTAAATTTCGATCGCTGTTGACTTAAAGTATGTCACTCCAGCTGAGGAAGCTGTAGATATTCATTTGAAGAGTAATTAGAAATTGGACTGTAGGGGACGTCATCAAAATCACACATTTCTCTTTGCCGTAATTCCAGAGTCAGCAAACTGTTTTAATGTTGTCCTTCGCGTAAACGACATAGATATAAATGGCATGCAAAAGTAAATGCAGTGCACAGTGTTGCATTGCTTTGTAGGAAGGTTTATGCTGGAAATGCTTTCATCTTTTTAACTCAGGTGAAGTTGCACTGAAATAATTAATTTCCCTTTTGTCTCTAATTTATTAACTTTGTGTTGAAACGCTACCTACATGAGAGATCTGTCAGACAAAGAAATAGGAAATGATGCGTTGCTTACTGATAGTTTGCGTTTATAATATTGACTGAACAAACTGACTAAATACCTGATCATTTGTTGCACTGTTAGCACACGGGTAGATGCCATGTAGGAAGGAAGGAAACATTTTGGAAATTAGTACTAGGAAAAAGGAAATATGTTGCTGAAGACACCAGTATAAATCTGTTAACAATGTTAAACTATTAGTAGGTTCAGAACTTTCAACCAATTTGGGAAAACTTTATCTGTGGGATGACAGATCACTCCCTCTCTCAAACTGTTGAAATTCAGAGCCCATTTGATTGTATTTACATTTACATTTACATTTATTCATTTGGCAGACTGGCATTCATTTGATTGTATGCTACTGTACTACTACAGCTGACGAGGTATTAAACATTTCTCTATTTTCCATTTTCAGCCACTTCAGGTCGAAATTGAAACGTAATTTTAAGAAAGAGAATAAAACGGAAAATGATGCTGAGTCCAGACCAGCCTGACTCGGACCTCCCGTGGGGCCAGTCCGACGCCGAATCGGTGCTGAACGACATCAAAATCGGCTGCGTCTCCGACGAACCGATGGAGGGCGAGGGGAAGTCGAGGTCTTTGGCACCACAGGCTCTTAGCAGAGAAGAGAAGCGAAGGCGACGACGCGCGACTGCCAAGTACCGCTCGGCCCACGCCACCCGCGAACGGATCCGGGTCGAGGCTTTCAACGTGGCTTTCGCGGAACTGAGAAAGTTGTTGCCGACCTTGCCACCAGACAAGAAGCTTTCCAAGATCGAGATTCTTAGGCTCGCGATTTGCTACATCTCCTATCTCAACCACGTTTTGGACGTATAGAGCACTGACAAGAAATGACCTTACTTGCTTTCCTTCACTGGAAAGCTTACGTTTTAAGACCTTTTTGAAAGAGGGAAGAATAAGTGGAATGAATGCCCTGGGGAAACAATTTGTTTATTATTGATATTATTGATCATGATAAATTGAGTTTCTACACAGGCCAATGAGATGGAGATAACGCAATGGGGGAACCTGCAGCCTATAATTTCAAAAGCAAAAAATATATATATTAATTAAAATTGCATTAAAATAAAAGCAAATTGTATAAATAAATCAAGGCCGTGTTTTCGAGGGTTGTAAATCCTCCACTTTTCCTCATAGTACCAATGAAAGAGCCGGTAAACAGCTTGTTCGTGCTGTGCAACAGTTGTGACCACTCTTTGAGTGGTGCAACAAGAATGCAATAATTTTTTTAAATGATATTAGAAAGAGGCAGAATAAACGATAAATAATTATGATCTGCATTCTTCAAAAGACCTATTTGATTCTCGTGATCTTTCAAAGACAAAACCAGAGAAAAAAGTCTGCAGTTTGTCACAGATATTTTAGGCCTACTTTTTTCGAAAGCGGTAACATATTGCGTAAATGAGGGACATAAGAAGAGGCAAAGTAGCCTTAGTCCTGGCTTAAATTAAATAACACAATAGCTGCTGAATAATATTTGTTGAAGTGATCCAAGATAAAGGGAAAGAAAAGGAATATGGATAAGTGCCACTTCCAATGAGACATCAAATTGTGACCTTAATCATTCTTGTTTGTTTATTTATTTGCTTACCTACTTACTTTTTAATATATGTGTTTATTTATGTACTTGTCTACTTATTTATTACTTTGCCAATATTTAAGTATGTATTTATTGTTACAATGTGTCCTTTACCGATCAATGTCCACTGTTTACGATAAAATGTATGTATAATTATTCATGTATAATTATTTATATTTTAGACTGTGGTGTTGGACGACAAGTGATGTTGTTGCTCTTCAATTGCACTTTTCAGTAATAATTTTCGGTTATAGGCATTTTGTAAAATTGAATTCTACGTCAAACAATGTATTATGTTGGAAATCTATTTTATTTTAGCGACGATAAGCACTTCACTTTAGACGTCTTGTGTCGACTTCGTTTATAGTTTTCTGAGTATTAAGGGGATGATATCTTGGAATTTGAAGACACTACAATGGACGGCTGTTATTTTAAGGATAACCCTCCACACATTAAAAACAAAGTTTTCGAAACTGGAGGAGAATGCAGTGAAACACGTCTACACTAAAAGCACCCTGCATACTAATTTAATGTAGGTTACATACATTGAATAAAGTGTAAGAACTGCATGGTGCTTTAACAGTGTTGTCTCCATCTTGTGATGACATCACAGTAAATTCCAAGCGACATGCCCTGTGCTGCAACCAAAAATTATATAAACTGCATTTTTTCTTAATTTTATCGTATTTTTTACTCATGTATATGTGTCTGTTATGAGCATCTTAATACAACAGCTGATTTTTATAGTAATGAAAAAATACATATCCGCTATCCAAAGATTTGTCTTTTCAGGGTTTGATCGTGTCTTTGTTGCTTTATAGTATATATTTTGTAGTGGAGTAGCTATAAAAAGCTGTTTTCTAACGAACACAGTTTTCATATTTTAATAGTGAGTTGTTTCCAGAAATAAATATTTTAAAAACGATATGCCATTGTGTGTGTGTGTGTGTGTGTGTGTGTGTGTGTGTGTGTGTGTGTGTGTGTGTGTGTGTGTGTGTGTGTTGGATTCCTTCGTCTGAAAGAGTGATGAAAAAGTTCGATTTGACAACATACTGTACAGATATCCAAGTCTGGCTGACATCACAAACCTCAGAAACTATGACGTGAGTGGCCCCAAACTGTAAGTAACTGATTTTGTCGTGTTCGCAACACTGTCGTTTTAATTAAAGATGTGATAGTCACTCAGTTGTTTTGAGCTTTCCTTGAATTGGCCACAAACACTAGAAATGTGGCTCCGAGCTCTAACTTGCTGTGGATGGTTTGGTCTGAAATATTCCCAATGATTATGTCAGGGAAGGAAAAAAAATCTTTTCATTTAAGAAGTTGAATACATGATGATTACCACTGCCTTCTTAAAAATTGCCTGAAACACTCTTCCATGAATTCGATTTTAAATCCAGCAAATGCCATATCTTTGAATGGGTCATCCAAGGTGCAGTTTTAAATTATTTTTGTCTCTCACTTCTGTCACATCGAAACCTTCGTGGACATATGTGACGTCAATTCGGTTTACGCGCCTATCGATGTCCAAACCCGGCACTGGAAGAGAGAATTTGCTTTGTACAAACAGAAAGCTCGGGAGCGTCTGGTCAGTCAGTGTGGCTGTATGAGAGTGATTTTGCTATGCATGTGTTAGCTGCTCCTGTTCGCTTTTGGCTGAAAGGCGCTTTCCCTAGAGAGGGGGCAGGTGTTACTCCAGACGAGCCAAGACAACCAAATTACTGGCCGTCTGGCACCTCCCGTGGGAAAGAGAGAGAGGGAGAGTGGAGAGATGGAAATTTATGAGCAGGGAAGAACAGCCATGCAATATTGCCGACTGGAGCTGTGAAAAGATTGGAGATTTTGCCATTCTAATGATGTGATGTTAATGGTGATATTAATATTTATATTGATATTAAAATCCTATGTTTATTTACCAAGCAGGGTTGAACCAGCCCCGCTTTCACCGGTATAAATAAATTCAGTTTAGTGTAAACAAATATACGCCATTTAATAGCTGCAAACTTCACATGAAATATTAACGTAAACAAACTAGACGCTGTTTTATGTGAGAGGCAAATTCAATTCACCCTGAGGGGAGCGGTGAAGAATGAGAAACATCAGATGCAGACAGACATCATCTCATAACGAGAGATATCGCAGCAGCTGCCACCGTTTTGGAAGACGATAAACATGACCGGAGTTTCTTTCTCTCGCTCTCATATATATATAATAGTATTGATCCTATTTAAAACAAAATATGACGACAGATATTGAAACGAACAACATCCTGTAGATCACTTTTTTTTTTTTGATATGATCTAGATCGTGTCACTCTATGTTTTGTGCAAGCTGTCACACTCATGTATGTGGACCATCAAAGAATGTCTTCCCAAGACCTCATGTGAATAGAATCTCATATTGAAAATTCGAAATGAAAATGTGAATTGTAACAGCTTTATGAATCAGAAATGAAAATTTTTAGATACCTGGTGATGTCTAAGATGTCCATAAGCAAACCAGTCTATTCATATAGGCATTTCTAGTTCCTTGAAAACACACACATGTGGTCTTCACTTCATATGAAACATACTAAAGATATCCTCTCTTTGCTCTTTTGCTGATGGGATTCAGAAAATGCAAAATCAATGTGATATTTCAATCAATCTGCAAAATCAATGTGATATTTTGGAATTCATTTGATTTCATTTTATTGGGTAGAGGTGGCTTTCCCATATGGGTCCAGTGCTGCTGTCATGAGGAAAGGGCCTGTGGAACTTTCTTTGTTTACACAGTTTGTGTTGCTATTCCTCTGAGAGAACATAATTACTTGTTAAGTAAAAATGCATCTCAGCTTAAGAAATTATGACAACATTGCCAAGGAGTGAGCTGTACAGGTATACTAGGCTTTGTAGCTGACAGCCACACTTCCTGTAGCTGTATGTTAAAAAAATTAGAGCAATAATCTTTGATCACGTCAGGCTTCAAGTGTGTTCTGGAAGAATAGATGATGGTCTGGGGGAACCCTCTGGCCTTAACTCAACCCTGAGGTCCCCAAAGTCTACTAAAACCCTGTCGGCAAATATTCTGTCTTTTACAGTGAGGAGTCATAATCATTTGGTTTAAAGCTAATGCCAAATTCAATGTGGTAACAGCTTGTGATCAACAGTTGCTGCACATCCCAAAGATTTGTTCATTAGTTCAAATATTCTATATGCATTAAATAACAACAGGAGTCTCAGTCAGTTATGCTTAATATTCTGATTAACTTTGAATACCTCTATAGTTTAAAATAGACCAAACGAAGGAATTCCTTCTGTGTGTATCCCTTACCTGACACATTATCAGCTGCAGAGACATAATAAAATCACTCTTTTATCTGAAATCTAGACACCGGTCAACACTCATGTAGATACTGAATAGCTTTCAAAGAACTCTCTCAGTTTAAAAACTAATTTTCAGCTTTGTGTTCTGCAGAAATGTAGCCGGCTGTAATTGAAAAAAGGCAGCAGCAACATCTTATGTAGCTGGTGTTCTTTAGAGTTTAGTCAGCCAACAGACCTCTTCTGCTTTTGTGTGTTTTCATAAAAGAAATAATGATCCTGGATTGCCCATATAATTGACCATTTATTGGATAATGGACTGTACACGGAACTAAATTAGGAAGAATATTGTAGAGAAATACTCATTCAGGGCCTGTTAAAATATTACGGCAGACGACTGATGACAGTGATAGCAGATGAATGTTTTCTGATTATAAGCATAACTGTAGATAGCTTAATACACTGTGTTAATGTCTTGAAAACGATACTGTATTGCCCCTGGCTGATGTGATAACCTCTGACTCCCTGTACAGGAGAATCTGTGTAGCTCATGTGCAAAGTGATGCAGTGCTGTGCACATTTCATGCACAGTATACATAGTTGTTGTTGTTTTTTTTTAAAAAAAAAGGGTTAACAGTTTATCTGTATGCATTGACTTCTTTTAAATATTGGCTATAATTTAGCTGCAAGATTTAACAAACCAAGCCAGTTTAAAGTATCCATCTACACAGGTTAAATTGTGCATAGGTGCAGGTGTAAACAGGTGCATTTGTGCATAGTACAACAGTGCAGTAACAGCCTGACAAATAGAGATGAGGTCTGGACCCAGATATGAATTTGCTCTCTGGGCTTTCATAGGTCAAAGACATATTATAAATTACAGATGAACTGCTTTCCTGTTGCCATGGATCCCCTGCAATGCCACCGCAAATGCCAGTCTGGAAACCACAGGGCTGGAAACTTTGTGATTCATCCACCACTGTGGATTCATTGCCCCAGAGAGAAGAGGTGCAAGCTGTAGACATAACGGTGAGCTGATGGGTGTGGTGAGACAGTTATGAAAAAGCAGGAGAGGCGACAGGGCACTGAGGCCTGTTCGGTGCAGAGTAATGGGGAAGTGTGTGCACAGCGGATACACGGCTTCTCACATCTAAGCTTTAAGCTGTGTCACACCGCTTGTTCCACACAACTCTGTAACACAGTGTGCATCCTTCTTCTCACAGCTAGCTTTAAGTGTCTCAAACGGTTTGTTCCATACACCTCTGTAACACAGTGTGCATCCTTCACCCTTCGCTGATATTAAGCAGCGACAGGCTGCACTGTACACCGGCAAAGAAGGTAGAACTCCTGCCTCACACTTTCCCATAATGCAGCGGGGCAGAGAATCCCAGCTGCGCGACGTGACGTCCGTCTAGCCAGCTGCTGCCTCCGCGTCCTCAGGTGGTGCTGAGGCAGGAGTGAGAGGCCATGCCGCATTTCTATTCATGTCTCTCTGTAGCCGGAGAGATGCATCTTTTGTCAGACATATTCTGCCCAAGGTCCCGTCTCTCTCTCTCACACTCAGCCTAATTCCAGCTGCATTAAGCACCCAGTCTGGCAAAGGTGTACAAGTCTGTCTTTGTGGCTACTGGGCTGATTCCTGCTAGGTCTTCGCATTCAGATTATTCAACATGAATTTTTTTCCTTAAGATTAACAGAACGTCATCCCAATTGTTAGAAACGTCAAGTATTCCTTAACAAATAACTAATTCATAATTACATTGTTTTGCATTTTAATTTGTAGTTGCAACATCATTGTCTAGTATTTATTGCACACACATTTTTATTAGATCCTTAGTTCTATTTCCATTCACTTTTGTATTAAAAATGTTTGAGGGTTCAAGTTGAAAGAATGTGTAGTTACTGAATGATGATAAATAACAGTGTAAAAACCCTACAATGAAGAGGAACAGACGGCTTTGTCCAAGTTGAGAAATGAGATTGTCTGAATGATATCAATTAAGGGTGTACCTGAAACTCTATCCATGACACACCAGTAGGATGTGGGATGTAGACTTTAAAGTAGAGAAGTTTTCTTATACATAATAACAACCACAGACCCACTGAGACCAGCCACAGGCAGTGATTCAGTTCAGAATGAAAGAGAAGGGCTATGTCTTTGTGCTTCTAACAAAGCTGTTAATTGAGAGCACTTTGTTTTTTTCCTTTTCTTCATAATCATCTGAGATTTCTGAATGTGTATCAGTAAATAATTTCAGAGCAATCAGAGAGGAGCATGTGCACAGTGTTTATGTGTTTGTGTCCTCATACAGAAACCTTATTATACTGAAAACAAACAACTAACACAATTTTTTTGTCATGTTCAAAAGGTGGCTCTCTGTTTCCCGGTCTTTACACTACAGACAATCTGAGCTCCTTATCATTATTTTCACTTTTTTTCTTTCTTTTATGCTGCTTCTCTGTAATGTATTATCTATAAGGCAAAGAGGCGGAAAACTCCTAATGGCTGTGATCTGTGAACGGGGCAGACAGTGTGACCGGCACATATGTGTTTGTGTGCGAGAAAGACCCATAACGCTTCCCTTTTCACAGAGGATTATGTAATGGCACAGGGCTACAAGTGACCATATGTCAGGATGGATTCAAAGACCCTGGTTTATTATTTAGTCATACAGTATCCTCCTTTGTTATGCCGATATATTCATACATAGACCGTGTCCGTAAACAGAAACTCATTTTGATTCTTAGGCTTTTTACGTTTTATACATTTCATCAACAAACAGCATTATATTTGGTATGAAGGCGACATGATTGACAGTCATGTTGTTTTGTGCATACATCCCCCCCTTCACATTATTATAATTATTATGACTGTTCTGAAAGTGCCTCCCCCCCCTCATCTTCCTCCTCCTCCTCCTCCTCCTCCTTGGCCCACTGTGGAGGAGCGCTATGAGAGACTGCATGCGCCGTCCCGGCTATTGTACAAAGGAAGATCCATGTGTTGAAATGCGGCCACGGGGAATGGGCGCATTATTCCTGCCCACTTCACCAGCAGGGACCCGGCTCTCGCGCTGGCTCGCAGCCCTTTGTCTCCAACAGATGGAAATGGGCCAGGAGGAGAAAGGAGGAATAGGACAGAAAAGAGGGGGAAAGAAAGAGTCAGTCTGTTCTCATTAACTCTCCCATTGTAGCCGGCACACTCCGTTCGGCACGTTAGTGCTGGATAGTCCCTGTCCCATTCAGACTCCGGCTGTGACCACCTGTATATCGACAGGCTGAGGAGTCTTTATTTGGCTGTATGCACCTTTAAATATGCTAATATTTTGGGGCTTTGATATGTTCACATTAGTTCACTGTACTGTACATTGGAAGCATAAGAAATAGATAGATAGATAGATAGATAGATAGATAGATAGATAGATAGATAGATAGATATGTGATTTGTTTGTTAGTTTGCACAATTCTGACAGTTGATGCAGATAGTTTAGTGTCATGCCAAACAAAAACAGTGTTAACCAGAATAAAAGAAATGTGTGCACAGGCCTGTGTGCCGTACCATACATTTTGGTTTATTTATATTCACAATCTCTGCATAATTATGACCCCACCCCTGCATGCCGCCTCTAAACTCATAAAGTGCGTCTAAACTGGGACGCATCCATCCATCTCGCGGCCCCGGGCCCACCTTGTATATTCAGAGGGGACCATCTGCACACTCACTGCTTTCGTGCGCTCTAAAACTGATAAACAAAATGTGATTGTTCTCGCCGGCCGTTCCTGGGGGGCGCACTTATAAGGGGGCAGCGTCCTCAGCATTTTCAATGCATAGAGGTGTGTGATTGAATTAATTGTATTACTTCACTTTGATTTATTCATCAGCGTATTCGTTCGATCGTGTTGCGTGGCTCTGTATGGTTGTTACAATTAGATTAAAGAAAATCATGTCATGAAACCTCGTTAAGGTCAGCACTTTTTCACGGAAGTTACCGCCTTGCTGTTTTACCAATGCATTTCCCGTTGCTTAGGGTACCTTGACAGGTTGATTTAATCAGTAAACCCAAAGCATTCTTCTGCCAACAATTATGCACAAGTATATGGAATTTGATACCGATTTAGCTAATTGACAAACATCGTAAAAAAATATTTCCAAAGCTACGACAGTAGTTTATGCCCGCTGTGTCGGCGTAGCCTACAAAAAAGCCTTCATAAAAAACCAAACACGTAAACGGTGAAATAATATTGAATAAATCAATGCACAAATTAAAAAATCATAGATTTTGCAATTGATGTATATGCCATTTTGAATGCGACAGGAGAAAAAGGTCTATACTGGTGTGTGAAATCATGGTTTTTCTGAGGCGTTATACGGTTGCCCTCTATTGGTCGCCTAGAAAAGATGATTACACAAACGCTGTATGAGTGCAGCATAATACGTGAAACCTGTGCCAAAACTCTGTGCTCTCAATCTCAGAATATAATGCATGTGAGGTGAGATCATTGAGTTGTATATTCCATAGAATATTCAAGATTCAAGGTAAAATAATTATTGGCTTATCAGTTATCTACGCATTTAGTTCCGTCTCGCTATGTATGCGTGCGTTTGTGTGTGTAAGCTAGAGACAGGAGGAGAGGAGGAGAAAGAATACACCATTGGACAACGTGTGAGGTACACAAGAAAGCGCAAACAAATACACAAAGAAAAGGGTTAAGGAACAAAAGGACGGAAAGAGAGGTAGAGAAATGGTATGAGTTTACTGCATATCTCGTGATCAAACTCCATAAATACCCAACCAGACATACAAGCCTGGTGATAAACACATATTTACATACCCCATAAAGAGTCTCCTTACAAGCTCACTGAGTCTATTGTAATATATAACAGACCGAATCAAAGCAATCTCCTCTATCTTTGCTAGCCTGATGGCGTAGTCTGATAGAGCTTGATGTCAAACAAAGATTAGGCTGCTTATATTGTATTAACATAAACAGTGCAGTGGAAGTGAATGTGCCCTGACACCTTTCCCCTTAACCGTTTTTGCCATGAATTGTAGCAGTAACAGCACAGACTTCAGTGGCCCAGCAACATTAATGCTGTCTCACACAACGAAGGTTGATTGCTACATGACAATCTTCTTCTGTAACAGCATAAAGGACATGCGACTTTCAGCATTGAAATCTATAAACGGAAATATGGGGTGAGATACCTGTACCTACAGTTACCTTTATTAATGCCCATTTGGAGGTGTTCAAACATATGTTCTGCCAAATGGATCAGTTGGGATAACACACAAACCTAATCAGTCCTAAACAAGGAGGAAATGACCTGCCGGGACCTCAGGCTGAGAGTAAGGGCCACGGTTTTGTGGAATACTCCCAAACAGAACAGAAGAGACCATGCTGTGTAGTGGAGGGGAATTCCTTTATCTGTCATCTGTTCTCCCGGCCAGAGTGTAGTAGAGCTTGGCTCACTTCTTCAGCTTGCTGTGAGGGCTCGACCTTCATTCCACCCGGCTCTTCCTCAGACCCTCCCCTGCAGCTGGTGCTACATGTCCCCATGTGATAAGCCTCCCCCTCCCTTCTATACGCTTCCTCCACCTGCTCAGTGAACACTCTCAGCACCTGGAACACTGTCCAGCTACTAGAAGAAGCTCAGGCCTCGTTCTTGTCCACGTGAGTAACATGCTAGCTCTTCCTGCTGCTGTCTCAGTTTATGCTTACAACTGCTCTTCTGTTCCACGAAGACTTCGAAAAACAAAGTTTTAATCCACCAAACGACAGAAGTCATTTATGACCCTGCTTCCACTCTACTTCACCTGAGTAGTGAGTAACAAGAGAATGACTCTGAAGGACCAGTTTCCCAACATACTCTAGGGGGTTTCCTTCTTCAGCTTCAGGGATGGCATAGCGTGGCTGAAACACATGTGCTGGCCAAATTACCTTTTATTTGTTTGGCAGCTGTGGGCGGCTTTAGGGTACTCTGATGATGAGTCTATTTTAGGAAATCCAGTCATTTATTCTATGAATGGGACTCAATGGGAATGACCACATACTGTAAATTAAGAGATGTAACTCAGAACATTAAAATGTGAGAATGATTAGGAAGATGAAATCTGGCCAGAAGCAGGGATGTATTTATGTCATTTGGAGCTATAACAAATACAGAAAAGAATAACATGGATCTGTAGAGAGTGGTTTTAGCAGTAATATAGATCTGCATAAAGAGGGCAGTACTTATGGACAGGCTAAACTGATGCATTCTGATATATTGCTGTCTGTCATATGTGCATCATGCAGGTGACGGGCCCTGTGCTTAGGTTGCAGTTGGTTTTATTGAGGGTGGGCTGGGTGCAGATTTGTTGGTGGATAGTGACTGTTTATGACCAAGGTCGAAAAGTGTGTGTGTGTGTGTCTGTGTGTGTGTGTGTGTGTGTGTGTGTGTGTGAGAGAGAGAGAGAGAGAGAGAGAGAGAGAGAGAGAGAGAGAGAGAGCAACAGAGAGAGAGAGAGCAACAGAGAGAGACTAACAAGTCAAAACAGTCCTTGATTCTCATTTTGCCTAGGATGCACTTCAAAGTGCTGTCATATTGATCTCTGCTGCTCTTGGGAAATTGTCTTTGAACTCGATGCCACTGCCACTTTAAAACAATCTGTAGCATCTACAGACAGACTTTCAGCAGCAATGCACTAGACTTACATAGAAATGAACTGCTGAGATAACTGTGACAATGGAGAAAAACTAAATAAATACCAGTATAGGGGTAATAATTACCACTGTGCTGAAAATAGCAAATAATATATTTATTGCTAATTGCTTATTTAACTACAGCACAGCCCAAACACTCTGGATGGTTACACTGTTAAATGCATTGTATGTTTTTATTGTCATTATTGATTACAATCACCCACATCAGCAAAAATCGTAACCATTAAGCCGGTACCATGTCCACACACAGCCACACACGTTGACAGTACATGTACTTTTCAACATTGCTTGTCTGGTCTCATGCCAGGATACAAGATTGTAACTGATTTTCAAGATCTGCCGCCCAAGAGTCCTCCAGACCAAATATGACGACACTGAACTCTCCGATCCGTTGCGTGCTTGGTACTCTCAACACTGCGGGACCTCTAAGAATAAAAATGCCAAGCGGAAGATGGAGGTTTGATTTTTTTTTTCTAACACTATTTGCAAACTTTCATTTATGCATTTATTCAGACAGTGGACTGAATGTGCCTTTACAGCTACTGCACAAATAAAAAGAATGGAAATGAGCAAAGTGAAGCGAAGCCGGAATGGTGAGTTTTACGCTGAGCACGTACAGAACACCCTGAAATTAATTAAAACAATGAGCATTCGTCGTGCTCGGCCTCCATTATTTCCCCCTAGCGAAACTAACACGTACTACACCTTTTCCTTTCGCTTCCATAGTAAGTGCTGCCCCCCATGCCATTCCTTGTGTACGAATGATTCCGACGGCTGTTATCCGGGTTAGTGTGTCCTGTCTGCTAAGCTGCTAGTGCAATGTACATGTGTATGTGTATGTGCGATACCTCCATGGGAATGTTGATCTGCTAAAATGATTTATTAAGGATGTGTACGCTTCCTCAAAGTTTACTTATTTCGCAGTCGGTAAGTGCATTGATCGCCGTTTTTCTGCCAGAATAGACGTCAGTTTTATATAAAATGCTAGTGTAAAGTTCTCTTGCTCTTGCTTCATGGGCTTTTTTTCTTTCGCCAAAATGGGTTGGTCTGCTGTTCTTTCTCTTTTGTATTTTCCACTGTTGGTTAAAACAAAACTTTCTCTATACCTAAACACTGTTCTTTGGTATTTTGTAAGAGGTGTAGTATTCTTTTGAAACGTGAAGAATTGCTGCCATGGAAATTTGAATTGGTGGAGCGTAGTGTAAATTGATCCTTACTCCAAGGAACGGCTGTGTTGGAGGCTAACCAGCGACGTACCAGTCGCTGTAATATGCAGGCGTCAATTAAATTTAAACGAATTAACTGAGACATTTTCGTTTTCAACTGCTCAGCCCTGCCCGTCTCTGATTTTTTAGTGGTTTTGTGGGAGGCAACGGACGTTCGATTCTCTTACATCGTGCTGTTGGATTATTGATATATGTGAATGAATTCCATATAGTATGTTTCGATATAGCATTTCCACATGTTAGGCTTAAATCCGAAAATTTGACGCTTTGAAGTCATGTTAAATGCGAACCTGGACATTTCCGCTCACGAACTTCACACTTGGCCTACTCGTTTGAGCACGGTTTCATTGTTTCATTGGAGGTCGTTCTGCTGTTCTTTACCGGTTGTTTGGGAAGAGAAGTTACGTTGTCCGATTGTTACCATGAGCAGAGCAGGGTAGGGTTGTAGAGGCCCTAAACAGACCAGGGAGTTTCCTACGTCGGTCCGCCATTTGGGATGCGGTAGGTTACAGGTAGGATAGGGGCAGGCTGAAGACCAGAAGACATCCATAGCTCCAATAAATCAATACCGGATAGCTTACTTAAAGTCCGTCATTTCACTGCGACTCGTCTGTTATGGGGCAAGCCAAGATATTATGGTTTGGAAATTTTATACAACTTCCGATTTTATTAACCAACATGAGATCACGTTTTGTAAATAGTTGTTTTAGACATCTTCACTTCATGTAAACATGGGCTGCTCATTATTAACATAACGCCCAAAAACCATTAACGAGCGATTCATGAGGAACGTTTCTCTACAGTTTTAAATGAGCGATTACACGAAGGTGAGAGAAGTTCTTTCAGCGCACATCAAGGGATTAGTCAATGAAGAGTCCACTTAATGCAAAGGAGATTCCTATAGCTACTTTCGCGGCCGCCCCACTGATGTCTCATCTGTTTGAGATCAATGATCTGCCCTTCAAGACTGGAAGCGAAAACATCCCCCCACCGCCTCGTTCTGTGCGTGAGACATTGTATGTCACTGGCTGAGATTAAGATATGAACTACTGTATAAACTTCAAGGGTGAGTTGGTGAAGTGTACTATATGTTAAGGATTTCGAAGCTTTTCTTTTAGCCCACGGTCATAATAAAGGCAAATGACCAAGCCGTGTTTCTGCCACCTCTCAGGGATAGCTTGTTTTACATTAGATTACATTACATTCCTTTACATTTACAGCTGACCGTTTTTACCCACTGACTTGATTTTGGTTTTGGAAGTCAGGATTGTCAGTTTCTGTTCATCAATGATACTTTAAACATGGACCAGGTTACCAGCACACATCAAACTGAAACTTCTCTTGCCATTGTTGAATCTGCAAGTGCTCTGATATCAAGGCTCTTTGTGAACATCGATTTAAAGGAGCCTGTTCTAAAACAGAACATCCATAGGAATGTGTAGGAACCACAAACATCCTGATATGACCAGGTATTCAGCTTCTGCATATCTTCCTTCCTCTGTTTACGAGGTTCTGGTGTTGTGTGCGTTTTATGTAGAGTATGAATGTTGCTCCAGGCAGAAGTTGTTTGGCTTTTGAAAAGATTAGAATTGTATTTGGGGAATCTGGTCCAAGATCAGCACTTTCAGGCAACTTCCCTCTCGAGCATAGATGTTCTATTTTAGACCACACACCTTCAAAAATGTACATAATGAGCCAGAAAATGAGAACACTTGCAGCTTCATTAATGGCAGAGAAAGGATTCAAAATGGAATGCAGCAAGCTGATTATCTTGTCAATGTAATAAGCATCAGTGATACTATAGCAACTGATGATAATATCTGATGTGTGTGGATTTTTTTTTATCCTGGGTGTCCATGTGCATGATGGTGCCACATGGCCGTGAGCCATGAGATTTCCATGGTTTCCTGTAGAGTTCTGCATGTTCTTTTTTTTTTTTCTTTTAATTTTTTTTTTGTTTGGTTACTCTTTTTCCATTACATGCCACACTGCTGGAATGATGATGGAGGAGTGTGTCCTAATTGTGCCCCCAAATCAATACCCCTCCCCTTCATTCTAAAATATGCACTTAAGCGACATCATCTGCAGTATGGACTCATTCGTGTACATTTCTCTCTCTTGTTTGGACTGTATTGCAGCCTTAAAGTCAGTACAGAATTGCAGACAGCAGGACCTCCTGTTACCAACCAGGACCTCCTACACAGAGGACTGAAGGAGAAATGGAGCTGAATATCTGGTCATAATAGAACATTTGTGGTTATAGAGTAGCAGTATTATCAGTGACCTGTCCTGAGAGACCACTGGAGAGCAAGGATGCTAACGCAGGCACAGACTTTAGTTTCCTATATTTTTATTACAATTATCCACGTATCTAATGGCGGTCTGCTTTGCTAGTCTAAAACATGTAGCTAAAAGGAGAGTGTCACATCATGCTATATTAACTCCACACATTTTAATAACAGAAATGGGAATCCCATTATAGGAAGAGGCAGAAAGGTGGCTCATTTCTGCTACTGTTGTGGTTTACTCCAAATATAAACTTTCTCACAGTCAATACAGTTGGTGCCATTCTGCTTTGTGATGGCAGGAAAACCCAGTGAATGTGGAAGCCTTGTTTCCCGAACTGAATTATTGTCATCTCTGTAAAGGCTTGCTGAGCTGCATCTTGCATGTTTGCCAACAAAGTGCAGTACAAGACGGATGTTTCCTCTCAGAAAACGCTCTGGTGCGACTTTGTAAGCGCCTCTTTGGCTTTGACACAGTGTCTTGGAAAGGGGCGGAGATGCGAAAACTGGCGCTTTATGAAATTCCTTTTATCGTAAAAACCTGTGTCTCGTCACTCAATCGCCGGGATAAAAACCAATCCTGTCTGCGATCCTTTTGGCATGAATAATTCAGCGCTGTCATTTCCCTCCTTTTATCTAGACGGTAAATCTGTGTTTATGACATTAGGAAAAATGTGTCATCCGAGTCAATATCCTCTTGAGGTTTGTAACACCTCCCACATGTCTTCTAAATGGTCTGTGTTACGTTTCGTACATCTGTGAGGGGGTTGTAATGCACGAAAAAACTGCTGTCGTTTCAGTCTGTGATGCTGAGCATGCAGAATTACTGGCTTCTCCTGTAAGATTCTGTTCTGGTGCTTCATGTATGTATTCCTCAGCCTAACCCAGGGCATCAAAACATGCGATACCTAGCTAAAAGGAGAAAACAAAGAAGGTAGAGTAAATAATCTAGTAATGCCAGGCCTTTCTCTTTACATTCAAATGTAAGATGCCAATGATTTGGTGCAAGCTGTGGCTGGCTTTGTTCTTTGGTTCTGTTCTACTGGCATGTTTAACTGCATGATGCAAGGGCGAAAAGGGCTTCACCTTGCCTATGTTGTACAGACCCTCAGCCTTGTGGGATCCAGTGAACCCTGATGACCTTCTTCATCCTTAAAGCCCAACTCAACAATTTTCCTCTTTTTGTTGAAGCCAATTTGCTGTTCTGTGGGTTATTATTTGACATAGAAGATGTTCATTCATTGTTACAGTCTGGGAGAGTGTATATTTTCATATTTGTTTTTACCAATTATGTGTGCAGGTTTGTGGTGGTATGTCTGCCTAACAGAGTCGGTCCCCTTTTCCAGCTTGACTGTATTTAAACATTATTGCTTGATGATTTTTTTTTTTACAAATATGAAATTATATATTTTTTGTTTTTCTTTGGTTAAACTTGGACTTGAAACATGAAACCAGGGTACAGGTTCCATGGCTGTGGACTCTGGGGCCACAAGTTCAGACCTCAAGTGTTCAGATACTGTACACTGCTGTGATTCCATTACCTTGGTCACCTTAAAAAATACCAGTTGGATTGACATTCTGAAACACTGATAACTGAATAGAATAACTGATTACAATCCAAACTGGCATTGACTGTGTGCAGAGAAATAGTGAAAGATTATAGTGTATTTGAATCCATGAGGGACTCCCTCTTTCTTTCACTATCTCTACCTCTTCCTCTCTCTCCTGCTCTGTCTTTGTCTCTCACCTCTTTCTCTCTCTCTAACCCACGTTGTGTGTGTGCTGCTGAGACTAATGATTAGTAGGGGGAAAGGGGGACATTACAGGACGTCAGTGGAGTTTCATGGCATTAGTGTTTATTTGTATGCAGACAGTATCTGCACGGTCGTACGATTCAGACAAATGTATAAGTTGGTTTGCTCCCTCCTTCCCTGAGGTGTTTTATCCGTGATAATGTGTTTATAGCCCAACCAAATTAATCAGCTTGTGGCTTGTTTCACATGAGGCATTTCTATTACAGATTAATACCGATTGTGTCTGTGTTACAGTTACTTTAATTCCAGAAGGTGTCACATCCAGACAGGTTCTGGTGCGTGTCTGTGTGCGCTGTGTTAAGCAGAGACTGAGTATAAGCACAGCTGGAGGAGAGCCAGTACCCAGCCTTTTGTCTCAGCAGTGATTTTACCCTGTGATTTTGCCTGAAGCGAGGGCCTTCCTTTCTCACAGTCACTCACCACAGATCACTACAACACAGCATAGAATGGAATGCAACAGGAGAACAGTGCAAATAACATAAAATCTCATGAAACGAGATGAAATACATTTATGAACAATATGTACTTTAGATCCGTGCTTCCTCTGAAAGTTTGGCCGATATTGGAGTACTGCGAATGACAGACAGCACAGATAGTAGTTATGGCTGTCGTTCTCCTCATGTACCTGAGGCAGCAAAGGGACCTGTGAGGGCGGTGAGATTTTAATCTTTCCCGGCGCACACAGCTTTGCAGGGCACTGACTGCATGTTGAATGAACTGCGTACCGCTCTCACTTAAACTTCCGTGTGATCCCTTTTCATCATCATCTCATTAGCTTTGTCCCGCTCCAGGGGCAGGTCAGTGTTTGACCACAGTGGTTTGTAGAGACGGTTCCTAACAAGCACAGCCATTGCTATGTCTCATGCTCTTGGCTCTACAGTTGCACTTGTGGGTGTGTTTAACTTGCGTCTTTGTGTTCCCCACAACTTAACTCTAAATTCTCTGTATCTGTGGCTACCTCCTTAACCTATGTGCTGGTGATGCTTTTAAGAGATCCATGTTGAGGGCACGGGTTTACACGGCTTCTGTGTGCAGATGGTGAGGGAATGAAGGAGATGGGGCGGATTTAGAAAGTCTCCCATAATTGGCACAGGCTGGCACGTCGCCAGGAGGCCAGATGATCCGGGGCTTCGGGGGAGACCGGGCACCTCGTGTGCCACTGAACTGTGCCGACCCCCTGATGCTGTCACTACCAGAGGTCACTCCAGGGTGAATCCAAAGCACGGATCCGTCGCGCGCGCCGGGGAGACGCCATATGGGCCCACCGCTGCGTGACCCGGGCCGCCTGGCACGGCGGCGCGACGGAACATGCGTCGGAGAAAGCGCCGCGCTAAACGGCCCCGCCTTTTCTCATCCTCCCGGAGCGCAGTAGGAAATCACTGGTGCATGGAGAACAACGGCCCCGGATAAGCCGTGCTTCTGCCGAGGGCAAAACTCTTGACCTTGACAGATTTGGCACATGCCTACCGAGGGAGGATCGTGGCCTTTTTCAAACCTGTTTGAATCCTGTGAATTTCACGCTAATCGTAGTAAATGAAAGGTGTGCTGCTGTATACTTGCATTTCCGTGAGGAATTGATGACTGCGTGCGTGACTCGACTGGTGATGTCTGAGCCGAGCTTTGAGCAGGGCCAGCGTTGAGGGCATTTCTTAGTAATGTGTCCAGTGAGAGATTTACTCATTGTGTTGCTTTTCTCGTGTAATAGTTTGCACTGCCTTCATAGACATGTTTGTCAGATGTAATCTTTAAAGGTCACCCACTTAAATAAAGGTCAGTGGCACCATAACAGCATCAGTAATAGAGCCCATACAGCGGCACCAAGCATATTATCAGCAACCCACCACAAAGACCGATATGGCATTCCTCCATGGCTGCATGCTCTCCTGTCTTTCTGATTCAGCCCCCTGCTATGAATCATCTCCATATACAGAAGGGGATGCTGGGAGTGCCAATCGCTCGTGGGTCAAGATGACCAAACACGGCAGAAATATATATATTGCATCGTAATGTTTTAAAGAAATAAATATTTAAAGATCCAGTGTTGAACTGGTGAACAATGGTGCTAAAAGGATTGTCTTCAGAGAAGAAAATGTTTCTGCCCTTGACTGATAAACTAAGCCCTCTTTGTTTTCAAGGGGTCAGCCTTGTATGTGCGGCGCAATCGCAGGGAAACGGAACTTCCGCTTGTTCTCTGGCTCTGCGAGGCTTCCGCCAGTCCAGCATTTGCAGAATATTATTTTTCATGCAGGCTGCGATCTGAAGAAGTCCCACACTCACACACAGGCTGCTGTTTTTAGAACTGTGGCATGTTGTTGTCAGTAATTACTCAAGTGTAATGGGAGCATACTGAGAATAAGGTGTGAAAGAAAGGCTACTCAGATGTGTAACAGTGCACTCTATGTAAACAAACACCAGCAGAAGATACAGCGGTTCAGGTTGAATGATTTTTTTTTGCTCTGATTGTGCTTGCGAGTAGTCAATCACTGAACAGTTCAGTTGCCTGAAGTTAGATATTTTCTGTACATCATGTATGATCTTGAACCCGTAATGTTTTCGCATAGATGGAACAGTGCTGTTGTTGGACTCGCCTGCCTGTCAATCCCCTGTCAGCATTTCCTTGCTCGAGTCAGTAGCTATTTTATTTCCGATTGGCTGAAAATAAGCGTATGGCATAGTGCTGTATGCATCTCGGATGAATGGATCTTTCGAGCGAAGTGGCTGTGAGATCTTATGAAAGAAAACAGAAGAAGGGCCCTGGGGGGGGAGTTCAGCCCGCTCTATTTACCGCTCGTTACATGCTGAGTTAATCAATGAATCACGTTTATTTAACCTGGATCATTTCTGTGGGGTACGGTTTCTGTGGGCCTGCTGAGAGAGCACTGTGCTCTGGGAGCTCGGAGCGTAATGAATCTCTCATTTCGAGTAATGATCGTGGATGAAGGCAGGGAGATGCGGTCTTTCTAGATAATCGCTCTCAAATTTTCGGTCAGTGTCGTCTTTGTCTGCTGGGCTGTGGGCCTATGGGAGAGGATCTGCACATGCCCTGGGTTCACTCAACATTTGTCTTTAATTTTGACTTGCAATTAAATGCAAGTGTTGCTCTTTGTCTTCATAAACCCAGTATGACATGTTCAGCGGCCACCAAAATTAACGCAACAAAAATGCATTGAACTGTTGTATGATTTTGAGCCTTGAAAAGGAGTTCTTGCAGTGTGGTGCCTTGGATTCAGTAGAGAATGAGTATTGCGGGTCAGTGATACCTCTCCCTAAAGTAGCTATGACACTATCAAGAGTTTTTAGGCATGATTTTGAATATAGAACAGCTTAGGGAAAGATTTTCCAAGGGGTGCTATCAATTTTTCATCTTGAGTCCTTTGTCATCCTTTGATCCCAAGCTTCATGCAGCATGGATTGAATTCAGAGTGCTTTAGAGACAGTGAAGGAATACAAAGAAAACGCTCTGCACACAGGTAGTTTACACCAGTGATGAGTATGCATTGTTTTCACAGTTAAATAGCTGGCACAGTTCTCATCATTGGCAGGTTGGCACAGTTCATAGATTAGCACAGTCCTCAATATTGGCAGGTTGGTCTGTTGTTGGTGGGTTGGCACAATTGAGCCCCGCCACTGGTGTGTTTGACCAGCGCTTTTAATCAAGCAGTTTGCTGAGGGTTGTAGCTTAGAGAGGCTGAAAGGGCGTTCTGCAGGGGGAATCATTTCTGCCTGTGTGGCTGTTTATGTGCAATATTTGACCTGCGCCTTTCACAAGTCCGCTATTGTTGTCGGTTTCGTTCCCTTTGTTATCCCAGAACAGGGAAATGACTCGGTGTTCTCGAGTTGCCATGACAACGGATGCCTCTGAAAAGAGCTTATTTGGGAATGCAATTTTGCCAGCTGTGGGATAGGATGGTTAAGGTTTGGGTTATTAAGAATAGCCACATTGATTTACCTGAGGACATAATTATCTAAACAGGACCTTCAGCACCCTGACTGGTTTTGCAAAGGTCGTACTTATTCGCACAGTGCAAATTTAACTGTTTATGAATCATAGAAGGCGCTTCCGTGTTTTTCCGTCCTAGTCAGCTTGCTGGAGGAGAGATCCTGTGTGTGCTTATGTGTTTGTGTGTGCAGCTTTAACGGCCTCCTTTTGCTTCAGTTGTTTCAGAGGCCCTTCCTCAGGAGGGATGCCTATATGTAGCCTTTGTCCCCCAGGCTCCCTTTGAGAAAGTACAGCGGGAGGACAAAAAAGCCCTCCCTAGTTCTATATACATTACATTTAGCTCTGGGTGTGCATGCTGTCAGTTTACTCCAGGCACTCTCTTCCCAACATGATTGTATTTCCTGGTGACGATGAGAGTTCATGTTCCTCTCCCAGATTCCCTGCATGGTTTTTTGTTATTCAGCCTGGCACGTAATCTCAATCCTGCTATTTCAGAGCATTGGGTTTTCTTACTTGGTCCTTGCTGTAAAGCAGCTATGAAGCACTTTCACTCACTTTTTTCAGCTTAATACCAGCAAAGGCAGTACACAGTGCCATTTTCTGGCCTCTCTGTATTCCCTTTAATCTGTCTTTATAGCCCTGTGTCTCTTCCTAATGCTGATTGTAATACATTAGAATTTTACACTGTTTGTGTGTGAATTGTTGTGCCTTTGATTTTGGAATCTTTGAGATGCCTGGGTCTTAATCAGATGCGCTAGAGTACCTTCTTGGCATCCAGGTTTCAGACTCTGACAGCACTTCAGTGCATTGGAGCCCAGAAACAGGACTGCAGGAATGCATAAATGTTCAGTGAAGTTCTGTAGAAAGTCAGGCATAATGCATGTGCTCCAGGAGAGAACTGTTAAGCTTTGTCTGAATTCTGGAACTGCAACAATGCTTTTTATGTCTTGGGTTGCTGTGACAATGCTCATATACATTTTTTCCCTGCAGTGAAACATCCTAAATCTGATTCTGTGGTTCGGCGCTCAAGCCATCTTCCAGATGCTGTTGTGATATAACCTCAGTGGAATGCTGTTAGTGGAGATTGCTCATTGATAAGCCGTGGCTGGGCGTAGGGGTACGGGGGATGGGAGGGAGAGTTTAAACATACCTCATGGGGGAGCTGGGAGGGGAGGGGCTGCCCTCTCACCTACATTGTATTTTTTATTTTTTTTTTAAGCATAATTTTTTCATGCTGCTTATTCTGATTTGCTATCCAAACTGCTACAGTGTCCCCCCAGCAGCACAGTTTTCAACCAGTGAACAATTCATGTGACATGCTGAACTCTAATCATCAGAGGTCAGTGTTGGTGAGAGTGTGGCCTAGGAGTGGTTTGGAATGCAACCCCGAAGTTAGTCGGCACTCCATTCAGCTGTTCGGGTGGACAGACTGTATTCGCCCCCAGAGGCTCTCCTGAAAGCAGTACAGAGGGGGCCGCGCTGCAGCCGGCGAGAGGTGGTGAGTGGAGCGCGGAGTGCGGGCGACGCCGTTTTTTTGGCAGCGCCCCTCAGCAAAGGGGCGTCTGCCAAATCAGTGCACAGAGGCACCCGCGGTGGCTCTGGGGGGGGGCTGCATCTGGCACGCTGACACGGGAGGGATCGGACGATTTCACGGATTAAGGCATCACACGTTCTTCTTTTCTTGTTTCGTTCAGTTGCTCTGCCCCCCCCCCCTTTTTACGTGTGGGCAAGGCCAAACAGGAAAAGTGAAACTGCTCTGGGAAGAAGTCAGCAAGACTGGAGATAATGAGTCTGCTCACATTTTTTTGATGCCTGGTTATCCCTTATTGGTGGGAAGGCACTCCCCACAGAGTACCCTTATCAAAGAAAGCACCATCAGTTCAACATGTCTGCACAGAGCTGTAGTGTAAAAATCTGTGTACTTCTGAAGATGGGACACTCTGTGGGCTTTGCTGGTGTGTAACCTGTGTTAGGACCCAGGCTATTTTTATTGCATTGTCTTTTGGGACATTCTCTGGAACTTTCTGTAAAGTGACAGGAATGACAGGAAAAGAGTACACTCCACCATTGCTCACTTTACATTTTGTTAAAATAGATCTTTGACTTAACAGAAACTACTTTCATGTATTTCTGGATGATATCAAATGGTATGTTTAGGTTTGCATGCATTCCCTAGCCCCTCCCCACCCACCCACGGCAACCCACACAACATGTTTTTTTAATCGTGTTCTTGTGTATTTTTGGTTGTTTCCCATCTCAGAAGATCAATGAAAATGTGCTTTTGACAAGCACTGGAGGACCCTATCTTGTTTGCATGTCTTTAGGGGACTCTGGATCCTTCCCAGGGAGGGCACAAGGGAAACATTGTTATTTGGTTGTGCGAGGGGGGGGGATAGCGTTATTCCACAGGCTGCGATGCAGCACTTACTCTGTATGGTAGGAGAAGCACTTTTACTATACAGGGTTTCATGGAGCAGTTATTCTGTGAATTATGCGGCAAATGTTGTTTTACATGAGTGAAAACACTTATTCTTTGGGGTAGAGGGAGACACTCTTCTATGGAGTCTAGGAAAAAACAGGCTGCGTCCCAATTCAAATGAACAAGCAAAGTGTAAGTGAAGGAGTTCTCACTCCAAATAAAGTTTTATGCATGTCACGCAAGTACTTTATTGCTGACAGAGAATAATTTAAAAACTGGTATATCTGGGACAAACTCCATTTAGATCAACATCAGCACCAAGCTGCTGATAAATACACAAAAGTGAAACTGAAAGTGGGTTTTAAAACTGAATGTTGCAAGTCATGTCCTCATGCACAGTTTTTTTTTACAATTATTTTTAATTCACCATTTTTTTATAATCACTGCTTGAGAAATTGGGGGATGGCATGGGGATGGCTAACATACTCAATTTGCTAGATACAGGAGCAACAAAAAGCAAACTTAACATCTGGTCCCTTTTAAAGGAGAAAAACTTCACTTAATTGCATGACTCCAGCTCCCATCTATTTTCAGTCTTGCCATTTTGAAAATGTAACAATCTGTATTTTATATCCCTTACAATTGAAACTAGTGAGTCAGTTAGACACTGTAGAGAAAGGTAGAGGGCAGTTGCTGGAAAAAAGAGAAGGGAGAAAAGAACTTATTGGTATAAAACATTTCATTGTTAACAGATGGCACTTGGGAGCTAGATAGGTATGAGTATGAGTCTGAGTAGTTTGAGCCTGGACATCCAACCCCAAAGTAGATTTGCCAGTGTCTGTTTATGTGCAAGAAAAAGGGCATCAGAATCACATGACCCAATGTCATTTCTCTGATTGTAGACAAAAAAAATTGTCCACAGATTTAATCTTGTGGTGATAAATTAGGTTAGACATAAAGAATGTTGTTGTTTTTTGGGTGCTGAAACTGGATTAAAATATGCAGACTTCTCAGTCACCCAGACATCCTGAATTCTGGGATGACTAACCAACTTGCAGTCTACATTTATGTACACTTGGTCTAAGATGGCAGTGTGAGGCAAAAATGTGTTATTTTGAACTGGTAAACCTGCAAAACTAACTGAGCAATATCTGGCGCCATTTTAAGGAGAGTTGCTGAGCGCATGTGAGCAAAAATGCCATCTGAGACTTAGCCTCTCGGGATAGTTTCCCTGTTCCTCTCTCCTCTGTGATGGTCTCCTGCTAATGAGGGATGAGTGTTTTGTTGCCGGTGATTACCTCATCTCAGCAAATGATGCCTCCAGTCTATAACCATTTCTTGGAAAAGCGTTGATTTCCATCTGACAATTTTTTTCATATACAATAATCAAATTAATACAACAAGCAGTTCACTCATTAATGAACAATTATTTCTCTTTGATTAACTAACCAAGCGGAGTGTTATAGTAGTCTGAGGCTTGTGATAGGTGGTAAATGCAATCAGCCTTTTCCTTTCGGGGTAGTGCTTTTATATTACTGTGGCATGTACATGCCCATGAAATTACTTTGTACTGCTTGTATAGAACTGCAGAGACAGGAAGAATAGGAATCAGCCTTAATATTAGCATAATTGCTGCTGTAGGTTTTTAATCCCATTAGGTAGAGAGATTATTAATAAACATTGTGGTATTTGCATAATACCTGAGATTTATGGAAGAAGTGGAGACAGAAGCATGTTCAGTCATCCAGGGAGAGCAGGGTGGAAGGAAGAGCTAGTTAAACATAGACTATGGAAAGTTTTCTTTTCAACAGTAAGTCAACAGTGTGGGTCTAAAGTCACCCTGGGTGCCTCTTTGGATTTCTTAAATGTTGGGCTTTCCTGTGTGCAGCTGCTGTTCCACATTTGGGGCATGGTAATTGAATAAAGCTGTTGCTGTTTCTGAGTGGCTCACAGGTATTGGGGTAGTGAGAGTGGGTGGGAGGCACTGACATTTCCTTAGTTTTGCCCTTCCCTCTTCCCGCTGAGTTCTTTCTCTTGTTTTAAATTGTCCACACTCACAGCGCATGGAACAGTGGCATGGCCACAGCGATGGATGGTGAGAATCTTATAGGTCTTGCACCTGGAGCCTGTGTTGGGATTGTCAGGGCTACGATAGGTGCACAGGTTTTCTAGGAGGATCGCTGAGTAATCCACTCCTTAAAGGTAGACCCCAACGCGTCCACAAACCCCTTTCTGTTTCACCTTGAGTAGCAGTTATGAGGTGATACCTTCAGCTTTGAATCAGTTGTGTATTCTTAGAAGTCACATGATTTCACGTAAAGATCCACAAAGGCAGAGAAGGGTGCAAGAAGCTCAAGCCTGGACCCTGGGCACCAATTGATTGATTGCTGGCTGTGAACAGCAAAGCCTTAGGGCTGTGGTATCCCCCGCCCCCTTAGAGCATGGCGTTACTCATGTGCTTCTTGAGCTAGAGAGGACCTCACCGCCCATGGGTCTGTGCAAAGACAGGAACAGGTCCTTATGGCTGGGTTTTGTGCCAGTAGAAGGAGGCCCTCTGTGGTCACATGACCACGTGTAGCAGAGCTGAAGTAGTAGCTTGTGTGAGCCCTGCGTAAAAGCCTTAGGTAGCGGGTAGCAGGTAGCCGAGCGGTAGCAGCGGTTACGTCACTCCCTGAGAGACCTGGTTAACTAGCATTGTTGCCGATAGGCTTGGGGCAATTTGCCTTTAGCTCAACTGGGAACGACGCTGGCTGTAAGGGGTTGGCAGCAAGCAGTGAGAACCCCGGTTTGAAGCTCGCTCGCTCGCTGACCCCCGTAACATCTAATTAAACACAACGCAGTCTGACCATACCCGTTACACACGCATGTGAGGGAGATGAGTGAACACCTACGCATATTTACATCTGGAAGTATTGATTACAGAAGGGAATGTGTTAGGAAGGAAGAAAGAAAGACACATTTCCCGTCCTTCTATATTTGGGCTATGGGTTTTGATGTTCCCAGCAGTGATACAGTTTCTTTTTGATGATTACCATATACATGTTTATGTCAGATGCAGTATTACAGGAGAGAGTGAAGCCGTTCAGAGAAAGCCTGGGGGATAGTGGAGTGTGAACGGGTGTCAGTTCTCTGCAGCTGGGAAAAAAAGGTCTGCAGATTCAGAATTATCCATATCATTTTCTGAGTCAACGCTCGTGCAAGCACTCATTTGATATTCCGGCCGAGTCCCCCTTGTGTTTGTCTTGCCTAAAGAAAAGCGCAAGCAGAAGCAGGAATGAAATCCCGCTCTGAGATGGCAGAGGAGTCTCTTCCTCAGCGGTCTGATCTTACCCGTTAATAAAGACTCTGTATAATTAGGGTCCTGTGAGGATGCCGCTGATAGTTTTAATTACCACAGACAGACACTGCACACAGTCTTTTGATAACATAAGCACTCCGCTCCTGCTCAGAGCTCATTTTAATTGGGTCTGCAGACGTTGTCCTTTGAAAGCGGCGGTGGCTGTGGGAATGCTCCCGGGTCACGTTCCTTGCTGAGGACGGTGACAGAGCCTCCACAATGGCAGAGATCAAGCTTTGTTCCAGTAGTTCCGGTAGCTGTAACACTGCACAGTCATGGTAGAAACCTCTCTGCATGTAATCTTTTTGCCTGGCTGCTGCGGTCATCCCGTCACACTGCAGTTTCATGCACCTGAACCACGAAGGCTGCAGAAAACATTCAGCAGGAGAAATTCAGCGTTCAGCCGGAGGAATATAGCTGGAAATGGAGCAAGACCTCTGTGGGGAGATAGGGAGATGTGTTTTGTACAACACAGATCTGATACTCTGCATGCGAAGGGGATGGTCTTTCTGTGTACCGGGGGAATTATGTTTCATTACCTCTCTTCTAATTCATTACCCCCCTGCAAATCCTCTTACGAGTCCACTTCTGATGACAGATTGGATTAGGCTGTATGTTTGAATGCTGTTTTCGTTATCAGTCACTTTAACTTGAATGCGGTGCTGATTCGTCCCATCCCTTACCATCTCTAATCTGTTGACTCTCCTCACCAAATGGCCACAGGTTGATATTAGAGGAAGTACTCAAGTGGTAAATTGAGACTAATCAATTGTGGGACTGCGCCTCTATGTAACCTGCTCTTGAGTGCCTTGGGCTCCTTTCTGGTGGAACAGGCTCTTTTGTGTTTCTGTTTAAATTTACAAATGTCAGGCTGTACCTTGACTTGTTTTTTTTCCCCCTTTCTGCAGGTTGATGATTCCTCATAGGGAGCCCCCAGGGTTGCTTTCAAAATAGAATCTCAACGGCACGCGGACAACCTCCTCAGCGAGCTCCGCCTCCTGCCGGACAAGACCGCCCACAAGCTCCCTCTGTGCCTGCCAGGCACCAAGCCAAGCAACCTCGACAGGCCCCTTGGCCAATCGCTGGGGCAGGACAGCGCCGCCATGGACACAGAGTCCACCTACTCTGGGTACTCGTACTATTCGGGTCGCTCCAGGGGCTCCCACAGGCATGGGTAAGGGGGGCTGTCTCTGTCTCTTATCTCTGTCGGACCGGGGCTCTGGCTGAGGTTTGTCATTACCTGGCTGGTTTGACTGTGCTTAAGCCAAACGGCATGCTCAGAGTAGCACCACCCCTCTCTCCACTTGGCTGGAGCGTTGGTGTTCATCCCTCTCTGGCATGATTGCTAGTCCTCTATCTCCTCCATCTCTCTCTCTCTCTCTCTCTCACTGTCTCACCAGTTTGGCGCAATTTGTCTGTCGTTAGTGAAATTACAGTGTCAGACGTTCAGGAAAGGAGCAGGAACAGGTGCCGAAGTGACCAAGGCCACTGGCTCCATGTTTCTGCTGTTGGGAAGAGCTGGGTAGATGGACTGGCTCTCGGAGAACGCAGGATGACATGTAGTACTCATAACCCTCTTCTTCCTGTTGTGCAGGAGGAGGCTTGCTAGCTTAGAGATAATTCTGTCAATTTTCCACTGAGTGCAGGAACAACCATCTTTGATGTGCTGGCCTCTGTACCTGTCTGTTGCTGGCCTGCATATAATCATTGTGTCAGTCAGTGCCACAGCTGTTGAGAGGAAGAATTTGACAATGGATTGGTTGGTATTAGTTATTGACAGATTTCATGCCCAAATCAGCTTGTGACCTTTGTTCCTTTGGGCAATGTTTATTCTTGTCCTTTAGCCATGTAGGTTGGTCTCCAGCTTTTCTGCTATCGAAAAATCATCAGGAGTTGCAGAATTGACTTGTGGAGATGGTATTTCCATTTTCAAAAGGGAATTGAGCACAGTACAAAACATGGCATTCCAAACATCATGTTACTTACTGCATTTCATCCGTCTTAGTATGAGGTAAATATGAACTACTGTTCGTTAGTTTTATCCAGTAAAATAAGTGTGAAGGGTTCATATTGATTGACATTTAGGAAACTATGCAAGGAACTATGCACTAACTGTTACTCATGCAGTCTGTGTTTGTGGCTGGTACCCAAACCTCCTCAGCACTGATAATCATGTTCTTTCATGTGTGCATGCAAAAATGCTCTTAACTTTAATTTTCAAAATGGCTGATAGCTGGACCAGGGTCAAGAGGAAGTGGGTAGGCAGTCATGAGATGTCATCTCTGAAATATGAAAAAATAGTGGCCCTATAAAGATATGTGATAGCTATATCTTGATAGTTCTATTAACTCTCTCACAGAAAGGATGGATATCCATAAACTTATAGATACACTAGCAATGATTGACGTAAAACACACTTTTCATGTAGGCTGTTCATCTAGCTCTGAAATAAGCTTTAATCAATAACAAGTATTTTTCCAGCACAGGTGTCAAAGATGGTGTGTAGCTTTGCTATTCTGAGTTGTGTGTTATGTACTGCTGTTTGGGCTCTGCAAAGAGAAACCAAGCAAGCCTTGTCAGACTGCAGTTTTAAAAAGGGTAGTATGTTACTGACGCACAGCTCCCCTGATATTGCTAAGGCCATAGGCAAGGGTGTACGCTTTATCAGCTCGTCCCACTTTGCTTCCTCCCCCAGACCAGCTGCAGGAGGGCTGAACTCCTTCCTCCCCTGTCTGAGCTCTGGCACGCGGGTACATTCCCTCCTGTAGCTCTGCTTCTCTCGCACTTGCGCGCTCTCTCTCTCTCTCTCTCGCTCGCCCCTCCTGACCCCGCCCCCCTCCACTCAGTCATGCTGTTGTCACCAGGTTGTGTGGACGGATGTGGGGTGGAGGGCAGGAAGGGAAAGGGAGCATGTGGTGGGACAGGGTATGGGGGGCGGGTTGGGGGCGGCGTGCCTCACTCCTGCTCTCCTCTGACATTCCCTGGGGAAGGAATTCCCTGAGCCTCCCGGTGCGGACAGGCACACTTCACAGTGAGTGACAGAGGGGAAAGTGGCACGCTGCCTCTGTCAGCCGAAACCGCTCTGCTCTCCGCGCTTGCTGCTGGTCTAAGCCCTCTCACAACCTAACACTGCAGTAGACATAGAAACGCCATAGACTTTCCCAAACAAAAAGGAAAAAAAAATCAAGAAAGGGGAATTGCAAATCCTTGGCATCCATCCAGTATCTCTAGTGTGTCTCAGTCTAAGAACAATTGTGATTGTTTTGTTGGAATTTGGGGTACTTTTGTCAAGGCAGTCTGTGTATATCAGGATTACCATGCATGAAAATGCACCTTAAGAATTCATTGTGATTGCGTTTGTGGGGGAGAGCGAGAGCACGCCCATTCTCAGTGTCAGACTTTCCTGGAATGCACTGCTGTATCTTGTTTTACATGGAGAGCTTTTCAGTCAAGTCTTAGAACAGGTTTTCTTCATTTAACTACCCTTGCCCTGGCACACAGCAAATTAAGCACCACCCCAGGTTCTGCATAGAACAGAAGATGACAGACATGACTTATTTAGCCCCCAGTTCTGATTTACATAGAGACGTTGTACAATAATGCGCTTTTCATGCATTATGCTTTTATATGGAAGATGCATCTAAAATGTATGGAACAATAATTTATCTTCTTGACACTCACTTGGCATCCCAAGAGAGTTGCCTGGTCTAAGTTTATAGTGATGTCCTTGTGAATGTGTTTGAACTTGAGTTTCTCGCAGACACACGTCAACCTCTCTCTCCCTGTGAGCATGTTTTTTCCTGAATGTATGTGTTCTATAGTGCAGCGTTCTTAGGAGGGGTGTTTGAGGGGCAATTGAACAGTTATGGATGCAGATAGCAGGCTGCAAGCACTTTACGTGACGGTACATAAAATTATGCTTTGTATGCGTATCAAGCCATTTTGGGTGGATGGTTTTTAAGGCAGTGGTTTGCAAGGCAGAAATCTATTAACGACATGGGAGACAAGTTTACCCTCTATTATGCTGGTAGTTATTGAATTCTCACACCCACATCAGCTGTCACTTGTGTGGAAAATTAGGTTGTCGTATTTGTACAATCCCAATGTGTGTGGGGAATGAAACAAATTAAGAGGGTGCAACAAATCATTGTCCCTTTGGGAAGAGGAGTCCCAAAGCTATTCCCTCCACATAGTCAGAGCAGTGCTTCTGTATTGGTCCAGGCATGTCCGCCATATAACAAAGGATTTCTGTGGGCATTCCGGAATGTTCCACCAATACCGGGAGCAACTCGGGAGCTTCCATGCTCTCTGCTCACTCACCTCCATGTGTGGCACTTAGGATGGGACAGAGGCAGACCATAGTGAAGGTCCAATGTGTCTGTTTTCTGCTGTCTGAGGTGTCTGTTTTCTGCTGTGTGTCGCCTGACAGCAGCATTATCACAGAGGCCACTAAAGGTTTTAAACCCTGCAAACAAAGAGGGCGTATTACCACTTTTCACATGCTGAGCTCGCTTCCTCCTGCTGACCTTGTGTCAACACAGCTGATGTGAAGCACTGGGACTGGTGCAGAGAAAAGGCAGGACTCTCCTGGGTCCTCATGTGGGACGCATTCTCACCCTGCATTCAGGAAGCAGCTAACTGCCTCAGATTGTTTATAGTGTTTCCTTTCGTGATTACATGCTGCAGGATCTGTCCTAGGCCACTGTGGGATTCCTGCAGCCCAGAATATCAGACTGTCTGCCTGAAGTCTTTTGAAGTTTTGCGGTGCCAGCCTGTTTCTGGCTGGAGGAGTTTTATGTGGTGTTCAGAGCACTAGAGCCGTGATCACAGGGATATTGCTTGGATCCAAAGGCTAGGGTGGAATACATGTTTGACACGATTGGGAAGATGGTTCACTCATTCTGTGCTTTCAGTACACAGCAGACAGTAAAGTTTGCGCACATAACCTGAAAACGGGTCACTTGAGTTCTGTAAAATTATGGCTTTCAACAAAACAAAGCTTAAATAAGGAGCCAAAATCCAGAAGTCCATTTAAACACATTTTAGCTCTTACCAAATAGGACTTTTTTTTTTTTTTTTTACTGATGATAGCAACACTACATCCTCACAGTTATTTGTGGTTATGAGGCCGTTAAGTGGGGAGCAGTGGGCACTTGGCTCTCTGTGGTTCTGCACTTGGAGAGACGCCCGATTAGTCCCTCAAGGCATTTCCTGCTGATACTAAACTTTGAAATGACTCATTTTCCTCTCTCCCACAGAGGTGAGATTGCGGTTTGATATTTGCCTCTTGCTCCAGTTAAGTGTAATTTGTTTCTAATGGCACCTCTCAGCACGGTGGTCCATCTGTATGCAGCACCTCGGTCTCTCAGGTGTACACTTCAGCGGCAGCTGCACAAAATAGAAATACAGCTCCAACACTCACCTCCAGGTGCACCTATTGATAACAGCCACTGTGCCTTTATGTACAGGTGGGAAGCTTGTCCCTTTTCGTATGTCTCAAAATTAAATGCTGGAAAGACTTGCCGAATGGTAATGTGGGCAAAGCTTACCAGACTTCAGGTACTTGGGTGAGTACATTTAAGCCCCGCTATATTTGCATTTGGAGGAGACGCTTCAAGTCAGATTCTATTCATAAGTTGTATAAAACTGCTTTGGTATGCTAAAGGTTCTGTACAAAGATTTTAGCTAACCAAATACCATTACTGTGGAACTGAATGAGATCCTCCCTCAAGGAGGTAACTGCACAGTGAGGGACCTTTATGAATCCTACGCTCTTTAACACTACTCCACCTAGCACTCTTATCACTGCTCCACCCAGTGCTGTAGATACAGTGCCCTGCCTATTGCTCTCCCCCATGCTGTAGATACCGTGCCCTGCCTATTGCTCCACCCATTGCTCTACACATGGTACCCTGACCATTGCTCCACCGTGCCCTGTCCACTGCTCTGTCAGGCACAACTGAGTTATTCCCTTCATCAACCATCTCTGCTTTAGCTGTGTTCACTCACTCAGTCAGTCACAGGATACCCAGCCAATATCTTCTTCTCACACTTCCCTTAAAAGGATCGTCATCAACATTATCATCATAATATATTAACATAACAACATTATATTTATCATAATAACTGAAGTAATATTAGTAGGAATGAAGATTTTACTTATTTATTCATGGCTAACACAGGCATCACTGTACTTCTTCCTGTACAATTTGACAATGTTATGGACTAAATGGTTGCATTTATCCAGCTGATAATATTAATGCCGAGTACCCCTCCATACAGGGAAGAATTTGTTTTATGTTGCTGGGTTTTTACCTGAGTGCCCAGTAGCAGATTTTAATTTAACCTGAATATCTCAAAGTCATGAGTACACTACCTGAAATAAGTCTACACTACCCATTACTTCCCACTATTGTTCCTGTCCATCTGATCCGAACATGCTGTGGTGTAGCCATATTTCACTCTCTGAGGTCTGTAAGATGTGGCAAACATTTGATACTTCTCAGCACACAATTCAGGCTTTTGTGACTATTGTTTGTTCTGAAAATAGTTCTGTCCTGGGGAAGAAAATTAATTGGTAGGTCAGGAAATGTATGGTTTGTGTGAAAGTCCCTGCCCTAATGAGCTACTGGTTCACCTGAATGCCAGGATATCCTGGAAGGGGCCCTCATGTCATACTAAAACATGATGAATTGTATGGGACTGTACTGGAGAGAAAATGTCTTGTGGTTTTTGAGGGAATCGTGTTTATATTTAGACGTGTCATTTTGGACACACACAGTTATACTCCAGGGCTGTGCAGTGAATCTCAGACACAAAAGAGGGAAAAACTCAAACCATCATCTTTTCAACCTGCTCAGTCAAATCATTAAATTTTGGTACGGTCTGTGGAATTTACAGTAGTGTGGGCAGAGTGATCTCTCAGGTCATGTGCATTATTGTTGATCGGGTTGTCAGATGATAAACCTTTTTAGTGGATTATTTTTTCCATTAATTGAACAACTGAAAAAGTATTTTTTTATTATTATTTTAATGATAAAGTAATCAATTTCTGTGGACAAAGAGCACAGCTGTTTCTTTGTGAGGACCTGCAGCTAGGTGATCAGACTTCCATGTTTTGGACCACTGTAATAGAAACACTGTCAAATCATCCTGCTCTATTAGGGATGTAGAGGGTATAAAGGGAAATTTCTATGTAGTAGCTAATGTGCTTGTAGATTGCTATTCTTTATGTGAATGACTCCTGCTCACTAAGCCATTCAATACTGGGTAAATGTGTCATTGTAAATCCAGCTATATTTTTGATAAGGGTGAATACATATCAGGCAGAAGGCTTTAATATGAATATAAAAGGAATTAATACTGTTAATGCCTCCATAGTCGTATGTGTGCACAGTTAGAATGTAAGAGCTGTGAGGGCCAGTTGACAGCCTGAGGGAGCAAGGGGGAATCCCTATTGCACAAAAATCTCATTTGTTACAGTCTCGGAATTGTATTATGGCTTTACAAAATCCGTGTAACAAAGGGTAGACAATGTGAGTGTAAAAAACACTTTTTAATAAAATATATAGGGTTTATGAGGCAGCTCCTGTCTAAGAAATGAATTCTTCTGAAAGAAGATGCTTTTTGTTTTCCTCTGGGAATAGCATCTGTTAACGGAACGAAATGAAAGGAAGGATTTGCAGTTCCTGGCTATCTGGAGTGTTTGTTTGCATGTGATTCCTTTGCTCAAGGTGCTTTTCTCCCAGACGCCTCCCGCAGCGCTCCATAGTAAAAGCATTGATTCTGCTTCCACTCGACTCTTCTACTCCCAGCGCAGCGCCGTGTTGTCTCAGACTAATGATCTTCAGGGCTGATGACAGTACGGCGGTGGGGTTTGTGTGATGGCTGTGATGATGAAAACCCGAGATTAGTCAGAGAAGAGCTGGAGAGCTGTTTACAGCTGAGTGATCACCTCTGATTGTGTAAGGGCTGTGATACAACGGTAATGGGCAGAAAAAAATCGTATTTGAAATGTACGGTTAGTCTGCGTTCTGGATTTATTCGCTTGGGAGGAAGGTCAGCCCAAGGGTTCAGCTCTGTTAGTGTATGTGGTGGGGGAGGGGAAGGGGGGTTTGAAATGGGAATTGAGGGACGGACCTGTGCCATCTCACGGGGCACACCCATCAAATCTGCTACCATGGACGCACAGAGATTTACAAAGAGGTTTATGAGCGAACAGCTACGCCTGCCAGGGCAGAGTCAGCCAAAATTCCTCTGTATCTGGATCAGCTGGCCCCCGGGCTTCATAGCCAATGTGTGTGCGTCTGTGTGTTTGTTTCTCTTCATTCTCCGGCCAGATTCAGTTGTAGGTAACCCGGTCGATTACAGCTCGGGGGCCGAGTGGAACAACGGCTTGCTTTTCTGCATTTCTGTTACTTTTCTGCAGGTATATCTGATACTGGATCTGTTCTAGCAGCGTCAGAGGTCACCCACCTCTCATTCCACCCTCACTCTGCAGCTAACTGATAATACGACATGACAGCTGAGTGCTTACAGATTCCTTTTTTTTGGTGCACATATGCTATTTATAGTTGTCTGTGTGGAGGCTAACTTGGAATCTAATTAAATATGAAAAGTGGAGGAGATAAAATGCAATTGTTACCTCTCCTCAACATCATTGCTTGTACCCTGATGGTCTTCATAATTTGCTGCGAAAATAATTGTACTTAATTTGGCATGAATTAAATTGCAGGTACTTAGCAGTGCAATGTAGGTCAGCAATTATATGTTTGTATGCAATGTTGTAAATCAAAGTGTTTGGGAAAATGAAGGGTTTCATGTATGCAATTAACCACTTTAATGAATGAGGTTTCCCTGAATGCATGAAAATGCATGCTGCCCCTCCTTGCTAGCCAACAGAACCATGTCTTTTGCTTATGTATCCAACTACAAACCCTTTACCAGCACGTCTTGTAGAAAAGCTGCTTGAGTTGTCATCATGTGTGAGCATAGCTAGTGTAAAGGGAGCTCTTAGCATTCACTCTCAGGGAAGCATGACTCCTTGCAATACAGCTGTGGTATAACAATGTATTGCACTTTCCAAATGATGTTTTTATAGCTCTCCCCCCCCATGTTGTAATCCAGTAAAAAGCCAAGACCTTTCTTTTGTTGGAATGTTTATTCATTGGAGATGGATACAGTCCAAAGCTGGTTTCCCACTTTCAAATTTTAATGCATACCACTGCTCAGCCTGCTTTTGTCTGTGTACCATTTCAGAAAGCAAGCTGAGGGGTGCCAGCTCTGGGCCTGTTATGTGAAATACCTAGAGCTAGTGTAAACGTGAGAGAGCCACAGCCATGCTAACATTGAGAATAGCTGAATGCCAGCCTGTACGAACGCCCTATTTGTTAGTGTTTTGTTAATCCCTGTCAGCAGTTTGCTGTTTGAGGGGGAGAGAAAAGACGAAAAATCCTCACGGATTAGGGTCGTCAGAGCCGAGGACATAATCTAGTGTGTCCAGTTTGTTCCGGCCGTTCCGAGAGGGCGAAATAAAAAAAGGGATTTAAAATGCTGCCTAGGCGGCAACCATGATGATGAGCTGTTCCTCTCCATCTGTCTGAGCCTCACGATGACCGCACTCCCCTCACCTCTCGCCTGCGCCTCCGTGTTTTTCAGGGAGCGCAGCCGCGACCGCCACAAGTCCCGCAGCAAGGACAGCAGCCGCTCCGAGAAGTCGGTCACCATCAACGCGCCGCCCGCCGAGCCGCTCCTGGGGGACCAGTCCGCTCGCGGAGAGGAGGTTCAGGTATGACCCAGAACGGGAAACCTCCCCTGCGCAGCTGCGCGACTGCCCTGCCGTTCAGAGAGAACCTGGGAGAGGAGATCCAAATAGGTCACTGGGTCATCATTTTCTGTAGCACATTTTTTCTGTGCTCTCTCTCTCTTTCTCTTTCTCTTTCTCTGCCTGTTGTTTACTGGTGCAAACTTGCAGTGAATAACAAAGTATGTCCAGTTTTTGAGTGATTCATTCCAGCTAGTGCATGAGCCTGATGCATTTGTGGTTCAGTGGGAGAAATCTCCAGGTAACCTGTGTTACTGTCATGTACTTTTTGGATTTAGTTCATTGCTGCTTTGCACTGTTTACGGTGTAAGATATGCTATAGTAACTGAAAGATATAAAAAGGATATACTCAGAACTTTTGTGATGGTGCTTTAGGTAGTATAAGCTGTCAGTGTCATGTGATGTCTGGAAGTGATAATTGTCAGCATCTGAGGTAGATGTTTGAAGACATACAGTGCCTGGGGAAAGACTGAACAGGATCAGGAGCATGGCATAGGGTTACGATATGTCAGTGGGTTAGACCTATGCCTATACAGCCACACATTGTTAGGCTTTGAAGCCAACAAATTGGAGTGGGGCCTTTTGTGAAATAACCCAAATTCTCAAAATTCTGTTTGTATTTCACTGACACTAATACCCCTTTGAGAAGCGCTCACTTCCTGTGTTAAGGGAGAGGTCTTTGTCTGAGGGCTTAAGAGGTACTCAGCACTAATTTGTCAATCCGTGGCCTTATTGGAGGGAGCCCTGCAGGGGGAGAGAGAGGGGGGAACAAGTGTGCACCTGTGGGAGTCACGTGACCTCTCAGCTGACGCTAATAACACAATCACATTACATCTGCCGGTGTCCGGCCCCTGTGGTGTACCTGAGACCAGGTGTGCTGTTGGTCAGTGTCATCACCTTATTGAAGTAACATCTCTGTGGTTGACATTGCTGGGGGTGTGGACGACTCCAGCTTGGCTTACTCAACTGCAGGACATCTGTTGGTACTAGTCAGACCTGCAGCTGGGCGTCTTGTACATGTAGCTTGCCTGAATGAATGGGGTCTGGTTAACCTGAGGTATCTGTACAGTGTGGATCATTCTGACTGTCCTGTTTGACCATGGCACCAATTGAACTACCTGGTAATCACTAGCTTAGCTGAGGACAGGTGTGCTCCAACCCTGGGTGTGCTACCAGCTCACCACAGGAGGTCCACTGGGCCACACCCACCAGGGTTCAGTAATAAAGTCTCAGTTATGACATCATTTAGTCAGCTGAGACATGGAAAGAACCTGTAGTGCAGTAGATTGGGTCAGAGCTGCTCTTATCAGTTTATATAATGTATAAATTTATTTATAGGATAGCATAAAGCTATTGCCTTGCATAGCAGTGTCATGGTGAATTAAGTAGTCAGCCCTTCTGTCAAATAATGATAGCTGAAAATCTCTTCTGCTTCTGCTCTGCTTCTTAGTAACCACCTAGTAGTAGCTCATGAACCGCTTTAAGCCTTCATTCGGCATGTGATTCGTTCCTGTTTGTTTGAGGGAGAGAGTGGTAGATTGGGGGCCCCATGTCCCTCTGTAAGCTCCACAGACCAGCCAATCAGTGTGGAATTCCTGAATTTCTTGTTCTCTGTGTGCTTGCAAACTCATGGTTCACAATTTTGGGAAGATCAACAGTTAGTTTACCCTTCATGTTTAATTTTGCCTTCCTTTTTTCAGTGAGGGTATTCCCTGTGATGGCTGTTGTTTTAAGGGTCAATAATTTATTCGGCTGAATGTTTGTCTTGGGTTTCGTATTTTTTTTTTTTTTTGCCTCACACACGTGTTAATCATGTCATTTTATTGGACCCTTATCACAGCTGGATTACTACAAGAGCATGGCATCCTGTATCATTAAAGTGGGATGAACGTAGTCACGCACACACACACACACACACACACACGCACACCCACACCAGCAGACACCAGACATGCATCAATTATTGTTGCAGGGGTGATGCAGAAAAAGCAGAATTTCCAAACATGTTTGTGCTTACTGTTGATGGAGAAAATGGCCCATCACACACACACACACACACACACACACACACACACACACACACACACACACACACACACACACACACCTAAATCAAATGCCCACTGATGCTGCAGACAGGCATGTGTGTTGGAGTGCTGGCTCGTCTGTTTGCTTGTTTGTCTCTCTTGTATGGGGGTGGGTGTTCCCAGGTATAGGGGCTGCGTGGGGTGGGTATGCATTTTCTAGACAAGCCGTGACATCTCTGTAAAGGTGTTTCACGTTCCTCAGCCAAACATCAGTATCAGGAACGCATGTGTATGTGTTTTTTGAAGCAGAGCTGGAAGGTTTTATTTCAGCAGTTATGCCATTTCAGTAGCAGGGAAAGGCCCCCAGCAATGAGAATGTGCAAACTTTTAAATCTGTTCAGTCAGTGAGTATTTTTACCTCATCATCAATGAAAAGTCATTCCATTTTGTGACAAATGCAATGTAATACGTTATTCTGATGTAAGAATTTGTAATTTGATGCTTGTAAAAGGCACATGCATAGCCAGCTTGCTGGGCCTAGGGAATGCACACTCATTAGTATAATGTACCATGAAATGGCATGTCAGAGAAAGATGACATTTATATTCCTGTGTGTTCACGCATTCTTGTGAAATTACTACAAAATCTGTTGACTGCAGGGGTTAATTTTAAAAAGCATGCATGAGGTCGTCAGAGAGCTGGTTATCAGTAATTCCACGCAGCAGTCACTGCTACAGATCAGAGTTTTCAGTTTGTCTGGGTAGAGGTGCTTCTTACAAATGTAGGCAAATCTGACTTATACCAAGTGGAAGCCTGTTTTGTCAGGCAGAGTTGACTTCTACACATTGGAGTTGTGGTTTTTCAGGCCAGAGATGACATCTGTACATTGCGGTTGTGGTGTTCCTGGGTAGACTTCATATGCACACCTCTTGTTGTGGTTTGCTAGCCTCTGTGGTGATGTACAGACACAAAGAAGGGTGGGAGGTTGCACAGAGATGGCACAGGTTGTTTCACAGCTCCCTGTCCAGCGGAGACCTACAGATGGCAGGAAGACTTGGGAGGGAGGGGCCTTTTGTTTACTCTCTGTTCACCCACAGCGAGATCAAATTGGTCCGTAGTGATATTACAATGGTCAGAAAAAAAGAAATGAGAGTCCAGGCAGTCAGTTGATGTCATTCAGGCACAAATAAAAGAAAGAATCCAAATGTAATAATGGTGTGATATTAGCCCAGCCAAGCCAAGACAAAGAAGCTCTGCAGCCTTGATCCGTCCCTTATTTGAGTCAAAGCGCATTGGATAAACAGATTCCCGTTGTCTGCTTAGAGTCAGCCGGGGGTTTTATTTTTTCGCGTGGTGCAGTGTGGCTGATATAATAGGCTCATTGGGAATGCATTTGGTCCACCAGAGCAGCACGCCGCCAATCTGACATCAAAACGTCTCTCGGCGAGAGCAGCAGAGCCTTGCATAGAGCTGGCTTTGAACCCGGCTCTGTGTAGCCCTGCGCTGGAGCTCATAATCATCGCTGTTCTCTTACAAGTAAACTGTTTCCTCCAAGCAGTTTAAAAGCAAATGTGAAACGAGGGGAGTCTGTGCTTTGCTGCTGCTTTTTTTTTGTTTTGTTTTGTTTTTTTCCTCATACCCTTCAGTACAATGTTGAGGCTTGGGTTTTGAATAATTCTGTGGTGAATTTTCTTTCCTGAGCTCCTCGTTCCTACATGTATGTACTGTACTGAGTTCTCCGAATCATGCCATTTGCCAGTCTTCGTACACCTTGCACAGTTGTTCACCTTTTGTGTACATGTACCATGTACTGTGAACCAATTAAATTTGATTGGGGTTCCTGGTGGTGCTTGTCCACTACTGTAGAGAATGCAGGTCTGTTGTCCCAGCCACCAGGGTTTCCAACCCAGGGCTTGTGTTCGCTACAGAGCAGACCTCTGCTAATCAGGATCCCTGAGTGTGCTGTTGTAGCAGGGCTGGCCTCCTCTTGTTGCTCAGTTTCTCTCCACCAAGAGGGATCATGAGAATGGCTCCAGGTCATCTCAGACATGGCCGCTGTGTTTGTTTGCTGTCCGGCCATATTCACAGTTAAACATCTCTCCTCATCATCAGCATCATCCCTAGGGGAGTCCATGTGATTAGAGCTCACAGTGCAATGCAGCCCGAGAATCCCCACCTGACACCGCGTGTTCAGTGGCACTGAGAGAGTATGGCAGGTTTTTATAATGCTGAAAACACATTTTGCTGCTGACGCGTAATGCTGCATGTGGGGACAGAGGGAAAGCAGTGGGAGGGTTTTAGGCTTTTACATCGTGCATGCTGGGAGGGTTCTCTGGGAGGTGGTCTCCTGAAGACCAGGAATCAGCCAGGCACAAATCAGTGACTTGTACTGGAAGTACATATCCAGTAATATTTCAGGCTAAACAACAGTCAGCAGCATCCACAGGTCCATTTCACCTCCAGTTAGCTATAAAAAGCTGGCCTGTCGTAAACTAACTGGCAACATGTTTTCTTGCATTTCTGTCTTAATGTCTGAGTGCATGAGTGGTACCAAGGAGAGCTTTGATAAGGTTTTTTCCACATCATAAACACTGCACCCTGGATCAGTGCTATTGCTGAGCTAGCTGGGTGAATGCAGCAATGGTCTCTCATAGTTCTGCATTCTTCCATAGAAAATGGCCTGTGGTTTTCCGTGCTTCCTCTGAATTTTGTGGCGTGATCGTAACCTAAATTAATCATCATCAACTCTCATGGTTGTCAAGGTAAAGTCGGGTAACTGTTGGCAGCACAAGAATAGAGAGGCAGCTGGGTATCTCCTGTGTGCTCTGAGGACTGCAGACTCCAGGCTGGCCAATTACTCTCCTTTCTGTACACTGTGCTCTTTTGATTGAGCTCGTTTGGTGGAAAGAAGGGAAAAGTGATAATCACTGGAGTGGCCGGCGTAAGACAAAGAAGTTGCCGGGGGGTGTTGAGATAGAAGATTTAGGGTGGAGCGGGCAGCAGTGCCCCTCGGCCTAGCGAAAAATGGGTGGTGAGCAGATGCCTGCCCGTACATAATTGGCTTATTATTTTGTTTGCCCTCTCTCTCAATGGGGCACATCTGTTTGTTTAATGGAGCTTTAGCCCAGATACTCGCCGCCGCCCTCCCCCACCCCCCGTCTCCTCACCACTTTACTACGCAAGTCATCCCACGTGACCCCCCTTCCAATGCCTTACATAAAACATCCACATAGAATTTCTCCTTAAGTAGTCTTGGACGCTTTGTGTGTGGGGAAAGGGGGAAGAGGAAGCCCTAATAAGAAGGATATACAAGGAGAAAAGAATCGGTGGCCACACTTGCGCTTGTTTGGTGTATATTGTGCTCTTCTTATTGCCTGCCTCTGAAAGACAAACAAGAGTTTTCAGCGGGATCCCTCCTCTCCAAAGTCCCATTGGTTATGCAGTCCTCGAACACTCTGCCTTGTCAGCACCAGGTAAGCTAGCTACAGCGAGACTGGCCCATCATGGGATCAGTTAGTAAGACTAAAATCTCTCGGCTGGGCTCCCAAACGTGCCATGTTGTGCAGTGACATTAAGGGCCATCCCTGTCTGAATGGTACCGGCGTATTTCTACAGAGTGTCCCTGTGTGGTTCATTGCACGGATTTGCGTTTTGCGTAAACCGCAGGGAGTGTGTGGGCCAGCAGAATAACAGACCCACACGCATGACATTTGCTTTGCTGGAGATGTAGCATTTGGTGCCTGTGTGTAGAGTGGCAGTATTTCAGCGATCGAAAGTGTGTGCAGGAGTAAATTGCTCTTGAATGACAGCTATGTCAGCTATGCCTGGCTTTGTGGGGACATAAAGTGTTTAAAGTGCAGCCTGCACTTGAAAGCATTCCAGAGTGGCTCTTGGAAGACGGAGAGCTCATTATCTGTATAATGGTGCAAAGAGATGCGGTGTGACAACAGTCAAAGCCTCTGTGCACACACGTGCTCTGTCTCTCTCTCTCCCTTTCTGTCTGTCCCTGTCCCTCTCTGTCGTGATCTCACCTGCTGGGGTTTCAGCTCTGGGCTTTCTCTTGTCCTTGCGTCCTTCACAACTGGAGTGAAGCAGTGAGAGCCGTCTGCCCCTCACACTGCCTAGCTCTATACTGGCCACGCGTCCAACAAAGCTTTCCATTCAACGGCTGTTCCTCACCCATAAGAATAGGAATGCACTTTGTTTAAGTGCCTTTCCCATACTCGGGGCAATGTGCAATATGGGGAAAAATACATTGACAAAATTTATAAATAATGAATGCAATAAGAGTACATAAAGCAAGAAATTCCCTTGCCAAATCCCTAGTGGAAAATGTCAGAGCACATTGTCCAGAATTTGTTTTTGCATCCTATTCCATATGATCAAAAATTGTACTAGTTAAAAAATTTAGCATGCCATACTGCACGTGTACAGGAATTCATCTATACCATGTAATACAAATTCAAGAATGCAGGTGTGCCGTATTTCGCATATTCAGTGAATATCATCTGAATGGGATGGAAAAGGGCTGATGAGCGCAGTGTTGCAAGGATGTAAAAATGACTCCTTCACACTAAAGAGCACAATCCAGTAGGTCACCTTAGCACTGTGTCCTCTTGTGTCATTGTTCTGTCTTATCTGCTACATCTCCCTCTCACCATTCCTCATAAATACCTGTCTCTGCCCTGCCTCCTCACTGTTTCAAGTCTGTTTCCCCTCTGTTTGTCTGACTCCTGCAGGTTTTGACTCCCATAGACTGTTCCATGTATTATATTTATGCTGCATTTGGTATTTTCCATCTTTCCTGTGTACTCCCCTCTCCCCAGTTGTCCAGGTAAAGGCTCCTCTCCACTTATCATTTGTTGTCCGTTTCTGCTGCTTTAAGATGGGGTAGCTCCAGATGGGCTGCGATCCAATTGGTTTTCCAGCTTCAGGCCAGTGCTCTCCACTTTGGGGAGAGAGGTTAAATCAGCTCAGCTAAACCTGTTACAGTTTGAGCCCAGAGGGAGAACCTGCAGACCCCACAACGTCCCAGTGCTGAAACACTAGTCTGAGGCATTGATTCACAGTCTTAAGATTATTGCTTGTCCTGGTCAAATTAACATAAATGGTTGCTGTCATGTCGTTTTTGTTGGTTACTTAACAGGCCTCAGCACGTCTGAGGTTCTTTGAGGTCGAGGGAGGAGTGATGTAGTGCATAATTATTATTGCTTTATCTGACAGATGGACTAAATGGGGATGTCCTTAACCGAGGTCCTTATAGAGCAGTAGAAATTGCATTACAGAATACAAATAAATACCATGAAAAGGCAACATGGAGCCATCGTATGCGTTAACACAAATCCCTAAGTAACCCCAATAAAATGCAATTGCTTTGCTCACTGCCCTGTGTGTGTTGGAGCGCTGGCTGAGGGAGGACACTGATCTGTGTGTGCGGTAAAGAGCCACTAGCAGACAGTAGAGCGGTGTGTGCAGTAAGGAGCTACAGACAGACTGCAGAGCTGTACTCCACTTGCATGTTCAGCCTCATTTGCTCTGAGCTGTGTGTCTGCTGGAGCGGGGAGTGAGGTGTGAAGCATTTCCCTCTTCCCGATCCCTCCTAAATTTCGGTACTGGCATTGGCTGGCTATTCCTCCCTTGCCATCCCTTTACTCCATGTTTTAACTCTCTGTAACCTGAGGGAAATTCTGAATGCCTGCAGTAGGATTTAACGCTCACAGCGCTTCTTGACACCGCGGTCTTTGAATAACATGGTATCAGATGTTATGTAATGAGCAATGCGGTATCGGATGTTGTGTTAAGCGAGTCCCGGCCCTTTTTCGCACATGGCCCTGCAGGAGAGGCGAGGATCTGAGGCCGGGTCTCTCCCGGGAGGACGGGCAGGATGTGTTCAGATGCCCCGCTCTTCCGGGCTCCGGTGTCCCCGCGTGCGATCATGCATTAGGCCTGGAGCCCGGCTCCGTCTCTCGGCATTCCCGCCCGGATCCCCCATAGTCTGCAGGCCGCATCTGCCACCGCTCCAGGCGGAAGGCCCGTCTGGGCCCCCGCTTACAAACAAACAGACCGACAGGAAACCGTGTACTGAGAGCCTCTGCAATCTGTGCCTTCATTTGGATCAAGGCCCCGGCATGCAGAGATAATAACCATAATTACTTTCATATCATCATAAATAATATGAAGCCCCATCTCTTGTCATGGCACAGGCCAAAATTGCTCACTGAACAGACCGTTTCTGTACTGAAATGCACACAGATGCACTTCCACAAACACACACACACACACACACACACACACAAACGGGACGATCATGCAGGCTGAGATCAGCCAGTACGAAGCATGTAGCTCTCGGCTTCCTAGTCCCCTTTCATAGGGGGGAAGATGGTGATGACAGTGAGTTTGGCAGCTGTGCACCTGCACTGTGATTGAAGCGATGATGGCCCGGACTTGTGAAATGGGCGACAGGCCTTCTATTTCAATCGCACCCGCCCCGTGGTAACTGCACCCCTGGGGGACTCGGAAATACCATCACTGACACCAGCGCTATTCAGGTCTGATGCTGACTGACGTGAGATCTGTAAAGAGGCCAGTGCAGTGTATTGCATCCCTGGCATTGTCAGCCCCCCCTTCTTCCAGATCTTTTTCTTGTTCTTTTTTTTTTGTCCGTCAGTCTGCTTAGATTTCACAGGATTACCCTCTGAGGAAAAATGTGAGAGCCAGGAGGGAACAGGCCACACCCCAGTATCATGTGACAGGGGAGTGCTCTTACTGCAGATGTGGGTGCATGTGCATGTGTCTGGGAGAGAGAAAGAGGCTGATGGTAAGGTGGTCCTTTGGTAGCTTTGAAAGCAGGTAGTCAGGTATGCTGTGCATACATTTCATGGATTTTCACAGTCATCTGCTGCACTGTGCTGACCGCCATGGAGCCAATGCCTCATTCACACATTCTTTCTAATGGCTTACTTTCAGTTCAAGTCAGTCAGTCCTTGTAATTTTGATAAACAACCCTGTAAAAACACTGGTTTAGATATTTCATATTCCAAAAAATTCCCTTAAGACCCAGGGTTTCTTCAGTGAAGACACACAAGTCCTTTGATATTCTTCCATTGTACACATTTGCTACTGGAATGTAATTTCCCAGAAGGGGAGCAAAAAAATGGTGATGAATAGATACAGGAAAAAAGTTAGACAGCTTTCCACATGCTGGCTGGGGAGAGGTGACAAGTCTCACTGTGCGAGCTGCCCCTGGCCAAACTGGCTTGGCTTTGAGTTTGACACAGCTAAAATATGACATCATTCAGTGCAGACAAGCTACAATAATGTCCCCTTGGCTGGAAATATGCAGTGAGTTTGAATGGATATTTACATACATTCTATGAAGTTATCAAACCCTCAATTAGAAAAAAAGTGTGCTTGCGGTTGAGTCTCAGTAAATAGCATGTCTTTATGAATTTTTTTAATATCCTGGTGAGGATTGTTCGTGTTAACCATCAGATATTCTCAAAAGGTAGCAACATGATAGTTAAGATTATTTCTATGTTGTTCTGAATACAGCAAAGTGGTGCTTTATATTGATACACTGAGAAGAGAGCGCAGTTCTATTAGTGGATGGGTCATTGGTTGGTACGTATAGTACACAAGTGCAATGACTGGCCACATTCGGGTGTCAACGTAGAGCTGTTCAGAATGTCCATTAGCATTTTGTTGAATTTCTGCAGGTATTTCTGACCTTGAATCAAGTCCAGGAGCATCACAGGTTAACCACCCCTCCCTCAACACCCACACACCAGCTGTTAATACAGAGCAAAAGAGTTGTGCCTGGAAATTTCAAAATGTTTTGGTCAGTGTGGTGTGGCAAGTGTCTATATGGAAGACAGCTTTAAAACTAAGCAAATTAGGGAACTGAAGGGAGCTAAGGCATTGTGGTACTGTTTGTCTGCATCATTTTGAATTCTGAGGCGTGTTTCTCCTTTAGTGGCTTCTGATGCTCTGGTCTAGTTGTAAATATTCCCAGCCAAGTTGATACCAGTGCAATTGTTTGTATTAATCAATTGTATTTGTATAATTCTTGAGAACAATGTTTGACACAGAAATTGATTGATTTAGCTTTTCCTGACTGAGGATATAAACTACCCATGTTCAGCCGCACCGTGTGTTCCAGCACCTGCCTGCTAGCCCTTTGAATAGCTGTTGAAATCAGCGCCTTCACCTTTGTGAAGCCAGTTATGTAGGACCTGTTTGTGCTCTCACAGTTACGAAAACATTAGTTATGACAAGTTGCTTCTGGATAGTAATAGAAAAAGATCAAATATATTTTCTTTTAGTTCAGTCTACCAAAAGTAAAGACCATTCTGTGCTCTGTTAATTTGTTAAATGCATGTTCCATTGTGTGTGAAAGAGAACATTCACATTCCTCGACCCACAAGGTCATGTTAAACACGCTCTCTTCCACTTGGCCCACATTTTTCCACACCTGCTGTCTTATCAGGAACTGTGAGAGCTGTGAGAGACCAGCCCTGGCCCAGGCCCAGGTGTACCTGAGGCAGTGTAAACGCGACAAAAACCGTGGGCACATTGTGGCACAGCTCCAGTGCTAGTGTAAACACAATCTTACCAGGCAGGGATGCATGATGGGATACTGAATATCACAGAGGCATTGATGGAAGTTTTCATGTTTAAAAAGCAGAATTCACAGCTTTCTTTGAACCATCTTACTCACCTGAGTCTCTTTCCAGTTTCAAAAGCAACAGTATGGTACATTGTCATCTCAGTTTTTATTGAATGATGGCATTCTTTGTTTTCTTTGTGTGCTTGTGTTTATGGACTGCTTTGTAATGTCTATGCACTTAAGGGGCTTTAATATAGAGAGTCTGCTAGTCTTCGGAGACTGTATCCAATGAATATGAAGTTAATCTTGGGAGATTGAAGCACTTCACGTAATTGAAAACACTCAGATGTAAAGAGGTTTAATTAAGTAGCTGTGTATAGAATTGACAGCCCCCCAGACAGCATGAAGTACTGGAGAAACTAGATACATTTCCACTTTGCTGAAAGGCTTTGTACACACTTCTTTATCGATCCAAATTCACTCTTTCATACCTTTTTCCTCATTAATATGGCATTGTCCGCACTCAATGCAACATAAAACCTGGGTTAAGTTACCCTTGCTCAGAGCTAGCATCAAAGAGACCTGTTAATAATGCCATGTTAATGCTTTTAGCAGAGCTTTTTTACTATGATGTGTTCTCTAGGGTGAATACACTGTTATTTGAGACATGTAGCTTTAGAGACTGCACTATTAACATGTCAGCATATGTACCAGGTCTGCACAGTAGCATAGTAACATGGTAATAATTCTGAGCTCAACATGGTAACAGAGACAATGGACAGCACCCTATCTCTCTCTTCTCTTTCCACCGTAGCTCTCTAATGGGGACCAAAGGCCTCCATCACTGAGTTTCTGTCAGATTATGGATCCTTCTGTTTTTTTAATTACAGAGAGAGGACAACACTACTATGACAAAGCACAGTCTTTGTTTGCCCACCTTGTTGCAATAGGATGCAGTATAACAGGGCAGGCCACAGTGTAGGTGGCAAGTTGAGCTGTGCTCTTGAATGGGACTTTCCGTCTGGCCTCATGTCGGTGTTCTGAATTAAAGGAAGAGGAGGAGGGTGGAGGGTCCAGACCCTGGAAGTGCAGGAATTTCACATACGCCTTTACGTGTTATTCTTTTAGCCATTGTCTTGTAGTTCCGAGGTGTGTCCGAGTGTGGAGGCGTGTTGGCCCCAGAGAGAAAAACGTCATAAATAGAAATAAAGCAAAATCAGCCATCCCTGATATCATCTGCAGGTCATTTTCACTCCTCAGTCCTGTTAATAGGACTGAGCTGTAGGCCTAATTCAGAGTGACTTCTCTTCTGCCCAGTGCGAAGGGTTAAGAAGACAGAAGAGTTTGGTTGATTCCAGGGTACTGTTTAAGGATTGGTGGGATGCCTGTCTGGTGTAAGAATAGGGCTTCTGTTCTCTCTTCACCTAACTTCTCACATTCTTGCAAATATGTGTTTCAGGCGTAGACATCACTAATTGTGCAGGGTTATTTAAACCTCCCATGCTGCGTTGTGTGCATCTGTTAAACGTTTAATGGGAGCGTGATAGTTTAATTTGACAATGCTCCCGACGTGTTCCGCAGGGGAGGCATGTGTGGAATGCCTCTTATATGAATCAGCTTTTATCTTCATCTCTGTTGACGTTCTCGCTCTCTCAGCCTGGAGTGGAGGAGACTTCTGAAGCGCTCCTTCCAGTTACGTGCTGCCTTACGTGCGAGCGGTCGCTACGTGCCGTTCGTCTTTCTTCCCGGGCCCCGAGGCGGGTGGTGAGCAGCCCTGCCCCAGGTGGGCGGTGAAGCTTCACCTGCCCAGCTCCTCAGGTTCCACTCCTCCGGGAATCCTGTCAGTCTGTCCTCCTCTTAAAGGTCGTAGGGCTTGTTTATTTAGGTTTTAAGTGAGCTTAATGATGATGTAGCTCCTGCCTGGCACCCTGAGGCTCCCTCCCACGCTCCCGAGGGAGAGATGTGTGTGTGATGGGGGGTCTGGGCGGACGTGGGAGATCTGGTTGGGACTTCAGCAGCAGCAGGCCCTCGGTGATGCTGCCTTGATACAGGGTGCTTTGTCATACAGTTACCAGTCAACAGTTTGAACACATATTTTGATCTAGAGACTTATTGTTAAATGCTTGAAATTTGTTTCTTAAACAAATGTATGTAGTGAAGTTGATGCCTATGTATGAATTTCTTTGCGCAAAAAAATTAATCTTGAAAAATATTTTTTGGCTGCTTTGAAGAATCTAAAATATAGGATTTTGATTTGTTTGACCCTTTTTTGGTCACTGCATAATTCCATTTGCGTTATTTCATAGTTTTGATGTCTTTACTATTCTAAAATGTGGAAAATATTAAAATTAAAAAGGGAAAAACCCTTCTGTGAATAGGTGTGTCCAGACTTGTGACTGGTTCTGTACTTGGCATGGCACTGTGAACACTCGCCTGTCTCAGGTAGAGAGGTGCAGAAATCAACACCGCTCTGTTAAACAGCAGATAGTCCGTGTTAAAGCCATTTTATTTGACAGTTAGTGATTTACAAGGCGTGTCTGGTTTTTGGAGTGATTTTGTTGCACCAGTTATGGCATCCATGAACAGTGAAGTTTTGAACAGAGAACTGTTTTTACGACGTCACCTGTTGAAGACGATACTCGGCAGTGCCCCCCCCGTAACCTGAAGCCGTGACCTCCTGACCCCATGACCTGATTGGTCAGTGCTCCTGAGTGATTTATTGCTTCCACACAGTGAGTCCTGAGTGAGGGTAATTTGATTGGAGGGAGGAGATGGGTTACCACAGTGCTGCAGGGCAGTGTCCTGTTCTGTGTTTATAGCCATCACATCTCTCACCCTCCTGACGTGAGACCAGGATATTTCACTCCTTATCTCCCTGAGGACTTTTTTTTTTTTCATCAGATTTGTTGGATTTACCCACTGTTGCTTTCACCTCTCCAGTGCTCCAGTGACAGACAATGAAAATGGTCTGCCTTGGTAAAGCTCTCCCACGCTGGTAAGGTTTTGAGCTTTGGGCTGTGAATGCCAGAACAAAGTGGCCAGTAAGCCATGGGAGGTGGAGCTGAGAGAGGGTCTGAAGCAAGGAGCTGTTCCTCTCGGACAGTGCAGACAGCAGCCTCAGCATGAGCTATGTTCGCCTGAGGTTGTCTGAGTCATGAGAGGAACAGGCCAGGGATGTCCTCAGCACAGCAAGGGAGGAGAGCAAGGTACCAGACTTAATCATGGTCTGAGCCGTACGCTGCAGGCTAAGAGAAAACATAACTAGCCAGGTGTTTTTTTCACGGTGTGCAGTTTTACTCTTTCTGCAGAAGGTGAGTGTAGGGAACTGGGTAAACTGCACTGAGGGTGTCATTTCTGCAGAATGGCCAGAAAGCGGCTCTTCCAGCCCTAGCTTACAGGTGGAACTCTCCTGATACATTTCACTTACCTGCTCTTCACTGACCTGCCTTGGCTTTACAGGATGTGTGCACTTTTAACGGAACCCATTTCAGTTTCAACTGATGGAGTCTCACCTACCGACAGCTGTTGCTGCTGTCACAACCTGTTGAGTTTGAGTAGTTATTCACTAGTTTAGGATGGAAGAAACATTAATGCTTTGCTTTTTTTCCTCCTGTTTTAGGGGAATAGTTGACAGGTGCCAAATATACATGGATGATGATAAAATGTTAACAAGGCCATGCTGCCTCAGCAGGAGAAAGCACTTGGTATTCAACATAGGGCAAACATTCCTACTTCTGCTTGAGTTACTTGGATTCTGGGTCAGCCTGTTATCGTATGAGGGTTCTGGGTTAATTCCCTGTGGAAACACCTATGGCTTGGTTCAGATTTAACTGGCCTACAGCTAAGGCATGTCAGTGGACTGCAGCTGCTGAGAAGGGCATGGCAGGGGGTGAAGGGCTGCTCCCAGGGGCAGCTGAGAAGAGGCCACTCTCACTCTCCATGTGTCATATGACACGACTGTTGGAGAGGGATCAGTGGAAAAAAACTCACAGTAGCTGCTTTTTTTTGCAGTCAGGTGTCAGCTGCATTCCCTCCATAAATTAGCACTCAGGTATTATGGAATTTGATTATTCTTTGGCATTGATGAGATCCTTATGTTAGCAGTGTGTGTGTGTAGCTGTATCTTCATTTCTTTCCTATTTTATGTGATACATTTGATAAATAAACACAGCCCATAAAAGAATGGGCTTTTGTTATGAAATGGTGCTTGCCCAATTACAGCGGATCTGGTCTGGTTCCGGCCTAGATAGTGTGTCACCACGGGCTCAGGCCTCCGTTGTTCTGCCTCCCCCTGCTTCCCGTGCGCATCCCGCCCCCGGGCAGAACAAAGAGGTCACTCTCTCCGTGGGTCTCCCAGAGCTGTCAGTGACACGGTGAGGGAAGTGGCCCGTTTTTTTCACATAATTCCATTTATAAAGCTGTGATTGTGACGGTAGTTTTTTCAGTTTGCAGAAGGCGGTCTTATGTCTGTAACAATGTGTTTTGAAATGGACGCCCAACTTTCCGCCCTCGTCCCGTCGGCCCCCGTCGCATTCACTAACAGCAGTCACCGCTCGCTTGCCCTCGGCTTTGCAGAGCAGGAGGGGTCAACGGCTCGCTAAAGGGGGGGCTGCGGCGGGGCTTGTTATGACTGCTTTGTTTAAGTGTTATCTTTATTATTTTAGGAGCCTTCACTTTGGACAGGCAGGCTTTTTATCCGTACATCTCTCCACACGCAGACGTCAGCGCGTTTTAATGCCTGTGTTGGCAGTTTCTTTCTTTCCTCTCTTTCTGGTTCCCTCTCTCCTCCCTCCCTTCCCCAAGTGGCTGCATCGGGTGTGTTTTGAGGGGTGGGACGCAGGGGTTATGATAACCCTCTTTTTACTCCTTAATCACTGCAACAACATTAAAAATATTATAACATACAGTGAAGGCATGTAGATAGAATAAATGTCTGTGGATCTGGACATTCTGATGTCTTAGAACACGCCCTCAGTTGTGAGGCAGTGTCATTGATGGCTTGAACCTTGCTTTCACTCTCTCTTCCTTCAGTAGTATTGGCTATGTTCATTTTCCATGTAGCTCAGTTACATGGCAAGTAACTGTTACTAACCTGTCACTTTGACCTACGCTGGCAGCAGCAAAACCCTGAGAAAGGCTGCAAACTTGTGCCTTGTTTGAGACATACAAGGCCTAGTTGACCAGCAAAATGGATGACAGCAGACAGAGCAGAGAGTAGTGGAAATGAATGATTCCAAGCGGGTTGTCATCCTGTCCCACAGTGGAGATGACAACCAGATGTGCATTAAACCTCACTGCAGTTTGATTAAAAGTTCAACTGAAAGTGTTTAAGTTCTTAGAAAGATTGTGCCAAAAAATATAAGAAGATGGTTTACATTTCGGTTCTGTTTCAATTCCTCATCCATTCTAATTGATATACTTCAATGCATTAATTTGGGCCCTACACGTCTAAAACAGCACAAATCGAGCCCTTGTTTCTCCTTAATGACCTTGGTCAGAGATGCAGATGTTTTATTGGTTATTTTTTTGGAATGTGTCTTGTGGGTTGTAGTCATTTTCAACAAAAGAGCTGAAACTGTCTTTGTCTCTTGCAGTTCTTCCTTACAGTGTGCAGGACTCCCGGAAATGAGAGATTTTGCCAATTTTACCTGATGCTTTATTTAATTACCGAGGTAGCTAAGCATCAGCCCGGCTGGCTTCCTCTCCCTGTATCCTCCCTGCTCGTGGAGTATTCATTTCACTCTGACAGACTCGAAGACAGACGAAGCTACGCACTGTTAGGCAGGTTGACAGTGATGGGAATTAAGCTTTCACAATTCTCCTATGATTTTTAAAAAATATTTTCTCCTTGATCGTGATCCAGCTTCCATACTTGGTTTCACTTTTACTTGTTTCACACTGACAACCCTGTACCGACACAGTCCATCCCCCAAGAAGGCTTTCAAAGACTGTACTAATGGTGGAGAAAAAATACTATTAGAATTTAAAAAGAGGATAATGTGGTGCCTGAGAAAATAAATAAATATATGAACAGCCATAAACTATATATACTGTCTGTGTACATTGCAGTCCACAAAGGCATTTTAATCAGTACCCAATCTTTTTTTCCCCTTGTATTTTATGCAGAATTGCATCCAGTGTGTTTATAATGTGGTTGGATCCAATTTATTTTGATGGGTTTTTTAAATTGGCAGACTTATTTTCATTCAGATTTATGCATGCACAAGTGTCAATCATTTTTATGAATTTGTTAGCACTCCTCAGATAAGATATATGGAATGTCAGTCCTTATTAGGTGTAGATGGATATTAGGACGTTTGAGCAGTGCCTTATTGAAAAAAGGGGAGCCCTTCAGAGACATCACGATGTTGCCATCTTCAGACTTGGGTCATTCTGTCATATCTGTGATGTTTGGGAGTAGCTAATGCTGGTCTTTCTACCCAGAAAATAAGCTAGGTTAAATTTGGTCACTTAACCCTGCCTCTGATAAGTGTTGTGACTCTGGCTGAGTGTTGAGTTCTTATTGTGAGCATTGTGTGTGTCAGCTCTGAGGACAAAGTTGCTTCATCATCTCTTCCACTGGTTACCAGGTCTCTCTGGAGCCCCAGCTGCTAAGCATTGTGTTCATCTTGTTTGTCTGTTCCTCTACCCCAGGATATACATGAAGGGTAGAACAATGTTTTTCATATGCAGGTCTCCTTCAGTTTTTGGTTATGTGTGTGGTGTCCACCATCTCAGTAAATTATTGTGGTGGATAATTTTCCGGTTACGTCACGCTGCTTGTCTTTGCTGAAACACTGGTCTGGGAGTGTTGTTAGCCTGGTCTGACACTGTTGCTCATTCAACTTGAATGGATACACTTGTGTTCTATTGTGCTGGAAGTCACTCTGGATTAGAGCACCTGCTAAGTGAACGTAATGTAATGTAACTTTTGGTCCATCCTATACTGCGTTGTCTCAAGATGGCAGTGGAGTGAGGTTTTGTTTTTGCTGGTGTTAGCATGCGCGTGTACGCGTGCGTGTGTTTTTCCGTTCTTGTGTACAGCATGTAAACCTTGGCTGTGTCTGTCCTTTCAGGATGACAACTGGGGCGAGACGACGACGGCGGTCACGGGGACGTCGGAGCACAGCCTCTCCCAGGAGGACATCGTGCGCATCACAAAGGACATGGAGGACAGCGTGGGGCTGGACTGCCGGCGCTACCTGGGCCTGACGCTGGCGGCGGCGCTGGGCCTGCTGGTCTTCCTCACGCCGCTGGCCTTCCTGGTGCTGCCGCACCTGCTGTGGCCCGAGCGGCTCAAGGCCTGCGGCACGGCCTGCGAGGGCCTCTTCATCTCGGTGGCCTTCAAGCTGCTCATCCTGCTGCTGGCCGTGTGGGCGCTCTTCTTCCGCTCGCCCCGCGCCGGCCTGCCCCGCGTCTTCGTCTTCCGCGCCCTGCTCATGGTGCTGGTGCTGCTCTTCGTCGTCTCCTACTGGCTCTTCTACGGCGTCCGCATCCTGGACTCGCAGGTACAGGCTGTTACAGGCCGTTTTTCCCCAAGGTTTGCTGGCTATGTGAACTGTGACTGTAGCTGTTTGTGGAACTTTAAATGGGCGGCAGTGTAGCATAGTGGTAAGGAGCAGGGCTCGTAACTGGAAGTTTGCTGGTTTGACACTGCTGTTGTAGCCTTGGACAAGGTACTTAACCCAGAATTGCCTCAGTAAATATCCAGCTGTATAAGTGGGTAACATAAAAAAGTGTAACCTGTGTGAGTTGCTCTGGATAAGAGTGTCTGCTAAATGCCAATAATGTAGTCTACATTACATTACATTGCATGCATTTAGCAGACGCTCTTACCCAGGGTAACTTCCATCACAATAGAAGGTAAGTGCATCCATTCAAATTAAAACAAGTAACAGTGTCAGACCAGGCTAACATTCCCAGACCAGTGAGAGAGTAACTTGTGGTAGGGCTTGAATAGTGTTAACTTGTGTAATCTGACCACGATACAACAGTCCCTAGAACACAGAATCAAAATACATCACAATACCACACATAAAATAAAATACTAGAGGTAGCAGGTCTTAGGGTGGTTATTGAAGTGGGATCGAGATGCAGTCTGAAGAGGTGGGTCTTCAGTCTGCGTCGGGAGATGGCCACTGATTCTGCTGTCCTAACCTCCATGTGGAGTTCATTCCACCACTGAGGGACCAGTACAAACAGGGATGGTGTCTGAGAAGAGTGACCCCATCAGGCTGGAACAGTCAGTTGCCATGTAGATGCAGAGTGCAGCGATCTTCAGGAAACATAGGGTTTTATGTAAATGGAATCAGAGAATCTCCCTGCTCAAGGCTGAATCTGGTTGTTGGGCAGGTTTGGCTTTGTCTAATACATGGATTTACAAATCTCAGCCAACACCCCGCTGTATCAATATTGTATTACCCATATCGCAGGAGGCATACTGAGAGACCATTTTAAAACATGCCTAAATAAGTCTGTGCTCACATTTTCAGATGTGCAGACAAATGAATTATCTATCAGTCTAATCTCATTAGTGTAGTGCTCTCAGCAAAGGCATTTCCAGAGTGTGCATTACAGTTAAGCAATGCAAATGATGAAGACAACAACAAATATAATGGAAAGAGAAGTGATAAAATGACAGAAAACAAATTGCCTACACTCCAGTATTCTTAGTGGCTTCTTCAGCTACCCTAGTTGGCACCTTATTACAAAGGGTTAACATGTCTTATATAAAATTTGGTCTTGAGAGGAGGACCAAACCACAAAAATACCACCCATTTGTCTAAATTAAGGAGCTACAAATTGTCCCCTAAATGTCTTAAAGGAAACTAAGTTAACATTATTAGGAAACTTGTCTTGCCCTCTTGATGATGGGAGCATTAAACCTCAATGAAACTAAGATCAAATAGGTGTATTTTAGTTGTTATTAGTGCATATGAACTAATCAGAAACAGGTTCCCATATAGAAATCCTGTCAAACAGAGGCAGTTAAGTCAAGAGAGCTGGTCTCCTCTCACACATCCACCTGTCCTCCATGGTTGGCTGAAAATTGCTCATCGGTGGTCAGGAATGAAGGCACGCCCTCTCTGCTGATTGTAGTTGAAATCGCCTTATGTATATCTGCAGCAAAGCAGGTGTCAACATTTCCATAGGATCCCAATGGCAGTTAATGAGAGACCTGAGGAAGAAGTAAAGGGAGAGAGAGGACTGGTAGACAGTCTGTGTGTGATAATACAGTTACGATACGATTTCACGCTCTCATATTCCAGCCCACACATGTTGGCACCTTGGCAGCAGCTATGGTGGTATTGCTATGGGTAAATACAGTACATGCTGTGAGGAGAATTGGTTTTTAATCGTAAGAAAGACTGAAGCGGTTTTAAGCCTGGATTTACATGCTGAGGCTGTCTCAGATTCCTGCACGTGGTGAGGCAAGTCATTCCATAATTTAGGGGTCCTGTAACCAAAATCTGTCTCACAGCTTATAGCTGTAGCCACTTTGAGAGGACAAGCTGCCTTATAATTGTAAAAGTCTAACAGGATTATATGGAATAAGCTCAATCAGGTGTGACACAGCTATACCGTTAGTTTTGTAGCTAAGGAGCAGAATCTGTAGCTCACTTTGGTGCTTAATGGAGAGTATTTGAAGAGAAGCTTCAGTAGAACAGCTAATTTGTGATACTTTCTGGTTTTATGAAACATTTCTGCAGCAGTTGCTGAACTAATTGGAGAAGGTGCAACATGCAGTTTGGACTCCCAGACAGTAAATCACTGCAGTAATCCAGCCTTCAGGAGACAAAGGTGAAGAATCGATCTCCTGTCCTTGAGAGATAGGAAATGTCTTAATGTGGATAACGTTTGCAAGGTGAAGAAGGTCACTCTGGAAAGGTTTTACATGGCATTTCATTGAGACCGGCTGGTATAAATTCTCTATCCTCTGCTTTTAGATTTAACACGAAGCCTTTCATATTTCAGACAGACCGTGGCATCTCGGAGCAACCTGGGATTGAGAAACATATTTTTTAGAGCCAGGCAAATGAAAATTTGCGGTCACCCCGTGCCTTATATCAGTAAGACATACTGTTAGTCACTCCACTCTTAAATTCCTCTGGTTTCACTGAGACATTAAGCTGTGTATCATTTGGGTTGCAGTAGAAATTGGCTCCAGGCAACTGCTTCACGAGGAAGTATGTAAAGAGAGATGTATAAATATATGGTGTGACATATAAAGAAGTCCAAAACAAGATCAGAGGAAACCCTTATCAGATTTAAACAAACAGAAATCTGTCTGATAGATATGATCTGGCCCATGGGGCTGCAACCATCCGCAGTGTCAGTCGGCACTAATCCCAGGACACGCATTACTGCTGTTGAGAATTGTAAGTGGATACACCGCGGGAGAAAACTGACACATAATAAGAGAGGGCAACTGCAGAACGGGAAGAGCAGGGGCTGACTCAGAATGGTAATTAAAGAAGCTAAATGGAGGCTAAAATGCTAATGAGCGCGCTTAACACATTGGAATCGCTAACAAGTAGGTCAGCAGAGCCAGAGGCAGCGCATCCAGAGGTGGCCACGCCTCCTCAGTCCAAACCGTCAGCATCCAGCGGGAAAACCAGGCAGAGCTGAAGAGTTCATTGCACATCAAATGATGTGCTTGTCATCAGATGTGAACAGATTTGTTAGTAATAAGCAAATGGCTACATGGCTTCTGTCTATGATCTTTTATCATACAACAATGATCAGTGTTTTTGTCAAGGGGATTTCTTTAAAGATATTTTCAACCTGTTTGGTTAAGAAATTTATCAGGTAAGAGCTGGATTGTGTGGGAGAGCTATACAGTTTTGGGTATCTAGTCCACATTAAATAACTGGGTGTAGTTTATGGTTATGAATACGAATCACTTGTTCATTGACGAGCAATCTTCCCATTTGGTGATCAGGGAATAGTGAGTCTTTACTAAAGCAGGGCGCTTGATAGAACTCTGATGCGGTGTGTTTAGTGTGTGTGTCTCTCTGGCTCTCTCAGGATGAAAACTACCAGGGGATCGTGCAGTACGCCGTCTCGCTGGTGGACGCCCTGCTCTTCATCCATTACCTGGCCATCGTTCTGCTGGAGCTGAGACAGCTGCAGCCCAGCTTCTCCGCCTGCGTCACGCGCTCCACCGACGGGGAGATCCGGCACTACAACCTGGGACAGCTCAGGTGAGGGTGGACATAGGCTTCTCCCTGGGGGACGGGGGTGTGTGTGTGGGGGGTTGGGGTCAGGATGGTGACCTTTCGTACCTGAGATTCATGTTATCTGGTGAAACACACAGCACTGGTACACCTCAGCTCTCTGTGTCTCTTCTTTGGCGCTTGTGAAAGTTGTAAGAGGCAGACTCCCCACAGACGTGTCCAGTGGTCTGGCTTGGTTCCAGACAACCTCCCTGCAGTCTCGGCAGGGTTCCAGAGGCACCGCTGCCTGGTCTGTTTTGTTAATCAGCTGGTACAGAAAAAACAGCATCAGAAACGACTGCTCTCAAAGGTGCCTAAAAGCACCCATCATGCACGACCACACACACAGCACAGGAAGATGAGGGGAGAGCAGTGTGCTGATGTCTAGGAGTAACAGAAACGCCACGTTAGCGGTTGATTTATGATTTGTAATCGCTTTTGATTAAATAAAGATGAAATTCCTCTGTGGGTGATGAAATTCCAGGGTGTTGCTTTTAGTGTTATCATAATTGCTGTAGCTGTAGGCCTGGGGCCCGTTTATCTGCCGTTTGGTGCCAGTCTGACAGCAGGAAGCTTTTCAGCATAGCAGATTGCCGCTTCACACCCTGAGTGGTGCTCTGTATAGCGCCGATACAGGAAAGAACCAGCTTCTGCTGAGCTGCAGCTCTTCAGGCCTGTCCTGTCTTCACATCCCATCACCCCTGTAGGCAGGGAAGGAGCCTGTGATCTGGTCCCCATTCAGTCTTTGTTTGTTTCTGCATTTTACAGTTTTTGAATATTTCATCAAAGCGTTACTTGCAATACTGACACAGCAAGAACAGTTGCAGATTTATCTGCCTAATCAGATATGGATTGCCAACTTCAAAACTTCCTTTCCTTTTCAAGGTCCATTAAACAGTTTGTGTTTTTTAAGGCATGAGTGTGTGTGAATGAGTTTTGTTTATGCCAGTTCTCTATAGCTGTATCCTTAGACAGTGAAACATGCTTGTCAAGCCAGATCTCCAGCACTTCCTTCCAGTCCAATAGTGGTGTATCAGCAAGCAGCGAAGGGTGATCCCCTCTTACCTGGTAACAGCATTAAGTGACAGGTGGTCACTGACACACATTTCAGCATGTTTCCTTCCCAAGGAAAGGTAAACAAGAGGGCAGATTCTGTAGCGGGAGTCTGCCTCTGCTGGAACATCTGAGGCCACATGAGGAGAAAATGACTTGCGGCAAGATACATTCCACTGCACTTAAAAAGGATTTCATAATCATAAGACAATCCCATGAGGCATACTGAAATCAAGCCCATTTAAATACCCCTTTTAAGTCCCCGGAGGGATTTAGGAGTTGGGGACTTCAGTTTGTTACTTCAGAGAGTGTGTGTGTGTGTGTGTGTGTGTGTGTGTGTGTGTGTGTGTGTGTGTGTGTGTGTGTGTGTGTGTGTGTGTGTGTGTGTATTAGCAAGACAGAGAGAGCACAGCATTTTAAGTTTTTTAAGAAGGTAAAAATGACAGTCAAACTGAAGCTTAACATTATGTCATGACCGGCAGTAATTCTGTTTGGGTTTTGGTGGGCAGGTTCACTGGGGGTTTTTTTTTTTGGAGAGCACAGATTGCCCCTGCCGGAGGGAACGTTGTGTAGCAAAGGTTCCTGCAGTCCTATGGATAGCAGCACGCTGTGCTGGCCTGTGGAAATAGGAAGCACATGTTCCAAGTGAGCGCATGCTGTGGGCAACAATTAAATTAGAGCCACTTAATGAATTATCCCAATGCCAGGGCCTGGTCTCCCGTTTGCACCGCGACTCTTCCTGGAATGTGAGAGGGAAAAACCAAGGCACTTTGGCTTGAGATTCTCAGTGGCTAACTTTCCACCTCTGTGATTTTTTTTTCCCCCTGCATGTAAGACCATATATAAGAATGTGGAATCCTGGGACTTTTTGTTGCATGATATTAATCACAGTCACAATTGTGCTTTTAGCAGTGTGCGGGATTAGAGCTGGCATCTCCAGCCTCTCTGGTGTGAAATACCCATAGGCGGAGATGTAACACGGAGACATACTTATCTGTTCAACTGAGGTGAAGTGTTTGACATTAACAGAGTACTGTGCCAGAATGCTTTGCATCATCAGTTATTCTCAGAACTGCTGCTGTGAGTTAAATGCTTGCTTTAATGCCGTGCTTGTTTGTATTTATTATCTAGTTTATTTTTTTAAGCATTTGAAGAGAGTAAAAAGGACACTTATTTTAACAAACCAACATACCTCCTGTATAGTAATTTCATGTTTGAGAATTTTTTCCTCTATGGATCAGTTATTATACCCTGGACTTCCAAAATAATTCAGTTATGGATAACAACTACAAAGTCGTCACTGATGACACCCCCACTTAACCCCAGTTGTGTTGCCTTTGCCATGCAGCTGAACCACATGTTGTTGCTCTAGCTGAACTTCTCTCCTTTCTTCTCCTCAGTATCCAGCGAGCTGCCCTGGCCATCCTGGAAAACTACTACAGAGACTTTCCCGTCCACAACCCGGCCCTGCTGTCTGCCTCGAAATCCCGCGCGGCCAAACACCTGGCTGGGCTCAAGGTCTACAACGTGGATGGTGAGTTCTGTAACTGTGATGGTGAGCTGGGACCAAGGCACTCTGAGTCCTAATGCTGCAGGACGGGATGGCTCCAATACCCTGGTCTCATGTGACACCTGTCGGTCTGTCCAAGCTAGAAGCACAGGCACTTTGCTATCATAAGTGTATCTGTCCCTTTTGTATCTTCTTTCTTTTCTGCTTTCTGGCATTTCTTTGTGACTCTTTCTCTCTGTCTCTGCTCTCCTAAGCAGCATTTAAAGCTAAAGTGAAAGCTTACCTGATTGACAGTAAGTAAAGCCTTCCCAGTAATTTCCTCTCTCAGCACTGCCCCCAGTGTTGCCACAGCGATTCTGGCCCCCTGCTCTCCCAGTCACCACCCCTACACATGCAGCCCCACACCTGTTCTCTATGACCCTGTTATCACAGTCACACCTTATCTGTTCATTTGAAAGGTTCAGATCCACACATTTATTTTCTTTTACTTCTTACTTTTTGAAGTAAGTGACACCACACACCTGGACAGGTTTTGTTTGGAAGCATTGGCCATTCTTTTAGTTCTCTGTAGTGTCACACTCCCAGCATGTGATGTCATAGGTGTTTCAATATGTGCTTTTACAAACATTTCCTAAACCGCTATAAATGAAAAATTGTATGAATGATTTCTGTTCAAGTACCACTAACCACAATTACGCCATTATTATTCCAGTTACAGTACTGATACATATTCATGATCAGAATAACTGAGAGGTTGTGAGTAATATAATGGCCGGTGGGACATGAAAGGTGGGAAGGGGATATTAGTGGCTCAGAGATGGAAGAGGAAGAGACAGGAAGAGGACAGTGTGTGACAGTGACCCACTCCACCCTTTAATACCGGGGGGTTCTGACCTCTAACCTCAGTCAGAAAACGGCATGAAGACTTTTGATCAACATAATTCATGAGTTTCTAGGCCCTAGAAAGAGGAAGTCTTCTCAGGAGAGGATTTGTGAAAGGGCCGTTGGGGTGTGGCTGGGGCATGCATCAATGGAAGAGCGGGTGTGAGGATTAGTCTCTGGAATCTGTAGTATATGTTACGTCCCTGGGGGCTACATCTACTGGGTCTCTGCCCTCACAACTCCCTGCTGAAGAAGGGAGAGGAATGAGCAGATACTCTGAGCTTTAAATTTGGGCTTTTCACTAATTCATCAAATTCTTATAGGTTCTTCAACCAAGAACAGTGTGTCTTCTGCCTCAAAGCAGAAAAATCTGTGGACTGTTGAGTAAACCTCTACAGGGAATCTGAGGGTGTTGAAATATCCTACATTGGATAAATGTAGAATGTAGTTTTGCTGTGTACATATTTCCCTATGGTCATTGTATCAGTCAAAATTCAGTCTAGTTACTGTCTGTTGTCTGTTCACTTGTATCCCTTTATTTTAAGACTCATTTTGTGACAAATACTGCAGCTTTTCATTGAATGCAGTGTAACAAGCTTAATTAGGTAGGACTTTGGTGTGCTAGCTAGCTTTTATCCACGACCAAGATGGTAGTCATCTCTTTTCTTCCAAGGATAGAAAGTGTTTTGCCATTGGCTATAGTGAATAGAAAAATAAATATGAATACAGAAGAGCAGGAAAATGGTCAGTTTGTGCATTGATTGTGTGGTTGCTGAGATTTGTATGTTTAAATGAGGTGATATAGTGAAGAAGTAAATGTCTGTATTGAGTCAGCCCTCAGGGGCATTGTGGTTATTTCCAGAGGAAACCCCAAAAAGGGCCTAACTGTGAAAAGGTATGGGGAATACATCCTGCCTACCCTTAACTTGGCGGACAGCATATATGCCATCTCATTGTAATGCTTGAGTGCCTTCCCCCCTCTCCGTGCTCAGTAGCGGATTAAGCCGCGAAGCCAGGAGTGGCGACAAATCAATAGCTTTCCGCCCACTCGGACGGCCTTCACAGGGAGCCCTCTTCTTCACGGGTCAGGGAGAGAGGACGAGCCCCCCTGAGACCGGCTGCCTCACCGTCCCCGCCACAGCTGCAGAGCTCCAGCCGCTCGCCCAGAGTTCATCCTGCCTCCGTCCCTCACCGCCCGCCCCGCTGTGCTCAAGCGGCTCGTCCCCGCGCTGCAGGCGGTGCTGGAGCTCGGCACTGGCGCTGCACCACCTGGGGCTGTCCTCCTGAAAATAACACGCTTCTGAGAAAACAACGTAGCGGCACACGGGTGTAACCCGCCACAGATGGTGCATCTAACTAACAATCTCTCAAAGTGGCTGGGTGGCTAGAAGGACACATAGTTACACTTTGTAGTGGTTGTTGCACTCCAGTCACATAAAGTAAAGGAAGTTGATCTTTTTTGTGTCTTATCTAGCTTGAGGTCTACTTCAAAAAGCCAGATAGTGCCTCTAGGTATCTATTGTATAGTATGTTTACCATCTCTGTACCTTCACTCATCTTTGATAGCACATTGTTTCTCAATTTGCAAACTGTAATTACTGTTAAATTACAAGATGTGCCTGATTGAGGCCCTAAAACAAGGAGCAATTAATCTCTAAATACCTTTGTTTGTGTTGAATGTAAGCAGGCATGCTAGTGCATGTATGCATATGTGTGTGCGCACATGTGTGTGTGTGTGTATTATTATTAGTATTGGTATTAGCATTTTCCAGCCAGAGAATCATGACTGATATTATTGGCTATCCCATCAGCCTTGAAGGGTGTAATAAATGCCCCCTGATGATACTGATGTGTGAGGAGCGTGGCTGTGATATTCAGGGGAGAGTTACACAGCTACAGGTATGAATTATTCAGCAGGTCTGACCCGGGCGTGCGGGGCTTCTGCACATCCCCCAGTCCCGCGCTCTCAGCCTATATCAGAATGAAAAATGTGTAGGTTGCCTGGGTTATTAACACAGCACCTCTGCCCCCATCATTTTAAGTACACATTAATAAACTCTGAAATGGGGAAGGGGATGTCGATAAGCAGAACACATTGGAAATAGCTAAATCCAGACAGTAATCTGAAGGTCTGTGAGGTTTTGGGAAATAGGAGCATATTTACTTTCACAATCCTAAGTGAATTTTTAAAATTTGAAAATTGAAGATAATAATAAGAAATAATAAGCAACAATGACAAATGTTTTTTTGACCTTGAAATATATCAGTATCAAAACATGTTTTTAAAAGGATAATTTACATCAACATGCATGTATCGCAGATGCACTGTTACAAGTATAAGGTTGACAAAGTCACCTCTCAGATCTCCTCATAGGGGGAGTTGAAATGTCTAGTTATGTCTAGTTGCTGTGGAGCTGCTGTGCTGCTTGTCAGTCTCTCTCTATTTGGAAAAGATACCAATAAAAATCCTCTTCATACTAGTTTTCTTAATCTAAAATGATCTGAAATAATCAGTGATGAGAAAGTGGTGAGTGAGCTCTCATAGCCTATGCCCACCTCTTGCGGTTTACGTTACCTCAAAAGTGCCATGCCTTGATGCTGTATAGATGAGGGGTATGGCCCGCTAATTTGTAACATGGCCACTACTTGCCATCCCAAAACTCACTTGACACAAAAACGGGCGGCAGTGTAGTATAGTTGTTAAGGAGCAGGACCCGTAACCGAAAGGTTGCCGGTTTGATTCCCCGCCGGGCACTGCTGCTGTACCCTCAGTAAATATCCAACTGTATAAATGGATAACATTGGAAAAAAAAAAAAATTGTAACTGATGTAAGTTGCTCTGGATAAGAGTGTCTGCTAAATGCCAATAATGTAAAGTAAAAATGTCAGAGGAGCCATTTTAAGTGAATTACCAGGCAACAGTAAAGGTCAAAAGCTTGATGAAAAGACTGATTTTCTACCCCTTTCCCTTTTCAAGCTGCCATGATGGTAATGTTGAAACAACATAATGTGTTTGGACAACTTCTTGATGCTCATAGTTTCCATAATGGGGGTCAGCTGAGTTTTTCCGGCTGTGAACCAGAGTGAAGTAGTGTGTGAACAACAAGGATGCAAGGGATGAAGCAAGGCTGGAGTTGTTAATATAATTGAATTAGTATGTGGGGTACTCCGCTTGGTGTGCAGGCTCCTTAATTTACCGAGAAATGATCGCTGAACTGAGCCATCATCATGTGCAGCAATGCCAACACCCCCAGGCAGAAATCCACACAGTTCAAAAAAATTCCAGTGAAAGGCACTCACCAGCAGCCGCCTCTTACTCTATCACTGTTTTTTTCCCCTGTCTGACCCCAAAGCTAGTTATACTGTTGGCAAAAACACCAATTATGAAGTGATAATGCTTAAAAATTAAAATTCACCCATTCTTCAAAGCTTGCAAAGTCAGTTTCCCTTCCTGTTACAAAGGCCTCTTGACAGTGTCAAGAAAAAAGTCCTCTGTCTCACTGTCTCTGTGTCATTAATGTCAAGCCATCGCTGTGCTTCCCCTGGGTCTGACCTAAATCCCATCATGCCCTTCTCCTATCTGCCCCTAGGCCCCGGGAACAATGGCGCCGGCCAGTCGAGGGCCATGATCGCTGCAGCCGCCCGCCGCAGGGACACCAGTCACAATGAGCTGTACTACGAGGAGGCGGACCACGAGAGGCGTGTCAGGAAACGAAGGGCCAGGTGAGAGGAAGGGATGATGACGACCACTGTTATGTAGTGCTACTGATACTATTCATGAAGGGCATTATGGATCTGAGCAAATCCAAGTTCACATTCACAGCTCTAAACTGTCCCAGAATGTAGTGCAATAAATAATAATCATAAAATAAGGCAGATGATGTAGATGAAAGGACAGATTTACAGGTGGATTTTTATGGAGGACTGATGGGTGCTATAATGTACAGTGTAAATGTAATGGCAGTGGGGCAGCAGTGTAATGGGATGGCAGTGTAGCATGGTGGTAAGGAGCAGGACTCGCAACCGAAAGGTTTCTGGTTCGATTCCCTGCTGGGACACTGCTGCTGTACCCTTGAGCAAGGTACTTAAACCAGAATTGCCTCAGTAAATATCCAGCTTACCAGGTAACGTGTTCAAAATTGTAGCCTATGTAAGTCGCTCCGTTAATGTAATGGGTCTCTCTGCAGGCTGGTGGTGGCAGTGGAGGAGGCCTTCACTCACATCAAGCGCATGCAGGAGGAGGACCAGAAGAAATCCCCCGGGGAGGTGATGGACCCGCGGGAGGCCGCCCAGGCCATCTTCCCCTCCATGGCGCGCGCCCTGCAGAAATACCTCCGCACCACCAGGCAGCAGCATTGCCACACCATGGAGAGCATCCAGCAGCACTTGGCCTTCTGCATCACCAACAACATGACACCCAAGGTAACCCCTGATCTGAGGCCACAGCATGTTAGTAAAGAGAAAAGATAACAGGACAGGATTTGCAATGTTGACAGGATTTGAGTTTTGATAATGACCTTTGCAACTGCAGACAGAGGAGTTGTTGGTGCCTGTAATTCCTGCTTACTCGTGTGCTTAGTGTGAAAGTGCTGCAACATGGTCATCAGTTGTTCCTATGTGTGTGACTTTGTCCCTGTGTGTGTATACATGTGCGCATGTGTGTCTTTGCTGGTGACTAGGCCTTCCTGGAGAGCTACCTGACCCCCGGCCCCACGCTGCAGTACGGGAGGGAGCGCTGGCTGGCCAGGCACTGGACACTGGTCAGTGAAGCTGCTGTCACCAGCGGTCTGAAGGAGGGCACCATCTTCCTGCTCAAGTGCATAGACTTTAGCCTGGTGGTGACTGTCAAAAGGATCCCCTACATCAAGCTGTCCGAGGAGTTCATAGACCCCAAGTCCCACAAGTTTGTCCTCCGGCTGCAGTCAGAGACCTCTGTCTAGGGAACGTGGTTTTTTTAAATACGTTTTCTTTTGTTTTTTACTTTTTAAGTTTTTAAAGGTTTTTTATTTTGGTTTGTTGTTTTATCACTTTTGTCACTATATATATTGAATATATTTTTCTTTTCTGTGCTTCTTTTGGTTGTTTTGGAGAAAAGATGTGGAAAAACAAATAAAAAGATCACAGATGATGAGGTGGACACATCTGTATGTATGTTGGACAGGGAACCAAACCCTCATGTGCGAGTGAGTGTGTGTGTATGTGTGAGTGTTTTTTGTAAATGGATACATAGGCAACTCTCCTGTTCCAGCATCCAGAGTGATGTGGAAAGGGTGAGGGGTTGTTGGAGGAGAGAGCAGACAACCTAACTCTGTGAAGAGCAGCGTGTGGAACTGGGCCCAGTTAGGATGCTCATCTAAAGGACCACTAAAGACAGCGAACGGACATCCCTGATAAGGAGCTGGACAGGGAAGAGGCGGTTAAATGATTTTTTTCCCCATTACTGATGTTTCTCAAAAGTCCTAAAACTCTACAAGAACACTCAGACATGCTGGAGTTTTATCAGTACCATAAGTCCTCATTTACCTTTTTTTTCTTTGGATATGAAAGTCATCAGATCACCTGTGTTTTTGTGTCCAGGAGCACCATTCTTATTTACTTGTCCAGGAGTTATTATAGCAACGGGTTCAGCTGGGCATAGGTAACAAATTGGCCGAGTTGCCATAATAAATCAGTGAACTATTCAGGTGCATTCTTTTGAGACAAAATGACATTTTTAGTGAATATGAACTGTACATGTATATATGTGTATCTTGCGCATTTGTGTCTCTATATATAGTCTATATATACACACACAAACATGTATACATTTTAACATGCATACAAACATATTGTATATGCCTGTGTGTAAATATACATGTATATAAAGCTGCTTACTTTATACAGTTTCATTTTGTACTTTGCTTGCCTGAACATGATCTCTCTGTCTGTGCAACTTGCAAAATATTTGTTGTTTTTTTTCTGGATTGAGTCTAAACCTCTTTTCAAATGCATAAGAATGTTCAGAGCCCCGGCTGGTGATTACATTTTCATGTTTTCTGTAACATTATATTAATGTTATCATGTTGCTTGGACATGGTGACGGCGGTGAGAGAGTGCTGTGTGTTATCTGACAGTACCCTGTGCCTGATCCTTTGGAGTCCAGATACTTTATATTCCTCTTGTCAGCTCTAGGACTGGGGCACAGACAGACTCAGAGCACCACCACATTGATTTTGCATTGATTTTTCCTGTCTCTTGTTTTTAAACACTTTTATTTAATCTGTTTTGTGGGTTTTAAATGTAGCTGTTCACATTGATTTGAAAGGTATCTGTTTCAGAGTCATTTGACTAAGTCAAACAGGGTGGTTATTCCATGAAAAAGTCAAGCTTTCAGCAGAGTTGGTGATGGATGAGTCCTCTGAAATTGAATCTCCCCTGTAATCAGATTTATTATTTTCTATATCATGTCCTAGCTCTGTTTACTGAGATGATCACTCTGTAGGTGTTTGCTCTATTTTTTTCTTGCTGTTTGAGTCCCATTACCTTCCTCGTGTTTCCTGGATCGTTGGGATCCCTTTGAACTCTTTCTGTTGTGGTAAGCAGAGGCCAAAGACACACCCAGAACACTCCTCACTCCCATATCGCCCTGTGATGTTTGCTGATCGAAGACTGTACGTTCTAGCCTTGAAAGCTTTTTCCTTTTCCTGTTTCTCTTTGTCAGGCGTAAACATTTCAAGTGCAACCTTCACATCCACCAATGGGGTGTAGCTCCAAATGGAAGGGCTGTCAAAAAAGCATGCAGTGAAGCTGTGTAGAAAGGTGGAATCCAGGTTGAGGAATAAAGCTGAATTCTCAAAACATGCCAAACAAAACTGCAGTGCATTGCAGCTAAGCATGGTTTGTATGACTTCAATGCATGGCTCAGTATTTCAGTTGTTAGAATCATTGGCATGCATCTAGGTTTTCCATCCCTCCTCACATAAGGTGTACCCATTGGCTTTAGAAAATGTTACCAATGAAGTCCTGCGATGTAAACTAAAGCCCCTCTTTTAATTACACACTTCAACTTTGCAGTGACACCTTCCTAGTGCGTTTCATTCTGGTACCCTTGAAAAATGATGGAAAGCATTACGTTTGTTGCAAGTGACATGAAGTGTCAATGCTAAGCCCATGTGAAATCAGCTAAATTTCAAAGGCATATGTCATTGGAGAATGTTTATTTTTTGTGCATATACGAAGTTGATTCAGCTATGAAGGCACAATGCTGTAAACATACTTGCTGCCGGGGTGAAAGGTCAGTCTGTAGTTGACATGCAAATTGTATGCAGCAACAGACTTTGTTGTCTTACGAGTAGATTTGCATTCTACAGACTTTTGGTGTCAGGATGTAGGTCAGCCCAGAGGAAAAGATGGGTAGAACTTTGCAGCTCTGATACTATTTAAATTCTGTTTAATTACTGTGCTATTTCCTAATGAAACATGCTACCCACTTATCCTGAGATGTAAAGAGCAAACAAAGGATGCATATACTTTATTACTAAAAAAAAAAAAAATAGTCAGTTGCAGGCTCTTGTAGGTGAAGCTCTAAGATCTGATGTTGAACTAAATAGGATGAAATTCCTGAGTACCTCTACACTAAAGGAATATTTCCTAGTATCACCTGTTCCAGGTGTGCGATGAGTCCTTGATCAGGGCTGACCTGGTTTTGTTAAATGCCCCGTTTGTTTCCTTTCTGGTGAAATCAAACTTGAAATTTGCAGTGCTTGCCAGCTGACACACTTTTACGGCCACTGCCTGTCCAGAGGCAGTGAACTGGGGGACATTGGCAATGAAGCCTAAACCACAAGGAATATTATGTGCAATATGACTTTAGAAAGGAGTAACATTGTCCCCCAAACACAAAGAAAATATTCCTGAAGTATGCTTAGTTTGCATGTATTAAATGAATTTATGAATCCACATTTTTCTTTTGGTAAAACCTATGCTAGGGCCCTTTTAAACCCACATCCAAAGAAATTTGTCCTATTGTATGTATGGTATAGTAGCTGGTTTGGTTAATACTGTCCAATACAGTGAATTACACAAAATGTGGCTTGTGGCGCCATCTAGGAGAGACACTTCACAGTGCATGGAAATTGAACAGTTGAAAATTTGGAACAAATAACCATGATTTATATGTGTTCCTGAATGTAAATATTTGAGAATAGATACATTTTATTAAGAGCCCCATCATTTTATACGCATATAAATCTTAAATATGGTTAAGAAGTACATTTTATATATTGTCTTTAGATGTTTGATCATTTTTACTGTTCCTTAAAGAAGCATTTGATTTTTTTTTTTAATGCAAATTGCGGTTTGACTTTTACAGGTGATAGTAGAGACTTGTATGTACCTCTCTCACAATGTGAAAACGTGCCTCTGTTTTTACACAGTGTGGGTGCCACACGTGAAGAGTCCTCCCTCCATTTCACGCTCATTACTTCACTGGTCAGTTTTTTAATGCTTTTGTTTTAGACCTGACATTTTATTGTAACAAACGTTTCAAGTTCATGACATAAAGATTTGTATAAAATAAACATTTTTACAAAAATTTGTAACTGGTGTTTAAAAGGACTGTCTTTTTTTCCACTAAATGAAATGTGTACTTCCATGTGTTAAGCATGCTGGATAGGAGTAGTTGTTCATGTGTGTTTTTAGAGAGAGTGACTGCTCTGAATGTAAATACATCTTAAAAAATACATCTTAGCGCACTGCCAGAGAATTTAAAATATATTGTGATGTCTGTGAGTTGCATTTTTGTTTTTGTTGCAGTGAATGGACCCTGTTGGACACCCAGAGCAGCTCTAGTGTGTTTTGTCCTTTGCAACACCTCTTCCCGAGGGTATTCCATGTATTTCTGCCAAAAACGCCTGTCCTCAGCTCGGTCACCCTCTCGCTTTGGGCAAGGCAGGGAGACTGTGTGTGCAGATGGCATTTCTCTCTTTCACATGAGGATTTTCTCTCATCCGCTGCCACTACTGCAGGTGCTCTGTGTGAGAGATGCCTTCGTGAGACGAGTGTTAAAATTCTAAGTTGTGTGAATAAATGATTCTCAAAACTGTTGGTGCTGGTTATACAGTTCCTTTAAATAACTCGCTGTCAGAGTGCAGAGTTATGAAAGTTCAGTCTTGACTGAGTATAGGGCAGTTGGATTGGGCTTGCAGACCTACACTGTTTGAGAGGAGAAATAATGGGCAGAGAGGAATAACAGGGAAATCTACATTGAAAGTAGGCTGGTATATCTACTCTGGGTTTGCTGGTAAGAATAGGCTGGTAGATCAGTGTTCCCATGTCACACAGCACATGTGTTTGTGTGCGGGAAAGGGAAACGTATACTTATTTTCATCTGAGCTCCATGTACTTATTTGATCTCTACCCAAAGGTGACTCTGAGGCCTAGTTTGACTTGAGAGGAGGTGCCAGAGAGAAGTTGTGTCCTGTCTATAGAGCTAATGATCTCTTTACCCTCCACTCACTCATTATATGACTTGTGTTTGCTCCTGTTTCAGCCCTCTCACAGTCACCACCAGCCTCCTCCTCTCTCACAAAACACTATGCCAATCAGTTTATTTCTCTTAGTATGTGTATTTTATTTCCGGCTCTAAAAGGTGCTGTGGCATATGTGAAGACACATTTCAGAAAACTAGCTGTGTATAACTATTTGCCATTCATGCGGTGTCTTGCATACACAGAGTATAAATAACCAGAAATCTGATCACAAAGGGATACAGACTCACAGTCACTGCTGATAAATGCCTTCATGTATCACCTGCTTTCTTTCCCTCTCTCCCTCTGTCTTTTTCGTTCTTTCTCCTTTGGATTTTTCCCCCGACTGTATTCTTGTGTACTAGTTTGGCCCCAGACAATGGAGAGGGGGGAAATCGGTTGTCACAGCAGACAATTAGTCCTGTCACAGTCTGTGTGCCGCTGCTGCCGCTGGGTCATCCCCTATTCCTGCTCCCAGCTGCCTGTTCCCATTAAACTTAATTAAAATGCCCCGGGTGGGAGGGGGGCAGTGGGGGCCTGGGGTCGAAACGGAGGAAGAAACAGCTGGCATGATCCATACCCTTTTTCTGAGCCCGATCTGACCTTTCACCTCAGTCACACTTCTGTCTGAAAATGTGATGAGAATGAGGAAAAAAAAACATGTTCTGTATCCCTGTAAACCTGTGGGATAGGGCGTGCACCTGCTGGATAGGGGCACCACCCACTGTCATTCCCAGCAGATACCCAGACAGATACTGTTCACTGTTTCACACCCCACATCAGAGATGTGAATTGGAGGGACGGAATGATTGGCATGAGACAAATAACACATTCAGGTGTGTCTGTTTAATTGCCCGGTTATAATGCTACCATTGGCCACACCTGACCTGATCTACTGTGCTCTTAACAGCCTGTGTGGAGAGCTCGGAGGTGTAGGACAGCAAAGGGGAAGCACAGGCTCCTGATTGGCTCAGATAAATTATTCCCAGACTGCTTGGTTGCTTCTGCATTTATTCACTTTGTTTGTTTGTATTTGTTGACCATAAGATCCTTCAAATTCCCAGCTGCTATATCTGTTGCTGATTTGTGGGTCTGAATTTGCATAATCTTTGGGCAGCTGCACAATCCAGGTTACTTGTTTCTCTGCCACTATGAGAGCTGAATGCACCAGTCAGTGAAATCACATAGCTAGACTTGATTGATGTACTAATCCTATGAAATGCTTAATGCTCTGAAATTCTGTGATTCTGACATTTTCATTTTCCTCTATCTGTCTGTCCTCCAGTCATTTATTCATGAGAAGATTCTGCAGCTACATCTCAGAATAGTTCCCAGCTAATTTCCACAATTTCTTCAGCCCTGTATTCCATGTGAAGTTCCCTAAGAAGCCTTTTTCATATTTTTCTGCATAATTAAGGTGAGCATTTATTGATCTATCAGATTATGTTGTAATCATTCAAGGTTACAAAGCTTGATGTCCAATGCCAGGGAAAGGTGCGGTATTGCTCCTTCAAGTGGAAGTCCTGACTTCACTAATGAGTACCCTGGAGAACTCTGAAGAACTCCTCTATCCCCAACACACAGGTACACACGTGTGGGCTGCTGGTACCTTGATCATCCCTGATCTCTGTAATGGCCTGTATAGCCTTGTAACATTCTTCCTTTCCTGTTTCACAGTGTCACATCAGCAACAGAGGAGAGGCAGGAGGACTAGCAAACTTCCAACATGTTGTCACGGGGACAGGAGATCCTAGCACAGCCATGCAGGTACTGGTATGCATTGTGTGTGTGTGTGTGTGTGTGTGTGTGTGTGTGTGAGAAAGTATTACCATGTGTATAAAAGTATTAGCCTTACAGGGCATGATGTTGATGTAGCATCATGGTAAGCAGACAATATTTTCCTATTTTCATTTAGTAGTGTAAGCAGAAAGTATGTCTGTTTCTGGATCAACATTTGACTTGCAGGACCTGGTTGTCGGATGTTACAAATCTGCCACAAATCTTTTTTTTTTTTTTTTTACCATTACAGAGAACTGTTTGGTCAGACCCATATATCTGACCACTGCTCCCTCCAGTGCTGTAGTCTGTGATCTGAATTAATTTGTATCTGTGTTGCTTTGTCCTATTAAACAACAGCTCTGCCTCTGATTCCTTTGAGAACTGTCCCCACTGAATGCTGTACTGTGTAGCAGAATATTAAATACTCACCAGCTATGAATCACAATGCAGCCTCATCATGAATTTTCTGTAGGTTTATTCAAGGAACAGAATTACATTCTTTGGGACTCCTCTCTCTCCTCACATTTAAAGCCAGACTTTTTTATTTTTTACTTTTTTATTATTATTTTGAGTCTTTTGAGGTTGATCATGTTTATACTGTCTGTGCTTGATTGTTTTGGAAGAGACTCATTTCAATTAAAAATACGTGACATTTTGGAGGCATATAACATTGGAAAATACTGAAAATCAATTGTTTTACCCAATACAATAAATATAGCTGCACACTGCAATTATGTCATTACATTTCTCCTTAAATACTTAATTATTTATAATTATTAATTTATATATAATTTACTGTAGCAGCAAATAAACCCCTCACCTGATTGCTTGATCTCTTGCACTCATTTTATAACATATTCAAAAGCAATATACTGTATGTCAGTTCAGCAGTTTAATTCCTAGTTCCGTGGCAGAAGTAGAAACAAAGGTCAGAATCTATAGGACTAGTAGTGTGAAATTCATGGGCATTTTTTAAAAGAAAAGCTGCCTTACTTTCACTGTCACACAACTGTATTGCCACAAGTTGTTTATGCTATAAGGAACCTCATTCTAGCAAAGTTTTCTGTTTTGTTGAGACTGTATTCAGAGTTTTAGTTTGTGTGACAGTAGCCAACCAAGATAGTCCCAAGCGGCAGGGAATTAATGACAGTGTAAGAGTGCATTATGCCATGAGGGGATGGCTTGGCAGGAGGCAAGAATCTCATAACAATCTACAGTCAAGGACCGTGGAACTCCCAGACCAGTTAAAAATATGAATCATGAAATACCTGGGCTGGAAGGCATTCGGTTAGAAGCACAGTGAGAAGTAGAGATTCTGAAACAGTGTCAACCCTTCCTGCAAACGTTAAGAGTTTAAAATGTCCTTGTTTTCTTTTTTGATGAGGAAAAATAGAAGTTGTATTAGGAGATAAAATTACGTACAAAATGTACAAAATTCTATAAAAGTGTTCAAGATTTTTTCCAATGTATTTCTCTTATGTTGTCCCTGAACTTGTTGCTCCAGGTAACTGCAGAATCCAGCATGAGATGAGACACTCATGATGTCATTAATGCTGGCTTCTGGATTTCACAGTTTATAAATTATTCATCATCGTCATCATCGTCGTCGTCGTCGTCGTCGTCATCATCATCATCATCATCATCATCATCATCGTCATCGTCGTCGTCATCATCATCGTCGTCATCATCATCGTCGTCGTCGTCGTCGTCATCGTCGTCATCGTCGTCATCATCGTCATCATCGTCATCATCGTCATCATCGTCTTCAGTGTTTACTTTCCCAGACAGCACATCCTCAATCCAGTCCTCTAGTTCCTCTGCAGTGGGCAGGTCTTCATCATCAGGCATGTCCAGCCATATGCTGTCCGCCTGCCAGAAGAAAAACGCAAAGGGGTCACAACCACATCCTGATCACATAATGTAATTAGAAGAAAAACATGTACTCATATTAACTCATGACTACAAAGATACAATCTTCACTTAGTATAAAGACTTTGTTGGACCTCAGCCATTTGTCAACATAAATCAGCTCTTGTGCAACACGAAGTTTTTTTTTGTTTTGTTTTTTTTTTTTTTTTTTGTTCTTACATCTGTCACGTTGACCACCCCAATCTGAGGCTTGAAGAGGTCCACCTTAAAGGTCTTCTCCCAGTATGGAATCAGCTAAATGGAAGAGGCAAACAGAAGAAATCCTCATTAATGTTGGAAAATATATAAAATGTTTACCACTTTACTGAACATGAACAAGATCTGAAAGACAATTGTTCACAACTGTGGTTTTCCATCGGGGAGATGCTGGTTGTGGCAGGAGAAAGAGAAAGCAAGAGAATGACTTCCTTAAGAGGAATAAAATAAGCCTACTTTGAAGAAACTTGGAGTGGTTTGGTGTCCTCTGTAATTGCATACACAAAAAAGTAAAAGAGGAAGCAACAATCATATTTGGGCTACTCAAAGATATATCCTTTAACTTTCTCTTGTAAATCTCTTGTAAATCTTTAAAATACAGAAAATTAAAACTGTCAAGTTTATTCCCGATGCCTTTAAAAACATGAGAGAAAATTAAAAGATATGTATTTGATGAGCCCAAATAAGGCTGGCCCTTTTCTGTGTTGAGTGCTTGCATAGGATACCAGGGCACTCCAACTTCAATTTCATAATTTTTCTCTTCTGTGAACTGATAAGAAGGTCTGCTGGACTGTTAATGCTTTGTGGATTGATGAGTGAAGAGTAGAGTGGTATGTCTTTGCCAGCGGCTCTCTCACCAGGGGGAAATCGTCAGGGTCAATCCACACAATGCTCAGGGCAGGGTTGTTGGTGTTGTCTCTGGCCACTTCCTTAAGGATCTCAAGGAACTCAAAACCATCTGGAAGTTTTTTGAATATTTTAGAGCCAAGATATTCTCTGAACCTCAAACAGGTGGCAGTTTCAGATAGATATTAAGAGAAAACCCATCGAAAGAAATGAGTTACCAGGGTCTTCTTCCTCAGCAAAAGCAACAATATGGATTCCTTCCATATCATCTTCCTGGGGATGGAACAATGAGGGAGCAGTAAGGTATTGGACAGTTACAAGTGGATCATGCTTTAGAACACTTTTACAGGTTTTTGTCCATTGTCCTGCATGAATTTTATGTAATCAACCTCAAGGTGTTGTCTGAGTATGGTCCCAGTATTGTTATGGTCCTTTTCAAATTTTGACATTTGCCAGTGGTTCTCACCCAGGTCTCAAACATGTCCTCAGCTCGCAGCTTTCTCAGTGTTGCCCTGGGACAGATGCAGAAAGAAAAGACTTTGTATACAGCATATGGACAATGGCCGAGGACAATGCATAGCAGTGGTGTAACTGAGAAGACTTTGGCTGAAACCAGATCAATTTGAATGCAGATCCATTATCCAAAATGAGACAACGATATTTTAAATTCTATTTTATTGTAATTAGTATTTAATATTTTACTATTATAATTTTTTATTATTATTGTTATAATCAGCAGAATATTAATAGCCAAGTACATTTTTTGACGTCAGGAACACAAATCAGTCACCTTTCATCAGTTGCAAAGACTAAGGCCATGTTTCAATACACAGTCCAGTGCACGATTTAAAGGTATGTTTCTGTGTGTCTGTATTTTATATGAAGGCAGGTGCTGACTTTCTGGGAGGTGCGAAATTACCGTCTGTGCTCTTTAACAAACTCCACAAGCTCCTCCTCTGAGTGCGGCTTGTCAGGGATAGTCACGGGCTGCTCCATGAACGGCTCGTAGAAGTCCACCTCGTTTATCTTCAGGGTCAGCTGCTTGGCCACCTGCCGCGCACAAAGAACCACCACTCAGGGAGAGACAAACACTGCAGAACTGAGAGCCTCTGGAGGAAGTGAGGGTGAAGGTCTGGCACTCAGGTAAAAGGAGATGAATTATACATTGTCAGGGGAAAGTGAGCCAAAACGTAATCACAGTACACTAATAATGACCAAATCTTGTATGTGCCATGTAGGTGATAATTGTAAAGACCTGTTACTCACTGATTTGTCAAAGGTGGCAAAAAACTTGATATACGGCTGGAAGTGTTCTGCAGCTTCCTGAAAAGCCTTGAAGTCTGAGAGAGGGATATGATCGGAGATAGAAGAAAAAGGAAGGAGGGAGTGAAAGGGGAAAGAGCAGAGAGGAAGAAGAACAGAGAAACGGTGGAGACAAGAGAGGAGAAAATGCTCATTTTTATTCAAAGCCCCTCTGTAAGACAATTTGAGACTGAGAAATCAAAGACAGGGATTGTGAGACATTTGGTTTGAAAGCATCATGACCCCTCCACAGCCACAGTAAAACCAGATCCACCTCATGTGCACCACATTCACACAGTGCTTTTGGATGCCTTGGCCATGACTGTATCACTGTCTGGGCTTAAAGGACTAACCAATGAAACAGGGTTGTAACAAAAGCAGGAGTGTTGTTGTCCAAGTGCAGATGATACCCCCCTTCTGTGTCTCTTTTTAAGGAAGAGCACAATAATTGGTCTTGATATAGCTGCCCAAGGAATGAATCTATTTAAAGCCTGACGACGCAGGGGGACTTTGCCTGACTGGGAACATGTCTGGTAACACTGTGTTATCATTTCATTTTTTGCCTGTGTTTGCCCATGTGGAGATGATGAGCTTTTGAGAATTCTGGCTTTTCAAAGAGACAGGGGAGTAGAAATAAATTGTGCCCCTTCTCTGTAACTGTCCAACTCTGAGAAAAGTTTGGAAAACTCTTATAGCTGTTGAAGTTGAAGTTTCAGTGGTGACAGTATCAATGCTGGACTATGGACTATGGAGGGGTGTGCGGGGTTAAGATGTACTTGTTGCATTTGTGGAGGGTCATGCACAGAGAATAGCCGATGTGGTGTACCACGTGCAGCTCAATAATACCAGTCAAATTGTGTAATGAATTTTTATGTTTCTCTAACACAGCATTTTTCCTCATATTACTTCAAGGCAAACCTGAAAAGAAGGAATTGCATGAAGGTAACCCATATGTTGCATCACCATTTAGCGAAAGTGCAAATTTTCTGTGAGCATAATAAATGACTAAAAAGTGTTGTGCCACTTCCAAGAAATCAATAAAAGAAAATTTTCCAGATTTTAGGTGTTCTCTCCTGTATTTACTTTTGTGGCGGGGTGACATTTTAATTTTAAGCCCCATCACTCACGCTCGGAGTCCTCATTCTTGAAGTAGCCGATGAGCCTGATGTCCTCCTCCAAGCGGTCGAAGGCGCGAAGCTCCAAGGCATTACTGATGAGTTCTACAGGGTCCTCCAGCAGCTGTGGGAGAAAAGAACAGCACAGTGATGTTACTCTGAAAGGGGAAATACTGGGGCAGCAGAGCTGAGCTGTGAATAAGGCACCAGACTCTGGTCCTCAAAGTGGTGCACTGAAATAGACATGGCTGTTGTAAACCATGTATAAGGAACACAAATTATTGCATTTCACCAAAAATAATATTATGCTATTAGTACTGTACTGGTGTATTAGTATTAATGAATACTGTATTAGATTAAGGGCACTGAAAGATATCAGTGATTTGTTTGTCTGGTGAGCAAATGCAAGTATGTATTTTACAAAAGCTGTGTGCGTAAGCATGAAAACAAGAAAGTGCAACTTATTTCAGGTCAAAAGAATTTTACTTCTGTTTTTAATCTACCATATACAGCAATACCACTGTCAAATCATACCTAGAGAGCCAACAAAGGTGAACCAATCTGATGTAAATAGCAGATGTTAACTGCATCAGAACAACATTGATCAAGAGGGGAGCCAGTTCATTCACATTTGGATGAGTTTATCACAGCCCACAGTGCTGTCCCTCCCTGTCTATCATTAAAAGGGTGACCAATATAGTACTGTCAGTCATAAATGCCCATTTCATCACCCATATGCCCTCATATGCCCTCCTGCGGCCAGCACTCACATCCAACAGGAACTCCACCAGAGTGTCTGCAGACAGCTGTCCATCAAATTCGATCACCCGGTCCTGCTTGAAGACATACACACTGCCCTCCTCCACCAAACCTGAGGACAGAAGTTGTGGTATTTCAGGGGACATTGGAATTCAGACACAAATGTTGACAAGAATTGTTTAAAATGGATAGGATTCAAAAGCCACCTGTCTATTCTTTACTTAATATAAACAGTTGTGTCCGGTCATAGATTATATATTATTTGATATATGTCCAGCCTATTGATCATGAACACAGGTCATCGGTATCTGTCTTCAATGATGTTTTGAAAGGCATACTGTATGCTTATCTATGGGCTTCAGCAATACCCATGGACACTTTAATTTGCAGCAGTGTTCATACACAAAAACAGTATCATGGCACTTCTGTGATGTCACTTCCTGTTCTTACCCAGTTTTTTGGCGACCTTTGCATCTTTGTGTGAGTCGACCATTCCAAAGCCAATGTCCTTGTCTTCCAAGACCTGTGCAGCCAGCTGATGAAGAAAGACAGGAGACCATGTGCAATCAGACTTTTATCAGCTACTGCAGAATGTTTATATAATGTTTGTGTAGCACTGGTGCTACATCATGCAAAGGCATATTGGAGAATATTACAGCCTCAATAAATGGCTCATCTTTCAAACTAAAAACAGCAATGAGTGCTCTCCTGTACCGCTGTGCATCTGGTGCTCTGTTCAGTCAGCTTTATAGCAGTACTTTAAATGCCCTGAGCAGTGAGATCTGTCAAAGTTCTTTGGTTCTTAAAGAAGTGTTAACTTTGACAGTCATTTCCCAATTTTCTGTCTCTGCTTTCTTATGCTTGGCTTTGCAACTGCAGGGCATTGTGTCTTTATTAATAACGGTCCTATCATGAGGGCACTGGTAGGGAATGTGCACTGTGCAGAATGATTGTTCTTTTCTTCTTCTGTGTAAAACAGGACGGTTTCTTCTATCTTATTCCTTACAAGCAAGCTAAGCTTGTCAAAACATACTGATGTGTCATAAATCAGTTCCACTGCTTTGTTGCCAGAGTATCACAGAGCAACAATCCTCTGTGACGATAGTCATTTCAAATGGAAGACATTGTTACAAACCCAACACTGAAGAGGGTTTTAGTTTTGCACTGAGGTACTTTTAGCTTTGGGAAGACCTTGCTACCTTCTGATATGCACATTGTTGACATTTTAGTTAAGTTTCAAACTTTACAATATGTCACAAGAAAACTGCTTATAAACTATTCAGATATTAAAAAATAATAAAACAATGAATTGTAATCACTGCATTGACTTAAATTGCAGTGAGGGTAATGGGGCCAGCTGTATTTTATTCTGAAAGGCATCTGCTGTATAAATAGACCTATCATGCAATTCCCTCTGTGATGTCAATAAAGAGAACAGACCTGCCTATCAGGCTCTGATAAGTGATTGCAACCCAAGCCCTGGGTCTAAGAATAAAGATATCCCCACCCTCATGGCTACAAGAAGAAGAGGAAGCTGACTTTTCAACCAGTCCTCCTCAAATGAAATGTTGTGCCAGGTTATCATTAAAGAATGAACCGAGGGGGCTGTGGGGGTTGCGGTCAGTTTTGACACGAGGAACGTGTGTGAGACTGTAAATACTCTTGCTCTTTTGCCTGCTCAGCGAGGCTGCATGCATCTTTAGCTCTGGCATGAGCAAACGTCACCGGGCTCTCAGAAAGCGGCAGCACATATGGCCAGTGTGGAAAACCTTGTGTAAGCTGATAGGGTTGGGGAATAACTCCGGCAGCTGAGCCGTTCAATAAATAGCCAAGGAAGACTGCCAAGTGTGATTGTTCTTCAGAGCTACTGAAACGGTTTGAAAGAGGTCTTAATAACAGTTTGCGTAGTAATTCATACTACCCACCAGCACAATGAACCTACAGTATTTCCAAATTCTTGTAGAAATGTGAACAGTATTAAAAGTCAGCAAACTAGATTTGAAGCTCATTTACTTTGTTACTAAACTAAAAGTTTTATTCACAATATCTTTCCAGGTAATTTGTAAGTAATTTGATGCCAACTTATATTCACGCTTAAACTGCCAGTATGCAAAATGAAAGAGGATTTAAGGACAGAGCCATGTGGAACACCTAAATAGAATGGGAAAGAGTCAGTCAGAGAAGTATACTTTTCCTTTTGTTTGCATGTGTCCATGTTGGACTCTATTTGTTAATGTCACCCCCTTAGGATGTAGTAATCTTAGAGTTTTAAACTAGAGTTGTGTTCAGCGAAAGGAATGGCCTAAACAACTACCACAGACAACTTTCCATAAAACAGTACTTGTTGAAGGATACTTTACATGCTTAACTACTCTGACCTTTTTATAGTAAAAGACATGAACTTCAGCACTAAGGACAGCACTCCCAGTGGCTATGAAAGTGGTATTTTATTGTTATATTGCATTTATGAAGCTGTAGCAATAGCTAACCATCTAGCCGCCAGCTGTTTTATGGATCTGTCAAGCTTTGGGCAAATACATTAGCTGGTGATCAGAATAATATCATAGCTAGACAATTCATACTGCAACCAATGGAAAAAGAAGCAACTGCACAGAAACAGTTTAGCTTTTTATTTGGTACCTTTTTTGTTATTTGGTACCTCACCAGTCCTTATACATCACTCTACATCAAATAGTGAATTGTTTTTTGGCTTCCCCTGCATTTGGTTGCACATTTCTTGACTGTTTCCACGACTTTTGGAGTGTCTGTGTTTGCAACTGTGTATTTGTGTGAGTAAACATTCTACCTGAGGCTGGCCTATACTGGTTAAAGATTTGCTATCTCCACAAGAATGAAATCTCAGATTGCCTTGTACTCTGTATTGACAACACAATGAGGAAAATTCAGTAAACTAAAAGGAACCTACAAAATGAGTTGATAAAAAATAAGAAACAGGAGCAAAGGAGTATGATAATATTACAGGCAAGAAAAGCATATGAATAATTCAGCTGAAGAGCAGTTTCCTTGTCATCTGGCTGTATGAAATTTCACAACTTCATGGTTAAAGTTTGCTGATGAAGCTCAATACAAGAATGGGAAAGATGAGGGGAAACTGGGAGGGGGAACTCCATAAATCTGCCTGTCTTTCCTCTGAGCCCCTGGGGGTGTGGTAACAGGGATAGGCATCTGTGCACAGTCTATTCCTGATAAGTCTCTGTCCAAAGGAGATAGCCTGTTTAAGCTATGCTTCAACAACAGCACCATCCAAAAAAAAAGATGAAAAAATAGACAAAAATAGACACACAATAGACATTTCTTTTTAAAAATTACAAAAATAGAACACTTTAAAAACACCTAATTCCAAAAATACATGAATTTTGACGTTCTATACAAGAATTTTCAGTTCTATAGCTCAGTTGCGTAAAATTGCCATCCCTCATTATAAACACTTATGCCAAGCACAAGTAAGTGGCATTATGTAAAATACAAGCACTGAATGGACTAAAATAACTAACTAGAGGCAGAGACTGCCAGCAAATGGCTGCTTCGCAGAGGGTCTGACCTTGGGAGCAAACTCTGGAGCTTTTATGGTAATGACTGAAAGTCACTGAGACATTTCTGCACAAGGAGGTTGATTGCATAGAAATGCAACATAATAATGATAATGGTAATATTGGGCATTATTAAGATCAGTAGTTCTGTGCTGTACATGAGAGATCAGGATATCTTACCATAAAGTCATAGGTCTGCTTCAGGTGGGGAGGTTATATATTAATGCACAATCTGTATGACCCTATGACATGATAGTACTTTACTGCATTTGAAGAATGCTGCTGCATAACACCAGTGCTGAGTTATTTGTATTCCTTTGGACCCTGTTTGTTCCATGTGTATAACCAGGCATTGTGCAATGTCTCTATTTTATCTGCTTTGACTGGTGTTGCAAGTGTCAGCAGATGTATGGCTGTTGTGCATGGTTTTCTATACTTTTCAATACTTAAATCCAGCTCAATGCAGCTTACCGGAATCTTCTCCCTACCTCTGCATCGGCACCCATGATTACCTCAACCCCTGCTTTCCCTACAATTCTTTCTATATCTCACCCATCACCCTCTCCTGGATCTGCTCCAGCCTGAACCACTGCTCCTGTTGCTGTCTCCTCCAGCCTCCCGCACCCCTCCTTTCCCATCCCAATCCCCCTTACCTCCAGCACTAGCTCAGTCATCTGGAACTGTTTCTGCAGCTCCTTGTTGGAGGGAATGGGCTCATGGTAGAGCAGGCACAGCATGTCATACTTCTTCAGAGCCTTCCTGTAGTTCTTATCGTTGATGTCGATCACCCGGTCCTTGCCATCGAAGCTGGGGAACTCCAGGCCTTCCTCGGCACTGGCGAGGGAGAGCAGGTACAGACAGGGTAGGATGGAGAGCCACAGGGCCTTCATGTCCTCCTTCAAGGTGAGCACCAGAGAGAAGGGGGGAAGCCGAAGGTTGAACTACACAGGGTTAACTGGGCCTGCGGGGACACCACCTTGCTGGAGGAGGTGTTGGTGACCGTTAGTTGGCAAATAGGCACCACAAAAGAAAGAGGTTTAAAAATAGACAGCAGCAACAGCTTTGACTTGAACGTCTTCTGGGACTTGTCTTCTCTTTATTCCAGTTCTTCTAGTTGCTGCAGAGACCAGGGCAGCCTCTTTTGCTGTCTCCTTCTGTCCCCTCTCTTTGCCTGAGACAAAGAGGAAGACAAAACTGCCAGCCTGGGATCGGGATGTGGGAGCTTTGGTGCTGGATACCTTACATAGCGGTGGCCCTCTCCCCTGCCATTTCAGAACCATTTTTAGGAAGCCAGTTGTTTCTGGGCTAAAAATAACTTGTGAGCCAGTGAGGAAGAGGACAGACAGCATCAGGGACTTGCTCTCCCTCTTTGACAGTGCCTAACATATTGATCCCATGCTAAGACTGTCATTAAAAAAGAAAATATATTATTAGGGATTTGGCAAAGAGAAATTTAAGTCAACTTTATCCCAACAAATCACTGCAAATCACAGCAAAATTCAACACTATAAAAAGGGGTGTTGTTTGTGGTTAAAATAACACTTTCGAGAGAAATATTGCTGTTATTATTAAGGCAATGTTTTTACATATGAATGCATACTAATATTGATATATGTGCAGTCATAGGGTATGTTCTCAGTGAGACTGCTCATTCCATGTGTGAGTATTATTGTGTTGTAGAACATACTGTAAATTGACTCCCCCACTGTGTAACAAGAGCTAGAGGAGGAATGGACAGTTAAGTACAGTCCATTGAGACTGCCAGGTGGACCCGGGCCCTGTCATTGGTCTCCACTAACACAGCTTCCACAGTGGTCTACACCCACAATTCACAGCTTACAGGTCTATGTAACTCACAGCTAACCAAAGGGACAGGAGGGACTGTACATCATCTAGACTATACAGTGCAAAAGAGACAGTGGTGTCTACCTACACTGTCTTTGGAAATCACTCCCTACAACTTCGCCCTTCTATATTTCTCTCCCACTCTTCCTCACTCTGTATAGCTGTCACATTTATTGCAGTTTTATGTCAATGTCAGCTTTACCTTTCCTTCTTTCCTCTTTCTCTGCTGATTTGAGTAAACAACAACACAATTTGGTGTTAATATAACATTTCTGTCCTCACAGAGATCAAAACAGCAAATGTAAAATTTGTAAAGACTTCTTTGAAGAGTACCCTCACAATGTATGCGGCTGTGAAGAGCTCAATTCTGCCAAAAAAAGTGTGGAGATTCTGTAAAGGGCTGATTCCATAAATAGGTTTTCCTTTGGGATGTGGGGGGTAATTAGGGCTTTAATTAGAGTTTGAAAGTAATGTCGTTGCAGAACTCGTGACACCCCATACGGAATGACCCTGAAACCCTGCCTGTGACCCTTGACCCCTGAGGTTCTTCACAGAGTGTCCTGATAAATACTTCAACAGCTGCAGTCTGTGTGTCTGTTGCTAAGCATTAATTGCGAAGCCAAACATTTTAAAATGTGTAATGCAGGCAAGTTATTTCATTTTTTCTTAGCTGGGCATATCTCGCCATGGAGGGGAATGAACCACATTTAGCAACAGATAATGAATTAGCTATTCCATTCATCTAGCTCACACATGTTTTTTTAGCACTTCAGGTGAACGTAAGTGACTCAGTCCACTGTAAGACAACATTGTTGCAATGCAATGTCTTTTGAAGGCAAGGTATACTTTAATGGTGTGCATTACGTGTACATTTGTTATTCTGCTCTGCTGGATTTGGGATTTTCTGTTACCCTTAAGGACTGCATCAGAAAGATTTTACTGCAATAGTGTGAGGCATGTGCTACTGTAGACGTGCAGGAAACAGTTCTATGTGAAACAGTTATATGTAAAACAAACCGGAAGAGTTTGTTCTTGTGACACCTGTGCATTACCTTTTAAACTGGTGCAATTTAAGTCTTTGGTTTGTTACTGCAGGGAACTGTTTAGGCCTATGTCAGCTGCCCCTTACTTCGCTTGTGATGCAACTGATTAAAATGAACTGTTGTCTTGCAAAACACTATGCAAACCCACAGTAAAAGCAATGGTTCCCTATGGTTTGTGCAGATATATTGCAATACTTTCTGTGACATGTTGGATGTCAGTCTTGGTGTTATGGTGAAACAGTTTCTTCCAAAGTATTTTTTAGATCATGTATAAAATGATAGTGACTGAAAACTTATATGAGGGAGAGTAAGAAAAAGAATTTGTTTTATATGGGTTTTTACTGAATGAAAACTGAAATATTACTTGTGTGAGATTTTGGCACTCAAAGGAGATCAATCTTCATATTCTGATGTTGATTTAATCAGATAGAGTTTATCTAACGTACAATGCTGAGTATTTTGTTTTGTGTGCTGTGTATGTCTGTGTGGGTGGCACAAGATAAAATTATTAACACCTCTGATAGCTGACAGAAGTTTAGATCAGCACTTTCTAACACTGGTCCTTGGGGCATGGTGAGAGCCAAGCTCTCAAATAATTAGGTTTGACCTGATCTTGTTTATTCAAGGAGGTAGGGCTGACACATGGCTGGATGGGGCAGCTGGTATCGTTAATTGTCAGATGAATACTGATCTGGATTTGTATGACATTTGACAAGTATCTAATGTTGTTTCATCTTAGTTATACAAATGAGGGTTGTTGGGTGTGTTTGTTCTGCTGGAGGGATGGCATAATGTAGCTTTAAGCTTCAAGCACTTATTCCTGTGCAAGTCCCTGGTATTCCATGTAAGAGAAGAGTGGCTAGAGTTCTATTTCTAGCTTCAACCCTGGGTCTCCTGCATCCCTGTTTGACCCCAGATGACCTCATTCGTACCCACTTTCAAACACTGCTAGCATGGCTGGCTCTGTCTTGCTGAGGGGAAGCAGTCAAACCTTTCTGAACAAGCTTTGAAACTTTGAATTTAAAGCTCACAAGGTCCGTGCCAGCGTGCATCTCCACTCTCCCACTGCAACACGCAAGCTATGTCCAGGTACATTATTGCACTCAGCCCTCACAAATCATGGCATAGCTGCTCTACACCGCTAATGCATACACACTGCATTCACCTTATCAGCTCTTTTGATTGAAGTCATTCATGAATTTAGTTTCAGGTAATGTAGATCCATATTTGCCAGAAGCTTCTGTATGACCTCTATCAGACAATTTGAAAGGATTTTCTTCCCCCGGTTTAATTACCATGACGACGTGATTACCTGTAACTCCTGGGAACTGCTCCAGTTTGTAAAAGAAAATGAATGCATTATGCAAGGAGGTAATTACAGTTAGGTGCTATTCTTATCCGTTTTCTCCTACGTAATTACCAAACAATCTATACTTTGCTGATGATACACAAATTTGAATGAAACATTAGTAAGATAAAGATGTGTTTTAAATCTTAACCATCTTAACTTCCAGATGAATTATACATATTGCATCTCTCCTGTGTATTCAGCTATTCCAAGATAGATGTTCTATATTTTGCCTGACTGTACAGACATGTATCTAATCTGTCACTATCAGCTTTGAAAGCTTTAAAACAGGTCTTGCTTTAACTTGATAAAGTTGTCCTACTCCCTCTGCTTCCCAGGGGTCAGGAATTCATAGTTGATCACCTTTGTGAGGAGGATGTGTCTTGTTTACTGGGTGAAGCTACTGACCAAGTTTGGTCATCTTGTGCAATACCAGCCCCAGCTACTCTGAGGTCACCCACAAGCAAGACGGGTGAGAGTTGTGACTCAGGCTCTCTCCCCACAAGGCAGGTTTCACCTACATGTCTCTCCCCAGGCCACTTGCTCAGGATTGTCTTCTCTCCCCAACCTATAGGTTTTATGGTGGTCCCTCTCTTCAGACTATAGGCTCAGTGTAGGTCTCTCTCCCTAGGCTTCATGTAAATCTCTCTATCCAGACAACAGAAGAGGCTATGTGTTGTAGGCCTGTCTCTCTAGAATAATGGCTCCACATAGCAGGTCTTTAGGCCACTGCCACCGACTCAGTGTAGGTTTTTTTGTGTGGTCAAAGGCTGCTTGTAGGTCTTCTCATGCAGTGTACAAGGTCTCACCTTCAGCTTACTGTGAGGTCATATAACACATGACACCATCTTGGATCCATTGTTTTTGTGTGTAAGCATAATAAAATGTTCTATAGAGCTGTGTTGTCAATGAAAGAAAAAAGAGATGCTACTTTTTCTAGTTGATACTGTAAGTTCAAACCTGGTTTATCTGTTTGGGAAAAAATACATTAAGATTAGTTTAAGGCCTGATGAATAAGAGTCCCTGTCAGCTGGATTCTCTCACCACAATGCATACTCACAGTGAAGCTGATTTTCTATAATGCCTCTGTATTCACCTCTGCTGTGCAGTGTCTACTTGTTCAAACAAACTCTTGAACAAGAGACATCTAAAGCCCATTTGATTTTATCCTTGTGTATTAAGGTTGTATTCTGTGAAAGTACTGTTTTTGCAGCCTTAATTCTTTAATCTTTCTTTAACCAAGTAATGGAACAAACAGCTGCAGATGTGTTAATTGAGTTAATTGAGAAACGGAAGGACAAAGAATGAAAGAAACAGTTAGGCTGGATTGAAACTCATTAATATAAAAGGGAAATAAATGGTTGCAGTTTAGTATGCCACATAAAAGGCCTTTTTTTCTGGAGGAAAACATAAGTGGATCATCAGTCTGGTTGCACTGCCCTCTACTGAATGATAATAGGAACAGCTTTCTGTGTGTCTGCAGTGGGTTGCTACAAAGAACCGGGAACTGAATTGAACTGTGTAAGGTTAAACACATTAGCACTGGCAGTGTTTTAAAAAGAGGTAGGGATACCAGGAATGAAGAAAATTCAATTACTATCCTAAATAGAACCTCTGTTGAAACGGACACCTTAATGTGCCATTTTTAGTAACAGTGTTTTATAGCATTAATTAGTGGCTTATGACTGTTCTAAGCAACGCAGTCAACAGTGTTGGAATTCAATGAAATTGCTTCAATATTGATGTACTTACAAGCCATCTAATAAAACTGTTGACACAAAGAACTTTAGTCTGGACCTCAGTTGAAGGAGAGAGAAAAGACTGTTTATTGATGATCTTCAATACAGCAAGGCTTCACAGGTGATGGTCGGCTCAGCAGAGTTTCAGATGTCACACTCACAACATCTTGCGCTTACAGTCTCACACCTTACACACTCCTCAACCCTCTCGTGGTCCCGTTTCTGTCTCGTCTCCCCCCGGGGGCAACTCTACAACAACCTAAATACTTAGAAGTGCTTACGTAAGCCTAGCAGGGTGTTTGGGTTTACTCGACCTAGCTGTGGCCTGGACACTGGCGCCTAATTGGAAAAACATTGCCTCAGAAGGTATCCTTGGATTGATAGTGAGCACTCACTGACCCAACTCCTCTCTGTTACAAACCTTGACAGGGGAGGCAGAGTAGGAGAGTAGGTTATGGGACATCACCGAGTGGTACCACCACATGGTCTGCATCCATATCACCCAAGGCAGCATACCACCTAAGGCAGACCATGCACAAAGAGTGGGCTAAAAGCCTTGAATACAAGGTAGAAGACCAGAAGTCACACACAGAGAGTGGACCCGAGCCCGAGGTATGAGGTACAGAACCAGTATATCAAAGCAGCTCCCTTAAGTGGTCAAACATAGAGTGATTGAACTGAGAACAACTGAAATCATGGGCCTCTCCATTGGTAGGCCTGCACCACATACACACGATCACAGCGCGCATGTGCGCATGATTAGTTCAATAGCAGCATCACATTGGATTGTGTCACATAACCTGATAATGTGATCACCCTAAAAGCTACATAAACACAATCACCATTATACTGTTTATACTAATTATACCAGACTAATCACATATCACATTAGTGAAAACTTGTGAAAACAAGTGCATCATTGACTGTGGTTTCACACAGGGATTATGGGGCCAACGGAACAGCAAAGAAATGAACATAAGTTGAGATATAAATTATTTCAATTACCTTGCTACATATTAAAGGATTATAGCTGATGCCTGAACCTCTACGAATAATTCCTTGAAGATAGTTGGACAGCTATATACTTGCACACAACCTCATTTATTCAGGCTCCCTGAGGAAGAATGTATGCAAGTGCCATCATCAAAAAGAATAAAAGAAAATAACTAGTGTATTCTAGAAAGGTCCTTATCCAGGTCACAGTTTACTCTGTGACATCAAGCTCCTTTGGCAGAATGATATTATTTCAATGTAGCTTGTGTTATATGGAGGGCAATGGAATCAAGTTTGACGAAAGAAAGTACTTCTTAGCTTAACTCTAAGGAAATACTCTTATCTATGTTGTTTTAATCAAATGAACCTTTTAATGTTAAATTGTGTAGAGTAGATGAAGATTCACATAGAACACTGAAAGGGAGATGCAAGTTGCAGTGTAATGAAGAATAATACATACAGAGACACTGTAGCTGGATATAGTGATGTCAGAATGCATTATGCATTTCTCTTTTGCTAGAGGGGAGAGCAATAACAAACAATTTCCAATATGGAATTGTCTGGTGGAGAAAAAAATCTCTATACAAACTGCTTTGGGACACCGTCACCCTTCATTGTTTAGATGTCAAAAAGGGCTACAAGCCAGGCTATTTCTCCCACAAGGAATTGTAAGGTAGGTACCTCAGATTTAAACTACCCTATGACTTCTTATAGTCACATTATCAGGTCCTAACCCAAGCAATGTGTTGCCTGACAAACATGCTTGGACAGAAATGTCACCTCTTTTCAAATATTTTCTGCAAATCCTCTTAATATGAGGTGTAGGACAACTTTTGAAACTGAATCTTGCAGATATTATATGTATTTGTGAAATTACAGTGTGATATTGCATTTTCAATAAGCCAGACTTAAAAGCTTTAAAGGAAGGGATTCCTACTCAGTGTGTTTTCAGTTGTTCCTTGCATAATGAACATGTTCATAACAGCTGCAGAAGACCTCCAGGTGTTTATATCTTTCTTTTGCGAGTTTGTGTTGGTTTTTCATCCCTCCGAATGCAGCCGCTGCAGCAGCCTGGCTCCTGGCCCTGAGATTTTGCAGTCCGATGGAGCGGGATGCACTGTCGACAGCCCCCAGCGCACTCTCTCCGATGGTGGAAGAGCAGATACGGGCGCCCAGGGCTGGCTGAGCACCGGACCGCTCGGGGGGCTCCTCCCTCTCCCTCTCCCTCTCCCTCTCCCTCTATTGCTCGCCCGGGACCATGCAGCTGACAGTGCCACCCCAGAGCTTCCCCCAAACCCCTGCCTCGACACGTGCGGAGGCCAGAGCTCCCCGCCTCAGACTGAGAAAGACTCTCTGCGCTTCTCTGACAGGGACTGAGACTGAGGCTAGGGTCCTGTGTGCTGAGGTGGGGCCCAGCTGTCATTTCAGCTATGTGCGTTTTTCCTGCCTGTTTAGTGTTGCATTTGGTGTCACACTTTATAATAAGATACAAAAGTTACAAAATTGTTACTGTTACAAACTATGACTCTTACAAAATAGTCAGTGAAATGAAAGATAATGACACGGTTAGTGAAAAGCTTTATGATGTCATGCTCATTATTTTTCCAAAGTGATTATGTTTACTGTGCATGTTTTATGCTTGTAGAGTCCACACTGGTTCAGTGGTGAGAGTGCTACCAGGTGTGTTACATCAAGGCTGCAGAGAAAAGCACCAGTGGCATTATGGTGGCTTCCCTCTGCTTCTGGGTACAAAAATTATTTCTGTTCAAAGGCAAATCAAGCAAAATCAAAAGTGTGTGCAAGCAAGGCTTAAAAAGAAGCCTTTGAAAATTAATTCCGTTGTGACATTACATGACACAGGGTCATGTGGATAAATGAGTACATAAAGTAAGAGGAAGATATATATTTATATGTATCTGGCAATTATGCCAAATGCAACTGTGTGGCCAAATGCAGTTGCTTTTGCCATGCTGCTGCTGGTGATAACTGTGGAATGAATGACTCGCAGGTGAGCTGGTTTTTGTGTGAATTCCAGCCGCAGTTTGTGTGTTGACAGCAGTGCTGTGCCAGAGAGAACTGCAGAGCAGTCCAGGGCTTCCAGATATATAGTAAATAATTTACAGGCCAAGATTAACCCTTATTTAGACAGCATAGCATTTAGCCTTGTTTAGCTTATCTGGATGTCTGATTTAGCCTATGATGATGGTTAAATTAGTTTTTGAAAGTTTGCACAGGTTTTGTACTCATCGCCTTTCACATGACATAAATGTGAGTGTTCACACTCTTGACCACAGCTGTATTTCAGTGCACAACTGCTTCTCTAATGTGACATTGACTGATGTAAGTGCAGAGAGCAGGGTGTGTGTTGGTGAAGCGGGATGATGGGTGAGGGAGAGAGCAGGGTGTGTGTTGGTGAAGGGATGATGGGTGAGGGAGAGAGCAGGGTGTGTGTTGGTGAAGCGGGATGATGGGTGAGGGAGAGAGCAGGGTGTGTGTTGGTGAAGGGGGGTGTTTAGCTCCCCCAGCCCTCCGCGCTACAGTCCGACCTTCACAATGAGTCACCCTGTTCCCCATCAGTGTTGCGATTTGGCTGGTGCCACGCTTGGTGGGAGAGAGAGGCTGTCATTCCTCGTGTGAATTTAAACGGCTCAGAGGGCCACAGCTGGCAGGGAGAGCAGAGTCGCCCTCACCTCTCTGCGGGGGCATCCTCAACTTTAACACCCCCCCATCCCCATAAAAAAGGAAAAAACCAGGACAACTAATTCTCTCAACTCTTGGATGCCGTTTTACTGCATGGTGATCCCACCCACTCAGTGTGTCCTCAGTGAACAATGCAACAAAGCATTCTTTTCACAAGTGCTGTTACTCTTGAATCATAAAGTAACAATGGTTCAGTATTTCCCCAAGGCAACACTGAAAAGGAATCTCTTTGTCTGTCACACTACAGTTTCTACAGCGCTTCTACAGTGTTAAATGATTTTCTGCACAGCCCTCTTCTGATTCTAATGAGCTAATTCAGGCATTCAATAGCCTGAACTGGCTACACAACAAACTATACAGAACATACTCGATATACAAACACTGAACTTTACGACTGCAGGAAGTGGTATCCTAACCTTCACCTGTAGTCATTTATTGTTAAAAGAGTGATGTTGCTTCTCTGTTGTGTAGTATCAGCATAATTAGTTCACAGAGTGCAGAATGTCTGTCTCCCACTCTTATGTGCAATGTAAGGGGTTTGGAGGAGTGGCTTGGGAGGTCTGTGGGAGTGGAGTAAGGAGTCGGTAGGAGTGTCCAAAGAGTTAATCACCTCTGGAGGAGGGGGTGGTGGGTTGGGAGGAGTGGCTTATGGGAACTGGAGGACTGAAGTAAGGGATTGGGAGGAGTGGTTTAATGGGTTTGGGGGAGTGGGATAGAGGGGTTGGGTTACATGTTACTCTGAAAGTGGTGCTGTTATATTATGTTATAAAATATAATCTATATGATATCACTTGTATTTATTGCCTATGATGTGAAATTAAATGGAGGAATTCCTGCACAGTGGAAGGTTGATCTGCCAAATGACATACTGTGAGTATGTACCTGTAGTTTAGTGGGATGTATAAGTGACTACCAGTCAGCAGCTCCTGAGTTCTGCTGCTCTGTGGCCACAGTCCCTGGAGCAGCACTGTGTTTGCTTCAGTGTGCGTGCGTCTGAGCAGCCCTCCCTCCTGCTCCTGGTCTGTCTGGACTGGCACATTCCGCATGGGCTCCCATGCTCCCCCTTCCCCCCCCTCCGCCACCCCCACCCAACCCCCCCCGTCGCTGCGAGCACCCTGTCAGCCCCAGCTGCTCCCCTCCACGCACCCCTCTGTCTCCCAGCTGCACCCCTGGCCCCCTCACCCCAGCGCACTCTGCTTGCCCCTGCTCCAATTCTGAAAATGTGCACAGACTAACTCCCTTTCTCTCTATCTATCTCTCTCTCTCCCCTCTCCCCCTATTTCTTTTCTCTCTCTGCCTCTCTCCATGCTGCTGCCCCTCCTCCCCTCCGCCTTCATCCTCTCCTACTCTCCCATCCTCCCTTTCTCATCTCCTATGTCTCTCTCCTCTCCCCCTCCCTTTCTCCCTCTCTCCCTTTTTCACAGCCAGTGGGACCCATGTGCGCTGCAGAAGGCAGTGTTCCGGGGACAGAGGAGGGACAGAGTCCAGGGCAGCAGCTGCATGTTTTTTTTTTTTTTTTACTGTTCTCATTATATCTTTTTTTCCATGTCCATCTCCTGTCCTTGCTCTCTCCTCCCCTTCTGTGTGATCTGGCCTGTCACAGGGTGAGCCAGGGTGACATGCATGAACAGCTTCCCATCTAGACTTCCCAGGGAGTGATTTGCAACTTTTTTTTCTCTCTGATCTCAGTATCAGGCCCGGGGTGTTTATCATCACGGGGATAAGCTAAGCACATGGTACAGCCCAGCTTTTTAATTCTGGTGCATCGTCACCACCTCCATGCCCAGAGACCTGGACGGTAATGTGTGCACACACCTAAATGCACAGCCAGGTGTGATTGGTCATGCTAAAAACCATGCCAAGCAGCTGATCCAATTGCACATCATGTTCCGAAGCATTAGAGTGTTACATTGTGTTTTATTCTGTGTCAGGGGAAGAATAAATGCATTACAGACGTCTGTAATGAAGAATCAGGTGAGCTGTATGTGGAGCAAATCAAATGTTGTCATTTAAAGTTTTCCATTTATAGATATGGGTCTCCCGCAATGCATTGTGCTGTATCATAATCATGAGCACCTTCACAAAATGGTTGTGTTCTTAGAACCCTGATCATTGCTATACAGAGGCTGGTGGGGGAGGCTTTTGGAGAGAGGATAAGGAGGGGACAGAGAGATCTGTGAAATCCAACAGGCAAAATTGAGATGGCCAAGGATCTTTCCATCATGAGTAAGATATTATTAATTTGCGGTTATGCTTAGCTTAATCTATTACTTGAGTTAGCAAGAGAACATAAACACACCCCTCACCGCTACCCCACACTGCTGCTTCTTGTGTGCTCTAGTTTTGATGTCATGTACTTGCCCATCATGAGCAAGGTTAACTGAGACTCTTACTCTTCGGCGTGAGCCAGAAAAATCAGATGCACATGTGTACAGCCATGGCCCTTTGGTCAGACCCACTGTGTGAAACATTCAGCTGTGTAACCAGTAAGCCTCCATGTAGACATATTGTAAAAGCATGCACTTCACATGGAAAAGTTCTGTACTCACCTTTTCCAACCACAGAGCTCCTTTAGGACAGAGAGCCCAGTGGACAGGCTGTTAAACCAAACACAGGCTTTGAGCCGGTGATCTGCCTTCCTGAAGGCAGTGCTGAGTTTACAGGGCTTAGGTGTAACTAAAGGGCTGGTCTCTGAGGATCACGGTATAGATGAAGGGTAAATGACCTCAGCCACTGATTTCAGGACCTGGGAAATTCAGTGGAAAGTGCGTGGTCCTTCCTATATGTGAAGTCCACTGCAGTCAGTGGTTGTGACAGCTGGCAGGGGCCTGTTGGTTCTGGTTTTCGCTGTGCAGCCATGTGTGTCTGTGTGTGTGTGTGTGTGTGTGTATGTGTCAGTGTGAAAGTTTTTGCATCTCTTTTCGTGTGTATATGTGCATGCATGAGTGTGTGTCAGTCTGCGAGTTTGTGTATCTCTCCTCCGTGTGTGTATATGTGTGTGTGTGTGTTCTGTCAGTGATTGGGCCCTGGGCCTGTCAGCTGTTGGGCAGAGTACAGCCTCTGCCCCCACTGTAAACAAGATGTGATACAACAGCTGGGGCCCCTAACATAACCAGGCTGTCCTTCAGCGCACCAAGAGCACAGCCAGGAGGAGGACCACTGAACTGCAACTCCAAAAGGAAAACTACTGGTACCATCAATCTACTATTTATTATAATTATTCTATCACATTTATTGTCATTGATGTTTGACGTGCTATCCAATTAATACAATTTAAAAAATACTTAGCAGAGGAGAGGTCAGGGGTCATACTGGGAGTAGAATTCATCATTGATCTGAGGATACAGGCGGCCTTATTATTATTAGCCTGAATCTATTGTAGCATGGCAAATCATAATGTCTCTATATGGAATTCATCAAAGGGAGTTTGTTCCATTGAAGCTCATTGATGAAGAGCTGATCATAGGGAGCTGGGATCATCACAGGCCATATGCAAGGTGGAACTGACTGTGATCCACAGGACATGAGCTGATTAGGATGTAATTCATCACTGCCTGTAGAAATGAATACTCTGTCAGGATTTGTACTGATCATGTGAAAATTACAGAGCTGATCAGGGGAAGAAAGGTTGTTTTGTGTCTATGTACACACAGTTAATTAGGAGAAGTACAATGTATCGTTGGATATATAGAGCCAGTTTTTCAGGACTATAAACGTTTAATATGGCCTGCATATGCCTAGCTGATCAGGGGGAGTAGGGCACATCATAGTCCCTGCGTGTGGGGTTAGACATGACGTAGCGTTCAGCGAGGTTCTGCGTCTTCAGCTTGGCCGTCCAGTCCTCCTCTATGTACTGGTGGTAGGGGTCGGCGGAGTGCTCGCGGCGTTTCGACTTGACCGTGCTGACCAGGATGGCCACGATGATGAAGGCGAACATGCCGATCATCACCATCAGGTACCATATGACGTCCTGGAAGTTCTCCTCGGCGAGCCGCTCGTTCAGCGCACGCTCGGCCTGCGTGGCGTTGTACCTCCAGCGGTCCAGGTAGCTGCCCAGAGTGCGGGTCAGGGAGTCCTCCAGCTGGCGGGTCAGGTTAGCCACCGCCAGGGGCATCTTCACCGGGGCGGGGCCTGCGGGTCGGGAGGAAGGGAGGCAGGGAGGGGGGACAGGGGGACGTGAGAACGAAGGCCTCGGGTTTGTCATGCATCAGAATCAGAAACCTGCACATCTGCAGCAGACCCCATGGAGTTAAGATGATGACTATATGATCTCTCAGGGTGCTTTTACGTGTTTGTGCTCTGGCAGTGCCATCTTCTGTTTTTTATGGGAACTGCATCCTTTCACCAAAAACTATGTACTGGATGTATTTCCTTAAAAAAGGCAACATGTTAGTTCAAAAATGGTATGTAGCAACTGGACCTCTGCTGTTATTTAAATTCCTTGAGACTTAATGTCAATCGTTTATGATTTCAGTGTGAATGTGTTATATGTGTTCTAATGTCACATATCAAGATCCAAACTTAAGGCCAGGCTGTATGCTAAATGTTTTTCTGAAGTTAAAATGAACTTCTATCTAACTGGACCAGATTGGTCATTCTCCTATCCCAGAACTGATGATATTATTGTGATATATGGCAATTGAGTCTTGACAAATGCAGACCCTTTATCATCAACAGGGAGGGCTTGCCATGTATCTGAAGACCACATGGGTGAAGCCTCACACATATTCTGCATTTGGATTTCAACATGAGTTCCCAGAGATCAATCAGAGTGATTGCATTTAATGAGAGCATTTAATATTTGTTGAATTGACATGATTACCCCACCCCTTTACTATTTTATGTATTTGCTTGTTTATTTATTTTGAAATGTAAAAATAAATTAATAAACACAGATTTTCAGTACATTTACATTTATAAATTTGGCAGATGTAAACCTGAAACACCAAGCACACCAAGATCATGACTGGCTCTGATGTAGATCCAAAATTAATATCTTAAAGGAAGCCTGGGGAACCACTAACTTGACATGGAAAAAGTGGAAATAAATAAATAAATAAAATTAACTATACCATGACAATTCATGATATGAATTACAAATTTATATATATCCAAATTCCCACATCAAAAATGTTAGTGCCAACTTTTAAGACAATTTGCTAGTCATCCCAGAGTTACATTTCACAGAGCATGACCCCCTTACAATTACGTTTACAATTACAATTACAGTTACAGTATCTCTGTAACTAAGGTGTTATTTGCAAGGCTCACATAGCTGTCACTGAAGTAAAGTAATCTGCTAAACCTGCTAAACTCAGACCCATGACTCTTTGTTACCTCAAGAGCCCTGACCACTGTTCAACACTGCTGATCAAATGCAGATGACTTACTTCTCCCTTCATTTAAGTAAAATGATTACATTTTTTAAAAATGATTAATATAAAGCAGCCGCTACTTTAATTGGTAGTGTTGCACCTTACTTAAATTATATGGGATGTATTCATCAGCAAATTTGAATGTTCCTCCATCAAAGCTTTGCCTCCTTGCCTCATTACATTGTGTAGTTTCTTGTTTTTTTTGTTGTTTTTTGAAGCATTGCCAGATTTCCTTGATACACAACAATCTTTTAAATACTGTTAAATCTGACTTATCTGTGCATTGTGTAGTTCTCATTTTAGCAATGTTTTTGAGGTTAAACTTACAGTTTGAAGCTCAAGCGGACACACAGCTTCCTGGAGAATGGCTGAGCTCTAAGGATCAGCCACAGCCCTGGTCCAGAGAGAGTGCCTGGCACCTGTTTGCACATGCCACAATTTAATCTAAAATGTGTTTGTTAAGAACTGTGTGTGAAGCGATTAAACTGAACAGAGAGTGACCCTGAGATCCTTCAGCTCTGCTTTCCTCCAGGAACGGCTCCATATCAGTTCCCACCAGCTCCAGGAAACATTTTCTCAAGGTCATCTTTCACATTTGGCCGTGCTCCACAGCCTCCAGCAATGTCATTAGTTCAGTGACGACAGTTAGTGACTTTGAAATGAGCAGGATGTTTGCACATTTCAAAGCAACAGGGGTTGGGTTTGGCTGCTCAGGGTCTGGTCTCATTTGCATGTTGCCATGTCGCTTCATCACTTATGAAGTATGCTAACAAACAGAACCAATCGGGCTGTTGTTATTACAGTACAGTGATTCCTCACACTGACTCGGTTTGTGAGTAACAGATAGATGTTTCTCTTAGGGCTGAGAATAAAGATATTGCATGTCTCAGCGGGTTGATTCTGTACTCAGAAAGACATTCCAGTACAAGACAATTCAGTTTCCTAGCCTCCATTATTACAAAATCCTCCCTCAAAGTATGTGAGGGAAATGTGAAATGTGAAATGTACAAGCGTGTGTGTGCATGTGTGTGTGCATATGTGTGTGCATGTGTGCATGTGTGCATGTGTGCATATGTGCGTGTGTGTGTACATAATACTGAATTTGCCGAAATATACAGATGCAAAGGTCAATGAATGTCATTCTCTTGAGGACACGTGTTTCATTCAGTCACCACACATCTGCTGGGAAACAAAACAAAACCTGCTACTGTCCACATGATCCCTTGCTACTGTGTCCCTTTCATCAGAAACTAATGCATACTTCTCTCCAGATTTATATTAATCTTAATGAATGAATATAGACCCATGTAACATATTGTATCCATACGAATTCATTGCCATGTTTCATCAGTCTGTAAACCACTGAGTGACTTGGCCTCTTGCACATTACACCTTTTCCTGTTATTATTACTGATAATAACAGCCACAGTAGCTGCCCAGTGTCAAGGCAGGGGCAACTGAATAAAGCATGGAGACCTTTATCTAAGTAGGGAATATTTCCTTTGGCAAGGACATTCAGGACTGCGCTAGATAGCTATTAAAATAGCTTGTGCTGTCTAGTTAACTTGTATGGATCATGCTTCTGTAGCTAGCATATACTTTACATGAACAGCTTTACATACTTGAACAGCTTCCCAAAAGCTGGAAGGGACTAGTAATATGTTCCCTAAAACTGTATTTCCATATGCAATACCAAGCTTATATCATACTTAACTATACTTTCATATTATGAACATTGATAAAAAAGTTTGCGTCTAAGTGAGTAGAGCCACAGCAAGAGAGAAAGAGACATGGAAGATAGACACACATCTGTTGTTAGATGATTGGGTAGTACTCAGAGAATTCAGGGAGTAGAAAAACAGTTCTTGGTACAAAATGAGAAACACTGAGCTAACACCTTGCTTATGTAACGCTTTAAAGTAGCAAAACCTATGCAGGTACCTACCTACCTGGCCAAGAATACCACTTGAACATGAAGAAGTGGAGTGGCTGAGGAAGGCGATAAACCAGTTTGTGATTTGAATGCGGCACCAGATCAAAGAGAATGGAAACAGCATTTTGGCAAACTTTCGAGGACAAGGCACAGTGTCTGTAACATACACAAAGAGAACCATTTTAGAACAGTGATCGACTCACACTGTCAGATCACGCGTGGAAAAAAGTACTGATATTAAGACATTTTGAGTGTGTGGAGCTATCTGGTCAGTGCGCCATATAAACATAATGCATATCAAGAGGAAATCTGAACATAATTAGATAAATCAGCAGTTTGATTTTATTCTCAAGGGCCACCCTTCCATGCAGAGCCATTCGGACAAAGGATCATTACCACAGTGACAAGGGTGAGAGCAGAGGCACAGCAGCTGCTTGGCTAAGCTTTGTGCAGCAGCAGCTGGCTGGGTCAGCAGCAGCAGGGTTACCTGGGTTAGACCATGATGAGCCTCTCCTGGACCCACTGTCATAACCAGTGCACTCTGAAACTGAGAAACATGAAGACGGCAAGATCTTTTAATAAACTGAACGTGGAGCTGCATTCATTTATGGGCCATACTTGCAGTTGAAGGTTATGAAAGAGACTTTCCATTGTAAAATGCGTTGCAAACTGACTGGTGAGACAAGAAGTAAAACAATATTACGTTTCTTTTTTCCTCTCAGTTGTTTTTTTTGTATTGCTTTTTTTTGATGTGTGTGCTTTTGTATATGTGTGTGCAGGGATGTTTGTGTGTGTGTGTGTGTGTGTGGGGGGATTTCATGTGAGTGTGTGTGAAAGTGAAAGAGCCTGTGTGTGTGGGCACGCTTGCACATGGTGGGAGGGGAAGCCACAGGAGAGACTGGAAAAGTACCAGCCTTACTGACATAATCTGACCACTAGGGGCTTACAAGAGCCTCTACTTCTACTAGGAGAGAAACAAGAAGGGGAACAGTAGAGCAGTAGGGGAAAAAGAGAAGGGCAGTAGAGTGATTTTATGAAGTCCCACATTACATATAACCACATGTATTATACCCATTCAAATTCAACGCCAAGGTTGAATTGCCCATATTGCATACTTTGCATAACTTTCAGCATCCAACCCCCCTGTCATCCTGCACATAGATATTGACATTGTTCAAGCCTACTGCTTCCTGTTTGGCCATACTCTATCACCCCCCATACCTGTGAACCTCTTCACAGCTGTTAACAGATGCCACACTAAAAAGGGATATAAAACTGTGGCAGTATCACATGCTTCAGCAACATCTGGTTATTAACAGACTATTTTCAGAATTTCCTATGTTATACAGTGTCATGGACCAAACACTGAGGCATTGAAGCTGCTGCTGTTATCTATTCTATCAGCCTCCAAAGCCAATAATTAAACTCACCCAAGACTTGACCAGTTCTGACGGTCTTGTCTGTATGATTTAGATCTTGGAGAGTCCAAGTAAATAATATAGTCGTAAAAGTCTCTTATTTACGTAGCCCCCCAGGTGACATTGGTGGGAAAAAATTATAATGGGAATGAGATAGTAATGCACGTAATGCCACGAGATCAATAACTTGTTTAGTAATGCGTGGGAATGAGATAGTAATGCGCGGCCACGAGATCAATAACTTGTGGCCACGAGTTAGTAATGCGTGGGAATGAGATAGTAATGCGTGGCCATGAGTTAGTAAGGCGTGGGAATGACATAATTAAGCCGTGGCCACGAGTTAATAAGGCGTGGGAACGTGATAACTAAATTGTGGCCACGTCTTAATAATGCGTGGCCACGGAAGTCCAGTTCGTTTGATTAGTGCAGTGTTTCCCAACCCTACTCCTGGAGGCACACTGCCCTGCATATCTTCTATCTATCCTTGCTGCTTGATTAAATCAGGTGTGCTCAGCTAATCAAAAGTGCCACTGATGAGTTCAGTCAGGTAGGTAGAGTAAGGATAGATAGAAGATAATTATGGATTAGTGTGATTGTGTGAACACTGTGTACTGTACCCGGGCACGGATCAACGAACCGTGCCCGGTATTTGAAAATGTGGTCTCGAGTACGGTTCATGTGTGCTTGCGTACGGTTTGCATCAGGTGTGAAAACTGTACCAAAACACGGAAGTGGACTGTTATTTAGAATGTGAATGTGAAGTGTACTCTTCTTCTTTGTTTTTATTGGTGGATCGCAAACTAACTAGGTGCTGTATCGGAGTGTGTAGATACATAGGTGTACTCGGGTACGGAACAACATTACTAATGTGAAAGCTGAGGGCGGAGGGGGGGCAATCGTACTCAGGCACGGTACAAAGCAATCGTACCTAATATGAAAACGCCCTAAATCGTGGCCACGCAATAATATTTTTCCCACCAATGTCACCAGAAGGACTTAACCGCAAGAGATTGCAGGATATCGTTATAATTCATCCCAAGATTAAAATAAAATGAAATTAAATCAAATGTATCCATGCTTCATGCATGATAATAGCCCTACAGAGCTCGCCCGGTGTTGTCAGTAAACAACAGATTCTGGATCTTGTGGCCACGCATTATTAAGACGTGGCCACAATTTAGTTATCACGTTCCCACGCCTTAGTAATGCGTGGCCACGAGTTAATATCTCATTCTCACGCATTACTAACTTGTGACCACGAGTTACTGACTCGTGGCCACGCAATAATATTTTTCCCAACAATGTCACTCTGTACTTATAAAAAAAAAAAAACTCAGGCAGGTAAAAGACCAGTATAAGTGGTAGGTGATATATTCTTTCTAAATGCATATACATGTTTATTATCTGTAAGGTCAATTTCATAATTCACTGTTTTTGCCGCAACAATAGGGGTGCATATCGATTGCCTGTGAAAGAGGCAGGGTGAGTAAATTGAGCTGATAGGCAGTTAAGGACAGTGTTTCAGCTAAGACACAGTTTTCTTTCATCTATGTTTATTCAGAGCTGCTCATCACAAATGTGATTTTCAGCTGCAATGGATGCACTACACTAGTATAATGTTGGTCCCATAGCTGACACAATGTTGACAGAGTGGTTTTGTCTGATCAAAGTTACATTGGTGGAAGCCATTGTTAGAGGATTAACAGCTTTCACCGGAAGAGGGACTACAGGCCCCGTACTGATGAGGTAAATATTTCCTTTTGCCATTCAGAACTGTTTCTGTTGGATAATGCTGTAATCTGAGGAATCCTTGCTATACGGCGCTTGGTTTAAATAGTAGCTGATATGGCATTTGTGGAATGCTTTGAGTCTGTGTCAACATTATGCTGTGGCAAACTTTATCAGTGAGTGGGGTCATGATCATCATGTTGTTTTGTCTCTCAGGCATGTGAGCAAATGTGACACATTCACATCGAGAAATGACGGAGCAGAAACCTGACAGACTCAGCAAATTAATCAATTTCATAAACATACAATATTACACTGCCTAGTCTCAGAATACAGAAACTGGACAATTGTGTGGTCTGTATAGAAACATTACAGCAACTGCACAGTTTGGGGCTAAGTGAAAGATATTGTGGCTGCAGTACAATATCCCTTGAGCACCCCAGATTCTATTAAAAATTTCACGCTTATTGGTTGTTAATTATATCATGTTGTGACCACTTCAATGTGCATGAATGTTTGAGTCAATAATAATTAATAAATCAATAACTGAAATATTAAGGTAAAATCAATGCAAAACCATAGAATATGAGTGATTTGCTCTTAAAATGGTTTAAAAATAGTTAAAACTTTTTAAAGGTTTAAAGCCTGTTAACATATTGTGTTGGTTGTGTAATGTGATGTAATTTGATATGAAATGTAGGCCAATGTCATGTACAGCATTTCTCTTTTTGTCTGTTGTTTCACAGTCACCATGGCAACCATTAGGTCACCTACCATCATACAGTGAAGTTCCCCATCAATTTCCACCTCAGAGCCACAGTGGGGCTCTGTGGCCAAGGAGCTGCAGACTATTGCGGGGGAAGACATGACCACTGTTTTGCGCACAAATGCAACCTTCATTCAATTATCTCCTCTACCAAAACTGCCAGATCCACTTCAAGCTGTGACTGGCTCACCTACTCACACTTGCCCCCAGTCTGCATGCAGGTAACTCTCAGTGTCCAAGGATTATGCATTTCCATTTTTATACAACAAACATCATATATAATAAGAACACATTTTCATCAAAACAATATGCTATATCCTGCTGCAAAACCAGTGTTGTATAGTATACAGGTATTACAGAACAGCATCTCCACAGTATTAATCCGGTATTTAAACATGTGTGTTTTAATTGTGCAAGGCAAGGCACAATTAGTGATGAAATGAGTCTCTCTGAAATGAGTCTGCCCAGGATATTTTAATCTCAACAAATGTTGCCCTAATTTCCATGAATAGCTGGTTATAAAGAGACAGTCTGAGTATGGATAGGTTTTGGGTGGGGTGGTGTACAGGTTTGTTTGTAAAGGAGTTCTCCTAGTGAAAACCCTTCTGTGTCCGTGTTCTTCTTTCTGAGGTACAGTGAGAACAGGAAACAATATTCTCCACTTCCACTGCATATGGACAACAGTTGCATTTTCAGGCCAGTGAAGGCTTATATAATATTGATTGTTTGTTGATGAGTGTGGAAGAAGCTGAGTAAGGGGATGTCAAGGCACATTTATATGGAATGACTACATAAACATTATCATTGATATATTTGAATCAATATTATTGAATCAATACTCTCCAGTTAGAGAGGGTTTTAATTCAAGTGCTTAAGCCAAGGCGTGTAAGTAAATCACTTCTGTGTGAGCTGCACAGTCCATATTACAGTCACTGAATTTAAAACCTCATAAAGGTTTTAAACATTAAAACATCATAAAGTTATGAGGTAAAATCTCCAAACTAGCATTTGAACATGAACTCAAATGTGAACTTGACTTAAAAAAGTTTCCCTGCACAATAACAGGATCCAACAGGAGCTGAGAGCTCTGGTGAAGAAACAAGCCTAGCAAAGAAGGCAAACCTGAAACAAAATTGCCGCCCTTGGTTTCCTTAAAATACTAATGTACCTCAGCACAACACCCATGTTTACTTGCATGTGTTTAAGGCATGAGTGTCTTTTTTTCATTAATGTGATACTGCATGTCACACATATCGCATCTTAAAATGTTGAAGTAGCACAGCTGACAATATGCTAAAGTCAGTATATTACATTACGATGCTGTTATCCTGAGCTGGAAGAGGGCCAGCGATTCTACTGTCCTGATTCCCGTGGGAAGTTCATTCCACCTCTGGGGAACCAGTACAGACAGGCATCTTGCCTTGGAGGAGTGCTCCTGTTGGGAGGGGACAGTCATTTGCCCCAAGTTTGCAGAGTGGAATGATCTTTCCAGTGCATAGGGTTTGAAGACTGATCAGTGCCATGATGGGGCTGTTCCATTCACTGTCCTTTTGCACAGCATGTGTGAAAGGAAAGCAATTCATTGTGGTACACATTATTTTGCCACAGGTGCTGTTGTTATTTGCATTGTTAATCCTTTTGTGTGAGGGTGACACCCTGAGCATTCAAGCACTCCATTTCTGTACACATTTCTCTAGCTGCTCAACTCAAGATGTGGAATAATAATTTTGGATATTATTGAAATCAAGTACTAATATTGCATCATCCAAAAAGGGCAACGTCTTGCTAATACATTACACTTGGTCATGGAGGAGAGACAATTCTCTTTTTTCTGACTTGCTTAATCACTTAATCACTTGATGCAGTAGTTTACCAGTAAAGGGGGATTTTCTCTGTGCAGCAAGTAGGCCAAGTTTAGCCACAATGGCAGAAGCAACTAGCCACAAACAGCTAGTGTACCCAAGTGGCATTTCCATTAAAGAAAAACCACAACAAACCAAATAAACGCCTGAAAACTTTCTTGATAAAAAAAAAGCTTGTGGTTGAATGCACGTTGAGCTTTTTCGTGTAAGAGGGTCATCTGACTCACCCTTCCCATCCTTAATCACTGAGTACCACTGACCTAAATAGAGGTACTGTGTTCAATAATGTCAATTAGGAAAAACAGGATAGAGAAATTATTTTAGAATATTAAATGAGGACTGAAGGCAATCAAGAACTGCACTAATCACAATCTCAGTGTGTCAAACGTCATGGTTATGTTGATTGATGCTACTTCACATTGGTAATCTTACAAGGAAAAGTTCACTGAGGGCTGTCTCAGGGAGGTCCCCCAAGTGTTTCTGCTGGAAATACATTGTGTTTGATGGGAGCCAAATGAAACTAACACACTGCTGCCTCTTACACATCATAGCTTGTCCTGCCTGAGAGGGCTAGTAAAATACATTTCTTTACAGTGAAACACCTGCAGAAATACACACAGAATCTTGGTGGAAGAGACTGTACTGGATATGAGCACAGTAGCGGTATGGTTTGTCTCAAACAGTATTTCTGTAAAACATCAGTGTGATGGAGGGATCAGTGTGATGGAGATCATTGTGCTTTAGCCTTAGCTGATGGAGACTATGCATCGCTCAAAGGGGGCACCTAAAAGGGCACCTATGGCCATTAGTTCTGAGTAAATCTATTTTTGTTTTGTTTCTGTTATCACTTGCATCTTTCACTATGTACGCACAATCATAGTTAGCTCAATGAAAACCGCACGTAGTGATTAACAGGTGTTCTCCTAGTTAATTTCTGAGACAAAGCTTTATCCAACTTGTCTGTGCAAGGGTCACCTGGAATGCCTTGCCCATTCCTGTGACTGTAAAGGTAGTAACTGGATTAACTGTGGTACAATGTGAGTGGTGGCACACCTGTCTGTATGAATCATCGGAGTAAGAGCCACTGGCGTACTTTCCACAAAGATGTGGCCCCTGTGCCACTGTGGGCTGAAGTACAGTTCCCAGAATTGGGTGACATGTGGTGTCGAATAGGCACTGGTTCTCACACACAGCAAAGGCAGTTCTGAATGAGACAAACATGAATGGCTTTCAGGAAAGGCCTGCTTGCTTCTGCTTGACCTCAATACTGTGAACAAGGCTTCTGCAAAACTTACCTGTCCACATCCTGTGTGCATTAAGTTGATTGGTGGTTTCATGCTCTGAGCCACAATTAGCTTTCTTATTAAATTCTTAACAGTGCTTGAAATGCAGACAATGACACATTTGATAGAAATATGCAAGGATGATTTTCAGATTTTTTTTTCCTTTTCTTTGAACTCATTTTAGCATGCATGTATGTATAAAGGCCATTGATGTCATGACTCATATAATTAAGGAGATAGAGGTCAGTTTGAGGTCGCAAAATGTTTGTGTGTGTTTTTTTTTTGTTAATCTAATACCATTTTAGGCTTTTTAAAGGCTTTTTAAATTACTAGAGATTTCCTTCAATACAAGGTAATTCTGGATGAGGATATATGCTAAGTACTTGAAAAGGGGAGTGAAAAGTTAGTTAATTCCACATCACCGTTTAGTAGGCATGATTTCTGCTTTTACTGCATTATGTTTAACAATGTGATCAGACAGAAGAATGGAAACATTCCAAAAATGTGTATCTGTAAATCTGCATTTCATTGCATGTCAAGCGGAATGCAGATTGCCAGCATTCTGAGTTCCTGATAAGTGTATATTTGAACAACTATGCTGGTGTCTGTTGCTTCACATCTAAAGAAAAATTCCTTAATAAACGATACAATGATTATTTTTGGATTGGGTATACAAACCCTAGTTCTATATACAGACACATTGAGTATTGAGCATCTGAGCAGGCCATGATGTTTTCTGTAACATGAATTCTACAAAAAGCAAACGATTTTAAATTCTAGTTTATAATACCATATAAGTAGCTTTTCTTCTAGTAAAACAGAAGTCTCTTTTACACAAGGACAGTAAAGTCAATGTGTCAATTCCCAAGATGCAAATGGGTTGGCTTGACATTCTCAAGTGGAAAATTACCAGCCAGAGAAAACAGCAAAGGACTCGTACAAAGCCACAGAAACGTTGCAAAGACGTATGCTCAGACATCTGCCTGACCAAAGAAACACTGAGGGAAAATTTTGTTGGTTTCCATTTTAGAAATGTGTGATTACTTAGAACCTCTGGTAATACACTGATCCATTTCTCCAAACAAGGCTGTTAAAGATTAAAGTAAAACACAGTTATGTTCCTATTGCCCACCTTAAGATTACTGAGCCATTTCCTGTTCATTTTACAAGATCTGACACATCTTCATAATGCCGTTAGCTGATGTCACATTACAGACTGAGATACTGGAGATAAGAAAACTCTTTGTCATGGCAATGTTGAGTGTCATGTTCGTGAGGTGATATGAGGTGCTTATATGCAATAATCACACCACTGATTATATTGGTTTTGCTCAATGCAAATTTGAATTTGAACTTTCTTACACGTTCCATAATAGCTACCAAGACAGTGGACAATTGTAATGTTGTGTCTTTTGTTTACGTTAAGGGTTAAAAAATGGAGAGCACCAGACAGTGTAATCAACATGAGTCATAATTACAGAAAACTCAAGGTTAAGGCTAACAAACCACTAGACAAACAAACTGCTGTCAATGTCATGTGACTCCTAACACAACCAGGCCGTGCGTCCTGTCCATCCAGTACTAAGGAGACAACTGTGCCTGGAGTGACCCACTCTCAAGCTCAGTTGGCTGTCTGGTGGCTCAGTCTGCAAGGTGCTTGCTTTAAGCTCAGGCAGAGCCATGCAGCTTGGGTTTGAAACAGGCCGTGTCATTTGCCAACATTGACTTGCATTCCACAGCAGTGGAAGTGGCTTTGCTCTGCCAGAAATGGATGAGGGAGGATCAACTAGGGCTTTCTTGTCCCAGTGCTTTCAGGCACCCTGCGATTCATCAGGCAACTCCAAGCTGCAAAAGTGATAAACATGGAGCAGCCCCTGTCCTGTAAGGAGCATGCACTCCACTACAGTTCACTGTCTGATTTGCAGTAGCCGTGCAAGTGTTGAGTCAGAGCATTGCATTCTTCTTGCCTCAGCACTCCTAAAGGAATGCGTAGACTGTTACAATGAGGCAAACCTAATGTACAGTTGGTGATTCTAAAAGAGGGGGAAAAAAGGATGTAATGCAATGATGTTATGCAGGAAAATGAAAGCAGAAAATGGTCTGGGTTCAGGCCATGCAGTCTGTGTAGCCATGTGAGGTTAGATGGTAAAGAAATAAATGTTTGTATGGTCTTAGACTTAACAGCCACTATGGGTATTTCTGTAAAAAATCCTGCGTGGCTTGGTGGCATACACAAATTAATAAGGCACACATGTATTGAAATAAACTTGTTTATTCTTGTATATTTACTTACAACCAATGTCTCATCACATATTTGTCCATGTCTAAAATAAAATATTTAAAGCTCTTTATTCAAGCAGAGCTAAGAAGTATCACTTCTGTTGAACAGTAAATTTCATTTTCAAAGGTTAGAGCAATTCCCTTTTGGCTCTTCATGCCAAAGACATTGTCAGTTTTGGTGAACTTTTGTATGTTGCAAACCAACCACATAAAAATGCCTTTAACTGAAGATGAAGTAGTCATTTTAGGAAAACAATGTTAACCGTATAAAGTTACAAAACAAATTCACAAGTATTTACATGACGTGTACCATTCTGTATCAATGCACAAGCCACAGCTTGTTCATTCTTACATTTTCAGCACACAAAGACAGCTGAATGGGAGTGGCTTCAGATATCTGCATGCCAAACCAAATCAAACCATTTCATCAATCTAAAAAAAGAGGAATCATGACCTGTGACAAACTGTTGCATACTTAATTTACAGGCCTCGCAACCCATAGGTTTACAACAGTGGCAGAAAAATAATAATGACCAGAAATTCAAGTTCGGTGGTAGTCATTATAAGCAGTGACATTCATCTGTGCAACCCAGCAAAACCTGGATATATTGACTTGGAAAAACTATTTCAATCAAGGTCGAGTTCTAATTTTTCCTGTGGTATGTAATATTTATGTGAATAAATAACATGCTGATTCACAGTCAACCCATGTATGAGACAGACAGTGATTCTGGAAGAACATGATCATTTAGTCTGAATATTCCAACAGAGCACTGTGGAAACTTTTAAGACATTACTATTAAAAGTGAAGGTAACAAATCATATTCAAATATTTATGTAGAAATGCAATATGAATCCAAGGGATAGTCTTAATATAACAATGCACCAAGCCCCTTGGTTCCTTATTGGAAGCACGGAGCAGCAGACAATACTCCTTCCACTTTAAAACTGGGGCCAGGATGTCTTGCTTAATTTGCATTCCAGGTCATTGTTCATTCTCTTTTTCCTGTGCAATCAGTTCAGATCCCTATCCTTTTTCATGCTATGCTACCTAATAGCAAGCTGTACACAGAATCACAAATAAATTGCTCCTGTTTTACTAAAAACTGGGGAAATAAACACAAAAGTGAAAAAGAACATGTTTCCATTACTGCAAAAGGCAGCTGTACCCATTGGCCAAAATAAATACAAAACAAAATAAATACAATGGATAACCAAAGTCATTCACATCACAGTCTTAAGCTGGACATTATTCTACCTCACTCTAGGAAAGAATGTAGTTCCTTTAACTCAATTCATGAAATCACCTCCCCCACTTCAATCCTACAGTATGAATTCAGTACAGCGCATGTGGTGGATCCCCCACTGATGTAAATACAGTGGCCATTTTCAAAATATAATTTATTTGAAACATTTGTGAGGATATGCAGAAAAGGGACAGTCTCTTGGGGTAGTAACCACTGGCACACCTACTGTGTGGTGAGTAACACTTGGCGAGATCCCTTACACTTAAGATTACACAAACACTTTCTGACAAAACCAAGACCACTGTGGCCTTTTGTTTAAAGGCAGTGCAAACAAAACAAAGTTCAGACTCCTCCCTTGCCAATTAGGAAATGCCAATTAATGCACTTGGGATTTAAATTGCTTTTCTTTGTTTCAACATGGCAAATCTGTTGATTTGCCTCCATACTCATTTCATGAAGTGCTCTTAGTACAGTATGTACCCCTGGAAATAGTTATAATTTATGAAGGACATGATCCCAAAACACTACAAAATATTTATTCTACACAAAAATGTATGCTGATAAAAAATCTGAATGCTAGAGTAATATCTGAGAATATATATTTATAGATGGTAGATTTCACATTTTAATCACATTCCTTAACAAAAGGCTACTTCAATATTCTCTTGCCCATCATTATTAAAAATAAACTCATTTCCAAAATTCATTTAGTAATGGTAAATATAAAATTTGGGTTTTTCCCACTTGTCCTTGAAACCTTTGAGGACTTTTCATCAGGTCATCATAGGTTCTTCACTGCAAAAGCTGCTGTGGAATACTGCACATCATTTTAAAATTATTCTAATTATTGCAATATGAACCCTTCATGAAGCTGTAAATATTACAGACCCAAAATCACTTGTCATTGCAAATCATTGCAAATTTGATGGTGCCATTATCTCTCAAATCCAATCCAGGCTCATACTACAAAGAGAAATAGACAAACATGAACACTCCTAGAGAGCACACTGCCACCAGGCCCAGGTTGAGAACCAGTCTGGTTCTGGGAGGCTCGTGAAGCATCTCCACAATCAGGCGCTGGTCCTCCTCTGCGTTTTTGGACACGGTCTTTGCTGCTGGCTCCTTGTAGCCACAGAACCAGTCCATCACCTTTGTGCACCTTCCACCCTCCCCAACGATGCTGCCACCGTCCTCAGGACAGGGCTCATGCACCAGGCCTGCATGGCCGTTTCCACAGCGTTCCACAGCCGCGGAAGTCTCCGGGCCGGGAGTCGTGGGATGGTCCACAGGAGAAACCAGTAACCTGATATCCACCTCATCTATACCCTTGTCTTTCTGGACGTCCAAGGGAAGCTCCTTACGCAGGCTGCTGGTCCCATTACAGAGATGCGGACTCCTGTCACTAAGCTTGAAGGCCTCCTCCGTGTCTTTTACTGGCAGCTTCTCCTTACAGTTCAGCCCCCACAAGGTTGTGGTGGCGATCTGCTCTTTGCTTGGAGGTGGAGTGCAGAGGCTGACCACCACCGTCACCACCGCAGAGCTCCAGAACAGCATGGCCGCCACATACATGTAGTGAATGTCTTTGATGAAAGCTGGCCTGTCATCAGGCTGATCACAGTGAGGTTCCCGGTATGCAAAGGCCAGGATCAAGCGGATGGTACCTAAGACGAAACCAGTTACCCCTCCCCAAAAGGCACCGGTCTCGTTGCAGCGCTTCCAGAAAACTCCCAACAGGAACAGGGCAGCGACAGGTGGGGTGAGGTAGTCAGAAACCTCCTGAATGTACAGGTACATCTGGCCTCCTTGCATCTCAATAATGACTGGGACCCAAGCAATGCTGATTGCCACCATGAAGACCACAAAGAGCCTTCCCACCACCATCAGCTCCCTGGACGATGCGTGCTTCCTCAGCATCTTGTATATGTCTAGGGTAAAGATGGTGCTGGCGCTGTTGAAGATGGAGTCCAGGTCACTCATCAGGGCAGCAATCATCACCGCCATCATGAGGCCTCGCAGTCCCACCGGCATGATGTTCATGACCAGGCGCGGGTAAGCGATGTTGGAGCAGCCTGCCAGGCTCCCACACACCTCCATGCAGTGCTCCGGGCTGATGCAGATGAGTTCCTCTGGAAACAGGATCCGGGAGATCATCCCTGGGATAACGATGATAAACATGGGCAGGACCTTCAGGAAGCCCGCCATGAGGGTCGACCCTTTGGCGTGGGCGATGTTCTTCGCAGCCAGCACCCTCTGGACGATGACCTGGTCGGCGCACCAGTACCAGATGGAGGCCGTGGTCTGGCCCAGGAGGAACCCGGGCCACGGGATGTCCTCGTCCAAGGGGTGGCGCAAAACTTTGAGCGAATCTGGCTTGGGGTGGATGTGGCAAGTGTTGGCGTAGGTGAAGTTGCCGGACGCCAGGATCGCGGTGACGTTCGGGGTGGCTTGCATGTACTTCGTCCGCACCCCTTCCAGACCCCCGACTTTCACCAGACTGATGGCGGTCAGGGTGACGGCGCCGGCGATCATGAGAAGCGCCTGGAGCGTGTCGGTGTAGATGACGGCCGCCAGCCCCCCGGTGACCGTCATCACGGCCGTCATGGTGATCAGCAGGATCACAGACAGGTAAAGGTTCCACCCCAGAGATTCCTGGATGAACAGGGCCCCCGAGTACAGGTCCACGGAGAGCTTCGTGAAGATGTACAGCAGCAGGGAGAGGGCGGCGAAGTAGACTTTCAGCCGATTCCCCCCGAAGCGCTTGGAGAGGTATTCTGGCATGGTGTACACCCCTGAGCGGATGTAGACCGGAATGAAAACCCATCCCAAAACCTGCAGGAGCAGCAGCGCGTTGAACTCCCAGGCCCCCACGGCGTACCCGCTGGCGGCTCCCGATCCTGCCAGGCCGATGAAATGCTCGCTGCCGATGTTACTGACGAACAGAGATGCCCCGATGACAACCCAGGTCATGGAACGTCCAGCTAGAAAGTAGCCATTAACTGTGCTCCGGTTAGCCTTCCACATGGCAAAGAAGCCAATGGATAAGACCAGCACAAAGTAAAGTGCCACAACAGCAATGTCTGCGGCCTCCATTGCAGGGACCATTCTGGCAATGTTTAAAAATATGGATCAGATTAGACCCAGTTATTTTAAAGTGTACTGATCTGGGGTTAAAAATTAAATTTGTACAGGGAAATTTCATATGAATTAAGTATCAATTCAGGGCTGGTCAGATGCTTTGTCCTCTGGTTTGCTGTCTGAATGGAAATGGAAGCATTCACAATCTGGTCAATTTGGTAGGATAATCCACCACCCACGCACTCCGATGATGCACTGGGGAAATTCTGGGAAGATGCTGGAGACAGGACTAGTTATATACCTGCAAGACAGAAAAGACAATACAAAGATTGAATTAGATGCATTGTAGATGGTGAGAGGGCATAACAGGGCAAATACTTGCAGAACACATTTCATTATTACAACTGCACTCCAAACACACAACTCTTAGTTTCATTATTTTATTGATAAGCCAATGCCCTGGATTTTTGAAAAGCGAAATAACATGGCTACATAATGAATCCAACCACTTTAACCTATTTTTTCCCCTGAATGGCCAGTTAATTTTCCTGTGCTACAGCAAAATGACTTTTCTATCACATATCACAAATATGAAATGTTAGACTTCCAGTGAATACCAACCGAAAACAAAAAACATATTTCTGTATTAATGTAACACAAAATGGCAGTTCCACAGTGACATCTACCACAGTGATGAATTCTCACCCATAACTAGCAATTTTAAGTACCTTTCAGGCAACTGCCACATTTTTTCCCAATACATAGCAGCAATTTTTAACTTGGATCATCATCATAGTTGTCATTGAACAAGAATTTCCTCTCCAACGAGCCCTGACATTCAAACAATGTTTTGCTTATATGATCTTCACTTGTGCCCACTCAGGTCATGATTGCTAAAAGGATTGCATGTTCGCATTGCAAAAAGGCTTGCAGAAATGTGTGTGGGATTGACTCGCCAGCATTAATTAAGAAAACTTGCAGCTAACTTCTTTCCAAAATAGAGTACTCTCTTTTCCTTCATATCCATCCACCTAAAATTCACTCAGATGAACACACTTGGGGGAGGGGGTTTAGGGGTATTTGTAAATGAGGTCCAAGAGAGTAAAGGTGTGACGTGAATAAGGAGTTTCCCATAGAAAATACTCAGACAAAAAAAACGTAATTACAGCATTATCACCAAGTGTGTCCTGTCCACGCAAATCAAACAGTCCGTGAACAAAATACATATTCATAAGGGATGGGCAATGACAAATGGGCAATGACAAACGGAATACGGTACGTCATCGCTGGCTCTTCGGTGGTGTCGGAAGTAAACTCCCTATGGGAAATTACAAAAGGCTTCGCACACTATCCATCTTTACTCAAATTCGGATTCATTTCAGGAGCTGGGAATTTGCGGAATTAACCTGTTCGGTGTGAGGATATATTTGGACTCATCAAATATTTCGATATTTTCCGAAAATGTTAAGATTTAAGACTTGTAGTTCGGTTTGTAGTCCACTTTACGAACTACATGGGGGAACTGCGGGGGAACGTCCTGACAAATCAGATACCACCATCTCATCCGGGCATTCTGGGATCTTCGGTTTAGAAAACCGTTGGCTCTAAGAAAACCCAGCTAGGTTTGCTAGTGGAAGACACAGTAGTAACTACGACGACAGTTGGTAGTTAGCTAGCTAACAAATAACGGTAATCGTGATAAAATGTTTCAGTGCTTTGTCCCTGACTGCAGCCACCGTACAGATGTGTAATGCCCCGTGGCATTATGGAAACCGTGAAGGTCATCTCTGTTTTCACTCAAGTCGAGTGCCCAAATCTACACGTGTCAGAAGAATTATTTTTTTGTTTAAACATCAAGGTGTTTCTGACTCTGTAGATAGGTCTCAAAGGCTTCTGGCGTTTTTCATCATTCAAAGTCGTGGGCTAACAATCAGTCCACTGAGCAAGCTCGATGGGTGATATTGTGGTAACCTGACTTTGCTAGCTAGCTGGTTAGCTATGCTACCTAACGTTACACTGGCCTACACTCAGCGACACCCTGTAGGTATTATCCCTCATGCTCGCCCTGACCAAACCGGTGATATGGCCCTCAAAACAACTGAATTCCTCCACATGCCCTTATTTATAATGGTTTTCGCCCCGCTGAAAACTTCGGGTCTCATCCTTAAAAAAGAGGAGAATATGGCTAAGCGGCACCATCGCTGCTAACGATGCGCTTGCTATTGCTGATAGCGATGACTGCTAAAGACGAGCTTGCAAGTTAGCTGCGATAGCTGATAGCGATGATTAGCTACACTCTAACTAGCAAGGCCAGAGAGCGGGAATGAGAAAGCTCCGTGGTTTCATGGGAAGTGTAGTTTTTAGCCCGTGATTGTACTGTCATATAAGCTAAAAAATTAAATTACGTAAAATTTAGCTCGAAACAATTAAAATGAACAATATAAATCGCAAGTTGGGATCACAATATATAATTCGGAAATCGATGGTAAGCCATAAATTACTAGAAGTACTTTAAAAGTGCGTTTTAAAAAAAGTCTGACTAAAATGAATGGGGAATTTCACTCCGACACCAGTGCGACGTACCCACCTCGGTACTGTATTGAGATTCTGATAGCCCTTCCTTTATTTATTTTGTCCCATTGACATTACAAATTTGTCCACTAGTTGTCCTACTTTCACACAATGTTCATAACGCGGCTGATTAGTTTTCCGGCAGAAAGGGTACCCGTTTCCTGTGAGATTACCCTCGCGTGTAAAATAGCAGAACAAATAAATAGTCGGCGTAAACTTAAACCGTACTCTTCTTTCCCAATAACAGGAGAATGTCAACAGCATGAAGAGATTACTGCAGTTAATTCATCCTGATTATTCTCAGAGAATCTGGATCTGCCGAAGAAACTGACACATGAATCACTTAAGCGTTACCAAAAAGCCCGTTAAAGTACACATAATTCATCCCCCTATTCATTTTCCTTCAACACATGACAAACAGGATCTTAATGTTTGCCCTGAGCTGTGTGTCTTTCCTGGATGTTGCGGAGCCTCCGATGCTATCTAGTTAACCAATTGGAAGTTCATTTTCACAGGAATTTCTATGATCGTTTTCACATCAAGCAAATTATGTTACCATTTGGACTAGTATCAAGCTAGCTACGCTATAAAGTGATTGTTTAAATTCGTTAGCTAACGTTAGCTAATTTGAAATCTAACGTCACGTGTAAATTCTTGTTTGTCAGTGCGTGGAGATATGTAGCCAGCTAGAGCTAATGTCAATTTATTATAGGATTATTTGCCTCGCTCCAGTCATTCATTCATTTGTCAGCGCGTGTTTTATGCTATAGATTAGCTAAACAAATCTAGTTAGGTAGCTACACAAATGGCTAGCTAGTTAAATAAAATATTTCAATGGTTAAACTCAAACAAAGTCTCGCTAATTCCGCAACTCGGCTATTAAGCATGACGTCTTCGTTCCCACATGAGGTAACGTTAGTTGTGAAGTGTCACTTAGTTTGCTAAGTAGCTAACTAGATAACTTACGTTATTGAAGCTATTGCTTTACCTAGATATTGAAATGTCTCACTTACACAACGCTATCTAAATCCAATCCATCAAGTCCTCCTAGCTAGATTGCTATCCATCAAGTAACCAGCCATCTCATGAGTTTTTTTTTTATCCACCCTTATACTGAATCCACCACAGAACAAATTAGTCGTAGCTGCGAACTACAATAAGACCCCATCTTTTTACCGATCCCTTTCTTCTGAGCTGGTAACCAGCAAGCTAGGAATAACTTGGTAGACTACTCAAAGTGTAGCTAACTTAACGACAGTTAATAAAAACCGAGAAAGCAGGAAGAAATACAGTTACCATTTTCACGTATCCGTTTTTCAATCGATTTAACTAGCTACAGATAACATTCCACTTTCGTTCAGTGACAAATACAAGTCGTTTCGCCAGCTCACCTAAGCACGGAGCACACTGCGCTTTGTCTCCTTTCCATGACAGTAACTCAATTCATCTCCACATCTTCCTACCGCTTTAGACCCTCGAGGTTCGTGCCTCCCCTTTCTCCCGTATACGCCCACAAGTTAAACTTGTCAGCCTGGTACCGTGGTCCGCCCACTAGGGTCGCCTTCGGCATTCGTATGAATGGTCTACAGTAAGCTCCCTGCATATCCGAAATATGGTAAAATTGCATTGCATTACATAACATTACATTACACTACGTTCGTTTAGCAGACGCTCTTCTCTAGAGCGACTTCCAGCACAAAAGAACAGAATTGTATCCATCTAAGTTGAATGAGCAACAGTGTCAGACCAGGCTAACAACACCCCCAGACCATTGAATATCAGGATGACACCATTCAAGTACTACCTCAAGCACTATCCCAAGTTAACTTGTGCTAAACCGAAACTAAAAAACTAAGGAAAGTCAATGTAAACATATTATATAACATATTAACAATGTTAACAAACGACTGTTGACAGCAAATAAATAAGACGTTTTCGATTAGCACAAGAATAACATATTTCGTCACTTCAGAAAATGACAAAAGGTTGCACGAATAATTACCATGACACTTTCACTATGCATTTTTGCTAGATTTGATCTTGTCATGACGAAGTGGACAGCTGTCAGAACAGAAAGGCGCTGTCACTCATAGGTAAGCTGAGGCTGACATTCATAATTGTTAAAAAAAATCCATAGATGAAGATGAAAAGAGACTAGAGGACATAGTAATAATTCATAATGTCAGAGGGCACTGATGTATTATGCAAAGATTGATCAGCCATCCACTTGATGGATCAGTGGATCAGTCCATGTTGTGTGTGGAGGCTAACTCCCTAAGAATAAGTAAGAGGGCAAATACTCAAGACATGATTATCGCATGACAATGACTGATTGGAATCAAGTCATGCTGCTCTACCATACTGCCTGTTTGGTAGGCTGACTTATATTTTATTTATAACCCACACAAAGTGTGTCACATATCCCAATAAGTCATCCTAGGAGCACTTATCACTTCTAACAAACATGTTGGGTGCTGAACACAGATGAGTGAAATATTAAGCCACAAAACTTGTTTATTGAAACCATTTTTAATTTCCCAAATAGTCTGAAATTGATTTCATGAAATCCAGATGAAGAGGATTACTTTCTCATAGTTTGTTACAAGATACCAGAGTCTGACTTCATACTTTCCTTTGGACACAATATAATTTTTAAACCATGTATCTGATTAAAAAGTGTAACATGCAAGAGGTAACAATTCATTGTTTGCACAAGGAAACAGCCACATGTGTGCAATTACTGATCTACTGCATTCAGACAAATACAATTAATAAGTCACACACAGTAAGTAAATTCACATTATTTATTACCCACAACCCTGACAGGTGAAAAACAAGAGAATTCTGTAAAGGCATCATGATGTTGCATTTTCCCCATGGAAAATGTTCTCTCATTTTCTGTTCACAGACGCTGCACCTGCACATAGGTCTGTATTAAAGGAGGCAGAATAAGAGGTTAACCTTAACAGTCAAAAACCCTTAAAAAAGCCATGAGATTCTCCCTAAGCTGAATATCTACATGGCCATCTTGGGCTGAGAAAGCAGAAGCAGCTAGTGCAGAAAAGTTACTATGTAGTTAATCATGTTTGAGCATATACTGATAGATGAACACTATTATTGCTAAGATCATTAGCCATTTAGAAATTTGAGACAGAGTTCTACTTTCTGGGTTTGTGTATTTCTGAGGAACTTTTTGGGAACTTTTCTGTCTGTCTTGGAACAATATTCCCAGCTGAATAACTAAAACATAAGGGGAATGGCATAGCTGAGTTTCATGTAGATATTTTGTAGCTGAGTCTACAGCTCATTATTTCCCTTATATATGAGACAAATGTTTGCAAATGCCAGATGGATAACATGGGTGTCAGAGGAGTACAGGTGGAGCAAGAAGGACATGCAGGAAAAGCACAACAGGTTGTTGAGAGCAGGCACAGCTGGGAAACCGGGCATCCTAGCCACCATGGTCCACAGTAGATGAGTGTAGGCCAAAACTTTGAAATCAGCCTTGGTTGAAAATAGCACTACCAGTAATACTGATAATAGTAAGAGGAAGAAAAAGAATTCATGAAAAACATATGCAAAAATAGTGCATTGACGCAAATGCCTGTCAGAATAAAAACAGTCTTGTGATGAGTTGACTAAAGTTAAACAGAAGTCATGTCCTTGCTAGGTGTAAAAGTTGCTTAATCGTTGTTAGAGAGAGGAGTATTGAATCCTCCCATCAGCATTGACTCTCTTGTTGTGTACTGTGGACCTGATAGTGCATAAAACAGCCATTGGATGGGGGAGGTGAGTGGAAAGGAAGATTGCACGCATCTCACTTCATATGTGACTGGAGATTAAATGCTTTGGTTTGATGAAGCCCATGGTCTTTCCCAGCATGCATTGCTGTTCAGCTCTAAATGTATACATGCCTCACTTTCCTTTTTAAAAGAAATACAATTATCCTAGAGTTGGGTTATGTTTGCCACATGAACATCTTTTTTAAAGCCACTTGAGTTCTAAATGTAGTGTTCAGTTGTGTGCTTATTTCTTAGTAGTCATTGTGTCTGTTTCCCATAAAATAACAACTATGAAGTAAACATGCAAAATTATTCAAAAGCAAGCACCCTGTTTTACATACTTTTACATACAGCTGGAAAAACTGATTTCCCAAGTGGCAGTCCTAAAAGAGAGAGAAATTTCAAATCAAGCTTGGAATAGCCATCTGTCTGTTTCTGAAATAATCAGTCAGTCTTTGTTTCAGTTAGTTCTTGCTTGAAAGTAATAAGACCCAAACCTATCACTACAGCTGGAGTAATTTCAGCATGAAAGGCACCATACATATTATTTTATGTTTTATGCATTGTACTAAATTTTATAACCCTGAATCACTTTTTATAATGTGAAATAATTCATATAGACAGACACAAAAAATGTTCAGCCTAAGATCATTGTATCCACAAAAGTGTCACTTGTTACTCCAATCAACAGGTATTTTACCTGAATATTTTTGTCACTTCCTTTCATTCAGTATGATAATAACGATAACACCATATTTTCATATGAGCAAACCAGTAGCAGAGCATTTATGAACATCTGAGGGAGGTGAGGGAGAGATCAAAGCCTGTGGTGCATTGACTCATTGACTTGAGACAGAGAGGGGGAGCAGAGATATCACTCTGTAATGTTTTCTATACATGTTTCTATATTTGAATACATGCACCAAAGCATTTTAATGTACTAGTTGATGAGATTAGCAAGGGAAATCACAGATGCACAGCAGCCGTAGGCTGTGGGTGATAGAATTTATCTGATAGAATTTACCACTCAGTGTCCTTTCTGGCAGATGGAAGAAAATAAATATAGGAAACACTGACAAGAAAACTCTAACCTCTAGTAACGTACACGCGAATTTGATAAATGTGTGTGGCAACATGCCCACAAATGTCAAATATGTGGAGGGTGGTGCATAGACTTATGAGAATATGGGCACTGATATTCCCTTCGTCATGGACAATTACAGGTTTGTAGGCTAATTAGTATGCAGCGTGAACAACGTTCAACTTTTTAAAGAGAATAAAAACTCATTACATTTGCACATTCAAATTGATCATAAATTTTAGTTTTCATATGTAAACAAGTTCTATGGACTATTCTGTAGGCCTACTTTCATTTTAAATTATATCGTAATTAAAATAATACGGTATACAACTTTCCACATTAGGCTATCACGTGTGCTACATGTATTTTAAAGTAGGGATTGAATTGATTAGTGATTAATATCAGGCTGAGAAGTATTAGCCCGCACAATAGAAAACGACCGCTAAAGGGAATATTTCACAACACACCACCGGACATTCGGACGCTAATAATTTACCCACCCTCACGGTTAGTTTTCTTTTTCACGGAGAACTCAAGGTTAGCAAAGGGCAGTGTTTGAGATTCGGAGAGGGAAGAGGACATGGGAAGTAAGGTGTTTGTTTTCAAGCTGAGAAGCAAAAATATAACATGTTGCGTAAAATATGAGCTAATGTCATCCATAAAATAAAAGTGTCAGAGAAAGAAAGAAAATAAAGACCATAACTGCTAATGCCTTCCTGGCACGCAAAAGCTTTTTGGTAAGAAATGTCGTAAAACTACAACTCCCAGTGTTCCTGCAGGGTTGTTGCGTTTCGTCCGTTCATGCGCCCTAGGATTGACCTACACAGTTACAGGAGAAAATGGCAGCAGCTAGGCTTGGGCAGCAGGTATGCCATTCGTAAAGTCATTGTGGACATGACGCCTGATTTAAATGAGTCTTATATGAAACTTATGAGATAATACATTTTCTGTAAGTGGCTTAGGTTTTATGAGGAGTTACTCGATGAATGCGCAGCGGTCATCTTGCCAGCTCGCGAACTAAGTTAGGCCTTGCCTGTTCAAATGAACTTGGACGTTACCAGAACTGCATTCATAAGAAACGTTATGTGTTCTGTCTCAGCATTTGCTTGAACATTGAATTTTTCAGTTTATTTGACTGTGTTCCAAGTTTCTGACGAAGCGTTGTATGTTTCACTTGAATGTCTTCATGCACTGCATATGTGAGCTAGCGTTGTTAGCATTAGTCTATTGGCTTGAGATTTAAAAGCTTAATGAGACTTTGTCAAAGAATTAATTTGCCATCTCGCCAGCGCAGTTTACCACCATTCTTACACGTTGTGAGTCGTATAGGCAGAAGTACCACTTTTGCGTTGTCAGATTAGCGAGCCTGTCATCTGAGCTTTCGTGTTTATGATGAAGTTGGTCCTATTTGGATATGCTAACACTGACATTTCGCATAAAGTTTGGATATTGGATTAATTTCATTACATTACATTCATTTAGCAGGCGCTCTTATCCAGAGCGATTTCCAGGATTCGTGGAGACATCTCTGTCATTGTTAGCTTTATGATCACTGTTTGTGTGTCCTCTGTTTCGTCCTGTAGGTGCGTCGCTTCAGCTCCACGGTGAGCAGACCAGCGGCCAAGCTGGTCAAGGTAAGACAACACAAGTCCGACCAGGTTTTCCGTGATTTCCGTTAGCTTCCCGTTAAAACTTTTTCAGCCCCCTTTTGTTAAAGTCTTCCTTACACCATAGAAGACTTTGTTCAGTACATGCTGTTTCTGAAAGATCCACGTTGCTGCTAGATGTCTAACATAACTGTAAAAACGACTACCAGTTAGCATGTCGTTAGCCTTTTCCCCATGATGAAACAAAATTTTGTGACTGAAAGATTACATACTGTCTGAAGGAGCTCACTTCCAAAAAATGGCTTAAAACTAATGGGATCAAATTAAGAAAATGAGAGGTTGGGGTGGTAGCACAGGTCAGGTAGGACAGTGCATTCCCACATTAACAGCCACGGCCCTGTTCCAGCCTCCCATTCAGGTGTATGGAGTGGAGGGCCGCTATGCCACTGCCCTGTACTCGGCTGCCAGCAAGCAGAAGAAGCTCGATCAAGTGGAGAAGGAGCTGGCCCGTGTCTCTGTAAGTCTGTCTGCACGCTGAAACAGTGCATTCAGGAACCGGAGCTTTTCGTCTTAATGTCATTGTTAGGATTCACAGCTGCAGTCTGCAGTTTGTGTAATGATTCCAAATCTTTGCTATTCCCATCTGATGCGGTGTGCTATGTGTGAATCTCATGGTGTTTCGTTATTACTTTTACATTTGAATATGAAGGTTATAAAGCCAGGCCTGGCACCAGGAGAAAAGGGGTGCAGTTGCAATCCATGAGGGGTGTAGAAATTGGGATATGAGGAGACAACTGGGGGTGTACTGAGGTCCGTCTGGGGGTGCAGTGCACCCCTAAGCACCGGGCCTGTAGAAAGCGCAGTCAGCCTAGAGCCAGACATTCCTCCCAGCTGCTGATGAAAGTAAATGAAACTAGGTTTTTAATTCTTGTTGCTGTCAGTGAGGTGGTGTTAGGCCGGAAGCTTATGGGTGGCTCATGTCCCCCCTCTTGCAGAGCTTGATCGCCGACCCTAAGCTGTCCGGCATTGTGATGAACCCGCACGTGAAGCGGAGCATCAAGCAGAAGACCTTCAACGACGCTCTCACCAAGGAGAAGCTCTCCCCCATCACCATCAACCTCATCAGTGAGTCCTCGGCAAGGGCCTCTTCACATGTAGTGACTGTCCCCTTCATGTGCAGAGACAGGGCCAGACTGTTTCCATAATGTGGAGAGACAGGGCAAGACTGTCCCCTTCATGTGCAGAGACAGGGCCAGACTGTTTCCTTAATGTGGAGAGACAGAGCAAAACTGTCCCCTCCATGTGCAGAGACAGGCCAGGACTGTCCCCTATATGGTGTGGGACAGTTGAGATAGTAATTAGACCTGTAACCCAAGGACTAATTTTGAATTGCTGTTTTCACTTAGCAAGATTAGTGCAGAGGGACTTTTGGTCATTGCCACATTGTGGTCAACTACCCGTTATTCATCAGAATAGAGTAATCGCCTGTTACTCGTCTGTCTGCTCCTCAGATGTGCTGGCCGAAAACGGCCGTCTGACCCTGACCCCTGATGTCATCTCTGCATTCGCCAAGATGATGAGCGCCCATCGGGGAGAGGTCATCTGCTCTGTCACTACCGCCCAGGTAGGTCCCATACCATCCACAGATGTAGCTGCCTACCTGTCAGAGTTGCCATACTCAAAACACACACAGACTTACTCAGCTGAACTCTGTTTATCACAAGGTGCATACCACTCTGTACAGATACCCAGAAAATATTTACACCCGGCACACAGCCCAAAGACTGTAAAGAAAGTTTAAATGTGAATTATTACACAAAGACAATGCTCACTGCCTCAGCACGGTGCATGCTCAGTGTCCAACAAAGGATGTAGGTATGGCAATTATATGGTGGTACTGCGAAAGGATCCTATCGTGTGACTAGAGTCTGATTTTTGAAGTGTTGTGCATCTGTGTGAAATGCAGCCTTTAGATGAGGCCAACCTGGCTGAGCTGAAAACAGCCCTGAACGGCTTCCTGCTGAAGGGAGAGACACTCAAGCTGGAGACCAAGGTGAGAACACAGGGCCCAGGCTGCTGGGAATGTGCACTTTTACTGGGCCAAGGCTAAGAGCGTTGCCTCTTTCTAGGAGTAATTTGCACAGCAGATATTTATTCAGGATTACTTCAGTGAACATCACTATTAATTTGTCCAAGATTTTAGCTAGCCTAATGTAGGACTGGGGAACTGAGTTGTGTGAATCAGAATACTTCCTAATTATTAAAGGTGTCAGTCACCCATCTGATTGGAAAAAGTTATTTGGTGAAAACTATAGGAACAGCTCTTAAATGGGAGTACCTTTATTTTTCTGAGGCTTTATTAGAAATGTTAAGCGATGGAAGATGATGAAAGAAGGAAAGCTGAAGTGTGCAGTGGTGACCTGTCCTCTCTCCATAGCTGGACCCCTCCATCCTGGGCGGCATGATCGTCAGCATCGGGGACAAATACGTGGACATGTCCACCAAGTCCAAGATCCAGAAGCTGACCAAAATCATCAGGGAGACATAAGTCCTGTGGACTTATCATCGTGGAGGAGGGGATCACGATTGTTAATAGCAGCCTGGCCACTGATCAGTATCGTTATTAAACCCTGTACCTGTTGTTGTGTTCATAATAAATACTATGTAAATTAGGATCTTCAGCTGTGTTTCTTACAATGGGTTATAAATATCACCGTTTCCCAGCTGAGTCCCAGCTGATGTCACGGTTCTTCATTCCCAGCATTTCATTTGCATGTGTGTCATCTCGCCGATGGTGAAGTGTCAGACTCCCATTTGTCAGACACAAATGAGATGCACATTATTTTGCTTGCGGCAGTTGAGGCTCTAGACAAAACGGTATTTTCAGCAGGCATTCAGACATGCATTTGCGTACTGTTCCAGGCTGCGATGCCTTATTTTAGAACTCTTCCAGCTAACCCCTGACCCTGGGTCTGCAAAATCTCTGAAGGCATTTCAGTTGGACATTGTGAAGTTGACACATGTCCAGAATGTGTTTATCAATGGTTCCAGCATTACAAAGGTCAAGGGATTGCATTCACTTAACCTTCTGAACTCCATCACTAAGATAATCAGTCCTCAAATCATTGACACATCCCCCAGTCAGGATGAAGAAATGTCACTCAAGGACTGCTTATGTACACCAAACAATGAAGGTAAATTCGGAGCTATGTGAACTCCCCTGCACATAAATAGCTGCGATCATACAATATGACAGGAGTCAGTCTGACAAAGTGCATGTTAAAGAAAGGACTTGTTTTAATGAGACTGCTCTCTCCATAGGTTTACATATTACAGTACTGCGCACCCAGAGCCTGGCATGGTCTCCAGTGCCAGGGACCCAGTATGGATTTATGACATAGAATTTGCATGCTGTGTGGGCACTGGAGGGTGGAGGGGATAGAAAATAAAATACAAGGGAATTACTGTAAGAGCTATTATACAAATTACAAATGATACAAATGAAATTGCATACCCGCTAGATTGTAATTAGGAAAATAAGGTCATCCCGTCCCACTAGACTACACTCCGTTTCAGCCAAGGAACTTTCAGTTTCCCTTGGCCAGTTGAGTTTTACCTTCAACATTTAAGACAAAACACAGTTATACAATTATCATAGTCATAGTAATTCTTCATTTCGCTTTAATAAATTATCTGAACAGCCACATACTGCAATTGATACGCTAGAACATCCTAAATAAAAAGAAAGGATTGCTTACTGGTTTGAGTAAAGAGAAAGTGCACTACTGGGAGTGACTATTAAAAAAAAAAAAAAAAAAACACACACACACACACTCCGGGACAGGAGTCTCTCACACAGGAGAAAATCAACTGTACTCATCCACTCAATCTCTAAGAAGAAGCTGTGGTTTATGAGGATGCTCCGACTGAAGCATCCAAGACATGTACAAACAGACACACTCACACACATATATATATTTACACACACACGCACACACACAAAGTCTACTTGCAGGCTCTGCAAAAGCTGTCTCCCCTGACCTCCCACCCCACCTATCCCCAGCACCGTAGGCTGTTGCACGGAGAAACACAGAGGCAAAAAGGCCGTATGACTACAACAGCCTGTGCTCATGTTCAATATTCTGTATCTTGGACCCTTACAAAGTATGAAATAAATGGAGTCAGCTGAATTCCACCATCTACGCAAGAACCTGTCAGAAGTCAAGTCCTGGTAGATTCGGGCTTTCTGGTGAACTGTTTACGCAGCACGTTTGACCAGGATTAGCTGCTTGTATAATTTGATCCAGATCAAAGCTGGTTGGTAAACATGTCTGTTGTCTTTGTCACAGATGAGCTGCAGCAGAAAACTAATGAAGCACAGGCAGCCCGATGCAGCCAAAAAAATGAGGCACTGATGCCTTCACCTTTCTTAGTGACTCCGTGTTCCTGTGCTATGCAGTGGGTGTGTCACAAAGGCACCCCCCACCCTTTTCTCTGACCAGGCCCTGAGAGTTGAGATTCCCTGTGAATCAGTAATTCCTGTTTTACCAGCAAGGTTCATTCATACCAGTTCCAAGCTGTCATATCTGGTTGTTAATCTGAGAGTGTTGCGTTGCATGCCATTCGCAGCATGTGCCGAGAGGGTAAACGAGAAAGAAAATGGAGCCCATGGAGAAGTCATGACAAACTTCTTCCTGTTTGGATGATGACTGACAGACCATATGGCATTCAGCTGAACATTGATGTTCCCTTTTGTCTTATTCCTCCATTTTAGGTGTAACATCTTTAAAGATGTTAATGTAAAAATGTCAAACACGCTTAACTCAACGCTAATTGCTGCTCATTAAAAGAAATTTCACAATCTGTTCCCTTGAAGAGGTAAAAATCTGCAAATTACAAAAAAAACACAACAAAAACATATTTGCAAACATATGCAACTACAGTGCCATCCACTGTACCATCAGTATAGTACCAGCTATTCACAGGTAAACATGACCTACTGTCAAATGGGTTGAACATAATCTAAAATCAACAATAACCACGAGAGCTTCATTGTCCCACAGTTGGTCCCCCTCGCTGAAAATGAGGAAAGAAAACAGTGCAATGATTCTAAACAAAAATACATACATTTTAAAAAATGAACCAAAATTAAATTTTGCCACAAAAATACTATAAAAAAATTATGGTGTAAACTTTCCAGTACAAATCAGTATTACTTTCATAATAAATATAGTACTGTATATTAAATAGTGTACCTTTTGTGATATGAAACCTTTTACTTGAACAAATTAAAATCTACTATAAAGGATTCTATATGTATATATACATATAACTTGTGAGAGTATAATTGAGTATGAAAGAGATGTCAAATGCTTCTAGTTCAAACAGATCTACCTTCTTTGCTTGAAAATATCTATACAGTTCACTTTCCACTGTAAACACTGTGAATTTGACTAAGACTAAAATTGCTTCTTCTTATGACTCCTTACTGCAGTCATGATTGCTATATATACATTTAAAACATGGAAATAAACAGAAGCTAAAATGATAACTCATTCACTCATTAACCTTCCCTATTCTGCCTTCAGAAATAATGAATACAAAAAAACATGAAATAATCATTTCTCCCAAAGGGCTTGTGTGTGTAACGGCCTCAGAGGCTAAAGCCAACACTGCTATGTTCACAGCAAAGAGGATCATACAGTTCCAAGCCTGCACACGCATGGAGCCACCCTGGACTGATTAACAGGAGCTATGTGTGATTCTGACATGTTCCTTCAGTAACTTAATACCCTGCCTCAAACAGCCTTGACCATGTGAGCACTGTTCTCGTCAGAGACTAAACCAGTCACCTACTTGAAGAGACCAGCGAGAAACAAGCTACAGTCATACTGCACAAATGAATTCAAACAGAAATTTAGAATACAGTCATAATCATCTGTCTCACTATTAAATGCTTTCTTTTTTCATTTTGCTTCATATTGTCCCGCGCCACCCAAATGTAAGACTTAACTCACTGCTCAGTGTTCTAATGACATTGCAAACAAGCCCTGCTTCACTCTCCAGGCAATTCCTTCATCCATTAATAAATACACTTTACCAACTGCAGACAAAGTGCAATCGGTTCCATCACAGGCGTACATTTGTCTTGGTCTTTGCAAAATAATATGAGCACTACCAAGAATCAAGAACAAAAGTGTTTGCCATTACACGTGCAAAAAAAACCCCTTGACTTAAGCTAAATAGTTTTGTGTAACTTAAGTGCAACACATTCATGAACACGTACCTATATGTGGCCACTTTTACAGAAAGGGCACCCCATAGTACACGTAAGTCTACATAGTAATTCATTCACTCATGTGCCACTTCCACATACTCCTTTAATGTGCTGGCTTTGACATAAATGCCTGTGTGTTTGCCAGTTTGTTTTTCAACAAGTTCTAAATTAAACACTGATATATAGTCATGAGGTCTGCTAGACTGTTTGATTGTAAATAGACACATCATGTAACACTGTGTGCTCATCATGTAATAACGCTACATAGTATTCCTGAATGGGAGCTGTGACTGTTTTTGCTGACTGATTAAATAGATAAATACATTAAAAAGTTACATAAGACAAATAAGATGCCTATAGCTACAGAATCTTTTGACAGTTGTCAGACCCTTGTGTCATGGCAATGTAAAAAATGATAATACATTACTCAATAATAACAGCAATAGAATGTGTTAAATTAAAAAATAAAATAGAAATTATATTTTGTCACTCATTACGATCTCAACAGCTTTTGCAGGCAAAAACATGAGTGTACACAAACACACAAACAAACATACAGACACACACACAGACACACACACACGCACACACACACAGGAGGTGCTGCGAGCGGGGATCAGTACATCGGAGATTCAGAACACTGAGGTGGGGAGTTGGAGTGTTTGAGAATCCAAATGGGAGCGTCAGGGAGCCGGAGCCAGCAGGAGCCGAGCCGGGAGAGCCGGGGCTAGGGCTCGTCGAAGAGCTGCAGGTCCAGCCGCACCACTATCTCTCCGGTCGGAACCTCGTGCAGGAGGAGCCGCTTCGTGATCGGGCCTTTCGAGCCCTGGTCCTTCTTAATGTCCGCCAGCCGGATCTCCGTCCTGCCAAGGAAGTCTGCAGTCGGGGAACACAGAGAAACAAAAAACACCTCTATTACAGAGCCGTCAAGTGTCGGCACCCTTCAATACGAATCTGGAGCCACCGAACGGTGCTGAAATTTTTCCAAATCTCTCCTGTGTGTGTATCATTGTGAGCATGTTTAAGTGTGCACGCATGTGTAACGGGGCTAGTAACCACAAGGTTGCTGGTTCAATCCCCCACTGGGGCACTGCCGCTGTACCCTTTGGCACGGTATTTACCCGAGAACTGCCTCAGTAAATATCCAGCAGTATAACTGGAGAATATATAAAAACTGTAACCTATGTAAGTTGCTCTGGATAAGAGCAGTAATGTATGTAATGAATCTGTGTGCGTGTGATTGCATGTGTCTGCAGATGTGTGCGTGTTTGTGTCCGTGTGTGCGTGTGTGTGTGAGTGCGTGTGGTTTCAAGCCGACTGACCATCAGGGGAAAACTGGTCCCTCTCAAACACTGTCACACACAGGACGTCCTGTTCCAGGTCTTTGATGAAGAACTGACAGTTGGAGTTCCACTTGGGATTCAGTGTATCTTGCAAGGTCTTGGTGATGTGGCACTGAGAGCCCATCGTCACCTCACAATACGGGTTACTCTTCCCTAAAAGACAGGACACACCATTTACATTACATTTACATTTATTAATTTGGCACAACTGATCTTGCCAGAAAAACAAAGCAGATTTATGCAGTACAACAGGGTTGTTCATTCTGAAAAGATAGAGCCTAACTCTTCAATAACAACAGATTTATGCAGGAAAATATATAAACTTTTCCAGGACAACCACGCCACTTTACACTGTGCATTATTGTACGGGATCAACTATCTCTATCACACATTTTCCTTTTAACAAGTGCATAAAATAGATTAGAGCATTGGGCTGTATGTCCCCACAGGTCCATGAGCTAATTTCATACCGTGAGAGCGACAGGGCTTCAGCTCGATGCCCTCTACAATGTTTACCATCAGCCGGCCGATGCCAGTGGCCCTCTGTGACCGCACTGCAAACGAGGAAACAAGAGTCAGAGACATACTGCTGCACAGCGCAATGCTTTTCCTGTCTGAGGGAGCTGCACTAGTACTCATTTCCACACTGCCTCTGTGTGACACAGTGTGACTTGTGAATGAGTGAGTGAGTGAGTGAGTGAGAGTGAATGCATGCGTGCATGAGTGAGTGAGTGAGTGAGTGAGTGAGTGAGTGAGTGAGTGAGTGTGTGTATACACTTGTCCTGCATATGGACATTGACTCCTACCCAGGTACGCCTTCTCCCGCTTCCTCTTCTCGGTCTCGATGTAAAGCTCAGAGGCAGCCTTGATCTTCTGCACCCAGGCTGTCCTGAAACACAGTCAATCGGCAAGAGTGAAGAGACGCAATGCCACTATTTCAAAACATCCCCAGGAATTCAGCCAGGAATTGTATAAGAGGCTGTATTCATATCCATTACTTACTGGCCAGCTAAGAGCGTGCTGACCCTACCAGTGTGGGACTGGGGACATACTCTGCCACTTTGGGAGACTTTAATTATATACCTTTACCCTGAATATGTAGACCCTCGTAGATGTTGGGTTTGGGTGTAATGTATAATTAAAGGTGACCAGCAGTAACTCTTGACTATTACCATGTACCGCATAGACTTTGTCAATTACAGATGCTATAGAACATGATACAAGGGCAGCAGAGTAGCATAGTGGTAAGGAGCAGGACTCTTAAAACGAAAGCTTGCCGGTTCGATTCCCTGCTGGGGAACTGCTGTCGACCCTTGACAAAGTACTTAACGCAGAATTGCCTCAGTAAATATCCAGCTGTATAAATGGGTAACATGTAAAAAAATTGTAACCTATGTAAATTGCTCTGGATTAGAGCACCTGCTAAAAGCCAATAATGTAACGTAAGGTGGTCTAAAGTACTCACTGATACTCTCTGCCCTCAGCATGTTGGAATGTGAGATATGCAACAGGATATGAAACAGGGCGGTCTGCAGTGCCTACCTCTCGCTGATGCTCTCTGCCCTCAGCGTGTAGACTCTGTCAATATGCGAGATGTGGAAGATGGGCTCGTCCCCCGAAGGGTCCGTGGGGAGCTTCACCAGCACCTCATTCAGGAAAATGGGCTGTGGGGGGTGACAGGGAGAGGAGGGGGGCGCATTAGGGCAGAGAAATGTGTTCTGCTTTAAAATAGACTCTCAAAGATAAACCGCCAGCTTCAAACACAACTGGTGACACTCAAAGAAAGTGACTTTCTTCAGCCTTCAGTTTACAAGACAACCTATGTAAGTGAACGAGTAAATCAACAACACTGTGTAAAAGCAGAAAAGGTGATAAAATGTCCAACTTCATGGTCTATCATTCTTTTGGATTTTTCTTTCATTTATTTATATAAGCGATAGCCACTACTGCCCCTGAACGGCCCGACACTGCCTTGCAGGGCACTGAATCAGCTGCATGTGACCTGCAGGCTGCAGCGGTTGCCACGCCTCCCTTCCTCCCAGGTGCACGCGCTCACCGTCTTGTACATCCGGTACTGCAGGTGGGACTTGGGGCTGAAGACCTTTTCGGAGCCCGAGGAGCCCAGGGGCTTGATGATCTGCGTGAGCAGCAGGAAGTCGTTGAACAGGAAGCCGTACAGCTCCTTGCTGCTCTTGGCCTTGTAGAGCTTGCCGCTGTGCAGGAACTTGCGAGGCCCCAGGCAGTTGGTCACGGAGTTGAACACCAGTTGCTTTTGGGGGAGCAAGACAAAGGGACGGAGCGCTGCTGTTATTTTCCATTGCTGGTTAATTGGCTGGTTTGACTGATAAGCTCAGCTGATTAGTATGTCTACTCCTGGCACAGGTATCAAAAAAAGATACAAAACTGGAAAACAATTTGTGCAGTGATATTTATTGGGCTAATATCCCCATCTAGTGGCTACTCTTCAGGAATCTCTACTACCAGCTGTGCGTGTATGTATGTATATGTGTGCGTATGTATACACACGTGTATGTCCGTGTATGCATTTGTGTGTAGTGGAAGTGTGAAGGGCGGCAGTGTAGCATAGTGGTAAGGAGTAGGACTCATAACCGAAAGGTTACCGGTTCGATTCCCCGCTGGGACACTGCTGCTGTACCCTTTGGCAAAGTACTTAACCTAGAATTGCCTCAGTAAATATCCAGCTGTATAAAAATAGTAACTGATGTAAGTTGCTCTGGATATGAGTGTCTACTAAATGCCAATAACGTAATGTATTGTAAGTGTGTATGAGTGTGCAAGTGTACGTGTGTGTTTGGTGTAAGTGTGCATATAAATGAGTGTGAGTGTGTGTGCGTATGCGTGTGTGAGATATAGGTGCGTCTACCTCAGACAGCCCCTCACACTGGACGTGGGCCTGGATCCACTCCAGCCGGTCTGAGTTCTCCTTCTCCCTCACGCCCTCGTTGACCTGCGAGCACAGCTCCTCGGCCTTCTCCAGGGCCTGCTTCAGGTGGCTGTGGTCCGGGTGGCTCTCAGGTGTGTTCTCCAGGATCTGAGTGGAGACCACAGGGGAATGGGACCGCACATCACAAACCAGAATCAAAAACCAACCACATGGAAATGGAATTGAAATGATATCTACTTTACATGCTATTGCTGATATTAAACTATTTCGCAGACGCTCTAATCCATGTGTGTGCGCATTTTTGATGAAGAGAGGGTAGTGTGTGTATATGTCCATTCTTGATGAAGTGTGTGTGTGTGTGTGTGTGTGTGTGCGCGCATGCATACATACGTTTTTGATGAGGAGGGGGTAGCGGGTGACCCTCTGCATGGGCTTGAGCAAGAAGCTGGACAGTGGCATACCCTTACAGCGCGGGTCCATGGCTAACCTCTGAAATCAAGAAGAGGGCAAGGTTTCGGCCAGTTTCACAAGCGTTAACACCGAGGCAATAGCCTGACCACAGGCCCCACCCCCGGCCCCCGCTGCTTACCTTGACGAACTCCTTGAAGTCGGGCACCTCGTCGGTCTTCTGCTGGATGAGGGTGGCGCCGTTGAGCTGGCAGCTGCAGAAGCGGATGTAGGGCTGCATGTGGGGCAGCTGAGCCGTCAGGATGTCGCCGATCATCTTCACCGGCATGCGCTCGCCTGACATCTTCTTCCTCACGCGCAGGGCCCTGGAGAGAGGGAAAGAGGGAGGGAGAGACGGGACAGGGAGAAAGGGAGAGGGGCAGGAGAAAGAGGGAGAGAGAGATGGGACAGGGAGAGAGGGAGGGAGAGATGGGACAGGGAGAAAGGGAGAGGGATGGAGGGAGAGAGGGAGGGAGAGACAGAACAGGGAGAAAGGGAGAGGGACAGGGGAGAGAAGGAGGGAGAGATGGGACAAGGAGAAAGGGAGAGGGACAGGGGAAGAGGGGAAGGTGAATTAGGGAAGGGAACAGTAAAAAGGGGTGATGGGTACAGACAATGTGTGAGTGACATTATCAAACACAGAGTGGGTTACAGACATCACAGTTCACACTGTTAATGTTACACAGTACAAATTCTTCTCCCAGCTCCCCTGATCCAGAAACAAGTGTTTCATCATTATTTTGCTGATATGCAAAATAAAACACTATTCTTTATTTTATATGTAGCTGTAGCTACACCTCTTCACAGGATTAACCCTCATTTACTACAAAAACAAAAACAGCAATAAGCTGTGCAGAGGATGGCTCCTTTGTTGCTTTGTTAAGCTCACTGAACAATTGCAGTCTGGTTTTCAAAGTGATTCACTTAAAAGTATTATGCTTTTCATAATACCTTACAGACATCTGTAATATAACTGGATTTTTGAGGCTTTTCCCTCAACTATATCTTATTACTTATTTTATTTACATGAAAACTCTGTGACAAACAGATTTCTTCTCTTTCTAACTGGCACATGACCTAAGTGGCACTCAGTTCTGAATGATGATGGCGATAAGTGCAAGGTGATCAGCGACGTGATGAGAGTGCAATAGGGGGCGTACTTGAGCAGCTTGATGTTGCACATAATGAGCTCCTTCCAGTTGACGAAGATCATGGCCACCTCCTTCTCCGTCAGCAGCTCTGACTCCAGCAGCGGCTTCTGAAAGACCTGAAGGAACCACCACGTGATGTTCAGTTTATTCAACAAGGTGGAGGGTGGAGCCACATTCAGAATTCTGGTACTCCATGATGTGAATGAAATCCCTGATAAGTCACAGAGCACTTTCCTCCTTTCTTAGTAGGATGTTGCACTGAAGGACCCAACATGCCCTGGTGGAGTAATCTGCTTGTATAGTCCACCCATGAATAAAGGAGAAGACTACTCTTATTACACACTTATAGTATTAAGATTGGGGTGTTCTTGACTAATGTAAGCTACAAAGTCAGTGTACTTCCACAAAATAAGTGTGGATCACCCAGGAGCTCACTGTTCATTCTGGGCTGGGCTCCTAATTAACCCTTGAAAGCTTCTGAGATGTAGTGCATGAGAGAAATGTGCAGCTAGAGGCATCACTGTGCTGACTCAAGGTATAATGTAACAGCTGGATCAGACACAGATTAGGAGGAACTGAGTTAGAGCTCACACCCTGCAGCCTCTGGCCCAGGACTGAGAAAGTTCACAGCATCGTGTTGCTCAGTGAGTGAGTGAGTGCATGCCTTTGCCTATCAGTGACCCCCACACTCACAGAATTACTGTAACCTGTGACTGGAGCAACACATAGCTGCGATGTCATAGCCACAGAATTCCAAACATTGTGAATCAGCGCAATGAACTGCAGGTCACTCAACTAAAGCTTGCTATAATCATCATCATCTTCTTCATCCTCCTCCATTTATTTACGCAGAGCTTTTCATTTTAGAAGGATCTCAGAGTGCTCTGTGTTAGGTGAACCTCCAGAGCTGTGTAGCGTGACCCATGCCCACAGAGTCAAGATGACACTATGCGGTGGGCTCTACCTCAGTGACCAGCTGCAGGTCGTTGACGTAGTTCTCCTCGGTGGCGATGAGCTCGTGGGTGTACCCCTGTCGTTTCCTCTCCATGGGGGTCAGCATCTCCAGGAGGTGCAGGTCGGCGCACCCTGTGAACAGGACGGGAGCCTAGGTCAGTCATCCTGTCCCTCCCGTACTCTCTCTCTCTCTCTCACACACACACACACACACAAACAAAATGTCCAGTGGTGAGTCCAATGTACATGGACACCCAAGTTGGCTGTGGCAATGTTGCTCAAATTGGCTGCAACTGCTTGCCAAAAAGGGCTATGCTGATGAGGACCAAAATCAAAAGCAAGAAAAAAAAAAAACCAAAAACAACCATGATCACAGCTGGTCCTGCTGAGCTCACAGTGCAAAAACACAGCCTCGGTTATTTTCCCCCTGCCAAGGAACAGCTGGGGGCACAGCACAGCTTGCCAGGGGCTGTCTGCTTTTCCAGCCACTATTAGTGTGACATGAAACTACATAAATGCGGGCAGAATTCAGCACCGTGACTGAGAGCTCTGTTCACATTTTTTGCAACCCAATGGGATTCTTTCATCCATGACGTTGCTGAGGTCCTGATCAGTCATAGTGCAACTTAAATCCAACCTTACATTTTCTACCATCACAAAGGTGCTGGAACTTCACATACACATGTATTAAATTACATTACATTCATACTTCATCCGCTACATAAGTACAGGTTTTAAGTGGTGGAAATGGCTTTTTGGTGTCTGTTCCTCCTCATGTATTATTTGCTGGAAAGCCGGAAGGTCATAGGTTCTGATGAGCCACAGGAGGTCACAGGTGCATTGAGGGTTGTTCCAGACGTCCAACCTGAAAGGCATTTCCAGTATTTCTGCCTGAAACTAATTCCGTTTTTTGGCTGGAAAAGAACAGTGCTGACTTTCCCTGTTTTTCAGTAATAGATCCCACAGAAATGATTCTCTTTGAGATGTGTACCATTGGTTCAATATGTACAAATTTAACCACAAATTTAAGCAAGAAGAAAACTATTTTGAACCAGAGGAGTCAGCAATAAAGCTCTGAAGGATCCCAAGAAGAAAATATAGTTATTTGCTAATAGTAATGTATTCATGTCAGTATGACACCCTAAACGACTAATAACCCAGACAAGTATTTGTAATTACTGGGTCAAACTTGATTTATGGCCTGCCACAGCCTGGTCGTAATTTGTTTTCCCAACAAACTCCTAATGGATTCGAGTCTGATTGACCTAAATACTTCACATTACCTTTTTAAACCCATGTTGAAGGCATTAATTTATTTAAAAGTGTAATGGAAGTGTTGAAAATTTGTGGACATAAATTTCATGTTTCAGGTGGTGGTCAACCAGTATCTCCGTTGCTGAACTTATTTAGGTTACGCTTCTTGTGAGGCATACGAGACAGGCTTTGTAAAATACCTTGTACTACACTGTTGTCATTCAGCAAATGCTCCTATCCAGATCAACTTACAGTGTGTCCACTATGTGGAATGAAAGGTTGCACAAACAGGTGACCACCAACCACAACTGCCTTACCTCCACTACCGTGAAAGAATGACAGTTGCATCTTTCACGTTTTTCATTGACAAATTACATTACATTACACTCATTTATCAGACGCTCTTATCCAGAGAGGCTTCCAGCACAATAGAACATAAGTGTATGTGTATCCTTTCAAGTTGAATGAGCAACAGCGTCAGACCAGGCCAACAACACTCCCAGACCAGCGAGTGTGAGCACAACACTATTCAAGCCCAACCACAAACTAACTTATGCAACCTGACAATTAAGACAAATGGGTGTTGTAACTTGGATAGGCTGTGACTGACTGGCTGTCAGAAGAATGGACAGTTAGTTGTAGAAGCTGTGCTGGGGTCACGCCCTCTCGCTGGGAGAAATGGAGGTGGAACTCCTGTGGAGCAATGCGACCTCTTACAGCAGCAGAGGGGTCATGTAGTGGCGTAAGAAGAACTGAGAGAAGCAGTGTACCGCATTTCTGCTTCAATGGGTTCAACTCACCAAAAGCACACACATTTAACTACCACCACGCCTTTTAATTGGTTTTTATACATGTCTTTACTGTTGTTTAACATTTGGTTTTGAGGAAATACTACAGCAATCAAATGCAACGGAATATGATTTCATTTTTTATTTCTGTCCTTTTTTTGATTGCTTGTTTGCATCATAACAGTGGAGAGACACACCAGTTCATTCAGGTACAGTATAGGGTACATTTAATCTGTAGTTTGAGATTTGTGTGTTATTCTAACCCAGGCTTGTAATAATATATTAACCCTGATGTTTGAGGGTCTAAGAAATAACAGAAAGTCCAACCAACCAATCATAAAGCAGCAAAACCCAATACTGTCACATTAACTGAAACACATGTTGCTGTATGCAATTCAATTTCTATTATAGACTTACAATAAAATCACAATACTGTTATGCAACAAATAAAATAAGAAAAAAAAACTGAAAGAGGATATGGTACCTGTATTAAGCTACATGTCTTAAATGAATGCCATGCTTTAATGCATGAGGAATACAATATTTAACACAACGCAAACCTTGTGTGTGTGGCGCTTGTGCAAAACAGGCACATCTTGGCAGAAAGCTCCATTAAGGTAATTATTCAAAAATACCACAGTCAGTAAGGGGTTTTTTTCATCTGTAAACAGTGGAACTAACAAGGAGGGTAAATTATTTTTGTTGACTGTACTCTTCATAAGATTTGCTTAATTTTTCCCCGAATACAGAAAAGTAAAAAAGTATTAACAAGTCAATCAGGTGTTATCCTCCATCAGTTATTTGTACAGTGAGGTGTTTTGTAAAAAAACACCCAACAGTCTAACGTATTTAAACTACAATTCAGTTTCAGTGGGGGAAATAAAAACATTACATATCATAGATACAAAAACACTACAACAATTTCATTCATTTATAAAAATAAGACTAGGCCACAGCAGAGTGACTTGGGCTAAAGAGTTCTCTGACTCATATTGCGATTCGGCTATTTTAAAAATGTAACAGTTGAATGGAAAAAAAAAAAAAAAAAAACATGTAAACAAGTTGAATTTCACCTCATCCTGTTCTGAACATACAATGACATACTTTAGCTGAACATAACAAAGAGTAGTGTTTTGAAACTTTCAGTCGAACACAGTGAACAGGTGAGCCCACACACACCTTTACAAATAACACGTGTGTGTGTGTGTGTGTGTGTGTGTGTGCGTGTGTGTGAGTGTGTGTGTGTGTGTGTTACTGAGCTTGAACCCCCTTCTTTGTGGTAGTTGAGAATTATTTGGTATAAAACACCAATCTTTACCACATCACACATATGCCACATAACAAATGGAACAGCAAGCACACAAACAGTAAACCATTCAACAAAAGAATGTTTGGTATAACACTAAAAAGAAAGAACAGAGGGAGACGTGTGACCGGACAAGTGGAGTTCTGTCCCACCCACAGAGTTCTGATGGACAGTAATGGAGAGTGTGACAAGGAAGGGTGGTCCTGCATGGAACACAAGAATAATCCCCACCCCTGCCATCTCCTCTCCCAGACATGCATCTGCACCACCTCTGTGAACCTGTGACCTCTGAACTCCTCAAACTACCCATATGACAGATTGGTTGTGACATAAGCACAGTTTCCCAGAAGAAACCTCTGATGTCGAGCATCATGAACAGTCTAACCACATGCAGTGATCTTTCGCTGATAGTGGGTCTTTCTGTGGAGCTGTGGGAAGGCGAAGGGTAATGAGTGGGGGGGATTAGTCAGGTAAGCAGAGGTCAAACATCCAATGGAAGCCTTTTTGACTATGTGGTTGTTTCTTTAGTTGTTCAACAGCATAAATGAAGAGTGTTTTAAATAAACAACACTGACAACACAAAAAAGAAAGATTAAAAAATTGTAGTTAAAAGAAAGCCACAAAAAGACCCACTATCCAGGCTTCAATTTGTCATTAGTCAGTTGTTATCATAAAAAAAATGTGTTCAGTTTGATAAAATCAGATTTATTCATGTAGTTATCAAATTATTCTTTGAGACAGGTGGAGAAGGTCGTCAGTCAATTTTGCGTGCGTCTACGTTTCGCTTTAAGAGTGAGGTAATAACTACTCTGCAGTGTGTTCTTCTAGCCAGAGGGTCAGTTGGTGATCATGCAGGAGTCACATGATCAGGGGCTGCATCTCCCATCATCCCTCGGGGCAGTGTATAGGGGATAGTGGGTCTCTTTGAGGACTTTCAAGGCTGAGTGGGAAATGGGCAACATATGATTCCTAGAAAGAGGAGGAAAACACAGCACATAAGCAAAAAACAGAAAAACAAAAAAGGAAACAAACCCCAAAAAAAAAAAAAAAAAAAAAACAACGTGCAAATATACAAGGTAGGAGAAACCAAATGAACCAGGCAGACATGTTTCACCACATGGCATGACGCAAACGGATGACACACAAATCTCACATGCTACATCGAGGGAGAGGGGCGTTGTCTAACAGGGAACAGTGGTGGTGTGCTGGGGAGAGGGCCAGGTACAGAGCACACTCAGATCAACTGGGGCAACAATTTTAATGTTAATGTCCCATTTGGGACAGCCTTCAAAGAGACCTGGGCTGAAAGACACAGGCACCCTGTGCCCGACTGCCAAAAGGAAGAACACTCTCTCCATTTCATCTGATTACATGTGAAGCCTTTCTCTGTTTGTAAGACAAAGAGCAGCGAGGGTACTCACATTGCTGGCTGGGGTCCATGTCGGTGGTCAGCTTGACGTAGTTGGAGGGGAAGAGGCCCACGGAGCCGTTCAGCTCCCCCTTCCACCAGTCGGGGTCCTCCCTGCTCAGCACGTTGATGATCTGGCCCTTCCCGAAAGGCAGCTCGTCGTCGTTCTGCGCGATGTAGTCGTACATGCCGATCACCTGGCACACTGCGAGGGAGCCAAAAGCAAGCACACGCACATTACATCACATTATTGTCATTTATCCAGAGTGACTTACATAGGTTTGGACACACTTTTCTTTCTTTATTTTTACTATTTTCCACATTTAACAATAACAGCAAAGACTTCAAAATTATGAAATTACACAAATGAAAACATGTACTGACCGAACATGCATAGCCAAAAAATATTTTTTAAAATTGAAAATTTAAAAAAAAAAAAATACATAGGCATTAACTTCACTACTTATATTTGTCTAGGAAACAAATTTCATCAAATTTTATCCCTCTGGATAAGAGCGTCTGCTAAATGACAATAATGTAATGTAACGTAGCATTTCCAACCAAACCAGACAGGAGGACAGAGCGCTGGATACAGCTGCTCTGAAAGACTGCCTCATATTAGCGTTGGACAAATGCGTAAGCAAGGAGACCAGAGCCGCCTATTGCGCCTCTCGCTCCACTGAGCCACCTCCTTCGTACCTGCGCTGGGCACCGCCACCTTAGGAGGCGTGGGCTCCGTCGGCGTCGTCTTGTTGGTGCTGGGACTCAGCAGCTTCACGTAGTTGGCGGGAAACCAGCCGATCTGGCGCTTCTTCCCTCGGGCCTGGACAGACAGAGGCAGACTCAATGAGGAAGTCGCTGATGCCAGGGGGTGATCGTGAAGACGTCAGAAATCATCACGAAAAATTAATTATGCAGCTGAGCGTGCACATACAAATGACGTCTCACATCTTACATCCGCCCTACCGAGGAGAGGCCTTATAACGGTACCACACGCTACAGCGTCTGCTGGCCCACACTCAGTCCCACAGACTACTGCATAAGCCAAGTATCTCCACAGGCATGGATGCACAGAATACAGACTCCTTAAAACCCAAAGTGTTTGAAACCTTTCCTGGCTGGAACAGTACTGTAACACTTTATAGTGTGCAGTACAGAATAGATCTTTAAAAAACAGAGGGCTACACATACACTTCAACTTGATTGGAAACACTTTTGTACTTTTGTGCTGGAATTCGATCTGGATAAGAGCGTCTGCTAAATGAATACAATGTAATGTAATGTAAGTAATACAATCTTTGATGAAACACGTTTCCCTCCATGTAAGGGTGTGGCCTCCTGTTTACCTGCAGCTCCCCCTCCCACCAGCCTCCCGGGTTCTTCTTCCTGATGAGGATGAGCTGCCCGGGTGCAAGGGTCAGCTGCTCCGCCCCCGTGGCACTGTAGGGGGCGATCACCTGGGCGATCTCTGACAGACACCAAGAGGGCAGAAGGAGGAGGGGCGGGGAGAGGAAGGGAGAGTGTTACAAAGCACTGAAAAATGACCAAACGGTTCCAATAACCACACCTAGGTGAAGAAGCTGATAAACTGATAATATGGTGCTTTGTGTTTTCCCTCAATTTGTATTTTTTCCCTCTATTTCTTTATTTTCCGGATACCCAGCTGGAAAGAAATGGTTTTCAGCTGTGACAGCACAGCTGTTGTTCAGTCCTCAGCACTGTCTGTCACTGCTGACAGACACACTCCCCTCTGAGCCCGTCTTGACCAGACCGCCGCTGCTCTGACGTCATCACTCACCCGGCTTCTTTCCCAGACTCCCCGTCTTCCCAGCCGGCCCCAGGCCCTGCGAGCACACAGACAGCGCTGGGTTTTAACCACAGATACGCACAGCTAACCTTCTCACTACAGTGTAAGACAACGGTTCAGTTGAGCACCCGTTATTCAAAGGAGAAAAGGAGAGCTATATCACAGACAATGAATTCCTGCATAAGAACTAGGGTCTCACTCGCTGCCCCGACTCACCAGCAGCTTAGAGTTTGAATAAACATACAACAACCATAATGTAAATTCAGTGTCATTACAGTGATCCTAATTTATACCCGTTAGTATTTAGGTTATCTCAAGCCACCAAAAATGGTAATTTAGGTTATCTCAAGCCACCTAAAATGGTATCTCTTTTACATGTTATCAGTCAAAGCATTTCTCACCATCCGAGTGCCTGTGTGGGGAGTTACTGGATTTAACGGGGGTTTGGAAGGGAAGGCTCACCTCAGAGTCCTTGGGTTTGACGTAATTGGAGGGGAAGACGCCGGTCTTGTCCCCCACCACGCCCGTCCACCAGTCCCCCTCCTTTTTCGTGACCACAATCACGTCCCCCTGCTGGAACGTCAGGTCACCCTGCTCGCTGCTCTCGTACGTGTACATCGCGATGTACTCTAGGGGACACAACGCAGACATCCCACAATGCACTTTAATTACACGCGAGCAGAGACATGACATGTTTTAAACCACGGTTTGGTGCAGGTGGCTGAGGACAGTACCGCAAAGGCTCCTACCTTCGCCTGGCTCCATTGGCTTGCTGGGAGAGGGGGTGGGTCTCTTCACACTGGGGGGGCTTTCAGATGAACCCGACTCAATGCTGCACCATGGAGAGGGAAACAGGAGATTGCAGGAAAAGCTTATCAATGGCTGACTATGGTACTATACCCATAGTGCACCATAAACACATAAATATAAATACCCAGCTACAGTACCAGTCAAAAGTTTGGACAAAACTTTTATTACTTATTTTTACTATTTTACGTAAGTCTTCAGATCAAAATGTCTGACTGTTTGACTGGTACTGTACAGCTATGTATGATGGATATATCAGAGCAGCCTGCTGGAGACTTCCATTAGACACTGCTGTCTTAATAGTTCCATGGTAAGCAATCTGTTCCCTGGTGGAGGTTGTGCCACAACAGACACACTTTCAGCTGTACTTACAAGACACCACCAAACCTGTAGTGCAATTATGTCCATAAGCCAGTCAGACAAACAGGTGGATGTGTGGACCCCCCTCACCTCATAGACTTGCGCACGGGGCCTGAGATGAGCTTGACGTAGGATTTGGGGAACCACCCCCGCTGGCCCTGCACCTCCCCGAACCACCACATGTCCTGCTGCTCCAGCACCGTGATCAGGTCGCTCTTGTTGAAGTTCAGGTGGTTGTCCTTCTTCGCCCGCCACGGATAGAGCGCCTGGGCCTGGAGACCCTCCACCCTCTCCCCCTGCCAGAGAGAGAGAAAAGAGGGGGAGGGAGAGAGAGAGAGAGAGGGAGAGAGAGAGAGAAGAGGGAGAGAGAGGGAGAGGGAGAGAGAAAAGGGGGGGGGAGAGGGAGAGCGAGAGAGAGAGAGAGAGAAGGGGGAGAGAGAGGGAGAGGGAGAGAGAGCGGGAGTGAGAAAGAGAAAAGGGGGAGGGAGAGGGAGAGGGAGAGAGAGAGAGAGAGAGGAGGGAGGGAGAGAGAGAGGAGAAAGAGAGAAAGAGAGGAAAAGAGGGAGAGGGAGAGGGAGAGGAGAGGGGGAGAGAGAGGGAGAGGGAGAGAGAGAGGGAGAGGGAGAGAGAGCGGGAGGGAGAAAGAGAAAGAGGGAGAGGGAGAGAGAGAAGGGGGAGAGAGAGAGAGGGAGAGAGAGAGGGAGAGGGAGAGAGAGCGGGAGGGAGAAAGAGAAAAGGGGGAGGGAGAGGGAGAGCGAGAGGGAGAGGGAGAGGGAGAGAGAGAAGGGGAGAGAGAGAGAGAGGGAGAAGAGGGGAGAGAGAAAAGGGGGAGGGAGAGGGAGAGCGAGAGGGAGAGGGAGAGAGAGAGAGGAGAGAGAACGAGAAGAGGGGGAGAGAGAGAAATAGAGAGAGAGAAGAGGGGGAGAGAGAGAAAAGCGGGAAAGAGAGAACAAGAAGACAGGGGCAGGGGGAGAGAGAGGGAGAGGAGAGAGAGAGAACGAGAAGAGGGGAGAGAGAGAGAGAGAGGGAGAGAAAAGAGGGTGAGAAAGAGATAGAGAAAAGAGGGAGAGAGAGAAGAGGAAGAGAACACAGAGGAGTGAATAGTGAGACAACGGCAGACTGCTATTTTTACTGTCAGACTGTACTACCATTATTTTACTCAGGCTTATATTCTGACTGAGTTCGGTCCCCCTCTCCCCCCGAGTAACACACCTGTCCCAGGACAGGTGAGGGCGAGGAGCCGGTGAGGGTGGCGGGGGTGAAGGCGGAGCGCTGGCGCAGCTGTCCCGCGCTGGGCACTGACAGGGAGGGCTGTGTGGGCCACGCGTCCCAGCCATCCGTCTCAGGCTTCTCTGCTGCGTTGGACGGCCACCTGTACAACAAGCACCAAATGAACATGGAGACTCTGCAGAATAAACTAGGAAATGTCCGTTTTTCCACTTCACCCTAATGGGATAAATGATAAAGCTCCAGAATTTTTAACACTATAAGGAAAAACATCTGGCAAGACCATGCATAAAAAGTTTACAAGGCGGTATCTTGATCATACTGTAATTGCATTTAAAGTAAGAGACCTGTTTTCCATGACTTTACTGTCATTTAGCAGATGCTCTTTTCCAGAGTGACACAGGTGACACTTTTTGCATGTTATCCATTTATACAGCTAGATATTTGAGGAATTTGTGGAATAAGTGCCTTGCCTAAGGATACAGCAGCAGTGCCCAAACAGGGAATTGAACCAGCAACCTTTTGGTTACAAGCCCCGCTCCTCACCACTAGGCTACACTGCCAGTGTATTGTTTTTTTGGGAAAAAACATAATAGAATAAAGATGTAGTATACACCACTAATGCATGCGAATGTGTGAGAAGACTTGCATAGAAACATGTCTATGACTCACTGCCACATGATAAAATTCAATGCACTCACGTGGTACTGAAGTCCGCCCAGTTGCTGGAGGAGGACGACGATGTGGAAACAGGTGCAGCGGCGGTGGCGGGCGGAGCCGCAGAGGTGACCGGCGGGGTGGAGGCCACACCCTCAGTGGGCGGGGGCTGTGCAGGAGAGGGTGTGGTGACAGCGGCGGCAGTGGTGGCGGACGTGGGGGTGATGCGGGCGGCCAGTTTGGGGACGGAACCCGAGCTGGCCGCCGCCCGCAGGCTGACAGGCACCTCCGCTTCCGGAATCTTCTCGGCGTAGTTGGCGGGGAACCAGCCCGTCTTTCCCTTCAGCTCTCCGCCCAGCCAACCGGGCTCGCCCGTCTGGGACTCGTCCACCTGTGGGGGGAAGGGGGGTCAAAGGTCAAACTACACACTGAAACCGACTGTACGTGAGAGAGGAGAGAGACCAACCACCACACACAAGGGCAGCAAAGGACCAACTGCAAACTCGTGAGTATTTACTCAACAACACAAACCCCCTTTATCCTTCGTTATTAGGAATGAGTGTCTAACACTGCTGACGGATGTGAAGCACTGCACACACCACACCACAGAAACATTCAGCTGTTCTACTGGAACTAGGCCTGTGGGCCCTGGTTTGGCTATGCCCACTTTTCCACTGTGAAACTCCACCATATGTGCAGACAAAAGGTTGAGAATTCTCCCTCTTGCTTTCTTCTACTCAGTGGAATTACTGTCTAGTTCCCTGGAATACTTTATGGGCTAAACTTGACAGTTGTTTTCTGAAGGTGATTGTAAAATGTAGCAGGAAAGAAAATGTTTTCATTCAAGTCTTCTAATAAATTTATGTATAAATGTAATCAGGGAACTGGAGGAACCAAGAGGTTGTCAGAAATGATGCTTGAAGATACCATCCTTAAGAAATAGACAAGCACTCAATTGACCACAGAACTGACAGAGCGCTCCAGCCATTCACAGTAAAAACTACTGAAAGGCTAAAATATGCAGAACTATGCATCAGAGTGTCGAAATAGACTTTTGCTACAACATATATGTTTCATCACACATGCAGATACATACACACTGCAAATTAAGTGTACATCCTATACTGAAATCAAAAAGACGGTTGTTCACCATTGTCTTTGTTTATTCACTAGAATAAACAGACAATACATGAACTTGGATGTGGCATAAGCAACCAGACAAGCCAATAGCGCAGGAGGTGGTGACAGGACAGGGATCGGGTGACCTGCACTTACCCACTCCCCTTTCACCTCCAGAAGGAGAGCACACAGGTAGGAGAGAATCAGGGGTTAGTACCAACACACAGACCAGGCAAGGGTCAACCCCTCCTCCTACAGAGCTGACCACTTCAACCATCTTCAGACTGGCTTTGTGATTATTAAGACAAAGCTGTGACACTGATGAAAAAGGAAGCAGCAAGACCTCGTCCTGTTATCATATTTTACCAAAAAACACAAGCTGTAGTGAGATTTTACATACTGTAGCTCATACAGACGAATGTCTCCTCTGTGTGCTAATTGAGACCCTGTGACTGTACGCTCTCCTTACCATGACGATGTCCCCGGGCTGGATGGTGATCTCGTCATGGCTGCGAGCGTCGAAGGGGTACAGCGCCCTGTAGAAGACCACCTTCACCTTGTCCTGGTTAAACCCTGACACTGGAATCTTCTCTGTGGAGGAGAGACATAGCGAGAGAGAGAGAGAGAGCGTTATATCCAGAGCAGAGGTCACTGCTCTCACACGCGCCCATTCGAGAGCGCACACACGCACACGCACACACGCACACACACACACACACTCACCCCCTGTGGGCCACGGCGGCTGGGACGCCCCCTTCCCCAGCTCCGCCTGCTGCATCAGCAACTTGTTCAGCTTGTCCTGCATGTCCTTCTTGTTCCGCCCGTCCTCCTCCGACACCCGCGTCATCCAGGGCTGCGGCGGCGGGTTGGGGGGCTCCACCCGCCCCTCGTCCCTCCACACACCTGGCACCCCATCCTTCACGGGTTCCAGTCTGGGGAGGAGCAGAACAGGAGGGGGAGGGGCTACATCAAACACACACGGCCACACACAGACTGAAAGCAACCTCATTACATTATTGTCATTTAGCAGATGCTCTTATCCAGGGCAATTTACATAGATTACAGTTTTTATGTGTCATCCATTTATACAGTTGGATATTTACTGAGGCAGTTCTGGGTTAAGTACCTTCCCCAAAGATACAGTAGCAGCGCCCCGGACTCAAACTGGCAGCCTTTTGGTCACTAGCCCAGTTCCTTACTGCTATGCTACACTGCCGCCCCAATCTCACACGATTATCAACAGGCAGAACAGCTGCTTCAGCAGCATCTTTGCTGGAACACACAGACACTGACCGGCCCTCCTGCAGGTCTGTGGCCTTCACGGCCTGCTCCTGCCCCTGAATCTCCACGCCCAAATCCTTCTGCTTCTGCTGCTTGTTGTGGATCTCTCTCAGCTCCTGCAAGGCATTATGGAAAAGGAAACTCAGGGAAGAGGTGAGTAGAGCTCAGTTGAAACCTTCTCTGCTCACAGCCAAATGTCCACCGTTGTCCCCTGCAAGTGCCATCACCCAATTATGTTCTCTGTATCACACAGTGTCTACTGGACTTCAGGGGGCATGGATCAGCTGTTGTTAGGAAATGGGATATGTAACCACAATGCTTGTGGTTTGAATCCTTGGTTGCTTGGTGACCATCCTCAGCTGCTTTGCCAAATTTCCATCTTTAAAACTGGATAATATATTGTAAGTAAACAGATAGAGCAAGTTGATGGAGTATGTTTCTGGATGAGTGAGGAGAGGGTTGCTTTCTAGCTGAATACTAGCAAACCAGAAAGAGCAACTCTTCACTGTGAATGAGAGGGAGAAAAACTCAATTGTTCTCCAGTATAATTCTCACAGATAATATTACTGATGAGTGAATGACAGAAAGACAGACAGAGCCCTCTGAAGTTTTTTTTGTTTGTTATCTGGACACATTTGCATGGAACAAGGCGCAGACTAATGCACTTCAAATGCAAACACCTTCAGCATTTTAGATAGAGCTGGAGGAGGAGGAGTAGGCCGTTGTGTTCTCCATGTATTACAGATAAACCTCTGGTGTTATCACAGCCCAAGGCTATGACGGTTTTACAGTAATACAGAAGCCTTGATCAAAGCCGGTGGAATAGGGCAGGAAGAATCATTGGTGCATGTCCACTACAGCACCTGTAACCCACCACTGGCCTTGGAGTTCCTGGGGGTCCACACACACTTACCAGGGAAACCATTAAAAACCCTCAATATGTTGTTCCTTGGTGTCCATATTGAAAAGCTCTCCATTTGTTTTAACAACTAGGGATGTAAACCAATTTGAAATCTTTGTGTGGTTTCATAACCAAATTGACTAGGAGGCTATGTATCCCTGACCAAGAGCCCAGAATGCATTGCTCTACTTATTTCTCTACAACTGAATACATTTGTAAATCAACTTATTTATTCTTTAAAGACAATGCCTTTTATATACATAATTGGACTGCTAAACTCATACTAAGCTGAGCTGAAGTCAGCTCTTTGTAAGATAAACTGGTCTGTGTATCACAGAGTAGAATTAGAAATGTTTTCTTAATCTTAGCACTGAGCTAGCATTGTGCTAACAGGCAAAATAAGTACTGGCTTCACAGTGCATCTCATGACTGGAGGCAGACAGGAAAGTAGTAAGATGGGGTATATTTAGCTTCTGCATAAACTTTAAGAAATACACACATTTCTATACAAAAATCAATGGCTTCACTTTTTCAGTACATATCCCTAAAGATGGAGTGAAGGCTCAATGGTTGGGTCAAAAAAAAAAAAAAGATAATCAGGTGTCCATTCATTGCTTACACATTATATAGGGAGCATCATGTGCATCCCTGAAAAAGCTTACTTGCTTTTCAATATATACACCTCATGTAAATAACAACATACTCAATTTTGGATTTTCTGTACTCACACACAGGACATGGCAATGGTCAGAGGAACTTCAAGACTCTGAGGGAGGTTACATATTCTACTGATAGTTTTGAAAGTGGCCAGAAACATTCTTTGTTTTTATTATTCTTTTCAAATTACAGGTTCAACATGTTCAGCTGTTCCACTGGATACATCATTAAGGGACCAGAGAGCAGAGTGCTGGCTTGTTCCTAGGACATTGCAACAATAAAAACATTGAACGTGCATGTCTTTTAATGTCACAAATATTGCCGAAACAATATTTCCACTTGTTAGGCCAGTTGTACAGGCAAATGTTTTCACAGCTGTGCTATGTAATAGCTGCTGCATACAGAGCACAGATCCCTCTGATGTAAACACAGAACACTGGTTTTCAGAAAATCACACATTCAATTTCGTATGAGTAACAGCTCTGAAGTTGAATGTCTACCGCAAGCAGTCAGTACTAATGTGATCAAAGGTTTTCTGCATTACAGCGCAAGACACACCGATGATAGGAACAACCACACCAAAAACAATCAGGTGAGGCCACCAAGACACTGTTACCCAAGAACCCTTGTGCTAGAATATAACCAGTTTTATTTTAGACATAGCCCTGATGGCCCCATTGCTCCTGTGGTAGGACCAAGCACTAGACCTCATAGAAGGATAGCTTAAGAAGCAATAACAGTTCATTAATATAACCTTGCCAATCAAACCACCAAGTCACTGGGTTTAGCAGCCCAAACATACCAAAAATGAACACATGCTTTGCAAAGCCCACTAGCATTTCAGTATACGTTTAGCTCACAGATGACCAGTTCCTCCTTTGTTCTAATGAGATCTCCTGCATCCTCACATTTACCAGTGTATTCTGGAGAAAAGCCACTTGCAACAGAGAACCAGAGAGTTTAACAATCACAAGAAGCAAGAAATTAAAAATAATAAATAATTACAGCGAATAAGAGCAGCACGCAGGCCTGGATCGTGAGGGGGTGAAAGCTGCCCACTTTGTGCCTTCTCATTAACCACAGCGCCACCCGCTGGACAGAGGAAGCCACCTGTTTAGCTGCAAGCCTAGAAAGCACCGAAGCAGAGGCTCAGCAGTGACTTTGAGAGTGCCTTCAAAGAGAGCTGGGGGTGGGGGTGGGGGTGGGGGTCAGGGAGGCTGGTGGGGGTCAGGGGGCAGGGTGGCAACTGTGGAGGGGGCACCTTTAGGTAGGAGTCTAAATGCTGCAAACAGTCCAGGAGAGAGGACAGACAGTCCAACAGCGCTTCGTCCACCAGGCTCTCTGACTGGAAGAGAGACAGAGGGGCCAGGGGTCAAAGGTCAATCAGCATTGCTAATGCGACTGCCGCACATGTCAAGGGAGGAGACACACACTAATACAGGCCAAAAAAAAAAAAAAACACCCTGTCAAAAGAGCATTGCTCACTCATTTATCTAATCAGCTCCAGGCAGTGACTTCATCTCTTATGAGGAGGAGAGAGCAAATTTCCTCTCCTCAACAAACAAAATAAAAAAGGTCTGTTTCTGTTCCTTTCAGAAAACGCTACTACCAAAATCTTCCCTCGCTTCAACCTCAACTGTGCTGTCAAATTTCATTCAAATTATCGAGTTCTGCATTGGTTTATCATGTAGGGACAGTAGGCCACAGAGTTACTACTGACATGGAATGTGGCTATTACAGATAATGTCGCTACCTCCCCTTCTCCTTTCCTGTCAATATGGGCATGAGAGGGTATGTTTATACCTCCATCACCTCCATACACATCAAATGGAAACCTCACCCCACTTACAACATTGCTCCCATCTCTGGCTTTTGAGACACCTATATAATACATCATCTTCCCTGTGGAGAAGCCCATTATCAGCAAATAGTGAATGGAACTTTGATATTACTATGTTAATAATCACTATAAATTTATTTTAAAAATAAATGCATTCATACATAATGGCCCATTTGTCAACTGTGCCACATCGACATACACAACCAACAGTGCAGTTTTGATCAAATGTACAGATAAAGTAGAGAGATTACAACTACAGACTTTGTTTTTATTCACAATTAATCAATATTCTATTTATTACTAGTTATACACATGGTAAATTAAGTTTTTCTTTGGTATTTCTGCAGTTGGTGTGGAGAGCAACAATTGTGATTAGAGGCATCATGGGTTAATCTTGCAAGATTCTGCTGATATGTTATTCTCGTACAAAGCTTTGTTTCAAAATTTAATAATTGTGCATGCATCATTACTATTAAAAGCTTTTGTTACCTAAAAGAGTGCAATTCCATTTGGGGCTTAGCTGCCTTGTCAAATTCTTTGGCAAATGACTTAATGAGCAGTCTGCAACAAACCCCTCTCCGCAGTGTCAATGTCCACTCATCCCCCTGGGGGACTCATGCTCACAGACACTACAGTCTGAAGTGTTTTGCATGTCCAACATTCCCATTCACTTGGGGTCTGTTACAGCTGGCAAGGACTGGGCTCTGTCTCCTACAACACAGCTTAAAGAGAGCAGAAATCACAGTGAGCGTACAGTGAGTTTTCACTCCGTCAATTGCTTTGATTAGCTTAGCGAAAAGAAAAAAACAGAATTATTCATCCGTGAGGGCGCAGTAATGTACACTGTCCTGCAGGGGGCATGGCAGCAGAGAGCGCAGCAGAGTGGATGGCATGGAGACTACCTGTCGCGCCCTCTGCTCCTCCAGCATCAGCTCCTGACGCAGCCCCTCTATCCGGGCAGTATGGGCCTGATAGAACAGGCCCAGAGACTGGAGGGGAGGACGGGGACGAGGGCAGCCAAGCCGACACAGACACGGGACGGGTGCGGCCGCGGGGTGGAGGGGGGGCGGTGACGGCATGGCACGTGGGGTGAGGGGTGGGGGTGAGCAACGGAAACACAAGGAGAGCAGAACAGGTGATCGCGTGGAGCATGCTGCTGTCCTCCGTCGGCTCTGTGTCCCCTCCCTCACTCAGACACACACACGCACGCACGCACGCACACTGGATTTGGTGTCAGTGTGAGCATCACTTATACTGTGTCTACCGCTAATAGAGCTTTTGGGGCACAAGAGAGGAACACAATCCGGGAGTACAGTCGTGCTTAGTGCACCTCTCTCTGTGAGTGCTGTGTCCTCTCTGCTTCCCTGAGGAGCAGGGGAACGATACAGGATGCGGTAACGCCACATCACAACAGCTCGGCTGCCAGGGCCTGATCTCAGAGAGGATCCTGCAGCGGGAGTCTGTCCGTGACGTCAGGAGGGCCTCTGCAAAGCCTCCAGCTAATTACGCTGCTGTCACAAACAGACTGTCTGCTGCCCTGCACGGCATCCGTGTGCCAAGGCCCTCGCAGGCTAAAAGCAACAGCACACAGCACATCCACTCCCCAACAGGAAGAACGAGAAGATGAGGCCTGTCTCAGTTAGCAAAGTCTATCTGCCAGTCAGTCTGTCTGTCTGTGGTGGTCTGCGGTGGTCTACCTTGAGCTGGTTGTTGAAGGCGTCAATCTCCAGCAGTTTGGACCGCGTCTCCCGCTCCACTGTGTCCAGCTGCTCTCGCAGCTGCTGCCGGGTCGACTCCTTCACCTCCAGGGCTTTGCGCAGGGTCGCCAGGGAGTCTCCTGGACAAAGAGGGCAAAAAAAAACCTCAGCCAATTCACGTCAAACCAGAGAGCACCATGCACAAGCTGTGCTGTAATTATGATATAGCACACCTCTGTTCTGTAATGGGCAATCGTGTTTTTTCCAACCAGTACTCTTGAATGAAGTAAGGAAGCGTGTTTCAATAAGCTATGGCGTAATAATGGCTAATGTGACCATCTATCATTTTCAAAATCTTCCTGGAATTCATGTGTGAATTCACAATGGTGGCTTCATGGATTCAAATCTAAAATCTAGCAAGACAAAACCTGTTGTGTGTAATAATTATATGTATAGTCAGTGAATTGGTTAGGATAAACACTCTCATGGTGCATGAGAGGACCACACATTTTGCATTTTGGTCATATTTGTTCCTCCTGAGTGGATCTCAGCAACCAGGTTGTCTCCCGCATGGCACGTGGAGCAGAGCTCTAGGGCTTCATACCCTCTCCTCTCTAGAAATGGGCTGCAGTACACAGCAGGTTACTCATACCCTCTCCTCTCTAGAAATGGACTGCAGTACACAGCAGGTTACTCATACCCTCTCCTCTCTAGAAATGGACTGCAGTACACAGCAGGTTACTCATACCCTCTCCTCTCTAGCAGTGGATTGCAGTGTAGAGAATGCAGCACTCACTGTGCAGGCTGTTCTGCTGGACCTGTTTCAGCTGGTCATTCAGACACTGTTTCTCCGGGATCAGCCGGCCCAGCCACTGCTGGGATTCCTGCAGGACAGAACGAATGGGGCTGAATCAGAGGAGTCAGCAATATACACTATTTAACAGTGTATTACATATGTACGTGCGCACACATGCGCGCACACACACACACCATACACTGAGCATGAGCCCATTTACAACGAGGAGCGTGTGGGAAGGGAGGAGAACACACTGCAGCTAGAGAACAGCACTGTATCAAAAGAACACCCAGAGAGCGGTATTTATTTCTGTCATCGGCCTCGTTAGCACCGCACAGCACAGGTGAGAGGAGCGCGGAGGGACGGCGCGGAGCCCCGTTGCCGTGGCGACGCCGGCGCGGTACCTGGAGCTGCCGCTGCAGGTGGGTGATCTCGGCGATGCGCAGCTCGCGGGTCTTGTTGGTGCTCTCGATCTCGTGCCGCTGCGCGGACAGGCGGAAGCGGATGTCCTGGAGCTTCCCCTCCAGCTGCTGCTTCTTGTCATTCTGCAGGAATGGGGGGAAAAAAACGCGATGAGATGCAACCATCTTGCCTTTCTGTCCTTTCCACCACAAAGTTCAACGCCATGCAGTTAATCTGAGAGCACTACATTACATTACATTCATTTAGCAGACTCTCTCATCAAGGGCAAATTCCAGCACAACAGAACAGAAGTGTATCCATTCAAGTTGAATGAGCAGTAGTTTCAGACCAGGCTAAGTAGTTTGAGGTCGTGATAATTAATCGTTTTGGGGCACAGTTCTGAAAGACAGTTTGTGCCTTTGACTTTATCATTCACTATCATTCTGAACAGTATGGTCTGTATTTCCTGCATTACCAGGGCCTCCAGCTCGAACTCCAGGGTCTTCTTCCGGGCCTTGAGCAGCACGATGTTCTCCTGCTCGCGGTTCCTCTGGGTGAGCAGCTCCTGCCGGCGGTTCCTCTCCCACTCCAGCTGCCTCTGGCGCTCCAGCTCCCGCTTAGCCGCCTGGACAGGACAGAGATGCTCAGCGGCCTGTGCACAGACACGCACGCACACGTTCGCTACTCTTCCTCCTATCTACCTTACTACTGTCTGCTTTCTCTCAAATCTTCTCCCTCATTCTACTCTTTGTCTCCCTTGTCTTACCTCTCATTTCCCCAATCACTTTCGTCTCAGTTTCTTTCCGTGTCTCCTCCTCACCTCTCTCCTCTCAAACTCCTTGCATCGCTCATTACCTGTCTCCTCTCAATCTCTTTGCGTCTCTCCCCCAACCTCTCTCCTCTCATTCCCTCGTGTCTCTCTCTCCTCACATCCCTCCTCTCAATCTCCTTGTGTCTCTCCCCCTCAACTCTCTCCTCCCTCCTCCACACTTCTCTCCTCTTGATCTCCTTGCATCTCCTGCTCACCTCTCTTTTCTCGATCTCCGTGCACCTCTCCCTCTCTCCCCCTTACCTCCCTCCTCTCAATCTCCTTGCGCCTCTCCTCCTCCCTCTGCCTCTCCAGCTCCCTCTGCCTCTCCAGCTGCTTCTCCAGCTCCTGCTGGCGGCGTCTCTCCTGCTCCAGGCGCTCCCTCTCCTTCCTCTCCTGCTCCTGCCTCTCCAGCGCGGCCAGCCTCTCTTGCTCCTTCCTCTGCTGCTCCAGCAGGGCCTGCCGCCGCTTCTCCAGCTCCAGGTTCCCCCGCTCAAAGTTCTCCCGCTTCTTGTCCTCGAATGTAACTGGGGGGAGAGAGACAGAGCATGTGCAGTGTGTTCAAACGCTTCTCTCCACATTTAATAGAGGTGCCAGTCAAGCTCCTCAAATGATGCTCAGCTTGTGCATAATGAACAATCAGGTGCAGTTACATGTGCAAACAGTACGCTGGAGCCTGTGGCGACAGTAGGGACAGGAATTATGAGAATTGTCTAACCATGTTTCTTTTTACTCATGTGTCTGCTGACCTGGCAGCTTCTTTTCTGCGCTCTGCGAGTCCTCCTCATCGGTCTCCTCCGAGACCCGCTGGTCGGCCACGTGCAGGCTGGCCACCGAGATCCCGCTGCCCGAGCGCACTCTCCTGGAGGGAGAGCAACCACACCGCTGTTACATCCACTGACAGGCAAGAGCAATCAAACTCCGAATCAAAGCCACATATAGTGGTAAGTGAGAACGACCTACTAAAAGGCACAGTCACACACGCCACAGGCATTCAGGTTAAAGTGCATGGTAGCCAGCAAATGACACACCTGAATGTGGGCGGGATGAAGTCTGGGGGCAGAACAGGAGGCAGCGGCAGGCCGGACATGGCCATGTCGATCAGGTGCATAGCCAAGATGAACTCCTCTGCCGTCAGCTTCCCGTCCTGATCGATGTCCGACAGGTTCCTACAGAGACCAAAAGCAAAGGAAGATTTTACTATGTGTAATATGTCAGCAATGTGGACTAGTGGTTAGTGGCTTGTGACTACTGAGCATGGGAAGAGTTATTTCTCAGACAATTACATTCACTTGTACATAACATCGTGTGAAAATGCCCTTGTTTCGTGTGTACAGGGTTTAGGTCTCACCATATAGATGCCAGCTGGGCTTGTGGTAAACTGGACTGCATGAGGATGGTTCTTGCTTGTGGTCCTAAAATGAAAGTACAGAGCAGATGTCAAAACCTGCTCGGCATAGACTTGCATTGATTTTGACTCCAGCGCACAGCCTCATAACACACTGTGTGAGAAGCGGTGCTCAGAGTAAAGGACAATGGGTCATGGGTTCAAAACATCAAATGTTACACTGGACTCTTAGGCACCATCTTATCACAGGGCAGCCAATGAGAAGAGTCCCCTACGCTTACAGCCTCCATAATGGGAGACTCCTGTCATTCTAAGCTGACAGAAGTTCCAACACCATCTTATCTGCTGTACCCGTGAGATGGCCACTCATCATCTTGTCGTGGCTGTTGAAGAGCTGTCGGTACTTTAGCCGCGAGGACTGTGGGACGGCCCAGTCTGTCGGAGGGGGGGCTGCCGGGGCACTGTGGGGGGGAAGGAGACAGAACCTCTGACACAGTGTAACCCTGCCACAAGGAAGGCAGAGCTGGAAAATATTACACAAGTTGCCGTTTTACACATGTACAGGCAAGTGCAGAAACACACACAGCCCTCTGGGACATATTTCTCTCATTTAACTTTTGTTGCAAAAACAAGTGCTGCGCAAGTTGGTAGATGCGTGTCTATGTTTCTTGTTTTATACTAAGCGTGACCAGGAATTTGCAGGCATCTGGTGGCATGCACGCAGTAGCACAGAGATACTGGCCCTTTCCTCAGCTGAACTTTCCTGAAACGAGTTATGCTGAAGAATCTTTCTCCACTCTGTTGTGCTGTTGACCTCTGTGTGGAAAAACAGCCTCGCTCCTATTGGCTGTTGTACTCCCCTCCCCTGCCTATTGGCTGGTGCGTCTCATTCGCAACTGCAAAACAGTAAGCGTCTCCAAAAAGAGCTTGAAAGACACGTAGCCAAACATGGACTCACGTGGGCGTTTCAAAGGACTGTCCCTTTTGCAGCTTGGTGCTGGAGCGGTTGAAAGAGGAGCTTTTGTTGAGAGCTGTGGCTGAGGAAGAGAGGAACACAATGGACAGCTTGTACTTCACAGTTCCAATTCACACATGAGAGGAGACAAAGATCAGAGAAATGTCATCAAGATTCTCTGCAAGAATAAACGCATGCTACAGCCACGACTGCTGCTAAACACTGTGCATTTACACAACACTGGCCCCACGCAAGAGCGCACACACTGAATACTATTTCATAAACAGTATTATCACACAGGATTATCAAACCCTTCCTGGAGTAGCAATAAATATCACCTGAACAGAAATATCTGGTCAGGAAGAACAGGGCTTAAGTGAAGAAAAGGAGGTACCTACAGGGGGGAGATTAGGGTGTAACTACAGAGGCTGAAAAAGGGTGTAACCATGGGAAAGGACAAAAGGGCGTACCTGGGTGTGTGAAACCGGTCATGGGCTGAATCATGGCGGGCGCTCCGTTGGCCATGGGGGGCACGGGAGGAGGCACTGATGACACAAGAGGGGGAGACATGCCCACCCCCGGCATGGCGGGCAGGGGTACAGGGGACGGCCCCGGCAGACCTGGCATCCCGGGCATTGGGGCCATGCCTGCGAGAGAGACCAGGAGGCTGCTGTTTCTCCGTCCTCCTTGCTTTATTCAACCCTGCTCTGGAATGACTAATGGTACGTTACAGCTTGTCTCACTGTGGCTACCAGCTTGTGTAGCAGAGCTGAAGTAGTAGCTTGTGTGAGCCCTGCGTAAGAGCCTTAAGTAGCGGGTAGCAGGTAGCCGAGCGGTAGCAGCGGTTACGTCACTTCCTGAGAGACCTGGTTAACTAGCCGGCAGGTTAGGGGCAATTTGCCTTTAGCTCAACTGGCAACGACGCTGGCCGTAAGGGGTTGGCAGTGAGCAGTGAGAACCTTGGTTCGAAACTCGCTTGCTTGCTGACCCCCGTAACATCTAATTAATACACAACGCAGTCTGACCACCCGTTACACTTGGCTACCTCTGCGTTCATACAGGAGCAAAACGGATGCAACCCTCCAATACGCTCCCATGAAGCCGATGGCTGCTTTTCGAACTGAATGTCACATGGTGCACTACAGTGAAGGGTGCTCTCAGTGGACGATAGACAATATTCTGCTGATGTGATCAGAGCAGCTAGCCTGATGAATCACATGGGTGCCTGAGAACGGCGAGACGAGGAAACCCTGGCTGAAATACCCACCCCCTAAACCCGGTGGAATGAAGCCAGTTTATTCTGCTGCTACTGGCACCCGGTCACTGCAGGCAACTGACACAGCCAGATCTGAACTCAAGCCATAGGGCTCAGCCTGCATTCAAGACCAGCCACTTGGTAGCTCTGCCCTAAAACTGCAGTTTTACGCAGAACTATCAAAGCAGCGTAGAGCTCTTTGATTCAAATCCCCTCACAGATCTCCTGCAATTATAGCTCTTCAAAGAGAAGTGGTTATCAAAGTGAAAAACTGCCCCTTCACAGATTCTCCCTCCCAGCTGCATTTTATTATTTACTTTCTGCATCATATTTACTCCTCATGGACAGTTAGTAAAAGCTTAGTACAAGACATTACAGACACATAATGTGTCGGCACTGACATCATTTGACTCCTTGACGAAACTCTGGGTGGCGAAGTCTCCTTACCGAAGGGCGGGGCGGGGGGCAGGGGGAGGGGCGGCTGCTTCATGGCGGGGGGCAGCGAGGGGGCAGAGGGTGGCCCTGCAGCTTCAGCTTGATCAGCTTCATGGCGATGGAGAACTCGTGCATGTCCATCTTTCCATCGTTGTTGAGGTCCGCCAGAGCCCTGCAGGGGGGCAGGGGAGAAGGGGAGGAAGGGAGAGACAGAAGGAGGGAGGAAAAGGGGAGGGGGAGAGAAACAGGAGGGGAGCAAGAGAGAGAGGGAGAAGAAGGAGGGCAAGAGTGGGGGGGAGGAGGGGAAGAAGAGAGAGCAGACGTGAAGGGAGAGAAAAACGAGGACCAAAAGAAGAAACGAAGGGAACGTTTTTTTTGTCATTTGACATTTTTACCCGTTTTCATTTATTTGCACATATTCATCTGATAAACCCTCGTTCTGTTATGATGTGGTCAGGGTACGCAATAAATATGGAGGCCTCTGTTTATAAATGGGACAGGAGAAGCAGGCTGCCTTGTGTCGGTGATAGGATTACACTGTAAACTGCATTAAATAGCATGACCCAGATCATGTCGGTAGATGCCAACCCACAGGCTCGGACCAGAGCGATAATCTGATCAAAAGCCTAGGATCCCGCAGTCTGGCCAGGCCACAGACACTGGGAGACAGGCCAGGGTTTATCCACTCACACTGCCACACTCCTGTATGGGCCACATGATGGTACTACCAGTGAAAATGATGCAGAAATACCAGCATTAAAAGCTTCCCTACTTCTGTGCCTCAATGTAAGGATTGGCACAGTGCTCCAGGTCAGACAGGGGAGAAAATGGCACTGTACATATGAATTTGTCATGGGACGAGTAAACACCCACAGCTGTACAGTGGAAGCACCAGTGCAGTAATAATATGCGCGAGAGAAAGTCTCTCACCCAGCTGCTGCTGCCCCTATTTCTCTACCTGCGGCAGTGAGTATTGAACAGGAAGCGCGAGGCCACACACACAGAGTGCATCCAAACACTTTAGAGATGCGGCATGGAGTCTTCCTGGCATCCATTCCTTCACTCCTCTGTGATGAGGAGACGAGGAAGAGATGCAAGGAGAGAATATTGCGAGGGAAACGGAACATCCTTGCTCAATTGCACTTAGTCAATTTAATATGGCATTTGGCAGGTATCCCTTCCACCTTCAGGACAGATGTTTTTTTGTCATTTTTCTTTGTATTCTTTTTTAATATGGAATGTATGCCTAATTTGACGACCTCGCCAGCAAAATGTTTCACCCGTACAACAGTGTATTACATAAAAAACCAAAATTAAGTTTTAAAGGAAGACTTTAAATTACATCACCTATTTACGAAGCATTCAGTGAAAAAACCGTGAGATTTGCTTAATCGTCAAAATATAATTTATTTGTATTTTGGTTACTCATTGTACTCAGGCTGCTTATATGTTGTGTTCATACTTTTTGTGTTTCTGTAGTGACGGTTCATGTTATCGCAACAATGAGAAAATGTATGGAATGTGAACATGCATGTGGGGGTTTGCGTCACAGACCCTTGAAAAATGCAATGCATCCTCCACTGGGGGAGACAATGGAGGAAATACCTTCATATGCCTCTTGTGAAACTGGAATTGTCCTCACCATAGCGACTGGTTAACAATTTCCAGGTCACTGAGGATACAAGGATGTAGCAATCGAGGAAAGGATCCAATTTAACAGTCTCTTGCCCTGTGGGGAGGGCAGGGCTACGCACAGCCTCTCATAATGTGGGCGGGTCTACATATAGCCTCTTGCCCTGTGGGTGGGGCTACACAGATCCCTTTGTGGGCGGGGCCAGGAGGCCCACTGCATGCACCCTCTGGGTCCCTTCCTCCTGCTTTCAGTGACGTTATGACTCACTCAGCAAAACTAACACTGATCTCATGCCTTCAAAAGCCCCAGGAACGTTTGACACAAAAATGTCAATTAAGTAGAGCTTAAAAAAAACACAAGCCTTTTATTTCCTAAATCTGACTTTAGATATAATGAGTAATTATCAGCAAGGCCTGAAGCATACAACGACAGCAGCGTTCTCTGACCCTGCCTGAAGATCCCGCCCCCCCCCTCCCTCAGTGATTGGATTTCTGTCACACTATGACAAATGAGGGACGTCCCCGAGACACTTACCATATCTGTGCAAGGATGGGAGGGGGCAGACCGGACTGGAGGAAGAAATTCCTGGCCTGGTCACCTGGGGACAACGGGGAAAAACAAAGACGTATTCACACGGAGGGTATTTATACCCCGGCGCACAAAAACCGTACAGCAAAGAGCCCTATCCAAAAACCCACTTACCATGCTCCCTCCTTACAAAAGGGTCCCTGCCACCGCTACAGTGCTGAGAGCTTTCGGCTCTTATTGCCCCTCTACCGACCATTATCAGCTGGCCTATCGGCTGGCCTCTGCCACCGCCTGTGGATTAGGACGCCTGATACGGGCGTTCTGATGAAAGTGCGGAGCGTAATGAAAAGCACTCCGATCCGCTCTCTCAGGAGGGTTTAGGTTTCTCCCCGTCTGAGCCCCGCTCTTTCACCCCCTCCCGCCGCGCGGCGTCTGTGATGGATGGCGCGTTCGAGAAGATCGGCTCTCAGGCTGTCATAAGCGACGAGGGCCTGACTGCTTTTCGAGAGCAGGTTCTCGGTCTGTCTGAGCGAAGTGACGCAACTGGGAAAAATGGGAAAAGGCTTCAGCTCCACGTCCATTCAGACAGAGGAAATTTTGAAGTTCATCAGGAAGAAAAGGGTTGCAACGGCAGTGCAGATTTAGTGGTGAGGAGCAGAGCTCGTAACCAAAAAGGTTGCTGTTTTGATTCCCTGCTGGGCACTGCTGCTGTATCCTTGGGCAAGGTACTACCTCAGTAAATATCCAGCTGTATAGATGGGTAACGTAAAAATTGTAACATATGTAAGTCGCTCTGGATAAGAGCGTCTCCTAAATGACAATAATGTAATGTAATGCAACATTATCATTCTTAGTGCAATGAAAGCATTCACTATTCAGCAAAGTGATCCACACATGCTTTCCTGGGTTTTCGGATACATTCATACAAATGAAGTCTCATGCATTTCAAGCTCCACTGAGATATGCAGGTAAAAATATGACAGTAAGGTCACATGCTGAAAGTGTGTGGTATGAGCCTTGGGTGGCCTCCCATTTACATTTTACGCTTTCATATTTCAGGATCCACCGGCACAAAACCGTCCCGCTGGGGTAAAAAAGGGAGGCCCACCAGAATAGAAGGGGGCCACAGGGAAACAGTAAGCCTCCCCCCCTGCACCAACTCCAGCTTTTCATTCTGCACAAAAAGGTCTTTCTTCGCAGTTCCTGAAAAAGCCCTCGGTGCAGGCAGCGGTCTCTATATTTGTGTCCTCTAATTTCCCTACAAAGGCCCCCTTTCTGCGGGGTGGAGCGATACGACTCGCGCTCAGGGCCCACAGAGTTCAGACGGCAGCCGCTTCAGAGCCGTCTGCTGCTGAAACGAGGGGAAACGCTGAGCCTCGGGGCTATACTCCCTCCGGAAAGGGGGGACAGGACCCAGATTCGAGCCAGCGAAGGAGTGGAGCACTCATTTAGGGCTCCTGAACCGGAATAATCAACAACGCCTGCTTGTACCTTTGGTAAGAACCTGCTGCTGTCTCTGTGGTACCACTCAAATTAAATTACATATATTACATGCTTAGCAGTCATTCTTATGCAGAGTGACTTGCAAGCACAAGAGAGCAGAAGTGTATCCACCCAAGTTATATGAGCAAACAGTGCCAGACCAACAAGTGCATGCACAACACCATTCAAGCATCAAGACAACTTAACTTATGTGAATCTGAAACTAAGACAGCCTAGAAACTGTAGGAACTCGAATACATATGTTATCATACATCACATGCAAAAATACAAGTAAATAAGTAAGAAGTAACACAAGTAAAAGAAGTAGTCCAAGTAGTAGGTGCTAAGGGGTTGGGATGGGGTGAGAATGAGATACAATCTGCATTGAAAGATGGCCAACCATTCTGCTGTTCTGACCACTGTGAAAAGATCATTCCATCACTGGGAGGGCCAGAGCAGACAGGCATCATGCATGGGAGGAGCAATCGCACTGGGAAGGGACAGTCAGTTGCCCCAAGGTTGCAAAGCAAAGTGATCTGGCTAGCGCCTATGGTTTGAAGATGACTAAACAACTCAGGTAGACTCATGTAGACTGACCTGTAATGAACCCAGCTGGCGTGGGGGTCAGACTGTGGAACTGCTGGTCATGTTTGGCCCGCTCATCCACAGAGATGACCCAAGTATCCAGGCCCCCTGGGGAGGGAGAGGGAGAGAGAGAGAAGGAAGGAGAAAGGAAGAGAGACAGAGAGAGGGAGGGAGAGAGAAAAGGAGAGAGAGGGTAGGAGCAAGGGAGGGGAAGAGGAAGGGGAAGAGAGAGGACAAGAAGAACAAGTGAGGGAGAGAGAGACAGGGAGCGAGGAGAGGGAGAGGGAGAAGGGAGGTGAGAAAGAGAGGGGGGAAGACAATGAGAAACAGCGAGAAGGGGAGGACAGGGGAAGAGAAAGTAATTAAATATGGAGTGAAGACAATGGGGAGAGAGGACAAATGAGGTCAGTATGAGCCACAGTAACATTAGGCTGAGGAGGGATTACTGCAGTAGTTCCATTAATATATGATGAAATATAAACATTAGATACATGATTAGAGCTGCTCTGTGTGTTATCATGAGAGCTGATGTTGTTAAAATGGTGGTTACTTTATTACTCAGTGTGGGCTTGACTTCAGCCCTTTGGTCATGATGGGGTTCAGGAGACAACATGTACACCTCCAGTCAAATCTGATGCGACCGCTCAAACAAACGAGCCAACACAAGCCATAGTGTTTCAGTATGTCAATGACACCTCGTCCTCAGTTTTTATACGCCTATAATAAACAGAGAGAGTGACTGATTCAAGGCCGAGCAGGGCATGTTTCATAGCGCTCTTATCAGGCTTTCCATCGCTTCACATCTATATTTATAGCTTACGCTCACAGCTTGTGTGTGTAACGAGGCAGGAGAAAAACATCAGTAGGTAGAAAACAGGCAGCGTCCCCAAGCTCTCCTTTTCCTTCCAACAGACTGATGCTCTGTGTTCCATCCATGTAGTGTCACTGCGGCCTGTGTGTGCGTGTCTGTGTGCATACGCGCGTGTGAGGGAGTGGGTGAGAGAGAGTGTGTGTGTGTGTGTGTGTGTGTGTGTGTGTGTGTGTGACAGAGTGTGCATGTGAGAGAGTTTGTGAGTGAGAGTGAGTGTGTGTGTGTGTGAGAGAGAGTGAGTGTGAGTGTTTGTGAGAGAGTGAGTGTGTGTGTGAGAGAGAGAGAGTGTGTGTGTGAGAGTGTGTGAGTGTGTGTTACACGCATGCACTCGCCAAACAGCGCAACTGCCTCCCCTTCCCTTTGCGCCGGCCTGGCACGAGCTGACAGGGTTGGGTTTCGTCCTAACGGAGGGACGCGGCCCGAGAGGAAGAGTGAGGCCCATTAGCGGTATCAGTTATGCGGGAGGATAAAGAGGTGACAGGAGGTATCCGAAAACAAGCACTCTCTCTGCCCCCCTATCACTGTCAGGGAAAGAGGAGCAGACAGGAGCCGGGGAGGAGTGAGTGACAGCGCTAGAGGATGAGGAGGCGTTTTCGGTATACACTACCACACTGGCCGCATGGCTGTACACCCCAAGGGAGGGGTCAGGTGACCTGACAGGCCCCACCCACCCCTCCACCATGCCACACTTACCACTCTCACCGTGCGATGCTTCTACAGGGAGGGGAGGGGCAGAGAAGCATACACACAGAAAAGCAAGGTTTAATACACTCTGCGTGCAATCGGGAAACACACTGCTACGCCAAGGTCAGACAGAACAGCGTCTCTGATGGCGAATCAAAATCTGTACAGACGGGGCTGAGACCGACAGCCACCGACCAATGGCCTGACCGCCGCGTGTCCCTACTCACCTCCGAAGGGTGTGGGAAACTGAGCCATGGTTCAGTCCGTCAACTCCAGCAGTGCGGCGCCTTCCTGCAAGGACACAGAGAGGACAGAGAGGGTGACCATCTTCCAGCCTCGCTCAGCAGAGGTACGGACACAGCACTTTCCAACTCTTATTCAAATTCATTTCCACCTCGCGGTTCCACAGAGGAGAACAGCAGCACAGGGAGCACGGCAGCTCTGGGAAAAAGCAATGAAATCCGCTTACAATGGGAAAAAAAAAAATCAGGAGACTGTAAAATAATTGAGAACAGTGCAATTACTCCCATTTACCGCCAGCCAATAATATTCCACCTGATAAAGAGATGGTTTCGTACAGTGTCCTGTCCTGCGGGAGGACGCTCTCCCTCTCACTCCGCAGATACGAGTCTGCTGTCTCTACAGAGGAAAGTGCAGGAGGTCACTGACGGCGGGACGGCACCAGGAGGGCACGCAGAGAGCATGTTTAACCGAAAACAAACGGAGACGAACACAGCTCCCCGTCAGTGGAAACAGTCAGTCACGTCTGAGCCACGTCTCGCAGCCTCGCACATTGTAGGCGGAAGAGTAGCACGGTGGTAAGGAGCAGGACTCATAAGGTTGCCGGTTCGATTCCCTGCTGGGGCACTGCTGCCGTACCCTTGGGCAAGGCACTTAACCTAGAATTGCCTCAGTAAATATCCAGCTGTGTGAACGGATAACATGAAAAACTGTAACCTAAGTAAATCACTTTGGATAGGAGAGTATGCTAAATGCCAATAATGTAATGTAATGTGTCCACTTCACCCAGCAACTGAGCCTACATTCTAACTACAGCCGCGGTTTGCATTTGTCAAGGGCTCATGGCCACTGCTTGTGGCTTTCAATAATCCCAAGTTTAATGTGGTGCCCTCCTACCCTCGCCAGAGCATTAGCGCCGATTATGTTTATGTATGTGTTTTTTTTTCCCCCCCGTTTACGCAACCCTGTTTGGAATCGGTAATCGCGCGTGGGGCTCGTGTCACCGTGACAACCCCTGCCCTTGCGCAGGGGCACTGAAGCGAGACCAGTGCGGTCCTCTGACAAACTCGCACGCAGCCGAGGACTGTTTTACACATACCGGTCACACGGTACGCCACAGTGAGGCGGGCACCGATTGGAAGGTCGGCACAAGGCCACACACGGTATCCGAGCATATGAAAGGTGCCCGTGTGTGTGTGTGTATATGTGTGTGTGTGCGCGCGTGTGTTTATCCACATTGCGTTTGGATACGCATGTATTCATGCATGCATGCGTACGTGCATGGTAAAAGGTTCACTCACACAATCTATACACGGATTCAAACTGGTCTGGTCGGAAATGATACACGTGATTCTGTGAATATCCATACGCTCAGGGTGCTAGCAACGGGAGACGTCCAGATTTGTCTTATCTAAAATAAATTAATGATGTAATGATGGTGTTTTGTTTATCACTAAATTGCAACATTATTTACACTCAGCACAGACTAACCTGATCCTACAGAATAAATACCACATTTCAAAAACCTATTTTGAAATAAAAAAATAACTAAGAACATAAATAACTGCTGTTTTGGCCAGCTCCTTTGCGATGTGGAGGAGGCTGCTGCCAAATCTGACCCCATTCATGTGAGCTGAGCAGGATGCTAAACTGGCAAGAAACAGTAAAGGTTTGCTGCATTCTCATCTTGTGATGAAACAAGCTTCCTGCCAAACTGATAGGTAGCATTGCTGATGCCAGTCAGCTCTCCTCTTTCATTTGCCTTCAAAAATTGTGAAGTGCCGAAGGACCACAGCAGTGTTTTTTTTTTTTTGGATGCGATGGTGTGTCCTTTCAAACACTTACCAAATCTTATCTATTCAGGCTCACACACAACTCCATTACACTTTCCATACTCCCTCCCTCTGTTATGACAGAACAGCTAGCCATTACAGGGTAATTTCACCCCCCCCACACCCACAACTGCTGTTCACATGTGACCACAAACAGTGGGAATGCCCTGTGTAATACTTCACTCATTCCCTCTGCGGTTAAATGTAGAGTCAGAAAACCTGTTGCTTTCAGCCTAGTTCATGCAGGCAAATACAACAGAAAAAGAAAGAACTGCTTATCACTAGTTCAGCTTCATCTCACAGCTAGCACACAAGCTGACTGCAGATCACTAGCAGATGTTTACCACAACACACACACACACACACACCCCTACTTAAATTCATTAAAGCACTTCTGATATCATGATTATGGAAATTATATGAGACTTCTCAAAATATTAAAATGTCTGACATTAACTAGTCAGCACTATGGCTGAGTTAACAGGTGTGTATAACTCTCAGCCAATAAGCAATGCTCCTGTGAGCTTCAAAAAACTCTCTGCCAATATGCAATGCTAGTATGACCTTCCAAAATCTCTCAGCCAATAACCAATGCTCAAGGGGGCTGCACAAAGTGCTGAGCCAATGCACAGTTCTACAACTCCTTTGCTACCTTCATTTGAGCATGCTAACCTATCAGGACAGCTGAAGATCACAGCTTTAGACATGACGTAAACAGCAGACAGAGACCTTACACCTGAAGAACGTGTCAGTAACTAAAATAAATTCTGCAGCAAGCAATCATTTCTGAGAGCAGAATTATGATTACAGCATGCACCTGCAAAATTAAAACCGCCACTCCTGAAACTGATGATGAAACCAATATGACTAAGCAAAATAATCTCATTTTAAGTGCTCTATATACAATTAGCGACTTTCAGAACCTTTTGCTGCTGATGTCATGGGAAGAGTGGATTTGTATGTTGTAGGTAAGTCCTTCTGGGAACAGGTTCTATCGCTTGTAATATACTGAACTGAACTGCACCCATAGCATCCAAAATGTACCATTTCATGTCCTTACTAATGCATCCATAAGCAGAACATATAATTGTCCATCCACAGGCCCCCATTTAAAAGGGACTACTGCAGGGAGGAATGATTAGTGAGTGAAATAAATGACATTCCAACCAGAAATGCCTGGACATTGAGATCAGTCTCCACACACGCAAACGCAAGCATGCACATGCGCACACACAAACACAAAATTAGTGTGTCTTTGACCTGTGTATGAAGCCTGCCACACACACACACACACACACACACACACACACACACACACACACACACACACACACACACACACACAGAGCGCAGCTCTCTGAATCTTTTATAAGAGCTCTGAAGGAAAACGCAAGTTTCAGCCAAGCTGCCAGTCAAGCTTCAGGGCCCGAGCCAGATGTCGCTCCACTGATAGAATCTGCAGATGAATGTGTGTCCACTTCTAAGAACCGGTCCGCGCGACCATGACGACACCCAGTTCAGTGCGTCTTCCTGTTTACCCGCCTGCTGTTTTTACTGCATGCATCCTTATCTATACTGTGATCATACGTGCGACAGCTCTGTAACCTTCCACTTCTATTTTCACCACCACAAACCAGTTTTAATCAGAGAAACAGATTCCTCTAAGTCAGGCAGACACGCAGTTTGAAGGCAAACAGAATTATGCCATTACCCACACATCCATGGTGCATTGGCTTCTGAAATAATCAGATTTCCTGTAGTTATGCAAAGCTTGACTACATTCAACGGCAATTTTTGTTTTGTTTTTCCCTACAATTAATTTCTAGCACTGGTGAAACTGTGAAAATGTTTGGAACCTCTGAGTTGTATGACTTATTCTCTAACTCCCCCAAGCACTCGCCGCATGCTTTCAGGCCTAAGAGTTCCACGTGAGCCGACAATACAGAACACAGACCCACAAACAGGTCCCTGAAAAGACTACATTCTGTGGAGGACCAGAGGGGCCACATCAGGGGGTCTCTGCTGGGAGTAAAGACCTTTAAAACTCAAACTGATTAACATGCCTGTTTCTGCTGGGTTCGTAAACAGTCGCATTCCAGCATCGGCCCCTTCTGTCCCTGCTGCTGACACGGGACAGCAGAGTAGCATAGTGGTAAGCAGGGCTCGTAACCAAAAGGTTGCCAGCTCAAGTCCCTGCTGGGGCACTGCTGGTGTACCCCTGGGCAAGGTACTTAACTCATACTTGCCTCAGTAAATATCTAGCAGTATAAATTGATAAAATTGTAAACTACTGTATGTAAGTTGCTCTCGATAAGAGTGTCTGCTAAATGACAGCAATGTAATGTAATGTACTTTCTCTCCTTGTTGTGTGATGGCCAGGCTTGGTTTGGCACTCCGCTTGCCCATTCATATTCTGCTAGAGTGCAAATCCATTCAGTAATCATAGGCTAAAACATGGACCCCGCCCTAGAGGTGCCTGAGCTGCACAAGTCTGCTACGGAGACACAGTGCAGCCATAAATGAGCTGCTGCAGGCAGGATTTAGATCGGGAGCTGCGTAAGGCTTTCCTCCAGCCGCAGTAATCCACCCGAGGCCCCGGGCACTCCCCGCCGTATCTCAGCCAGTCCGCCGGGACTGAAACGTGAAGTAAGAGAAACGTGTGAACACAGACTAACCCCCCCCCCGCGCACGTGGGAGTAACCCGCCTCCCCCACCCCTCATCACGGCACACATAATGAAATTTCGGCCTGACGGAAAGCGGTGGTCTCCGGCTATCCTGATAGGTGGGCGTGCCTTTCAGATGAAGGTAGCTAAAGGAAGCGCAGAATTGCGCAGCTGCTCAGAGCTTTCTCCAGCTCCCCTGAGCAATGCTGACTGGAAGCTCACAGGAGCACTGCTTATTGGCCGCGTGTTTTTGGAAGCTTACAGAAGCATTTCTTATTGGATGAGAGTTACACAAGCCTGTTAAGACTCAGCCATAGCATACTCCTCCTATCGAAATGGGCGTAAAAGACCGAACATCTGACTTTACTGCTCAAGCTGTTATATAATAAGCAACAAACAAAGCTTGATTCAAGGTAAAATATAGCCCAGCCTACGTTCTGACAGTAGAGGATGGAAATGGGACCTGGAAACCATGCAGCAAACGGACCTCTGTTTTCCATGGGAAGACTTACAAGTGGCAGTGTGAGAAGCAGGCTGTTTGCCAGGGAGGTGGTGTGAATGCACGTACTGTACGACACAAAAACACAGAGACAAGCGTGAACCGCAAGAGCAGGCCAAACAAAGGCCCAGCAGTTCAATTTGTGCAGCTAGCTGCATGAACCATTCATTGAGTGTGTGTGTGTGTGTGTGTGTGTGTGTGTGTGTGTGTGTGTGTGTAGGGACAATGAGAGACTGACTGTGTGTGATAAGGAGGGTAAATGAAGGAGTGAGACAGATGCGGTATGCCCCCCAAGGCCTCGACAAACAGTACTGTAAATAAAGACTTGATGGGAGAAGCCCATAATATTATCATGGAAACTACACGAAGGGAGAGTGTGTGTGTGTGTGTGTGTGTGTGTGTGTGTGTGTGTGTGTGTGTGTAAGGGAGAGGTGGACTCGACAGACCCAGACATTGTGGGGAGACGGGGGTGAATGACTGAATCTCTGCTATGTGAAGCCAGACTGGGACATGAGGGGCACCATGGACACACACACACCCTTGTTCTAACACCTGGAGAAAAACTCACAGTCCCAACAGAGTCGCGCTGTCTTTAACACTTTCAGGCACTCTGTCCACCATACGCCTCACACAGCATCCTCAAGGGTTAACAGCGCCTTGACACACAGGCCGAAAACATGTGTCGGCGGTACGGAGCAAGTCACATTGGTCAGTGAGCAAATATTCCTACTGAGTGTGCAATAAAGGCCCGAAGCCTTCTGGGATACGTAGGAGAGACGACAGTCCTGCATCTGCCTGGCTGTCAGACCCCGGGCGTGTTTTGAAACTGTGAGGGTGAATGAGGACAACATGTGACCGGTTGAGAGTGTGCTCATCTCACAGTGACAGAGCTCAGACATTAATGAGGGCTGCTTCTTCACCACGCCACGATGACGGCAATCCACAGCAAACCGCTCTGAGAGACTCTTCAGTCCAGGAGAGAGCTCGTTTCCTTCCAGATCATGTCTCACTTCTGAATAAAAACACACACGCACAGCTAAGCCCTCCAGCTCTGGAGCAGAATTTGATGGAAATTGATGAAATTCTGTTTTAAATAAAACTGCTCCAAGCTAAGTAATGGTAAGTTTTCTTCAGAGGGGTGGCGTGTAGTTCCATCCAACCACCAACTGACATATGGGCGAGAACTTCCACGCAGCATAATAGTACCCTCACAACACAATAAAAAAAGGAAAAATATACATGAAGATGACGATGATGGCGATGATGATGATGATGATAATGAGCACCCTTTCTGAAGAGGCTTCACTGTATTCAGTTTCCGCCAAACTACATTTCTGTAATGCAGTGGCAATACTACAGTTAAAGTTATTGGCACATTGAATGCAGGCATGCGCACACAGCTATTACAGCCAGTCCATGTATATGGATGCCTGCTGCTTCCCAGGTAAGTCTGATATTCGTACCACAGTAACTGAAGCTGACGATGACAATGCAAAACTCAGAGAAAGGGCACAGCAGGATCATCCTGTGTGCAGGGCACGGGGTTAAAGGAGTGAGAGAGACCGCTGTGCTGCCAGCCAGGCGAAACCTCCGCGGCCCATCAATATTTATAAAAGCAGGCTAAAGAGGAAACAACCAGGCCAATTACTGTCAGAGAGTTTTCGGCCAAAGACCAGGATTCAGAGTTCCGTGACTTCCCTAAGCCTGCACCGTCTCCTCATCACAGAGAGAAGCAAGAATGGGCATTCAGTGTGTAACAGGCATTACGGCAGGAACACATGCAAAGAAAACATAAGAGAGAAAAACATAAAGAAATAAGAACACTGACTTACGCACAGGTGACTGTAGGGACAACACAAGAGATGCAGCTCTTCCGTGAGAGCGCTGAGTGGTATCCTACAGACATGAGGGCCGACTAACCCCTGAGTTGTCCGGATTCATTGATCGGTTTGTTCTCATCACCCCGGTAACTCAAGGCTGAGAATGTGTCCCGCCGCCTCCCTTCCCCGCCGGAACAGCACGTTCTGCCATGTTCCTTCTCCCAGGAGCACTTAGCACGCCACGGTCCCCTCAACAGGGCCAAAAACCCGATTACCATTTCACTATGACAACATGACATGACCATCCACTGATGTGTCCACGCGGTCCTATCCTGCACACGCCACCTCTCTCGGTCTGTCTGTGCCCACAACCACTGACGCTACAATGAGTGGGAATCGCTCCTTTACTCTCTCAGTCACACCACAGCCGTGTAAAACGCCCACAGGGGAGGCTCCATGCGTTCTCAGTCAGAGAGACAGGGAACCGAAGCATCGGCCTGATATCAGACCGGTGCTAATTCAACTTGAATGGATACACTTATGTTCTATTGTGACGGAAGTCACTCTGGATAAGAGCGTCTGCTGATAATAAGTTTTCACTACATTTAGACTACATTACGCCTGATGTTCAATGTAACAGGGCTGTTTCTTGCAATCCATCCTCAAATCCAGCCATCCATACCTCCATCAGCAAAAATTGATCAGAGCAGATATGTATGTGGGTGTATGTGTGTATATGTGCATATATATAATATGTATTTATGCAGCGCTCTGAGCTGGTGTCACAGAGTGACCTGACTGTAGATGTGTGTGGATTAGCCACGCCCTCTCCCCTGCCCTCCATTGCTCTCAGTCACCCCAGGTCTTCATGCACCACTTCCTGCTTTGTCACTGAAACTAATCAGAGGGTGAGTATTGTGTGTGCCGAAGACTGCTGATACAGCGGGGTGCACTGGAGTAAAACTGTTGGAACAGCACAGTTATGTGTTATGGTGCAGCTAAAGCATGCTACAGCTGAGCTATTCAGTGGTACAGCAAAGTTAATGTTTGAAGCTTAGCTATGCGAGTGGTGCAGTACTGTATGAAGCTCAGCTGTACAAGTGGTACAGTACAGTTACTGTATACAGTTCAGCTGTGGGCAGTTTCTGTATGACACATGACTGGACGGCACAGTGCGGTTCCTGCCAGCAGCTCACTAAAGACCATAACTCGCCACACACGGTCACAGTGGATCTGCAGGGACAGGATGGCTTTATAAACTGACCCTACACACAGAGCTCCACCGTCAGCTTCTAGACAGATGGGCTGCACTGTCATACTTGATCTGAAGAGCAAGGTTACAGTCTACGGTTGGGTAAGAATTACGTGCTGCTGCGCTGGGTACTTTTCCAGAACCTTCCCCGGTATGCTGCCTGAATTGCTGATGAGCAGTGAGGTCATTCAGCGCTGTCCGTCCCTGAGAGTGTTGGCCCTTCACGTGTTTATGTTTATTCGTTTGGCAGACGCTTTTATCCAAAGTGACTTACAAGTGAGGCGTAGTACAACACAAGCAAAAAAACCACAGAGGAAACAACCAGGTCAATTACTGTCAGAGAGTTTTAGGCCGGAGACCAGGACTCAGAGCTCCACGATTTTCCTAAGCCTGCACCATCTCCTCACCACAGACAGAAGCAAGAAGGGGCATTCAATGTGTAAGGAGCATTACGGCAGGAACCCATGCACAAATGAATCCGAAAAACATAAAGAAATAAGAACACAGACTTATGCACAGGTCCTGCAGGGACAACACAAGAGATGCAGCTCTTCAGTGAGAGCGCTGAGTGCTATCCTTGAGGTATCCTGAGTGGCTATGCTCACACTCACTGGTCTGGGAGTGTTCTTAGCCTGGTCTGACACTATTGCTTGTTTAAACTGAATGGATACACTTATGTTCCACTGAGCTGGAAGTCGCTCATGAAGAAGACATGGAGAGGTGGACAGATGGAGGGATGAGAATGAAAATGACGATGATGAAGACGATGAGGATGATTAAATAAGCGGATTTAGATTCTGTAGGCTGGCTCAGGCCCTTCCTCTCTATGCACAATGAGAGGCATGGGTAACAGGGCAGTGAGAGGGCTATTAATAGCTTCATACCCTGTCAGGGGGGTTAGGGGGGCACACGCCCTGGTGTGACAGTCCTCCGCTGCCTCTGGGCTGCTGGGAGTCCAGCATGCTGGCCTCAACTGTATTACACCCAGGCCCTCTCTGGTTCTGCCCCCACTGCTAGCGAAGTTATAGGTCAATGCACAGAGATGGAGGCCATCTCTCAGGCTTTCACTGGCCCCTTCAGCCAGGCCACGAGCCCCTGAGAAACCTCCTGGGCCCCATGACTACAACCACAGCAGGCATGACAAAGACAGCTACGGCAAAGCTGTCCTATCACGGCAACACAATCACAAGGTTACAGAAAAACCGTAAGAATGCTGCATTGTCTGGAAACCTGAAGTGCCATCATGTCGCTTAAGAAGTAACTCCATTCCATGGGTAATCCAAGGTAATATTTAACCCCATCATGAGAGTACTCATTTCTCTCCACCTGAGCACTGCCTTTCTCAGGATGTCCAAGACGTGCAGAAAAGCCTTCATACAGCATAACTGCCTGCCACAAAACAACTTCTGAAATTAATGACCACCAGCCCGCCAATGAGGTTTGATTTTCTCTTCAGCAGTTTAACGTTGCAGAGTCACTAGCAACTTTGGTGGGTTCTTTTTGCACAAAACATAAAAATGATCACAACTATGCTACTATGCTGTTCAAAGAACCCAAAGATGCCCTAATACCCACTGTTTCAGTCTGGTTCCCCTTTTAATGTAAGTCAATTGTAGGACTTGCTCATCGCTGTACAATCTTTGATTGTCCAGTCAAAAGCCACATATGACAGCACAAAGCTATTTCTTCTACTGCTACTACTACTACTCTACTATCAATTTAAAAGTGTGGAGACACTAACTACCTAACTACACACAGTGAACAGACAATACACAGATGAATATCATGGCTAGCTGTTTTAGCTAATAACATACACTGCTGCTACCTTACAGGTGTGCACCCAGCAGGATCCTTTTAAAATGAAGCTTGTGTCGCAATACATTATTCTGGCCGCTGACCTGACTGGTTGGTGAATTTTGTCATCTATGAGCCACCGTAGCTGCTGGACCAAAAAGGTCCATTTTGGACTCTGCACACCGAAGTGATGCCCAAATGTTGTGTGGTTCAGGCTGCTTTGTCGCCAGGAGCTGCCTAGCACATACAGACATGTGGGAACGGATCCGAAACCCTGGCGACACCAGGGAGAGGTTCCCACAGCTCCTGGTGAGCTCACGGTCCGCGCAGACGTCTGGTGCGAAGCTTTAAAACAAGACACAGCAGGAGAGCTGATCCAAGCTCTGTAAGCATGTGGGTCCGCACAGATGGCACAGGTATGCGGCCACACAAAAAAACAAGACACAGCCAAAGAGCTGATCCCAGCTCAGTAAGTGTGAGGGCAACACATATTACATTACATTACAGGCATTTAGCAGATGCTCTCATCCAGAGTGACTTACATAGGTCACAAACTGGATATTTACAGAGGCAGTTCTGGGTTAAGCAGCAGCAGTGCCCCAGTGGGGACTTGAACCTGCAACCTTTCAGTCACGAGTCCTGTTTCTTTCCACTATGCTACACTGCTTCAGCCCTCTCACTGCACAGTGCAGTCCATCAGAAACACAACACAAGGGTGGGGCTCAGACTGAGTGTGACACAGTAAATGTCCCTCTTGGATTATCCAGTCTCCAATCAGGACTGTTTTTATCATGGGGACATGTAAACAGAGGGAAATTACACTAAATACACAGCGCTGTTGCCCTTTATCACCGCTGCACTCTGATCCTCTCTACTCCAGCAGGCAGCAGATTACAGTAAGTGTTCTCCTTCCAGAAGCCGAGGGGCCTCTCTGTCGCTCAGCGGGACTCAATGTCACCACAAGGTTGCTGGAGACGCACATCTGAACAGAGAACATGCGGCGCTGTGCAAACAGAATGCACTGCTGAAACAGAGGAAAAGCACAGCTCAACGGGGGGAATGTGTAACTGTGCAGAGAGAATGCGCAGCTGAAACAGAGGAAAAACACAGCTCAACGGGGGGAATGTGTAACTGTGCAGAGAGAATGCGCAGCTGGACAGAGGAAAAGCACAGCTTAACGGGGGGAATGTGTAACTGTGCAGAGAGAATGCGCAGCTGAACAGCGGAAAAGCACAGCTCAAAAGAGGGAATGTGCAACTGTGTGGAGAGAATGCGCAGCTGGAACAGAGAGAATGCGCAGCTGAAAAGCAGAAAAGCACAGCTCAACAGAGGGAATGTGCAACTGCTCAGAGAGAATGCACAGCTGAACAGAGGAAAAGCACAGCTCAACAGAGGAAATGGACCACATCTGCACTGCGCAGCTGGACAGAAGGAATGCGCAGCTGAACAATCACCATCTGCAGCCGCGCAATATGTGCAGCAGCTCACTTACAGCCGGAGGCTCTCCCATCAGCCACTGCTGCACAGACAGGTATGCAGCAATAGCCTTAGGGGCTACCCACTATCACAGCTGCTGACTGGAGGCGGGGGTGACGTCACAGCATCTTCAATATAATGATGGATTGAGAGTGAAAATGTGGCCTTTGTACATATGCTGATTGCCATTCGTTTCAATGTACCTATGAAAATTACGCACAAGGTCAATTTTGAAATATGTGGTCAAAACGTCCTTCATTCCAGTCTGCTGAGCTCAATGTGGATGGATGAATGCATGAGGCAGAACTGAGCAAAACAAGGCTGTGCGCTCCTTTTGAATGGGGACTTGCTTTATGATTGTACAGGTGAAATGAACTCTGAGTATCAGCAGGGCTCCTGGACTTCATGCATTCGGGATTGGAATGTCCCTCTGGCCCAAAGTCCAGAGCCCTTATTGTTACATCACTCCTGCCAACTTCAACTGTATACACATGTAATGTGGAGAACAACACCGCTATGAATGCTGGGAAGGACTTCTCCAGCACACACATGTAGTGTGGAAAACAGCACCGCTATGAATGCTGGGAAGGGCTTCTGCAGCACACACATGCAGTATTGGAAAACAGCATCGCTATGAATGCTGGGAAGGACTTCTCCAGCACACGCATGGAGTGTGGAAAACAGCACAGCTATGAATGCTGGGAAGGACTTCTCCAGCACACGCATGCAGTGTGGAAAACAGCACCGCTGTGCATGCTGGGAGGTCGTCGCAGACGGCCCCATGGCTCATCCCCGGCTCAGATCCTCTCGAGGATTAGGGATCCCTGCAGACACAAACAATGAGGGACATAATCTCCACACCAGGGTCACAGGGGTGATAGTGCGACTTTAACTTCCTCTGCAGAAAACAAGACAAGGGAAAAAAAAAAAAACAAAAACAAACAGGCTGTGCTGTCGTGAGGTCACGGGTTCACATCCCATGGGGGGGACACTGTGCCACAGCTGTCTCCCAGGAGAAAGAGAATGACCACAATCACGGTCGCTGTTGAAGCAACACAGTCACACAGAAGGCCTAGCCTACGTCCTACATCCCGAATGCAACTGCCAAATATTTCCTCACTGCGCCGCGTTGAAGAGAAAGGTACTCTGTTGTACGAGACAGTGAAAACCATTCCTGTGAAATTCCAAAGCCGGAGGCGAACCTGCAGGACTGTGCCCTGCCAGAACAACACCCCATCAGCGTATGACAGAAGATCGCAGAAAGCTTTCAGGGCCATGCTGACCTCACTTCAGTCATTCCAACAAAGCACACCGAGCTCAAAGAGACAAGAAACAAATGCCAAAACACAGACCGTTCTCACCCCAGCAGCCAGGGAGGCAGTGAAGCGGCGGAGTGTGTAAAAGGTATTATCCTCTCGGTCTAAAGCACTCTGCGCTGGCCACGCTGCCATGGCCACTGACAGCTTAGGTGGGGATGAATTACGTAAGGGGGGAGGCCTTAAGCACAGAGGTGGATTCCCTTTATTGGTTTATCCAAATAATGTGGGAAAACGCACGCAAACAGAGCCGCCCAGCTGTGCCACCTCAGCCACAATCGAAATTATGCAAACCATGTGGTAAAAAAAAAAAGCCCAAGGCAGGCAGCAGGGAATAACAGAGGCAGAAACTGAAGCGGTTGAACAACCACGCCTTTGAGTCAGCGGGCAGGAGGCAGCCTCTGATGCCAAACTCATGCGGTCTCTCTTTGACACGGGTCACACTGGACATGAGTGTGTACAGTACGACAGCGAGGCCGGGCAAATACGACGCGCGACCTCGGCCCTTTAGCACAACGGGCCTCGCTGGAGCGCCGGACTCGATTTAAACTCCACACCCGAAAACGGGGGTGGGGCTGCCTCACTGCTTCCGTCCCCTTGCAGCGACTCCCCAGCCCATGACGATACTGAGCATCGGGAGCTAACAGCGGTATGCTAACGGGCCGCGTTAGCAGCAGGGGGGAGATGCGGAAGTAAACAATGGCGCGATTGAGCGTTCGCCCCCGTTCCCCCGCGCTCCTTTATTGCAGTCTGACCTCGGCAAGGCGAAGCTGCTACCGTTCCGCGCTAACCCCCAATGCTGAATTTAATTCCCGGCACAAAAGCCCGCACAAAAAGCCCCGCCCGCCACCCGGCTCCTGGGTGCCGGGGGGAGTTTTCACAGGGGGGTACAGGACCAGGCTGAGGCACAAAAGAGGGACAAAGGGACATGTACAAACCACCCCCAACCCCCCATTCCACAACTGGGTGGTCCGGTCCTCAGAGTAAGAGTGAAACCGCGGAGCAGAGAGGAGCAGCGGACAGCAGAAGAGAGGGGGGGATCGGTTCGGTCAGAGCTTCCCCCTTGTGAGATCCGTGCGCTCACACAGTTCATATCGGAGGGCCGCTCAATATAAGACAGGACTGATTACAATAACAACCTTCTGTGACATCTCTCATTCTCTCTCGGGTGGATGACTTCAGACAGATGCAGCAGGCCGTTCCATCACTCAGCATAATTAATCCTGATTTATCCACTCTCAGAAAAAGGGTCCCACATGGAAAACCATGAAGCCAACAGCAACCTGGGCGTGAGGGAGGAGAGTCTGAATCCTCTGGAGGGAGGCTGCTACTGTACCCTCCAGCAAGGCGCTGTATCTAAAACGCTTCCGTGGAAAGGGAGCCATAAATTAATTTGAGAATTTTTCCATCGTAAAATTGTAAATCATCCAGAATGTGCACACCTGCTCATAAATAAAGAAATTTTAAGATCCCATGAAAATCAGTGCAATTGCCTTTATGCACAGCTGCACAGCAAGCACTCAGTTTAAATGGAGCGATTCACTGCATAATGTTGTAAAAATACAACACAGAATGACATCATACAGCACTGCATTCTCTTCTGTCTTTCGGTTCGGTGCAGAGAGGAATATAACACAGAGGCAGTGATCACAAACGCAGCCTGATCCCCTCAGAGGGTTAACCTCACTGTAATCGCATCCCTCCCTCCCTCCCTCATCCTTTCTTTCCCTCTTTCCCCCATTCCTCCCTTCAATATACTCACACACACACTTGCTCATCTCAAACACAAGGGGAGTATGAGGTAACAAACTCCTCACTGCTGCTTGTGAAACCATTCCAACCACAGCAATGCTCCACAAAGTTATTTTAAGCCTTGTTTTTGTTTTCTTCACGCTAGGAAAAACTGGCAATCAAATACCACCCAACCATATCAACAAAAACAAAAAAAAAAGAAAATCACCTGAACCACAGAGCTAAACATCCATAATTACTCACAGCGTGAGGATAATGGAGACTCTCATTCAAAGTACCCCACAAAATAATCTGAATTTCAAACACAAAAGGCAAGATAGACTTAAAAACAAGCAATTACAGGCAGCTCCTTCCAGAAAAGAGAGCTTCACACTGTTCGACTGGGTCATCCCCGTGTCCCACCAGGCACCACAAAGACAAGGATTAAAATCTTTTCCAGCACTGCTGAAAAAGCAGCAAAGTGTTTTTCTCACTGATTGAGCCAGCTTTGTAAGAATGATGACATTTCATAGCTTAAACAAAACGTTGTCTGCTAGCCAATACCTCTGCCTTACCTTTACTTTGTCATCCCACACAAAGTTCAGTTGTATTTCTCTGTGTGTCAGGTGGTCTGATAACATTAACATTATTGGCATTTAGCAGACGCTCTTATCCAGAGCAATTTACATAGGTTAATTTTTTTTTTTTTTTTTACATACTATCCATTTATACAGCTGGATATTTACCGAGGCAATTCTGGGATAACTACCTTTCCCAAGGGTACAACAGCAGCGCTCAAGCAGGGAATCAAACTGGCAACTTTTCGGTTACAAGTCCTGCTCCTTACCGCTATGCCACACTGCCGCCTTCGGTCTGTTCCAAAGGAGTGGGGCTAAAAGACTTGCTGACGATCAAAGGAGTGGCTTGTGGCATGATCAGAACATTGAGCATGCTGAGCTTCCCAAAGACACGCCTGGCAAAGCTACCAAAGAAAAATATGAAACAGACCTCTAACCTGAAAGCAATCCCACCCTCCACATATGACCTGCGGGGGGGTCAGACTTCACTCCTGCCCAGGTATGACAGGTGGTAGTTAAGTTATTTATTTCAGCCATTCTCAGTCACCTTCCACCTAAGTTCCAGCCCCAGGTATGGTAACCTCTGCCCTCAAAAAATGTCACCCTGATCCAACCCTTGACTGGTCTACAGTCATCAGTCAAACAAAGTAATAAAAACAGAGACATATCCACAGTGTTTGATGCAGGAGTCATTTTCTTGTTTCTACAATCTCTATTCTGCCAACACTTAGACTAATAGCCTTTTTACACCATCTATCTAGAATTTCACCTGCTTGACAAGGTAGAGTTTTGCCCAGTTTTGCTGCTTTTTTGTGAGGCCAAGTGAGAAACAACCATAGACCTTCTGCCCCACAACCTATCTGGTCTGGTTAAAGGTGACTAGGGGAGAGGTCTGACAACCACATAAAGACACTGATCCATCAGCCCCAAAGCTCCCCAAAGGAGGAAGTGTTTCAAGAAACTTGCAGTCTGAGCCAACATTTCATGAAGTGTAGTTACTCGTTCAACTCTGAAAAGAGAAAGTGCCCTGGAGAATTTGTTCTTCTTATGGTATATAATATGTTAATTGTCCTCTCCACAAGTACAAATGTATGATGGCTCATGTGCTGTCAATATATAGTAATGGAAATGGATATCTTAAACAAAGGCAAAATGGAAAAAACACCTAAAGTGACTAGCAGCAGCATCAAGCACCATGGCCAAACAAGGCTGCAACCTGACTGACAACTCTGACTCAGAAGACTGGGCAGTGTTTGCCCAATGCCACTACCAAGGCATCTACAAACACATGAGGTAACACAACTTTTGCACCACTGCTTTAAACCAATAATAATAATAATAATAATAATAATAAAATAATGATAACACAAGGAAAAAGATACATTTTTCTTCACCCCTTGGCCGGACTGTGATGCTGTGTTGAAAGGGCATTTAATCATCTGGTTGAGATAGAGAGAAATATTGTGGTACTTCATCTTGCTTATCACTTGTAAGTGACAATTATCCCGCAACACACTATCTGATGGTGGGAACAGGGCTGGATCATGACAGGCATGAGCACACAGCCCTCCGGCGGCGCACCGGTACACGCCTCTGATTGAGGACATTGTAGACGGCTGGTCACGATATTACAATGAGGTAGAGCCCAATGGACTGGTTTCAGCATTCCCTTTCAATTCCTTACATACTGTTGTCACCCTTCCACGTTTAAGACGAGCTTGTCAATCACTCAAAGACGACACTTCGCGCTGTTATCGTTTAAAACTTGATTTCAGGAAAGCTTCTCAAGAGCTCGACAAAGCATTAGCATCAGGCTCATTATCTTACAGCGATACTGACCTAAATGTGCACCTCACGCTGCTAACGTTAGAAAAATGTACACAGATACACAGTAGTCAACACAGGTAACTTGCTAGCTAACGTTATCTAGCCAATTTCCCCTTCAGCTATTTAACTTAGCTAGCTAGCAAATGCACTAACGTTAGCTAATTGGCTAATAACAAAACAGTTCTGCCCACCTCAACAAAACCCCAAAGCCACCTAGCCATCTTAGCTACTTTAAAGCAGCCGATCGCAGTGCAAAATTGTAAAAATGCTGTTATATTTGCAGGTTGAAACAAGCTGGTGGTTTGGCATTTCACAACATTTCAGAAACAAAACTGCACAATCACTGCCGCAAAAGTGATGCATTCGTCATTCATAAGGCAGAGCTACCCAGCTAACGCTGGCTACATGACCGGCTACGAACACGTTCAGACGAGTCCTGTCCCCTGCTCTGGCTTGCTAGCAACCGATTTTGTGGCACCTAAACTGATGCTGCTTGCTAGTTAGTCTAGCTAACGTGAACACTTGCCGTTATGATGCCCTCTGAAAAGACCGCACGGTGTCCAACTTCACTTAGATTGTAAGACAAGTGATAGCAAATGCTAGACAGAGAGCTAGCTAGCTAGTTAACGTCACCGTTTTCTTTCCTAGAGTGAAATGTAACGTTAGGTAATTCCTTTCAAATTTGTGGTAATTCCATTACTGCAGTTGCTATGGAAGAGCAATCGATGCAGTTGCAGTGATTCTCTTACCCAGATTAGTTAGTTAACTATAGTCTTGACCCCAAAGCTAGTTAGCACCAGCCAATTCCTGGCCACTCTTTTGGAGCAATCCATAAGAAAGATCCCATTCTGGCTCTCCAGATTATAACGTTAGACCAGCCTATTCAATATCAGCTGGCTGTGTGGGAAAATAACCCCATCACAATAGAAAACGAATCGTTGCTTCTTACCTCATCATTGGTGCCCCATGGAAAATAGCCACCTCAGCAGCTAGCCAGCTAAGCACAATAAAATAATTTTAAAAATTTAAAATCCCCCCAGCCGATGCCAGGATTTTCTTTCTTTTCGACTCCCGTTTTCCTCTCTCACAACCCGCCGTACTGCTATGCAACCATAGTACGCATACTCCACATGTAACCACACCCTCATAGGGTGGTGTTATCAGATTGGCAACAGTATAAACCAATCGCACTACAAAGTGGTGATTTACTCTATCCTCATAACGTTTAAACGAATAGATTTACTGAAATTGTATGATTGGCATCACTCATAGCAAATGAGGAAAGGCATTCCACGTAGGTCCCTGGTGTTCATCGATGCTGGAACAGAGTAATTTTTATTTTCTCAATGTATTTGGGCCTTTGACTGATTGGTCCATGCTATCAAGAAGCGGTTGTTTAGGGACGGCAGTTTCATAGGTCTCAAGGTCTCCGCATACATCGCTGTGTTTTGAATACCTATCCCAGTGTGTCTATGTGTGTCTGCTGGACACCGGTTTATTATTTAAAGGATAAGTTGCTGTTTTCAGGGTTTGACAGCCCATGAAACCCTTCTCATTATTAAATGTCCACATTATCTCATTTGTTTGATTTGTAGCGAGGTGTGGAACAAAACTGGTGTATGATTAATGTAGACATTTTATTTGTCCCTCCACTTTCACACATGCTCTCACTATGAATAATATAATATTAAATAGCTTGGAGAAGGACTTGCTCAGATAATAAATAACAGTCATAATCATCAATAAAAGACTATGTGGCCAAGCAATTATCTCAATGGCCTCATCACCGGCCTTGATGCCGGCAGAAATAAATCCTGTTAGCCTTATGTGCTATCCTTACCCTCCTCAAGAGTTAATCACTGTTCTTGCCCTGTCACAGAACTCTCAGCACTCTGGGCCAAGTGAAAGCCTGGGCCCTAAGGACACTGTGTAGGAAGGAGAGGGATTTGTTGTGCTCAGTCCTATTGGAAACAATGGGGTATATTCAGCTAAACTTCTTTTTACTCCTCCACTTGGCTAGTTTTAAAATAACACCTCACATGGTCGTCATTTAGTGTTAGACTAGGTCACAGAGTTGTGAAAACATAGGAATGTGGAATGCCTTGTGGTATGTCGGTGGAATACGTGGAAAATTCGTACAGTATGTGGAAGATTTGTACATACCGTTTCTGCCACCCCTTAGTTCACTCATTGCAAAAAGATGGGAATTTTGGCAGGACCTTCCATATCCGCACACCCCCCTTCATACCGGGCATGAAACCACATCAGATCACTTAGTTGTTTATTGTAAACTCCACATGTCGTTGTATTACAGCTATATTCAAATTCAAGTCTTATACTAAACAGACAAAAGTAATTACTCTAAATGTTTTTGATGCATATGTTTAATATTTTGAGTTGTGACTATTTGGAATGATATTACATGGATGGGAGAACAGTTGTTCTTTTTTAGCCTGGCTTTTACAGCTGTAGTAGGCCTATACTGAAAATTGCACCATGTTTAGCATTTTATTTTAAGTGCATTTCTTAGTGGTCTTTTTCATTTGGGTTTTAGATGACATTCGCCCCTTCGATGATGAAGTCATGAGTAAGAGGTGCAGGTGTGAACCATGTCAATAATCCATGTGCTTCAATGACAAACCAGGGGATGCTGAGGCGGCTGTGACATCCACAGTGTAAATCTACTGTAGAAACAGCTCAAACGCCTGGAAGCTTCTCATTGCATCATCTGACTCACGCATAATGTTTCTGCTCTGTTGACTCCACACTTCTTCACCAAGCCAGGTATTTCCCCACTGGATCCTAAAGTGTGTGATCTGTGTGATATGCCCCTGATCCACAAGCATCACAAGTGTATGTTGTCAAAGTTGCAATGCAAAATCAAAGACTTTTCACTGTTCTGTTATCCTTGTTTAGAGTCAGTCCTGCTACCTGCTACATCACAGCTCGTTCACTGTATATGCGTATACCTCACATGGTGGTGATGGTGCTATTTTTGCTTGTTCACACACTCCTGCAGTCTTATGGATGACACATTCTGCCAGGCACTCACACTTGCGCACTGCTACATATTCTTTGACACTGTCATAGTCCTCAATTCAAAAGTTCAGCCTACTTCTGCCAGAAAGGCCCTTACTCCACTATCTCAGAATGCCTGCGCTTTTGTTCAGTGGATAAAGTGCTGCAGTTGGGCCGGAGCTGTGTGATCTGCACCAGGCTACATTTCTGTAGAGTGTTGATGCAGGACACACACACGGCTCTGCTGTTTTGAAAGATCGGACTCATCCACCAGTCATCCTTTCCCCATCTGTGTGCTGACTGCCGTTGCCATCTCAGTTACTGCACGTACTGATTTCATACTCACATGTACACCACATGCATACACACACACACTGACAAACAGACACACACCCACACATATACTCAATGCACACACACTCAGTGAACATTTTCTGCTCATATGGATACATATACAGACAATATTTGCTTTTCCCTTTGGCAGTTGCCATACACAGACAATACATACTACACAAACTCCTCCCTTTTTTCTCCAGTAGCGTCACTCATTTCTTCAGTGTGCTTGGTACACAGAGCATTTTGTCTGTGATCACACTTGCGTGCTCACCGTGGCTGACATCATCTGTGCTTCCAAGCCACGCAGTCTGTGCCAGACACTGGCCGGTTTTCACACCACATTCACATTCTCCTTTTAATGACCATCTGAATGGCTGTCAAGTGCCTGCATCACATGGTGATTAACAGCACGACGCTGCCAGCTGTGAATGGAACCCCTGGCTCAATTCCACAGTCCGCGCCGCTGAATAGGTGCGGGAGATAGGCTAATCAGAGAAAATGTCATATACTTGCTGATACATGTGCAAATGTGTAGTAGCGTAATGAACTGAATGCTGAAAAGAGGAGACAGCTTCAGAAAGGAATTTGGAAATGGCAATGACTAATAACAGCATTTAAGATAAGCTTAACAAATGCATTGTCACTAAGGCATTGATAGAATAAAGGTTCATTCTTACATTTATTAGAAAACATCATTACATAGTTATGTACCTTTATGGAGCAGTGGAACAGAACTCCACCCATTGCAATGTTCTCTTCTGTGGTTCATGTTTGGCAAGGCCCGCCCTCCCTGTGATTGACAGCTAGTGTTTCACTGCTCCCTATCTTTCTCTCTGTAACCTTGGTGCACACTAAGTGCTTCCAGTAGGTCTTATAAGCTCCATCTGTTTATCGTATGATGCCCTCACCGGCATGGTTATGTGTGCAACAGAAACATGCTGACTGGAGTCACAGGCTAAAATCCATTTGATAACAGTGTGAACGCCGAGGACAGACTTTCCGCTGGCGCTGTGACCTGATTTCTGCAGTGTTTATAGGAGACAGCGTGTTGCAGTGCTCCAGGATAATTAACTCAGTGAGTGTGATGAAATGAATTGTTTGTCCTGTGATATTTTGCAATATCATAAACATAGAAAAAGATGAGAAAGGGCACACACCCATTGTTAGGGATTTGCAGACTACCATGAAATGTAGGTGGAAATAAGACTTCTGCGCTTTTTTACTCACTGTAATTTATCTACAAACTTTGTATTGTCAGATGTGCCTTCTTTAGGCCACATTGTGTATAATATAGACGGTATCAGATAATAAGAGAAAATAAGAGTGTTTATCCAATAATGGTTGACCTTTGGACACCTGAGCAGTGTGTGACACTATCACATCTGGCTCTGAGCTTTTGGGTCATAGCCTGCACTCATGTTCACTTTAATTCATACTCACGGTGCAATAGCTGTATATAACACAGTGCAATAACTGTACGTAACTAATAGTTATACATTTCCATAGCCTACAATCATGTATACTTTAATTCATGTTCATTGTGCAATAGTTGTTCATATATACCTCATTCATTCCATATTTATTCCATGTATGTGTCCTGCACTGCTGATGTTGTTTGTTATAACACTACTGTTGTTTGCTGTTTGTTGTTGTTACTTTGATGTTCTGTGAAAGCAGTACAAGACACATGGGAACCGGAGTCAAATTCCATGTATGTGTAGAGGCTTGCTTGGACAATAAAGTCTGATTCTGATTCTTCTGATTCTTGAGATGGCTGCCTCCCAGTGTCTGGAAGTCCATGCTGACAATATTGTTATTTCTCTTTGTTGTTTGTAGTTAATTCCCTCACATGATGTCCTACAATTAATGGCAGTGAGCTGAAAAGAGAAAGCTTGCTTCTTGCAGCCATATTAACAGTGCTGTGTGCACACCTGTGCCACCCTTGAGGCAGAGCAAGCACAAGTATGTCAGGTGGACTGTTGGGTGCAGGTGTCACTGCCTAAGGCTGAACAAATCATTTTTGTTTACTGTGCAGAACTGCCATTCAGTTCTATAACATGGGAATGCTTTTGCCAAACAACTTTTAATGCCAGTTTAATTTGATGAGGTGAATCTGAATATGAAGAAGATAATGTTGGGCTTCTGATGTCTCTCATGAGAAATGCATTACAGCTCTCTCTTTCACTGGGATTCCACATGCTATGAGCCACGGTTCCTTCTCCAGCTCAGTAAAACCGAAGAGGTTTAAAAAGAGGATCACTCATATCCCAGACGTTTTCACCTATGTTCACCTCAGCCTCTCTTCACTAGTATGTGTGAACTGCTCAGCCATAACAGTTGATGCAGAGGACTGAAGATGGCTGTGGAGGTCCAAGAATATCCTGAATGGGAACAGGAATGAATAGAAATACATTTTTCCAAGCACCTCCAAACCAAAAATAACAATCAAAGATCGTTACACTGGAAATGATGAGACACTGCAGGCAGTAACAACAGAGCGCAGTGGGAGGTTAACGCCACACGCTATCCTTCTATACAATTCTTTGGAGAAACCATCGTGTGAATAAGACTGAACACCCTTAGAGAGTAAAGGTCTCTGACAGGGCTGTTGTCTTCCAGCCTGTGTGAGTGGATCCTGGTCAGTCTTGTCTGAAGGAGATAGTAGGGCTGAGTATGGACACTGGCGTTGTTGCTGGAGATGAAAGTGCAACAGAAATCATGTTCTCAACTCTGAGTTTGGGAAGCTTTCCCCAAAACAGTATTTCTGGGATCCCAGGTGTAAACTGAATTGAAGGATGTTATCTTCTCTTCCTATAATTAGTTTGTAACACTGCACTACATAATGTCTCCTGGCACTGATTTTCAGTTCACAACCCTGTTATTCATAGGTGTATTTGTGCACATGTATAATATGTATATACATATATATATATTCAACGTAAACATCACATAACCATGGTGGGATAGATAAAGATATATTCTATGGCATATGCACTGTAAATGTTTCACATTATGCCTACTCCCACATAACCATGACATCATCACTGCTTGGTGTTAGAGGTCACTGGGTCACTGTAGAATAGACCTCAGGCATGGTTGAATCGCAGGGTTTGAGGGAGACTTGCACATAGTCACGACTTTAGTCAAAGGTATAGTTAAGACTGTAGAAATATCCAGATGATGGGAGAGACAAGGTAGTGGTTAGTGGTAAGTAGTGCTATAGTGATATACCTAATGACACCCTTGCTACCATAGATAATTACATGTCAGAGCTTCCCATTTCAACCTACACCTTCTATGCCAGAAAAGTCTGTGTGATGATACCTGCATTTGCATTTTCATGGTTGTGCTTGATTGTGAATGTGTTTTCCTCCAAATAAGTCTGAATGCTGTATATAAGACTACATGCTTTAAATAGGTCTGCATGCTGTACGTAAGTCTACATGCTTTAAATAAGTCTGCATGTTGTATGTAATTCTGCATACTGTAGATATGTCTACATGCTGTAAGTCTGTATGCTCTAAGTACTTCTTCACGCTGTAAGTTTGCATGCTGTATATATGTCTGCATGCTGATCCTTGATGTTTGTCAGTATTTGTGTGCATCCCTTTTGCGTTCCTATTCCAATTTGAGCATTATGTTCATTCACTTCCTTTGTCATGTCGTCTGGTCTTTTTGTGTGTGAAGGTGTGATGGGCATTCTCTCCCCAGGTGGACCCCCTTGGACAGCCACCATTTTTTTATGAAGGATGTCTGTCTTTCCTTCCTGAGTGAAGAGGTGGCCAGTGTCCTAACAGAGCTCCCTCTGCCTTTGATTCTCCTTCAGCATGAGCCAGCGTCTTTCCAAACCACAGAACTGCAGGCTCAAGAACCCGGAAATCCCTCTCTATATGGCACTCAATGGGCATCAGATAATCTTGGAACTTCTCACTGAGAAGCAACTTATAGTTTCTTTAACAATAAAACTTGATAAAGTTGTAAAAAGGTGCACAGAAATGGCTTCAGCGCTCAATATATTGACATCTGATACTGTGTCTGGGTGTTAAAGGCTCTCCAGTGAGGTACTGTTTGGAAGCGGGGGGAGGGAAGTGGGAGTGTATGTGGTGTGTGGATAACTTAGTGGTATTCTGAGACTTGTTGCCCTTAGTGATGGCAGTGGACTCAGGGTTTGCATTTGCCTTTTCAGTCTGAACAATATTGATCAAAGAAGTGACATTTACCTTAACAATATTTGTTCTCTTTGTGGCTTGACTTTTCCCTCTCAAAGGAAAAAAAAGAATAAAAAGAATGTCTTGTATTGGATGTGCCAGCTCACATATTCCCTTTCTAACATGGTACACAATAAGCTAGGGTGTTTGATTATTTGGAAGAAAGCCACTGTGCTGTCTGGAGTTGAAGTACTAATGTGTGTGTGTGTTTGTGTGTGTGTTTCTGTTTGTGTATGTGTGTGTGCTCATGGTAGACATGATGTTCAGTATTTGCGCAGGCTGCAGCTTGAGGGCCTTGTGCCTTTGTGTGAAGTCACTGTTTCCATGGAGATGGTGCCAGTGAGAAAGAGGCTGGTGATTCAGCTCTGAGGAGGTTCAGCCTTCCCAGCATTCCTCGGTAAGCTAGCAGCTTTCTGGAACATGTTCTCGAATGAGAACTTTTTTAATGTGCTTTAGAGGTTGTAATTTGTTCATGAAACAATAGAAAATTGTATATTATGTTAATTTATACAAATGTACAGTTTTTTACAGGTTTTGCTGTACTAGCTGGAAAGCTGACCGCTTTATTAATGATTTTTTTGGGCATGTAAGGCAGTGGTACCTGTGTGCATCTAGCAGAATGTCACAGGTGTTAGGCACAAAGACATAAAGCCATAGTGTGGGTCTGAGAGGATAAGCACACACACTGATGCTCCAGGAAACAATTTAATTAACAGGTGAGCCAGTTCTTCCGAGTAGAATCCTTGAATTCACATTATCACCAAGAGGATTTAATGAGGAAAATTAATTTAAGCCTTTCCACATATATTTTTCTACTCTCTATACTTGTATATTTATGCACTCAGTAGAATGCTTAGAAACTACCCCGCAGGAGTACCCTAGATATTTTCACCATGTATTTTGCTGCTTTGTAGAGTGACACATTGTAACACATTGAGCAGTGCACACTGTTCCTACAGCAAACAATAAAGCTGAAAAAAGTATTGCATGTGAAGCTGTTGTAATACACAGGCCCTTTCCTTGTCTCCATTGTGTGAAGCTTTTGCAATAAATGTATCTCCTTTGCTCTCAAAGCTCAAAACAATAGCTCCTCCCTGGCCATTATTTAAATTGTGTTTTGGTACACGTAAGCGCAGGCTGCTGAAAAGCCCCAGCAACCGATGCCCTACTGCAAAGTATCTCCTTCATATTAGGATTCCATCAGCAAACATGATAAATCAATAAATGAAAATAAGAGCAGTTAGCTGTGGAGATGACTGCACAAAGACATGTTTCAATCTTTGTATTCTAACTGCACAGTCTTCTCTCGTGTGGCATATCAATGCAGATTAGAGGAATTTGCATGGAGAAGGACAAACGGCTCTCAGTGTGAGACCGCTGTCCTTAAGTGATGCTACGGATCACATGCTGTTTCCTCTCTCCCCCTGTCTCCACTTCTGTCCTCGTAGAAAATCTGCCCCTTTTTGTTGACTCAGACTTCACACGGAGATGGCTACAGCTCTGGACCAATATCCACCTCAAGTGCAGGAGACAGCCAGGGTCAAAGGTTAAAGGTCATGCTTTCAGGCAGTTGAAGACACTGAGCGGCTTTCCTTATTTAAACACTCCCTCACTGTGTGAATAAAGAATAGTTGTCATTTCCCTGGAAAACCACTATCAGGATGTAAACTGAAGTTAAAAGGTACAGAACACAGATGATGAAAAAATCAGGTTTTAGTCCATGGTGGCTGGGAACAGTGGTCTGGCCAATTCTGCAACAATAGTACCTTTCACAAGGCAAGCACACACTTGCAGTTGATGTTCCACTGTCCTGAAAAGACCAGAGAGTGGGCAAAGTCCCAGGGCTGCATTTTTCACACTGACTGGAGGCCTGTCTCAAACCCAGAAGCAACAATGTGCCCTCTTTCTTTGGACCCTATCCTTTGTCTACTTTGCTTGATAACAGTATGGCTGTACTTTTGGCTTGAACAAATCCAGCTCGCTGACGCATTGCCGTAATGGCCTGCATTGGACAAGTGTGCTTTTTCTCACTGAAATCAGGATTGGCTGTGAACCCAAGAGCTGTCAAGGCTCTCGACCAGCCGGTTTATTTATATTCCTATGTTGGCATAGTAACACCCTCACCCTCCAAGGCATTCCACCACACTGTGCTGTGAAATGCTTGCGCCCTCCTTCAGGAGAGATGCACACCTGAAATACACCAGAGAACCCTGGTAATGCATTTGGGAGAAGCATATCTGGAACCCTGTATATCCCCAATTTCTGCCCCCATTACAGCAAGACCCTTCATTTCATTTTTTGTGTGACTATTTACAATTTCACTTCCACTGCATGTACTTGAACTAACAAATAAGAAGGAATAAGAATATTACATTATCTATTTGCACAGAAAGCTCCCTTCATTGGGCAACCCACGGTTGTTACTGTTCTACTGTACATCTCGCACAATCTATAATCCATAAAAGCAGATTTATTTAAGTGGGGAAATCTAAGGAAAATACCTTAACAAAAAGTACGTCAGTGCCATTCCCATCAAATGCATACAGCATGTAGTATAGAGTACTTACTTATGAGAATCACTTTTTTCAGTTTTGGGTACTGCATCATGATGGTTCAACCCTGGCTCTTACAGCAATATCCAAGCAGACATGTTACTTTGAAATAAAGCACTGAGAGCAGAAGACTAAATTAATCAGAAAGAAGCTTTCCAAATGGAGGTATCACAGGACACCAGAGGCTGGTACTGCAGTACTCTCCAGTCAAGTGATCCCTGTATTAGTAAGAGCAGATCTTACTAATGTACCATAGAAATACTGCATGCCTACTTTCATGTGAGTCTTTCTGCTTTCTCTCCTGACGTGCTCACTTGGGTTAAATGTAAACTTATATCCCCCTTGTGCTGCCTCATTGCTGCCCCCAAGTGGGCATTCTGCCAGTGACCACCACAGCAAGAAGGAAACGCTCACCAAATTACACTGCAATTTACATGTGTTTACTTACAGATTGGATGTTATCAATGAAGGAGGCCAGCTTTAAAACAATAAATGTATGATTCTACAAGGGCTGTTGCGTGGTCATAAAACTCTAGGGACTGTCCAGGTCCAAGGTCAGGTTTGTGTTGCAGCAAAGCAATAATGTAACCTAATGTAATATGTGCAGAAATAGCAGGAAATACAGAGCACAGGACTCACAGTGCACATTTGAAATAACAGAAGGGAATAAAACACATTGAAGAGTTATGTTCCTTCAGGAAAAGCTGCTTCTGTGTAACCTGTCTGTTCCATCATGAATTTGAACATCCCATCAAATGTTTATTATCTATTTATTCAAGAATCTCAACAATATTATGATAGCCATCTCTAATAATGTTTCCATTTGAAATGTTTGCAATATCTGGGCTATTCATGTTGCACCAGATGAAATATGGACACACAAGAGCACACCAACAAAAAACAAGCTTTCTGGCTAATAAACAAAAGGTGAACTATTTCCTAAAACATCTCAGTATATTAGCAGTGGCCCCCACTACAGCCCCCTTTATTATGACAAAAGAGGTTGAAAGTAAATAATACTCCTCTATTTTGGGTCCACATAGACTACGCTATGGAAGTTGCCAGGGGAAACAAGCCATACCACAGCATGAGGTGCCAGTTGTTGTGGAAACCATACCATATGATGGTATAGCTTTTTGCAGCCTTAGACATTGCATAGATCATAGGCGTATCCATTTCTGAAAATCAAAAATCACACTTATGTCTTTGAAAGTGAGAAGTAAGAAATAATCCTTAAATTATTGACAAACATTTCAGTTACACCCCTCTCCAGTGGCATGCTTGTCTTTATCAAAGCATCCCATAAATGAAACACCCCTTTGTCCTTACTGGAGAGTTTTTGGGCTGAAGTAAGAAATGTGTTGTTGGTCATGAGCATTTTGATAGCTGAGCACCATAAATGGAATGTTCAAGTTTCCCACATTTACGTCAAAATGATTCAGCTTTGTGAACAGGCCTGAGAGTGGCTAAGGCAGATTGATGACTGCATCGAGGCAGTGGGATTGTGTGGCCACTTTATGAAAAATCCCATCTTGGGCATAATGAGATCAGACTGGATCTGGAGACAGGATTTTCTTTTGTAATACCACCCCAGATGACCAGGCCTCTGCAGCACTGACAAATACAACTATGCGGGCAGGGATTGGGCCCTGATTGTCTATTTTGTATGTTATGGACTCAGTGGCTGGGTTCCCAACAGGTATTCTATGCTTTGTGGCCAGGTGACCACACCCTTCATGCATGTTGTGTGAGCTGTGGACCCACACCCTCACACTTTGTTAATACCAAAAGCATTATACTGCACCAATTCTATGCAGATTCACAGATCTAAATGATTCTATGTACACCCGATACATTAGCTGATTCACACATCTTAAAGATTAGAGAATATTCACTGATCTTTAAGATGTGTGAATTTTGTGCAGCAGGGTGTCCTCAAACAAGACCCCTATCCAAGTATGGCCTCAGTCAGAGGTGATAACAGAGGTCACTCATCCTCTGTGTACACATTTTTCAGTCTTGACAGCCCTCTCCAAAATGAGGAGTGTAAGCAGTAAGCAGAGCCACAGTGTGGCCTATGCATAAAGTTGATGAATGTGAGTGTAGCATCCAGGCTAACTGTGACCACATCTATCCTAGTCGACCCAAAGTGGCAAGCATTTATTCTATATGGTGGAAAATAGACACTTATGAAAATAGGTCTCCCATTCAAATTCGTATGAAAATGAAGACAATTATGAAAATGAAGACAACAAGCAATTTGGGCCACATAATCTCACAGAACCAGGTTAAAATAAGCAGCCACACTGAGAAATGTCTCTTTTTTCAATCACAATGATTTTAAGTTCATCACTGGTCAATTTATGGGAGCCATTTTTCCCCATATCGATCACCACACATCAGCTGAGACGGAGAGAGATGGATTTATTTTAGACAACTGGGGGATGATTAGATGGCCAACTGTAAAAGACAGAGTGGGAATTTGGCCAGGAGTCCAGGGTTCCCTGTACTCTTTGTGATATGTGCCATGGGATCTTTAACAAGCTGTGTTTTAGTTTTAGACCTTACTATAATGTATAATCTGAAAAATGGCATTATCTACAGCACAGTGTCCACCATCTCTGCACTTTGGGCATCGGAACAGGGGGAGGTCTAATCAAGAGAAATACTAACCAAGATCAACCACACACATCAGTTAGGAGAAAGATCAGATTATGATGTCAATCCATCATTCAAAAAATGTCAGGTTCATTTTTGCTTAATTAATTATTTGATATTTATATATTTTGGCCCATCAGAATCACAACACTATGCACCATCCCATATTCCACCATTTCTGGAATGGGATGTCTTACTATGTAGTTATTAAAATCCTCATTAAAAGAGATTTAACTCCACATCTCCTGCTTGTTTATTTTGGTAGTGATTGCGTTGCTCTTTCTGTTGAGGTGCACCGTACAGAGAGTGGAGATGCCTCCTAAGAATCCCCAGCTCTGGGCTTCCTGCTATGTCTGTCTTTCCTCTGCATCAGTGAATAACTCTCACAGCCACTGCGCGTTTGCATGGAGAGCGCTGTCATCTGGCAGGCCCGCTGATTTGCCATGCAAAGTGACCCGACATGCCTGCTTAACAAAAATGCTTGTTCTCTGTCATTCACTCTAGGGACGATGAATGTCAGGTTATCACCTCCCTGCCTGGATGGATGGATTTATGAGTGGTAAGAAGGAAAAGGCAGACAGGACGGCATACCAAGGAGGATAGTTACTGGCTGCTACTGCTGTTTTGAGAAGAGTCCTACACTGAAGATAACAGGTACTGGTCTTTTCAAACTCACCCACACAGCATCTATGGTTAGACTGATGCCTTAGACACAGCTAAAGGAACGCTGGATCCTTTGAAAATTAAATTCCAGCTTCAATTCCTTTTGCAAGGATTGTAGGTGTAAAATGAATCCTGAAAAGAAAGCTTTAGTATTGTCAGAATTGTACAGCATTGTTCATTGTATTAGTGCATTGTATCTTACTCTAAACATTGGGGATATTAGTTTCAACACCAAGTAAGATGCTGACATTGTATAATTTTCTCTTGTAATTGACTATTCTGACAGTAATGTCAGTAAAGGGAAGCTCAGGAATACTTTAAATATTTTATTTTACCTGAAAAAAATCTTTCAAAATTTCAAATGATGCAACACTGTGACTTTTTAAAATGAGAGATTCCAATATTTATATATTTACAGTAAGTGCTGTGTTATATTCTTATTCTTCTTATATAGATTTTAGTCAGTAAATAAATGAACGGTATTTATCAAAGGTTTCCCCTATACACCTGCAGTGTAATTTATATGGAGAAAAGTCATTAAGGCAAAGTTCCATTTCCAGTTGAGTTGGATTTGAGCTTATGCTCAGCAGATTTCAAATTTAAAGACCTGTGCATTTAATGAAGCACACAGAGGTGCAGGTTTGACTTGATAACAGCTGAGTGAACCATGGTAGTAACTGGACAGCTGCTGTAGCTTCAGATGTGACTCTTCAATGACCCTTTTTATCTAGCTCACCACACAGGCTATTTCATTTGTAGCTGGATTGATGAATTACATTCCCATAATCCCTTCTGGTTTCCCCTGTGGACACTTTGGTGATAGCACTTCCATGTGCAAGTGTGCTGTCCCCGCAAGGTTTAGGTCTGCTTTCTTCCTTCTTTAGGTTTATGCTTAAGTGTGCATTCTTCTTTTTATTTACTGATCATGAACTTTCACTGTGTGTTCAGTCTTCCACACATGGAGCTAAACCGAAAAAGCTGTTTGGAATATTTTGTATTACAAATATTACATCACATTACATTACATTCATTTAACAGATGCTCTTACCCAGAGTGATTTCCAGCACAGTAGAACATAAGTGTATCCATTCAAGTTGCAATATTACCACAGTGTGTCACAGGGCAGGAATAACTCTGAATTGCCTGTGCTCTCTTTTACACCACTTACAGGACTATTAGCACAGGACTACTCAGAGCATTGCATGCTGGGACTGAAGTAGAGCATGATGGATCCAGAGGAGCAGGAGCTGCAGGATGATCACCAATACCAGAGCTACTCGGCTGCCATTGAGAAGGCACTGCGCAGCTTCCAGTCCTCCAGTGAATGGGCAGACCTCATCTCTTCCCTGGGCAAGCTCAACAAAGTGATTATCGCTCATCTCTGCTTTAATGAAGGTCATGGGGGCATTGCTCCTGACTGACAGGGTGATATTTGGAGATCTTGGGTAGGCTTCACAGAGTGAAGAGTTTTTAGGAAAATGGTGATGGATTAATTGCAGTCATGGGAGGGAGAGACCAGGGTTTTGTCCACAATCTTTGCATTTTCTATTGAGCCTTTTTGCATTTTGTACCCTGATTCTCTTTAGTTGGCAAAAACAGTGCATGTCCCATCAGGGCTTGGAGTCAGGCTTTTTGTATAACTCACACTGGAACAGAGCAGAGACCTTTAGGAAAAATCACCTTGGTCTTAATGTAAATGTGACCATCGGGTGTAACACCTCATATAACATTTACCAACATTTACCTGGCCCACGCAGCCTTTTACAGTAGCATGCAGTGCTTATGGAATTGGGCTTGGAAGAACTGTAACAGAACTGCAAATTGAACTTAGAAATTGAACAAAAGGTTTGGATTCTGCATTGGCTGTTGCCATTTCATGCCTATTTCAGGTTCCTTTAACTGGTGCCCTGACTGAGAATCAAATGTGCCAGAAAAGGAAACCACAGATAATGGGATTTAACACCTTTGTGTCTACTCTGCCTTCATTCACCTCCCATGTTCACACTGATACAGACACTTCTTTAACCATTTAACTAAGAACTAAGTTTAACCATCTGTCTATTCTATATACCTGGAGAACATACCATATACGTTTACTTACTATCTATAAGCAAATGTGGCCAGACAGGCCTGTTAACTGCTCGGTGTAGTAAGCAGCTGGTCCGCAGCCATTCACAGAGTATTTTATGTCATGAAATAAAGCTGCCCAGTAGAAAGAATGAAAGAAGACCTTATGAGTGGCTCACTTGGCTAAGATACCTGTTCCGAGTGCAGTTTGAAACCGATGCAACGCCTCAAAACCTGGCCATTGTCATTACTACTCAGAGCATTGCATGCTGGGACTGAACACCTGCTACTGTGTCTTGTGTCCCTCCACAATCGCCCTCTCAGGCCCTCCAGAGTAACCTGAAGTACTCCCAGCTGCCCAACCGTCTGATCATCTGCAAGCACCTGGCCCAGTGTCTGCACCCGGCCCTGCCCAGCGGAGTCCACCTCAAGGCCCTGGAGACATACGAGGTCGTCTTCAAGATCATTGGGACCAAATCGCTGGCCAAAGACCTCTTCATATACAGGTATTTCACATAATGTAGCTGAAAACAGTTACAAGTTCTCATTGATGCCAAGTAGGTTTATATAACTCATTGACTAGCTGTGGTGCAGATTGGTCAGCATACTTTCTAGTTCCTGGTAATTTGTCCGAGTTTGAGGGTTGGGCTGTACATGAGCATACATATAACCCGTCTGTGTTGTGTATCCTGGCTGGTGTGTTATATATATTCTCTCTGCTGTCCATTGCTTACCATTCCCCTCTTTTCTCTTCTCCTGCAGCTCTGGCCTGTTCCCCCTGCTAGGTTACGCAGCCATGTCTGTCAGGCCGGTGCTGCTCACCCTGTATGAGCGCTACTACCTGCCCCTGCAGCGGGCCCTGCTGCCCAGCCTGCAGGCCTTCGTCATGGGGCTGCTGCCGGGGATGGAGGAGGGCGTGGAAGTCTATGACAGGTAAGCAGAAAAGTACCTTTGAGTGCACCAAAGTACACAACACCAGTTCATTACATGTACAGTTACATAAAATATAATGCACCAAAACAGTATTTATAGTTACAGTAAAAACAGACTGAAACAAAGCTCACAACATCAATTCACTCTATATAATAACACATACAGCATTACCACATTTTTTGCAAAGAATTTATTTGGAAGAATTGGTGGGTCATGCAATTCAAACAACGCTGCTTTTTGGCAGCATGTACTGATGTATGTGTGTGGCTTCCTCTCTATGCTGAGTTAGGACTGATGCCCTGCTAGCGAAGCTGTCCAGGTTGGTGGGGCAGCAGGTGTTCTATGGGGCTCTGTGGAACAGCATTCTCATCAATCCCCAAGTGCGCATGCCCGCTTCCCTCTTCATCGTCACACACTTCGACAGGACGGGCTCTGGCAGGGAGCAGAAATACATGCTGGGCTCCGACCACAGGCTAGTGGTGAGTGTTTCTGTGCATGTCTGCATGCTCACATGCGTGCATGTGTGCATACATGCATGCATGCATGTGTGTGCATGAATGAGTGTCTGCCTGTATGCATGTGCACATATGTTCTGATTTTAATCACACGTGGGGACATACATAACATGTCTTTGTATGAGCCTGAGAAAACCCATGTCTGAGTATTTTTGAGGGTACATGGGGAGTTGTGTGTCATAGTTCAATATGTGAGACTCTCACAGAGGAGAGATGGTATAATTGAGTGTTGTTTTATCTGTTTATGTGTCCCTATTGTTTTCCCCTCATTGGCCTTTTATAAAGTGAGGGAAAGTTGAGGCGTGCCATGTTTGCTAGAGCGTGTGAATGTGACATGTGAGTGTAACTTCATAATGTTAACTTTCTGACCATGTAGTCATGACCCTGTAACTTTGTATGAAACCCTCAACAAGCAACTGTGTAGCCCTGATTATGTATCTGTGGCTGTTTGACTGTGATCCTTGGCAGAGGAACAGTGACCGCATAAACTTCTGTTTCAGATGGAGGCCCTCGCCCAGTCACTGCAGGACTCCAGCGTGCTGGTGCAGAGGAACATGCTGGAGATTCTCCTCCTCTTCTTCCCCCTTTATACCTGCTTGGTTAGTCTTTTTTGTGTGCTACCTCTTCTCTTTACTTTTTTCTTTTTCTTTCTCTTTTTTTTCTTTATTTGTTTTATTGCTTTGTACTATATACATAGCAAGTTTGGCAGTGCTCAGGGAGAGCCCAGCTTTGTCAGGGCTTAGGGAGAGAGGTGTAGGCATAGGGATCTACAGCTAAGCAGCAGAAGGGCAGCAGACTTCGACTTAGTTCCATTTTAGATTTAATTCCATTTTTACTCTTCATTTCGAGTGACGACAGCTTTTAGATACCAGCCACTCTTTCTTAACCTTCATTTAGACTTCAGATCTCTTGATATTACTTCCTCATGCTACACCATACTCCTGCAACAATATTAATTGTTAGCATAATGCTCACTACATTTTTACCTTCTGTCACGCTTTTTTGAAAACATTTACATTATATTTACATTCATTCATTTGCCAGACGCTTTTATCCAAAGCGACTTACAAGTGAGGTAGAGTACAACACAAACAAAAAAGCGTAAGGAGTCAAAGCGGACAGGCTTGGGAGTTCATCAGTGAAACGAGATTCAGACCTACAAGATTATGTGCAAAAGCTCCTGAGTAGATCAGCAGTTAAGGCATTGGCCTTGAACACAAGCTGAGCTCCATGGTCGGGGTTTGATCCTGGCCGTGTCATTTGTCAACAATGACTAGGAGCCCACAGTGGTAGAATAAATTGGTTTCATTACACTGGGGATGGGGTGGGTAGGTCAGCCAGTGTGTTCCCCTCTTTTCTCACACTAGAGACCCTCACTGATCAATCAGGCACACACAGTCTGCTTTCTGTACATGAGGTATCTTCTTCAAACTCATGTCTGTTCAAGCTTAACTTTTGGACTCTGGCATAAAAAGAAGCATCACTTGACCTGACATGTTTTGACGTGTTTGTCTGCACTCTTCCAGATTGTTCATAGAGTTTGTAGTGATGAGCTGCATTTCTGTTCCAGATTGGGCACAAAAGGAGGAAAAAGCATTAGGCAATGGGCAATCCATATTTAAAAAAAATGCGTGCAATGTGAAATGAACCATAAAGTTTTTTTGTTGTCTGCCCAACCCTGCCACAACTGTTGTCTTGTGTTGTTCACCTCAGGATCCAGAGAAGGGCAGTATTCCTATGACCCAGGGTGACCTTGTCACAATTGTGTCTGCAGCATCCCTGACTCTGCTGAGGAGAGATGTCTCATTGAACAGAAGACTATATGCCTGGCTCCTAGGTACTGTGTAGTATTGCCCAGTCATCAGCCTTTACCTTCACATGGTGGAGTCAAAGATATATCTTGACCCAACATTCTATCTGTCCAAACATATAAAGGTTTCAAATTCTTGTCCAAATTTGCACAGAGTGAAAGAACACACAGATGGAATAACTTTCAGTAGCAAAATTAAATAACAGAAAAAAGACTGTATAAAAGGTTTTATAATTGGATATATATATATGGGCAGAACAGCAGAGTGGTTACTGGTCACAGTGGGGCATTGACTTCAGAACAAGTGCTGTGACTAATGTAGTACAAATCAGTATTTAGGAAGGAAGGTGTATAAGTTCCCCTGTGTTTCAGGTACAGACACCAAAGGTGGCATGGTGGGAGCGGACCCTGACGTATCTACCACAATGGAGCAGCACACATCGTACTACTTTGGCAAATACTCCAGAGAGCTCCTTGTACAGGTCAGTTCAGTGCTGGCCGTAGCCACAAACCCTTTGGCAGTTTTACCCATATGGTAAGGCTTCACATTGAGTGAATACAGTAAAATCAACTGTGGGGCAGTACCAAGTTCTGTGTATTGAAAAGTGAACTGTTCTATGTTGTATGTACATGGGTATGTGATGTATTGTATATCCATTTGACATTTCTACAGGCTCTGATGAACAACCTGGAGCAGACGAGTGAGCACACAGGTCCAGAGAATATAGTGGCCTGCCTCAGACCCTTCCAAATTGTCATCAGCCTGCAAGACAAACCAGAAATAGGTAATACACTGGTACATCCACTCAGAGACAGGAAACACGCTGGGACATCCATTAAAGCATAAGTGATATTAATGGATAAATGGTAAAACAGTGGTACATACACTCAGAGATACAGTACATAAAACAGTGGTACACACACTCAGAGATACCGTAGGCAAAACACCGGCACATACAGAAGGTAGTACACTGGTATGTACACTCAGAGGTTGGTAATACACTTTTGAATATTTCTCCCTCACTTCAAAATGGAAACATGGAGGAGTAGAAATTCAGTGTTGAGTATTAGTGAAAGGGATTATAATAACTGTATATGCTTGCCCTGTTATCATAGTATATGTGTATGTGTGTGTGTGTGTGTGTGTGTGTGTGTGCGTGTGTCTGTGTGTGTGTATGCGTGTGTGTATGTGTGCATGTATGTGCGTGTTTCATATCTCCTGGCTTGGTTTAGGTTCTCAGATCACAGATGACCTGATGCTGGAGGTTGTCAGGGCCCTCTATAGGTGCTGCAGGAAGATACTGGGTGAGAGCATTGAGTCCGGCCCCACCGGGGACCACGTTGCCAGGTGAGCACATGGAGAAGGAGAGGCATGTCTGTCACTTTCAGTAAAGCATCACAGTGTATTATCATTTCAGGATTCAGGCGTGTAATATTGTCTCAGAACATCCTCAGCATCGTATTTCCCAGTACTACACTAATTTAAAAAGCAGGCAGGCAAGGAGCTTACCACTTTGTAAACAGAGACAGTACACATATCATCTGTGTGCCATCTGAGTGAAATGAGACCAAACACCAGATTCACTCCAAATGTGCCTTAATCCCAGAGGGAAATACTTACCTTTGCTCTACAGTAAAATCAAAGAGGACAGGAACGTGTCTGAAATCATCAAGACCGTGAACATGCTGATCAGCTCTATTGGCGCACAATACCTGTGGGACTACATGAGCATGTGCTTCCAAGCCTGTCTCAGGTAAGACTGCTCTGCTTTATCCCCCTTCTTCAGGTATAATGCATAATGGGTCACACAGACATGTTGTCCTTAGTCTATGGTTCTATTGTCATGAGCTTTTCAGTTGAGTCTACAATACTACTTACATGTGAGTGACCTGTGCTCATGTCTCACAGCAGGGGCATGCCTGGAGACCCAGCAGCCCCCATGCTGAAGGACAAGCTGGCCCCGCCCTCCATCTCTGAGCTGTCCATGCTCATCATCTTCCTGGTGGACATTATCCCTCTGGTCAGTATATGCTATTTATATACTGTCTTGCTGTGTTTCATCAAACTACATTAAATGACTCAGAGACAGCAATGCCTGCGCCACGACACTTGGAGTTCAGCCTCTTATGGCACTTGGGCCCACACTGGCCTTTTTGGATCTCACAAAGGCAACCTGTTATGCAGAGGGACCAAATGCAAAGTAAATCTTGTGAGGGAAATACGTCAGACATTGCCTTATAATGTTGTACATTTTGTTGTAAAGGCATTACCCTGCACTGTTCCAAAATGGATACCAAACTGTCATCGGTTTTTCCTGTCTGAATCCCAGCTATTGTCAGTATCTTTCAAACAAACCAACAATCCAATGAACCAATACCCAGTTTTTGAAAAATCAAGTGTCATTCATCTTGACACTAACATATATGCATATTTTCTATTTTATCTTGACTATTACTTTTATGCCCTATGGCTTTGGCCACCAGTCCATCTCTTTTCAAAATTAGTTACTAATAAATAAATAATAAATACTTCCATTTTAGGTCACAGCATTTCTTTACACCCCTCTTTGTTATCCCTAGATACCTCCATCTTTGACCTACCTTACAAGAACACAAAACCCCTTATTCTCTGCCTAACTATTGCCAGTAAAGTAATGAAAAGAACTGAAAGGATTGGAACAAATCATCAATACGTCAACAGATGAACCTCATGACAGAGTGCACTGCCACAGAAAAATGAACTGCATCCCTTCTTAACAGCGCTATTCACATTACAATTTACCCACGGCCATCTACTGAATGAGCAACTGGCTACTAATACATATCTCTCTGTGCGGTAGGAGCTGTACCCTGATTGGCCCAGTGGTGTCTCTCCTCCCAGCCGGAGCCACGCCCGATTGGCCTGACGCTTTTTATTTATTCCTGTAGGAGCTTTACCCTGAGATTCAGATGCGGTACCTGCCACAGATGCTGTGGCGTATGCTCCAGGACCTGCGGGATCACGTGAGCTCTCTGAGCCTCCCGGAGCTGACCCAGGGCCTGGAGGTCTGCCTCAAGCTGCTCAGCAAGATCCAGATGCCTGCGGCCGGCATGAACGTGCGCACAGAATCACAGATACAAAGAGAGAGAGGGAACACCGCCCAGGTTAGGAGACATCATTTTGATTTGAGGAAGAAAGAGGCCATGTGGTGTCCAGACACAATGAACATGCAAACGTGCTCACTCAATAACAGCTCATAATCATTATTGTCCTTTTGATGTCAGACATCTTTATTTTTAGCTCAGCATTGAATACAAAATGATTGATTGGCCTACATCACAGAATTACATGGATAATTCCATTTGACACCAGGAGACAGTGCATTACTCATTAATGCAGGGAAAGGTTAAGGCATGTAACACTTGCAGGGATTCACACACTGTTCCAGATGGCATTTTCTGAATTTTGGCCCGGTGGAACATGTCCAAATCTATGATGTTGTTGTCATTTGATCACACACACCCTGAACCATATGAAAAGAGTCAGAATCAATGGAGTACTTCCTCGGGCCAAGCCACAAATCATCTGTTGTTCCACAGGCAGAGGGCTGTTCCAATGTGTGCATTTTTTCTTTTTTTTTATTTTTCATTTTTTTCAGACAAAAAAGCTAGCAAAGTTCTGTAGAGTGTAAAGTTAATTTCACTCTCACTTATACCTAATGCTAGATGGTCTAAGGTATGAAATTTACCCACCATTAATTGAGCGATTGATAGCCTTTTCAACAGAGGCAGATTTGTGTAGTGTGTACATAAAATATGTCCATTTCTGCTACTCTGGTCACATGAAAAGACCAGCCACATTCTTCAACATTCCAGAACTATAGATGGAAATGAAAATACCAGAATCTCACACATAAGACCTTCTTCTGATTGAAACAACCCAGTGAACAGGACAGACATTTATTTTATATATTTGGAGCACATAGTAAAAAATGTCAAAATAATAAAGTGTATTGCTCTGTGAAGCTGAAATGAAGTGTCTGAGTTGAAGGAAAAATCTGGTCTTTCATCAGAAAACAATTTGGTTTATTTGTCAGGTTTACCTTAAGTATACAGCCAGTATCCCAGGATTCTGAACAGTCTAAACCTCTATAGCTTATTGGTTAAGATGTTAAATAGTGGGCTACAAGTCCCCACAACTACTCACCCGGACCATAGTTCATGTTGTCAGAGTCCATAAAGCTATGAAGAAAATGACTGTGCCAATGCAACTCATCAGCGCTCGTAAGCCTTTTACTGTGGCCTATCACACCACTCCATTCAATTAGATATAAAGAAATAAAACAAGACATCAATTTACGTATCAGCTGACATATGCATAAACTCTAATAGCATGATCGTAAACATTTCACCAGGAGGAGGGGTCTGAGATAGCGGAGCCGAACGGAGAGGTGGAGCAGGCGGCAGGGGCAGGAGATACAGCACCTCCGCAGGTGCAAACTGAAGACACTGGGCTGGATCCCAGATCCTCAAACTCTGAGCAGCACCTCCCTCAGGGAAGGGAGGTGGGAGGGGAGCATCTGGAGAGGGATGATGTGTGGAAGAAAGGGGGCAGTGTGGAGAGCATGACTGGGTGCATGCAGGACATCTTGGCCTCTTTCATCAGCAAGTATGAAGAAGTACTTAAATACCCCAGACTTACTGCTAGATATCTGAGCACTGGCTGTAAGGGGGCACTGCTGTTTTAATGCGGTCTTCTGTTCTTTCCTACTGGCCTCCCATTCCTCCATTCCATTTCACCTGTACTACTCTGTTGTTGCACTGTTGCAATTTTCTACTTTTTATGCTAGCTGTTTTTGATTCCCTAAAGAATCCTCTTTTAATGACTTACTGAAAATCACTTCTTTAAAATCCTATAGTTATTAAACTTGCACTTTAACATATTGCTCCGCTAGTTTTAATTTGTCAGCTGTGCTGCTCTCTTCCTTCAACTCGTGGTATAACCATCCCCTCTTTCTACCCTGCTGCTCAGGTACCTGTTGAATGAGGTGGAAGAGGAGGAAGAGATGCAGGGAGACGCTGGGCTGTCTAACCACACAACTGCTGCCGAAATTGTGAAGACCCCCACAGGTCAGAGGGAAAACCATGAATCGGGCCTGATTCCACAGCTTAAATAGAACTTCTTCACCCCTAGCAAACAAAAGTAACAGAACCTGATGGACACCATGTCCTCTTCCTTAGGGGACGAGAAGAGCTTGGGGACAGCAGGGCGGGACTGGGGGAAGGGGTTCATACCCCGCAACAGGGAGGAGATTTCGGAGGAATGCTGCCAGGCGTTCACTGCAGCGTGTCAGTTACTGCAAGAGTGCGCCACCTTCCCCGCGTACCTGTCCGAGGACGAGATGGAAGCCTTTTATACCGCCATGTTCCAGAACGCAGGTAAGCCTGATTCCCTGAAGACCTCCATGTTCCACAGCACAGATAAGTCTGTTACCTTCAACGTCACAGACAGACACCTCTTTCAGAACACAGGAGAGGCCTTCCGCTGTCTACATGTAAAATTAAGTAAGTAAAATTAATCATTTTGACATATGAAAAGCCAAAGCTAGGCTTGATGAAGAACACATCGAACACATTGTCTGACATTATACAGTACCTCTGCAAAGAACATACATTGATACAGTAGCGTTTAACACTGACATAGTCAGTTTTCTTTATCCCACAGGCAGTGCTGAGGGCATCTTCCCTCTGTGGCTGAGGTCCTTGATGATTTGCTGCCTGTCAGAGGACTACCGTGTTCAACATGTGGCCATATCCTGCATGCTGGAACTGATCCACTACTCTCAGTCTCTGGTCCAACTCATAGAGGACAGGTACCACCGCTACAAGAGCTCGGAAAGCAACCCCTTCTCTGGTCGTCTGCAGATGGTCCCAACACCACCCATTAATCCCACAATCCTAAAAACCATCAAGGACAAGAGCGACTTTTATCAGGTAAAGGGAGACATCGGCTTTGTTGTGCAGTATCACTGAATGATTTGTAATCCTCGGTCCAATGCATAACGCATTGGCAGCTTTCTGTGTGCACTGCAGTATTGGCATGCGGCTGTGGAATGGTGATTTTATTCAATGTACAATTCACTTTCTCTCATTGTTTCCCAGTGTATAGCCCAGATCCTGTGGGGTCAGCTGGATACAGAGCACCAGGATCACCACACGACCTGCGTGGAGCTCTTCTGTCAGCTACATGGCCTGGCACCTTCCTCTGCCATCTGTGAGGACGTTATTTGCCAAGCATTGCTGCATGGGGACAAGGTAGCTGGATGTTTGCTGTCAAAGCACACACTCATGCAGCAGACATGCAAAGCCACTAACAAAGCACTGGGCCTCTGTTTCCATGGGCTTATTCATCTCTGTGGGCATTGTTGTTTTTCTTCTTAGACAGTCCAACTGGAAGCCCTTCACAGGTTCTCAGTTCTATGGCACCTGACACGTGAGATGCAGAACAGCTGGAACATGTCGTTCAATCGATCTTTTGACAGGTGAGGACACATCACGCTCTAATCATTGTGGCATTCATTTATCAGACCCTGATCTAATCCGCTGATCTTTGTCCTCCTGTAATCCACTCATTCATGTCCTCCTCTGATAGCCTGTTCCATGTCCTCCTCTTTGTTTTCTGAGATCCATTTACCATGCCTACCTCCCTGAAACATTCTCTTCTAATCCACTAATCCTCATCTATTCTGATGTTGGGATCTTTCAGATCTCTGTTTGTGGTTATGGATAACCTGGACAGTCAGGATGGATTGATTAGTGCTGTTGGGCAGAGCTGGTTGATCCGAGCCTTATCCCTAAACGATGTGGTGCGCATCCTGGAACCGATCCTGCTCCTCCTGCTCCACCCCAGAACTCAGCGCTCCCCGATCCAGTGCATCAAACAGAACCTGGCTGCTGGTGCGTGGAGGGGAAGGGGAGGACCGTCTTGCTGTCACTGTTTCAGACTTTTTGTGTATAAATTCAGGTGGATATGGTATAGATCTGGAGTAGCTAATTCCACTCTTTAAGACAATAAAGAGTATTTGTCAACTTCAAGTCTCCATTGTACGTATTATTTGAAAGGCAGTTATAAAAATTTGAAGACCTGGGCCAAGCCCTCTCATTGTACAGGCCCCTAAGAAATGATGTGATAATGGTTGCACAGAAATTGGAATATTTTTATACTCTTCTGTAGTTGCCAAGTCATTATTGTAAAGGCATAGGTTTTGTTCTGCTTGTAGGGAATCTCAAAGGGAAGAGTTGCAGGAAGTGGGCATCCTCTCGTGATTCAAGGACATCCGTTGATGCCACAGCGACTGACAGCCGGTCAGAGGAGAGCATGCTGAGCTCTGTGACCATTGTGGACCGCGAAGCACTGTGGGCCGAGGTGGAGCACATCCCTGACACCATGCAGGCAGAGCCAGAGCTCCCCATGGAGGACACATTCAGGAGAGAGGACAAAGAGGAGGAGGAAGAGGAGGGGAGGAGAGAGGAAGAGGGAAAGGAAGGAGAGGGCAGTGAGCATGCGCAATCAGAAGAAGCCAATGGCACCAAGCTCCCCTCAGAGACTTCCAGCTTGGGTTCGACCTCCCAACAGCAATTGGAGCATGATGAGACTGCCCACAATGGTCTGCCAGGACCTGAATATGACACCACTGAGGAAGAGGTTTTCCCAGACCACCTGCAGCGGGCTGACTCAGAGCACACTCTGGAGTCAGAGTCCCTATCAAGTGATGAGGAGGACCTGGACCTGGGCCTGGACATGGAATCCATGGCTCGCCTGCGCCTCCTCAAACAGGAAAAGGAGAAGCGGGAGGCCATTAATTTACTCTTCAGACACACGCTGCTCTACCTGCAGACCTACGACTCAGACCGCATCCTCTTCGCCTTCTCCATGCTGGAGACGCTCCTCAAGACCACTCCTTGCCACTTTGTGGAGGCAGTGTGCACCACTACCATAAACACCGGCTCCGCTGCACAGCTCAACCTCATCCACGACCTGATTCGGCGCCACCTGCAGGCCATCGAGGGACGCAGCTTCCACGGCCAAATCCAGACTCATTCAGCCGCACCCCGCCCCCACTCCCTGCTGGTGGAGCTCCTTACCTGCCTCTGCCTTCGCTTCCTCCGGTCTTACTACCCCCGCTACCTCGGCGTGGGCCCGCACCACCTGTCCAGGAACCGTGACGTCCAGGTGAAGTGCGCGGAGGTGCTGACCCGCCTCATGAGCCAGCTGGTTAATGTGGCCAGGGCCCGGGGCGGCCAGCACCTGGACCGCATCTGTCACCTGCTGTCGGGATGCAAGGTGCAGCAGCACGTCCTCCTGTCCCTGTCCGCCTCCATGCACGTCAGCCAGAGGCCTGGGGAGGTGCAGGGGGTGGGGCTGCCGGAGGAGCAGGGTGAGCCGTCCGAGGAGAGCCTGCTCGATCTGGGGCAGGTGTGGACAGAACAGCCCTTGCAGATGGAGCTGCTGAAGCTGCTGCAGGTGCTGATCGTGCTGGAGAGCTACCTGTGGCCGGGTGGAGCCAAGCCCGGGGCCTCGGAGAACGGGGACGTGTTCGCCACGACCCCGCTGGCCCGGGAGTGGCAGACGGCGGCCCTCTACCAGCAGTCCGTCCGCATGCTGCAGTACGCGCAGGCCCAGCCAATCCCCTCGCAGGGCATGTTCGTCTCGGCCGCCGCCCGCTCCCTGCAGCCGCGCTACGGCTTCGCCACGCACCCTCCCTGGGTGTCCCTGCTCTCTGCCTCCCTGCCCTACCTGGGCCACTCACTCGGTGTCATCGTCACCCCCGTCATCGCCCAGATCTGCAAGAACCTTGATGACCTGGTGAAGCAGTACGAGTACGAGTCCATCACAGATTTTCAGAGGTATGTGATCTGCTTTTAACTGATTCTTTGTCCTTGTGGACAATACAGTAAAACAAAAGCAATGACATGATGTTTTAACTAAGGTTATTGTTGGATTTTGGTGAAATTGATGTATTTACTAACTAATAAAACTAATAAAAAAACTAATAAAACGGTTACACAAAGAACTTCAGTCTGGACCGTGGTTGAAGGAGAGGTAGAAATGTTTATTGACGATCTTCAATACAGCAAGGCTTCACAGGTGATGGTCAGCTCAGCAGAGTTTCAGATGTTACACGCACTAAGTCTTGCACTTAGAATCTTACACATTACACACTCTTCAACCTCTCGCGGTCCGGTCTTTCCCTGCTCTGTCTCTGCTCTGCTCCGGGGGCAACTCTGCAGCTACCTAAGCAGTTAGAAGTGCTTACACAAGCCTGGTAAGATGTTTAGGTTTGCTCTACCTTGCCATGCCTGGACACTGGCGCCTAATTGGAAAAACAATGCTGCAAAAGGCACCCTTAGATTGATAATGAGAACACACTGACCCGGCTCCTCTCTGACCCAGCTCCTCTCTGTCACAGACCTTGACAGAGGAGGCAGAGTGGAGAGAGTCTGTCGAGGGGTACCCCTGAATGGTGCCACCAAGCAACATGCCGTCACATTGTCCGAGGCACATCATCAGAGTGGGCTTAGAACTTTAGCTATGAGGCATTAGACACTAGGTCACACGAAAGAGTGGGACAGAGCCTGGGAGCCCAGGCCTTAGAATATACAGAAAGCAGGCCCGGGCCTGGGATAGAAGGTACAGAACTAGGCCCTGCAGGCCCTGTCAGTAATCAGTCATATAGTGATTGATCTAGGAACAATTTCGTGGAAATCAGTGGCCTCTCCGTTGGAGGGCCTGCAGCACGTGCACACAGAGTACATGTGCGCGTGATTCGTTCAATAGCAGCATCACATTGGAATGAGGATCACATGCCCTGACTATGTGATCACCTTAAAACTACATAGACACAGTCATATCATACGCTTTGCATACTACTTATACCAGACTAACCATTATACTTCTTACCAACTACGATAAATGATCACTAGATAATCACCATTATTCTCCATTATCTTTTTTTTCAATATTTGAGTATAAATATGCTAAGCAGTAATAAATAGTCCTATAGGAAAACTCTGTAAGACCTATATTAGCAAACCTTTTCAATAACTATTTGCACAGCATTATTCCATTATTATGTTTTTATACTGTATTATTTTATGTAAATTGCTCATCATTAATGAATGCCTCTTCTTTCATTAAATGTCTGGGATTGCATTAGGTAATGAGCAAGTATTAGTCCTCAAAATGCAAGGAAATATAGCTTAGTAAGTATGTACATAATGCAAGTAGACAGACCTTTTAATCATGCATGGGGAATGTGTTTTTTGTGTGTGATATCCACCCTGTGAATAGCTGGAATCCGAAAAGGGAGAACATCCCTCCTGATTATCCCCTGACCTTGCTGGAGGGTCTGACCACCATTACTCACTACTGCCTGCTTGAAAATAGCAAGGTGAGACTCACCCAACTGCTTTGAAGTGAAAATCCATTACAGTGTCATCGCTCAGAATTTCCTCACAGCTTAGTTTGTGTGGCGGGCAGCCTTGGGTCGGACAGTGTACTCCATCATCAGCTCAGCCCGTTCTGCATCTTATTCTTTTGGGAATTTAACTGGGGTAACATCACTGAAGTGGTTTCCATTGAGAGAGCAGTAGAAGCACACAGAATTCAGACCTCTGTGTCCTGACCCCAGATAACCCCTGTCCTTTACACCACTCCATTCAGCTCTGTGCAACAGAGCGTCTTCTAACCTCAGAGGCTCTCTTACCATAAAGTTACTCCTCTGACATTTCATTATTGTGCATTATTGTCAAAGTTTGGTAGAGCAGCTGCTAAGTGTGTGAAAAAGCCATTTTAACGTGTGACATCCTGCTCTTTCACCATAAGGTTATTCTTTTAGCATGTTGTTATTGTGCATTATGTCAAGATTAGCTGGAGAAGCTGCTATGTGTGTGGAAAAACCATTTTAATGTGTGAGATCATGATGGTTTTGAGGAAAAAGTGAAGTCGCCTGAATGTTTTATATGCTATATAGTGCATAATCCCTGTATCTCAATCTCCCTCTCTCTCGTTCCCTCCCTCTCTCTCTCTCTGTCTTTCCCTCTCTCCTCCCTTTCTCCTCAGACTCCTGTGGCGCCAGACCCAGCGGACATTCTCAACGCTCGTAGCGCTGTCCTGGAGGAGCTGCCACGCTTGCTCAGTACCATGGCTCTGCTGTGGGGCGTGGTCCGGAGGGAGGAGACCCACAGGGCTAACTCAGACTGGATCCTGGGCTGCAGCAGGGAGTCCCCCTTTTCTGTCTACTTCAAGAGCGCCAAGGTGACTGAGCGCCGCGTCCCGGGACGGTCCACAGCCACCAGTGCAGCCATGTGTGTCAGGAAGTCTGCCTCTGGATTACTATAACCAGTGACAGAATTGAAAGAGTCTATCCTTGGCTTAGTCTGTAGGAGCTCATCGTTTGAAAGTTAGCTGGCAAGGGTGCAGTACACTGCAGTATATGCAAGGAATGTACATCTGGTACACTTCATCTGCTGCTACCTTTTCCAGTGGAAGTTTCATTGTAAACATCCTGACAGGCCAGCTATTGATAATGTGTGTGCTGCTATTTTTCACCACCTAATTACCTTGTTAGGTTTGTTATTGCTAAATTAATCTGTTGTGCTCTCTGGTGCAGCTCCTAAGGCAGAAGGTACTGGAGTTCCTAAACCCCCTCACAGCACCCTTTGGGGTTCAGGTCATGGCAGCAGTGGGTTCTGTGTGGCTCAGCCAGAAGAGCGGGAAATGTCACAGTAAAAACAAGGTGACCTTTCAACAGATATTATACATCCAGATCATATTCAGTCACCTTGTTGTTTTCTCTGAAGTTAGGAGGCTAGTCTTTTAGTGCCATACTTTGCTGTGGTGCAAGTGATAAATTCACAGCAGTATCTGACTTCGGCAAGATGCCAGTACGTGATGCAGTGCAACCTTTGTCCAGCAGAGGTCTCTCTCACTCTAAATCCCTCCAGTTTAGTAGCAGCATAGCTCTTAGTTGTGTGACTTACTGGTATTCCTTTCTGGGGGCTCCATTGCTGTCTGTGCAGATTTTACCAGTGGTCAGTGAGTCCCAACAGGCCATTGTGGACCTGGTGAAGTCTCCGAGCACACTCCATATTGACACCGTCCTGCAGCTAGTCAAAGCAGTGGTGGGAAAGGCCCACCAGACCAAAGGAGACCAACAGGTACATTCTCATTCTCACCATAGACACATACTGTTACACTCACACACACACACACACACACGCAAACACTTACACACATTGCTTCCTGATCCATCCCTCTCTGTCAGGTACGCATACTCCAGAACACTATTGAGTGTTTCACTTCAGATTGCATTATATGCATAATTGTGTAATGTGTCACTTAGGAAACAGACAAGCAAAAACCATTACCAGCTCACAGCAATAGGGGGTGGAACTTCCAACATACAACTTGCCTGAATCATGTCTGGCTCCTCCCTTGCAGAGGTCCACCCTGTTTGACATTCCCATGCTTCAGTTCAGCTACGCCTTCGTTCAGAGGTAAGGCCCCTCCTTGCGTTGCGTTGACTAACGTTTATCTGCCTGGATCTTGTATTCCTGTCTTAGAGTATGTTGTGTGATACAAAATGATCCATCAGACTAAATTCCTGCGGAATCATCAGTATTTATAGATGCAAAGGTGGATGTCACGCAAATGTAGTTATACCATGGATATTTTCCTCAAGCTTCCACAAAGCTACCATCTTGGGGCCCCATCACCACCCCTGTTGTGCAGTTATTTTCTGATAACCACAGGGCCAGTCTTGGTTTCCACATGTATATTGAGTGTTTGTTGCCTGTATCTCAGTGTTTCTGCAGAAACCCTTGAGGAGAACACCCCTGCCCTTCTCAGCCTCCTGAGGGAGTGTGTGCTACTGAATCTGTCTCCACGGGGACACTTCCTCCTCCTGGGGTGAGGCAGGAGACACTGTATATTATCAGTTATTGGTGTTAGTGCTGCCTGCCCCTGCCCGGACCTGAAAAAGAATATTGAGTCCATACACACAAGGGCTGGGTACACCGGTCATTTCACAAGTCAGACTAACACCATGTTACCCCAAAGTGGAGATGGAAGACATCTGTGATTTCTGTCTTCCTTCATCTTTTAAGGTGAAAGAAAGTGTCTCTGGTGAAGAGACTGCAAATTTGACAACATTTATGAATATTTTCTTCTTTTGTATAAATGAACTGAATCCACTATTATGGGCTTTTTTAGAAAGTGTGACAAACCTGTATCACCAAGCAACTGAAAAACAATGCAGGTGTGGGTGTTGTGTGGGTTTCGCACATAATATTGTGAATATTCTTGCCCCTCTGCCTAGTAGGTACGTAGGAAAACAAAGCTGTATTTAGACACGTCCATACTCCCTAAAAATGGAAAATTCTAAATAATATTTTCATTATTTTTCTTGGTTTTGTTTTACCATAGGATCCTCTACAACTTTGTAACCAGACTTCCCAGTCTAGACAACAAGAAAGACACCAGGGATGTACAGGTAGTGTTTGCAGTCAGCGAGAGGTGGATCGTGGGACTGCTGGCTACCAGCGAGTCCGCTGGGAAGTTTTTGTCACGGACAGGTGCATCTCGGGTAATCAACCATCCTTCATTGTATCCATGGTTACTCATTGCAGGAGGTGACCCAGCAAATCCTGGAGGCAGTTGGCAGCATAGCGGGTTCCTCCTTAGAGCAGACCAGCTGGCTCAGCCGCAACCTGGAGGTCAAGGTGCAGCCGCAGGTGTGCCTGGAGGAGGAGGACCTGGAGGACACAGACCGTTACGGTAACTATGGAAACACAGCCACGGCCCTGCCGCCACTGCTTGATCAGTCAGGTAGCAGGCTGTGAGCTTAACTGGTGAGCTTAATCCACTGCTCTCCACTGCTGCGTTCTGCAAGAAACCAGGCAGGAGTTCACGGTAGTAGCACACGCCATTCAGCAAACAGGCAGTTGCTATTCTCCTTACATGAACTGTGTGTTGTCTCCTCCCAGATGCCTCAGTGTCCTCTTCCATGCCACCTGTCTACAGTGTCCAGGCTCTCACCCTGCTGGCTGAGGTAAGAGCAGCCTCACTCACACTCTCTGAATCAACACTGTATCCCTCCTAATCAGATTCTGTGTTGCTGAGTCTCTCTCCTAACTTAAAAACAGCATAAATTACAATGAATTGCTTGGTTGGTGTAGTTCCCCTCAATTCACCCCTTCCCAGCCCTGCCCCAGATACTGAATCTCCAAAACCGTTATAAAAATACCATCGGGGCAGCACTGAGAGAAGCACCGAATTTGAAGGTCATGAAACTGGGTCAGCTGAGAGACTGGGGTACCATAAAGCTAAATGATCTGTCTCCATTGGTCCATAAAAGAATTACAATCCATGTACCTGATAAATGGTGAATTATGTAATAATTAAGGCATGGTCACTCATAATGTGATGTTATAGAATAACATTGTGAAAATGAAAGAGTGACCGCTGTCATTCCCAGGTGCTGGCTCCTCTTCTGGACGTGGTGTACCTCAGCGATGAGAAGGAGAAAGCCGTGCCACTCATCTCACGCCTCATGGACTATGTATTTCCATACCTGAAAAACCACAGGTGACTGTGTAGACAAGCCAACATGCCCACTCACAGGACAGTTTGATTTACATCGTATTTTAAGTGTTATATAGTTGTATGAACTTGCAGCAAGGAAATATTAATGCATTTCATCAGAAAGCAGAAATGACATTACATTACTGTTATTTAGCAGACACTCTTACCCAGAGCAACTTACATAGGTGACATTTTTGTATACTATCCATTTATACAGCTGGATATTTACTGGGGCAATTTTGGGTACCTCGCTCAAGTGCCCCAGTGGAGAATCAAACCGGCAACCTGTCAATTACAAGCCCTGCTCTTTACCACTACACCACACTGCCAGTTTAGCAGATGAACCTCCTTCCCAGGTTTTGAACCTATGCCCTCCCGGTTCACATGTCCATAGTCTTAGTCTGCCACTCTGTTATTCACACACCGCGGATCCGCAGCACCTACAATGCGCCCAGTTTCCACGCCGGCACCCAGCTCCTCAGCAGCCTCAGTGGGTACGCCTACACCAAGCGCGCCTGGAAGAAGGAGGCCTTAGAGCTCTTCATGGACCCTCTTTTCTTCTGCATGGATACTCCCTCCATCAAACTGTAAGACCTGTAGGGACCACGGCTCTCATATAGCCCTCTCAGTTATGTTCTTCTCTCATAATGTGCATAATGATTTCTGACATTATTTTTAATACCAGTAAGTATTGTTATTTTTCTCTTCTGGGTAAGGGAGAGCAGTTTCATAGGATTTGCAGTAATCATATATATAATTTATACCTTCCTTTCTAGTGTATATCTATTCTTTCTCTGTACATTTCTCTATATACATACATCGGCTCACCCTTGCACTATGAGGGTCTGTCCAGCTACTTTACCCCTTTTATTTTTTTCATTTAGCTGGAAGTCCATTATCGATCACCTGTTGACCTGCGAGAAGTCCATGTTCAAAGACCTTATGAGTGAGTAAAAGCCCTCTCCCACGGGTTCCACTGCAGTGCTGACTGTTCACCAAAATGTCAGGGTGTGTGGAGAGTGTGACGTCTGTCCGCCCCTGTGTATATGTGTCCGTCAGGCATGCACGGCAGCTCGATGAAGCTCTTTCCCAAGTCTGAGCAGAAGGCCATGCTGCTGAAGCGCCAGGCCTTCGCCATATTCAGCGGCGAGGTGGACCAGTACCATCTCTACCTGCCGCTCATCCAAGGTGCTGATGCCTTCCTCATGATTCTGTTCATTTCTTTTCTATTTACACACAATTACATGATAAATAAAAATAAAAAATCAACGCCTTTCATTTACCAGAGAATAGGGACAAAGGCAGCTAAATGGAAAACCTAGAAAGATCAGCTCTCAAAACCCTATACTCTTTTTTAGAGGTTGCTTTTCATATGGTTTGGTTTCTTGAATCTCCTTCACAGTATTGACTGAATGTTTTATCTTCAGATTCAGTTACCGGGGATCAGTGCAATAGCAGACATCAGTGGTATGGTAAATCAAACTTACTGTCATGCTTTTTATAGATCAAACCCCTCAGTCAGGTAAAATCTAATGGAATGTTAAAAAGTTGATTTGGATGCTCCAACCAATTGCATTTAATTCAACCATTATATCAAATTATACTAAGCATATACAATAAACTCTAGGTTAGCATAAAACAATGAGTAACAAATCTTTCCCTTCCTCTGTCCCTTTCTTCCTGTCAAGAGCGCCTGAAGGAGAATGCGCGTGTGGGACACACGCCCCCTGTGGTGTCCCAGATGTTCCTCGCATTTCGGGTGCTCCTCCTGCGTATGTCCTCCCAGCACCTCACCTCCCTCTGGCCCGTCATGGTCTCTGAGCTGGTGAGGGCCGCCCCAGGATGTGCTACACCTCTGCTGTTATTATTGTAATTATGAGCGCGGTCACAGTAAATACGGTGACCAAAGTAGACACTACATCACGGAAGTAGTGTTGGTTGAGGCAGCTTGGTTTTAACAATGGCATCTGCTCTTGAAATTGTCAGATCCACACATTTGTTCAACTGGAGAAAGCTTTGCTGGAGGGCCAGGAGGTTTCAAAGTGAGTTCATGGTCCATTCTATATGATGTATATAATGCCTAAATCTTCAGAAACTTTGAACTGTTCTTCAGACCAGTTTAATGAAGCCTCTCCTTCCTTCCCTCTGCTCAGCAGCCACAGTAAGAATGGCAGGGCAGCAGGGAGCCATGACAGGGATGGCCTAGGGTTCCTCCTCTCCCAGAGTGAGCTGGACATGTACCTGTCTGCCTGCAAGTTCCTGGACGCTGCGCTGTGTTTTCCCCCTGACAGGATTCCCCTGTTCCAGATGTGAGTGTTAAGCCGTGTGCCTTGCCTCATCCACAAAGAAGCTTCCCTGCAGGACAAAAGCCTTACAGATTTATTCCATAGTCAGCTGTGAGTCCAGTACTTCACTGAACTAATAACACCTCCAACTGGAGAACATTACAGCCATTAATTATATCATCCTCAATAGCATCAAACATAAAAACAGGAAACTACAATAGGATTATTTGGATTGAGTCTACTTACTGTATTGTGTAATGATCATTTTCTTACCATAGATAGGTTTTATTGCAGTCAGTCATCTCAAAAAAGTTTTTTCTTTTCCTTTTATAGATTATGTCAGCACTGAAGTGCTGTAAGCTCAGGCTGTAGAAATAAGTCGGTTTTCTTGGTATGAAAATGAATGCAAGTCTTACACTGAAGTCTTTTTTCAAAATTGATATTTAGAATAGCAACTTCTCCAGATGTTCAGAATAGCAACTTCTCCAGACGTACAGAGAAAAAAAAAAACAACAAACACAAGACACTGCTTTCAAAACACACTCTCTCCCACCCATTCCAATATTTGGGCTACACATCTGAGTAGTGTCCTGTGGAGAGCAGCAGGAGTCGTTTGTATTTTAACAAGTGAGCTCACGCATCAGCTTTCCTCTGCTTCCCGGGGTGAGGCTGACCTGGGCACAAGTTCTTTCACACATTATTACAACACAATCTTATAGTGATCAACAGTCCTAATGTTGATAATCTTGAATGACCTAGATAACACTCACTGTGTCTTTGAAGGACAATAGAAATCTGATCTGTTTTAGCCCGGTGTCTGTCTTTCAAGGTACCGATGGGCGTTTGTCCCCGAGGTGGATGTGGATAGCTACAGCGGCCCGGGGAACAGCATCATAGAGGGAGAGCAGGAGTGCAAGCCTCATATCGTCAGAATCATGGAGGGACTACACTCCAGATTTGGGGTAAGGCCAAGCCTCAGACTGAAATATAACAACACCCATATCTACTGAAACGTGTAATGAAACAGATCTTCAGCAGTTTAGGCTTCAGCTTTCAGTTTCATTCTCCTTTATCAGTTTCGTTTTATGTAAAAGGGAGATATTTGCTGAACAGGAACAGAGAGTAAACCACGGCCCTATCAAACTACCTGAATTAAAGTAAATGAAAAGTGAATGTTTTAGTGGCCTGTTATCTTCCATAGAATTTCACTCTAAAAAGTTTCTAATAATATAATCCAACTGTTGATATTAATTTCAGCTATTGCTCTCCTTCAATTCATACCAGCTACTTTACATTTGTGGTTCTGTTAAATGGCTTTTTTTGTGTATTTGTTCAGTCTTGTAGTTATGTGGCGTATTCAAATTTGTCTGAGGTTCCTTGGAAGCCCTGATAGGGTATCTCACCTCACCTGCACGTATTTGTATTGTCTTCTATGTGTCACAACTTTATTTCACCATATACAGAACAAAGAATGAAACCAATGCATTCTTTGACAAGCTGTGATTCAGAACAGGGTGGGGTTGGAGTGCAGAAGGCTGCTCCTGTGCTTTTTTGACTGCTGTGGGTCTTCTCTGCTGACTCATACAGACTGCGGGGCTTTAAGACCTGGGAGAGCAGCAGCTTTCAGACAGCAGTTTCCAGACAGGAACCAGCAGGGCTGAGACTGATTGCTCATCAGCCCAAGTGTTGTTTGTTGCCTTCATTAAGCCTGCCATGCTTTTGCAGGAGGAGAAGCCTGGATAATGCTTGTATGCTGCGGGCTCCCTGTATGGTGTTGGGCCTGCTTGTTTGTTTTGGCTGCCATTGAAGCAGGCTGTGTTTTGTTCTGATTATTCAGTGAAATAACAAAGTTGTTTTTGTCATTTTCCTTACCTACACAGCAGGGAAAAATATCAGAAACAAATTCCTAAAAAAAATGTTAGGATGAATGATCTGTCACTGAAATGTTGTTGTTGCAGGAGCTGAATGGTACAGATGACAGTACTTGCTTGGAGAACTTGGAGCTCCCTCTGCTTACCATGCACAGCATCTCCAGCATCACCAAGCTCATGCCCTTCTTTAGGGTCCTGGCCTGCTCCTTCAAAAGCCCTGGCAATGACTCTCACCCTCAGCCTGTGGCCCATTATCCAGCTCACAACAGTGATGTCATCCTGAAGAAGCTGGAGGATATCATCGAAGGGGAGTTTCTGGAGTGCATGGACAACTAGAACCAGGAGCCCAGGAGTTAGAGCCACGAGGGCAATCCAGAAAGAAACTCTGTTTTTGTAATCCATAGTGATGGCTCGTGTTTCTACATAACTGCTTGTGGAGAGTATTGGGTGCTGAATGTAATGGGGTGCTGAATGCAGAGCAAGATAATTTTTTTCCCAGTTTTAAAATACATCTGGCATTTTTTACTTGGACGTTTCATTTAGATCTTACAAAATTTAGAGATTTTTCTTAAACCTTGGATGCAGACAATGCATAAGAGATTTTTACTAGTGTGCTTTCTGTTCAGCGCCTCATAGGAAACTGAGGTTTTTCATTGGTCTTTTTGCATCGGTATGCAGTTCTGTCTTACGTAGCCTTGAACAGTCTGTACACTGAAACTGGGTCATGCCTCAAATACCCCCTTTTTAGTGTCTTGTGGTATAGCCAGGCAATTTTTACTGTGAGCATGAGCAGCCCCTTTTGGCTTTCTTTCTTAACAAGACATGGAGTTCCATCAGTGGATCTAGAGGTATTTGCTACATGCTATAGACAGTGACAGAATCATAGAAGGAATAGAGGAGTTTCCCTACATTTTTGTGCAAGAATCACCACAGAGTGGCATGGTGGAAACGGTAATGAATTCTGCTATATCCTCAACTTTGTATAATTACATGTAAACGTCGGACACGGACCCTCATCTTTTGGACAATCTGCATCGAGGTGCTGAAGCCAATACACTTTTTTCCATATTCATGTGCTTGTATATTTCCATAAACTTGTGCATGAGTTGTTTTCTTTTTGTGTTTGTGTAATTATAGGAGGGAATAGCAGAAATGAGTACAACATGCATCTGGTGATCACATGCCATGTTATTCAGTCACCTCTACCACAGGGTGCACTTTTCAGGAACTCCACCTGCAATCTGGGTCCCAGTGACATAGGACTTACGTGGCCAGACATTTCGTAGTTCATTTCTGATCAGCAGGGCAGACTGAGAAGTGGCACATGCTGCCTTTTTCTGAATTGATCATGCTGGTGGAATATCTTTCACATGAGGTGAAATCACAGCATAAATATGATGGAGAAGATCCTTGATGGATGTTTGAGGAATCTTACTATTGCAGAGCTAGGACTTCAGAATGTTTTGTTTCACAGCTACAAGAGACATGATAAGTGAGCCCATTCCTGACCTATCATTCAATGGGCTCTAGGGGTATACTGTTCTCTGATAGGACTGCACTCCCGGATTAAGTATATGTGAGGTGCTTTAGATGTTTACCCAGCTCTCTGTGTTCCCCAACTACCATATGCTAGTAACAGGTATTGCCCGAGGACCAGGTATATCCCCAAGGAACTTTTTATTTTCCGTGGGCTGTGTGTTTTAAAAAAGATTTAGGCTTCTAACATTCACCTTAATCACCATGGGAAAAACTAAGGTCACTTTGTTTTCATATCATTCCTCTGAATACCCCTACTGTGATAACATACCCATTTAGTCACTGCTGACAAACATTGTATAATCAGGAAAATCAATTCACATGCTTCACCTCAGAGATTGTGAGTAAAGTCTTTAATACTTTACTGAGATTTCCTCCTTCTCCACCTAATCACAAGCCTTGTTGTCAGTTAAATCAGAACAGAGTGATTTTGGTACATTTATGTGGTTGTTAGCTCAACAGGTGGTGTTTATTCAATGTCTCAAACTCATTCTGTAACACTATAAGACTTGATTAGATAACCAACATTAATGAACACATTTGTCAGGTAGTGTTGTATGGCAGCTTCGTCCCAAGCCATATATCTCAGATGCAGATTGATTATCTTTTCCTTGCAAAGAATTTTATCTTTTATTCTGTGTGTGCAAACACAAAAGTATATATACATATACTGTATACCCAAAGCCACCTGTACTAGTGTTAAAATGATGCTGAGGAGATATCAGTATACATATAATCACTGTATATATATATATAGTAAATATATATACTTCTATTGCAGATTGTTAATTATATGCTTTTATATTCAGTGAGAAACACTAGGCCTACATTAGCGTGCACATATAGTTAAAATGGGTTATTTACTACATGTTGCATAGGTATTTGTCCCTGCTTGTAAACATAGCAAGGAGAGCAAATTATCAGTAACAGAATTAGTAGTATTTCCTGTTATTTGCAGCCCCCTTACTCATAACCCTAACTGTTCAAAGCATAATATAGTACCGTTAATGAGCAAGAATACCTTCTTTAGTGGTGCTAGTGGTAAGAATAACTTAACATTTTTTTGTATTCAGGAAAAGGAAAAACATGCCAATCTTAATGGGCAATGTTACAGAGCCTTATGGTCCTCAGAGATGGACAAAGACAGAGCAATAGCAGGAATGGGAAAGCAAGACATCTTATCTCTCACAAGAGATAAGAAAAATATATGAGTCTTAGGCTGGGGAGTACATGGAAGGGGATGTGACATTCCACCTCCCTACCATCTTCCATTGGGCTATCTGGGCTACGTACCACCGAAAAATAATGCAGGTCACACAGGGTTAACCTAACTAGCTGGAGAGCAGCACTTCCAGGGGCTCAGTCCTGCAGTCAAGGGTTGCTGTGTTAGATGTCCCTCTGGGGTTAGCAACCCAAATGTCATGGACGGCCCTGTTGGACCATCCCTGACACTTGCTCTCCAGAGCTCTGCAGACCGACTATACTGAACAGAATAGCATGCGTGTGTGTGCTAAATGCACCAGGGTTTATCAGGCAGTATGGTGGCCTAACCTGCAGCTGTGCATCCACTGCACTTCATTTCTTGCTGTAGACATGGGGAATCTCCTGCAACTGAGGTGGAAGCTTTGTAAGAATGAAAAGCCCACTTTGTGTTTGTTTATGAATCGAGGGTGCTCTCTGTGGGAGGGGCTGTAAATGAATGGCATTACAGAGTCAGCCTCATAAGCAAGAAAAATGTATCAAAAGCACATTGCAGTACTTTGTATTTCATTTAAAGGAACAATTTCACTTCTTTAGGTCTGGTTAGGGAATATGATTCTGTTGGTGCCTTAATATTTTATTCATGAATTGCTGCTTAAATTATATTTATGCTTTGTATTATATATGTGCTTATATTTTATTTAAATCAAAGTGAATTCATCTAAAAGACAGTGGTGTGGAAGAAATTGAAAAATCAAAGACAAATATCTGGCATGTAGTTTAAGGCTCGTCCATTATGGGAGTTTACAAGCAGGTAATTTGCTTCAATTTGTCAGTGATGCATTTCAGGAATGTTGTCTGAACACATTTGGTGAGTATCCTTATGATCACTGATCCTTGTTTTTTATTTTCTTTTGTTAAAATAAAGAAATGATGGTCACTTTCAATTTAGTATTCCAAGGTCAAATGGACCATAATTTCTCAATTAAATGAATAAACAAAACAATGCAGAATATCTGTCCCATCAGTTGTAAATGACCATTGATTCTGGACAAATTGTAACCAGAATACCTCACCTGAGCTGGAAAAAAAAAGTTTTAGCACTTATAATAATGGATCACATTCGTATACCTTTCAGCCTGTCAAGGTTCTCAAAGCACTTTCCTGCAAAGGGGGACTCACCACAACCATCAGTAATGTGTATAATGTGTGGGTGATACATGGCAGCCATTTTGCAGCAGAATACTCACCACACATCAGCTAAGTGGGGGGGAATTTTTTAACCAGTTACATTAGGGGACTATTAGATGCCAAATTGAAAAGCCTGATTGGGAATTTAACCAGGGCTCCAGGGAACTCCCTTCTCTTTACAGCAAGTGCCACAGGACCTTGAATGTCAGGACCTCAGTTTACCATCTCATCTGTAAGATGACATCTCCTACAGCAGTGTTTCTCAACCCTGCTCCTCGCGGCACCCTGTCCTGCATATCTTCTATCTATCCTTGCTCTACCTACCTGACTGAACTCATCAGTGGGACATTTTATTAGCTGAGCACACCTGATTCAATCAAGCAGCAAGGATAGACAGAAGATATGCAGGACAGGGTGCCGCGAGGAGCAGGGTTGAGAAACACTGTCCTACAGCACAGTGTCCACATCACTACATCACTGCACTGAGACATTGATCTCCTGGTTGGCCCAGAGAGAAGACTGCCATCTATTGGCTCACCCACACCGCTTTCAGCAATTTGTTGTTTTTTTTTTCCAAGGTGGTCTCCCACCTCAGTACTACCCAAGCTCATCCCTACTTGCTTCAGCCATCAGGCAGAGGAGAGTTGTGGGATGGGACGGCTGCAAAATGGGAATCACCTGTTGGGTAAGGCAACATTATGGCATTCAGCACTGGAGCGACTGGAGCCAGTACTGGCTGTTGATTGAGGGCCAAGTTGACCCTGACATGAATTCAGTTAAATTGACTCCCAAAGTAAACACTTCTATTGTGGAATTGTTTGGGACTATCAAAATGCCAACATTGACAGATGACTCATGGACTATTGTTGAGGAAGTGTAATATGGCATCCGTAAATTACAGTTACTGATCAAATATTGATAGTTGGTTAAGTTCAACATGAGCAAACAGGCTTCAGTGTTTGTCTCCAATGGTTACCATCACCCACCCTATTAACCAAAATCCAGTGTTGGTCCGATTGACTAAAGTGCACTGGGATATCAGGTACAGTACAGACCAGCCCTGGGCTGATATGAAGTTAAAGCCAACAGTGTCAGCGTTACCATCAAAAGACAATCTGCAAAACTATTTAATTAAAACAACATGCAAGACCACGCACAACATCTCCAGTCTATGTAATATCTGTTTCGTTAAGGGTAACACCTTCTAATAAAGTCCAAAAACATATTAATTCATTTATTAATTCATTTTCTGTGCATCTACCGCATGAACTCTGTTTAAGCACTGAACCAGAACATGTTTTAGCAATATCAATTATTTTACATCTTTCATGAGAGAATTAATGCACCGCATGTATCTTGTCGCTTGTCATTTTTATTTTTGTCAGTTTAAGGCATCTGGGTAGAAAATACACGGAAACGTTAGAAAAACACAACAGAAACACTCATCTGTATAGTCTTGGTATCAACACGTTCACCAAGCAAAATATTTCCAAAGAAAGTTAGCGTTCTTTGTCAAAATAAAAACGTGTGCAGTGTTGACATGCCGAAAGGGGCTGGGAAATGGGCGGGGTTTTCTGTGGAATAGTGGAGTACGATTGCGCACTCCGGGTTTCCCCATAGTCTCGGAGAACCTCCCTCCTCCGCGTCGGAGAAAATGGCGGCGCAAACAGATAGAGGGATACCCCTGAGTGCGGTAAGACAACCCAGAAAAATGCTATCAGCCGAGCCCACTTGATCTTATTGCGTTGGTGTTTTTCCAAGACGTTGTCAGCAATTCCTTTTCAGTATCGCACTGTGGTAAGATGGTAGGGTTTCAATACATCGGGCATGGTTAGCGAGTTTGCCAGCTAGTGATGGCTAGCTACGTTGTTTAGTGAGCTGGCTAGGCAGCTAACTAGCAGGGTAGGTACTTTTGCGGTCAGGTAAACAGTAAACGATGACAAATTCTAAGACTAACGAGTCAGATGGCAAGACATAGTGTTAAAAGAACAAACAACCCCACCTCTCTTCTTAGCTAACTAGCTGTGATCTCACGCCGTGCTGCTGTTGGTGTGACGTGATGCGTTTTTGCTGTTACTGAAAGCTGACCCAAGACAGTCGCTAGGCGAGCTAGCTAACGGTATGACTAGTTGTGAAGTACAGGTAGATCGTTTATGAAAGACATTACAGTGCATGACAGTATGCGTTATTTTTGACTGTCGTTTCAGTAACGCGGTGTTTATATTTAGCTACATTTAATACAAAAATATGAAATCAGGTGGCTATCTAGCTACAGGCTCAGTCGAAACCTTGGCTTGCTCTTCGGCAGTCATGCAGTTCCATGTAGAGGCAGCTAACTGTGTCTCGTCTGAAATTATGTTTATGTTATGAATGCTTGTGCTGGCGTGCTGGTTGGCTGCCGGTCAAGTGGATTTCTTACCATAGTCATTAATTATATATGATTTCAACCAGTTCGATCTTTTTCTATCAGTTTTGAACAGGTTATGAATATCGTTACGTTAATATACGGGAGTGTCTCATTAGATGATCACGTGTCTTAAGACTGTCAAGTTCAGATCATAGTCCACACTGAGGGCGCGAAGTATGGAAAATATGACTTCATAAATACAAAATACATGAAAGACTTATGCTTGGATTTAAGGATTTAAGGATGTCAGCAGAGCATTGCTCGTTTTCGTTCCACTTTCCGGTTTTCGTTTAGGTTTTGTTTTATGAGCATACACGTTGTGCCACCCGGACCGCCTTTATTTCAGTTGTTGCATTTTGTTTTATTAGGTTGCCTTGATATTGAATTTGAGTGTGCTGTTTAATTTCACCAAGCTACCCTGTTCAATTAGAGTCTGCTTTTACTTCTTTGCCTTGCAATTCACTACGTTCCACTGTAAAGTTATGTGGTAGAAATTAATCCCAGTTTGGGCCAGATGAGCTGAGAGCCCCTTCCACACTGCTCTGCACTTCTCCAATTATATAAGTTACAGAAAAGGTATATGCAAGTTACATAAAAATTACAAAAAGTGAATAGCAACCCCCTAACAAAGAACTAGTATAATCCACGGAGTCTGATGTAATTAGGTTTATTGCATATTTTCAAATCACATACAGTAAACCGGGCTGGTCCGCGCGGAGCGACTCTGAAGCACTTTCTGAATGCGCTCTCTTTTATGCCATTCCCTTAGCCCCTCCTGTTGTGGAGCTTAAACTCATGCTCCTCCTTCAATTTCATACCTCATCTCCCTGTACACCATTGTTTCTCACTCTGGCATTTTCCCATTTCATATTTTGCCTTCTTTGTACACCATTATCTCCAAGGTCACGCCTGTCTAACATAAAAAATAATTATTCTGCCTTGGCTGTACACCATTATTTCCAGGGCCGCACACCTTCAGTTAAAAAACTTGCCAGCATCAGGGAGAGTATCTCAAAAATGATATGACACTAAACAGTTTTGTACAACACTGAGCAAACAAAGTCACAGAGTCCTATTCTTTCATCTTACACTCAAGGTCCATCTTCTGGGCAGTGTCCGGACAGTGTCCAACTCCCATTATCAGCCAACAACAGGTCTTACTTTGTAACTTACGGCATGCAGATATCTCACAGCTGCATACCCTCCCACAGTCTCCTGTACACTTCTGACCCTTCTTTCTAGTCTCTGCTCACATGCATGCAAAGTATATATATTGTTTATTTAAGGCTAACATATTGGATTGTCTGGTTTCCTTATACACCTCCAGACCTCCACATGCATTGTAGAGACAGAGTAAATGGCAGATTTAATATGTCAATAATTGTGGTTAAAATGATTTACATATGGAGTATACGCTTTATCATAAATTTTCCACCACAGTTACTTGTGTTTTTTTTTTTTTGATCAATTAGAGTTACTATAAGTATGTGTACATCTCTCTGTCAAGCACCCCACTCATTGAAGTAGGAGCAAAGAGCTCAGATCTCATTGGAGCATGTCAGATCTGTTGAACTAATTAGGAGCGGCAAATACACTTTATATGGTTATGGTGCCTATACAACAGGCAACTCCAATATGGTCTCTTGGGCCCTAAAATCAGTCATCTGTTGCCAATAATTGTAATGTTGCAAGCCTTAGGACCCCAGCAGCGGTGAAATGATGTTGTTCTGGATACATTGTCAAAGCTACAGGGACCAAGAACATAGCCTGTTCCTCAGGCCAGATATTTTAGGACAAGACAATAATCAGTAAAACAGAATGTTTGTAATGACCAGCTGATTGACTATATATCATTATAGCACATTTGACCAGTGTTAGTCTATGGACCAAACCACTGTCTAGGTTATTGCTGAAACTGCTTTTTGGTAATTGCCTAACCCTATTGAATGCACTTCTGTAAGTTTCTCTCAATAACATCTGCCAAGTGAACACATGTAAATGTGCCATGCCATATTGTCTTGTTGGTAGTTGGGGAATAAGGCTAAACCAGCTGCTGCCAGCCCAGGTGAATTGTACGTAAATCACTACAATGAGTGTTATGTCACAGTCCAATTTAGCATAGCTGTGAATGGAGAAAAAACTTCCGCTGTAGGCTTGGCAGTGATTTTTCAGTGGGAGGGGCCATCAGGACGCAGACCTTTATGTTTTTTTTTTTCCATTGTTAAATGTCATAAAGTGTAATCATGCATCTATTCCCACTTGCTATGCTCTTGCATTTCCTCTGTGTGGCTCTGTGCTTTCACCATTTACTTGAAGTAGACATGTAACACCCTGACAGTCGTGCCCGTTTTCAGCAGTTTGTTTCCAGTTGATTCTGAATAGTTTGCTGCATGCGTTTCTGGTGGACATTACATTACATTACATTACTGGCATTTAGCAGACACTTTTATCCAGAGTGACTTACATCAGTTACAGTTTTTTACATGGATAACTATGAATTTCTGCTGTTACATGCCTGCCAAACCACCAACCTCATTGCTAAACCTACCAACAGATTTGCCCTACCTTGTGCCCAGTGTTATTTGTGACAGAGGCCCTGGTAATACCATTACAAGGTCTCTTTCCTCTTAGCTCTGCCAGTCTCTGATAGAGGTCTACCATTCTGCCAGAGCACCTGGCATACTGATGGAGCCACAGAGAACAGCATTGTGTGGTTCACTGTGTGTGCTACAGTTCTCCACTGGATTACTGCTGTGTGGCTCAAGAAAGGAGGGAATGAGGGAAGAGTGCAGTGAAAATGTCAAAGGAGGAGGGGTGCTGTGAAGTGGACTGGGGGCAGGAGAAGGGTGGGGGGGTGGGGTGGTAGTGGAGAGCAGGGGGTTACCTTTTGTCTCTTTGCTAGGCTCTTAAACAAGATGCTTTTGCGAATAACTCTGTCCATATTTATACAAGGGAATTACATGTGTTAAATGACATCCTCACACTGGAATTCTGCTAAATAACCATAGCCATCCATGTTGATTCACATATCTGTTTTACACTGCGTTCACTGCCTTTCAGGTTGCTCTGAGTGAAAGGTGTTAGTAACATTCCTGCTGTGAAAAACTGGCCAAGGCTAAGAGAGGGGGATGGGGTTAGGGTGCCCACAGCCGTCAATGGTCAGACTCCACAGCAACAATAATCTGTGTTGCAGAGGCAAATGTATTATGCGTTATGAACGTTAAGTGGAATAATAATCAAATACGGTCATTGGGAGTGAAGCAATGCATCTGCAGGAGCTGAAAGGGGTTGGGGGGATGGGAGCATGTGGGAATGCGGAGCTGGGTAACACATGTAGGGGGGAGAAGGGGTGCCGTCGCCCCTGGGAGAGCTGCAGCTGTGCAGAAATAGAACACGCCGTGTGGGTTTTACTGAGCTGTGAGGAACAGAACGGACAGACAAAAGTAAGGTATTTCAGGGAAAAAATATGTAAGTGAAATTCATGTTGTTTCTTTGTTAATCTAGCAGCCATAGCACCCTGTAGTCTTCTTGTGCCTACTGGCTGAAGCTAAGTGCAGCTTGGCACAGTTAGGAGTTGGATGGGAGACTTTGCAGGAAAGCCAGTTGCTGTTGGCAGTGGTGTTGCTGGGCCAGTAGGGGGCAGTCTTCCCTCTGGACTCAGTAAATCCAATGTCTCAGTTCGGTGATGGGGACACTGCTCTAGAAGGCGTAGTCTTTTGGAACAGATATTAAATGTGCTTTTGACTCACCATGGTCAATATCCCATGGCAATTAGAGGTGTAGGGTCATTAATACTGGTGGCCTGGTCTTACTCCCAAAATTTGCCCTCAACGCCTGGCCAATTAATCACCCCAACAGTTGATAGACTGCATAGTCCCTTGCATTCCCTGCCCACCTCTTCACAAGGTAATCACTGTAAAAGAGAACTGAGTTCTTTATTCACCTTACTATATCAATGAATAAAACATTTTTTCCCAATCAAGTTCAGTCTGTCATCATCTTCTCTTGGGGCATATTTTAAAGATGTGCATTTAACATTAGCACTAAAAATGGCTTTGTTGCTTTTTGGAATTCAGCCCCTCAGTCATGTCTGACAATGAACATATGATGATGAATATAATACTCAGTAGAAGGTAACAGTGAAAGGCAAGGGCCTCATGAATAGCTCTATACGTTTGATGGTTATAAAACAGAAGCATTGTGCATGTGTTTATAATGTAGCCCAAGCAGCCATCTCTCCAGTGCTCTATAACTCTTAGCCTGATTCATATTTAATATGGGAGCTGGGCTGGGCGGGAATATTATAACAAATGGCAGCATCTCTACCAGTATGAGGATAACTTGCTCATAAGAAACGTTTAGGTACATGACAGTAGAGGTTTTTTTATTTTTCCTCTCAGCCACGTCTTACTTTGTGCTTTTTGTCCCCTTTATAGCTCAGCCCGAAGTTCCTGCACACAAACTCCACCAGTCACACATGGCCCTTCAGTGCTATTGCTGAGCTGATAGGTAAGCACTTCTCACCCTCCACACAATGCTAATGCGCGTCCTCTTTATTCAACATACATTCATAGTTGTAGTAATGTGTACACTGAGCATTCAGTAGCCTGTTTCCAGAGCAGGCTGTTTACTGGAGCCATCGCGGTAGCTGATGTACTTAGCTGAACAGCAGAGCTCAACAGCACTACCTTGGAAGAACCTGTACCCCAGAGCGTGGTCAACCTTGCAGTTTTAATCAGACACATACTGTTATATTTATACTGAAATATCATACTTGGGTTTGAATCCTCTACCCCAGGGCTCAGTGTCCAGGTCACCTAAAACTAATCTGTGACACAAACATGTTACATTTCGTAGTACATAAGACAAGTGACCCTTGTCATATTTTGCTCATGCATATTGGAATTTGTTAGATGTATTTCTCATTTTTCATACTCTGGTGAATGAAATAGTTTGGGTTAAATGTGATCTGTCTGCTCTGGAAAAAGCAGTCTTGAGTGCCACGTTTTAATGCGTTTCAAAAATAGGTGACTGAAACGTGATTTGGGAGTGAGCTTGTGATGGAAAGGTCACTAGTTAAACATAATTTGGAAACGTGAAGCGTGCAACATGAAACATTCTCTCTGTGAATTTTGGAAATGTGGAGAGAATATAAAAATTTTTGAAAGCTGTCCAGACCATTTGAAATATTATCGCAGCATAACAGATTGATAGTCTCAAACTGTGTATTCTAACAGCACACAGGGTATTGCTCTGAATAAAGAAAACAGAAATGACCTATTTGTCCACCTATAAATGTATTTATAGTAAAATGTAAAACTGAACCATAATTTTATTTGCAGTGATTATTTTGATCTGAGGTTATTTTGCATCATCTTAACTTAAAAAAAAATTCAGGATTTCCTAAATCTACATTTTCTTATTTACATTTATATTCAACACCACTACCAAATAATGCATTATCTGTATTGTCTGTGTGCTTAAAAAGCAAAAATGAATGCTCTTATTCAAATACAACATCTCTGTCAAGTATTTGCTAGGATTTTCATGTTCTATAAACTTAGAAACACATAACTGTGCAAACATGTTTCATTAACCCGATTGAAGAGAGCAGTCAATACTTGGATGGTTATTTCGGTCAGTATTTCCAGTTTGTCAATTCTGTGGGCAACTGTTTGGCACATTAACAAACCAGGAGAACAACAAAACACACATTAACAAAACACTTGAACAAATTATTTTATAATTTGATACAATGTAATTGTAATTTTGACTTATAACTATGGCTGTACATTCATCTTCAGAACATGAATACATGTAGAAAAAGGCAGTAGCATTGCTAATTGTCAGCAAAGGATGCTGCATAGCAGCAACTTAATGACAGAAAAGCCAAAGTGGGAAAACAGAAAAGTGCTGTATTCCTGTCCTTATAAAATGTGTCTCCTCTGTTCATAAGCATTGATTAGAAAGTTTCCTATTGTAAATCCTCCACTTTCCCTGATAGTTTTTCTAAATTCTTGATAACTTTCCACCCTTGTAGGTTTGAACTTGCATGCATCTTTTGCATAGCTGCAGTTCTGTTTTTTTCTGTTTGTCTGGATGAATACAGGATATGACATTCTGCAATGGTTACGTGTTGGAAAAGTTATATGAGAAACATGTGCAGGTTATGCAGATGCTGAGTGATCATTTCTCGTAGCTGTGTTCTGTTCAACATCACTCAGGGGTGCTTGCCCTAATTTTCACTGTTTATCGTAGACAATGCCTACGATCCAGATGTCAGTGCCAAGCAGTTTTGGATTGACAAGACCAGGATAAAAGGCATGGACTGTCTGACGTTTATGGACAACGGAGCTGGGATGAACTATGACAAAATGCATAAGATGCTGAGGTTAGTAAGTCACAAATTCCACATACAAGAAAGAGAAGGTTATTTATTATATTTCCAGCAATATGACTGCTGCCACTTTCTTTTCAAGAGGGCTGTATTACAATTCATACTTGGTAGAATTTATTACATTATACACTTGTATGTATATTTACAGAGATATATTTATTAAATTAGTACAAATCCTCCCTTCTTCCTTCCACACTCCTCAAACCCCCTCCTTGTCCACTGTCTCTCTCTGGCTCCTGATTCACAGCTTTGGCTTCAGTGATAAGCAGGCAATAAATGGCCACATCCCAGTGGGTCTCTATGGAAACGGGTTCAAATCAGGCTCCATGCGTCTGGGGAAGGACGCCATCGTTTTCTCCAAGACCCGGGACATCATGTGCGTGGGCCTTCTGTCCCAGTCATACCTGGAGGCCATCCGGGCCAATCACGTGATTGTCCCCATCGTCTCCTTCGTCCGGGTTGGACAGAACCAGTATATCCTTTCTGACTGAAGGGAAAAAAAAGAGGCAGACAGACAGTCTGATTAAACAGTGACAAGTGATAATCAGTGTAATGACCATCCTAATTAATGCAATAATCTGAATAATGGTAGCATGTTGGCATGAGCTAATCAGCAAGTACTTGTTTTGTTTGCTTCTATTCAGAGTAAATTAGATGGAGAAAGTCAGTCATTTGCAGCAGCTCCGAGTTAAATCTTGGAACATGCTCAAAGATGAGCCCCTGCAGCAACGTCTTCCCGCGCGTCTCCTCCTTGACCTCTGACCTCACTCAGGGCAGCCCCCGAGCATGCAGCCAGCCTGCAGGACATCCTCAGGTACTCGCTCTTCAAAACGGAGAGCGAAATCTTCTCCGAGCTGCGGGCCATCAACGCCACCTGCTCCACCGGCTCCAGCGGAACCCGGATCATTATCTGGAACCTGCGGAGGTGAGGTCCCGGTAACGTGCTCCTGACTGCAGTGTTCCTCCCAGGGGTATACTCAATACCAATATGCTCCTCGCTGCAGTCTCCCTCCAAAATGCAGTGCTTAGTCTTAACATGTTATAACCTATACATACAAGTTACTCTGTAAGAGTTCTTTCAATTTTATTATCATGTGTTCCTAATAATTATATCATTATCATAATCATTATTATCCTCATTACTAATATAGGGTCAAATATATGTTATTTTATTTGGAATTTTAACATGTTTGATAGGGAAGCCACATACTAATAGTAGTTTTTGTGTGTCATGTGTACAGTATCAGGTTATTTTGTATTGGTTGAGTACGTGTCACATGCTCGGATGTGCAGCGTGTTCTCTGCTACTACATCTCTTGGTTCTGACGTGGCTCACGTGTTTTGTTTCACCCAGGAAGTCGAACGGACAGACAGAGTTTGATTTCAACGTGAACCGGTACGACATCCAGATCCCGGCCGATGTGTACGAGAGCACCAGTGAGAAGTACAAGCGCCAGGACCGCACCATGCAGTCCGTCCCAGAGAGCGACTACTCCCTGCGGGTGAGTGCGGGGAGTGCGTGGGCCCTTGGGGGGAACAGGGGGGCAGGCTAATGCTGTGCATTTAAACACACTGTAGGGCCACATGGCTAATGCTGTGCATTTAAACACAGTGCAGGGCCACACAGCTAACGGTGTGGATTTAAACAAACACACTGTACTCCTGATCTAACAGCACTGTTTCCATGGTAAGGACAGTCTGGATTCTGAAGATTGGAAACTGTGCCTTTGAATATGCACATTAATGCAAAATGGAGCAAAATGAGTGACAGATTGACTGAATCACAGTGAATAACTCCAGCTGAAACTTGACAGAAAACTTTTTTTAAAGAAGAATATCTTTGTTCTAATGTTTTTAAATATCTTTTTTAATTTTCAATTGTTGGTTTTCAGGCCTATTGCAGCATATTGTATTTGAAGCCCAGGATGCAGATTGTTATTAGAGGACAGAAAGTGAAGACCCAGCTGATCTCCAAAAGTCTGGCCTACATTGCGAAGGATCATTACAGACCCATCTTCCTTGTATCCTTCCGTTGTAGCAGAGTAGGCCTTGTGGTGTTGCTTCAGTCTGGGTTCCAGTGCTGTCAGTTACAAATTTTGGCTTCTCTGAACTTGTTTGGTTTCCCTTAAGGGAAAGTATTAGGAAGCCACATCATGTGAGTGTCACCCCCTGTTCAAGGTTGTATTAACAGGAAGAGGGTAAACTCGACTGTGCAGCTATCAATCTGCCCTGCATTCGGGAGCTGCAGGTCGTCAGGGTGTGATTTCCTGTGGATTCCTCTCTGTTTTAGTGCACTGTTGACTCACTCGCCAGTTAGCTGTCTTGGTTTTTGATCTAAGGCCTCTAATGACCCCTTTAGCCTGCAGAGAGTTTGTCTTGCGGTTTGTTTTCCCTGAACTCTCGCCTCAGAACAAGCGCATCCGCATAACCTTTGGATACAACACAAAAAGCAAGGACCAGTACGGGATTATGATGTACCACAAAAACCGCCTAATAAAAGCTTACGAACGAGTAGGCTGCCAGCTCAAGGTGAGTACGGTTTGAAGTGTGTTCTTTTAGTGAAGTTAGTAAACAAGGTTTTTCACGATCACTTGGCTCATTCCATAAACTGAGGCGTGTTTCTGTACTGCAAGTAGTAAAATCAGATATAGTAGGCATTGCAACCAGCCATTACTAGTACATTCAAGCAGTCATCACTTGTTTCTGTGCACCAGTTTTAAGGGCCTGTGGAATTGTACTAACATACAGTGAGGCATACTGTTTGAAATGTTTTTGTGTGCATGATTTATCACTTTGGTTTGAGATGCAGTAAACACACTGATTTCTAACATTGGTTAACTGTGTAACATTTACATTTTTGAAATTCTGCAAAAATAGGCTGATGATGCCCTTGATGCACATCTGTGACAGATTTTTTAAAAAATGTGAAGGGGTTATTAGGGTACAGTGTTGACAAAGGATTTTTTTTTATTCCCTTTTGATCTGTGACAAAATGTAAACCAAATGCAAAAAAAAACCTTCACTCAAAAAATTCCCCCAGACACTTTTTGAGAGCTGCTACTATGTCTATATGTAGGGAGCCCCAGAAGGGCGTAGTTCTTGGTTCTCTGTAGGTTTGCGGTGACTTTGTGGATGGCCTGTTTGCTGTTCTGATACCTGATTTGACTGAAAATGCATCAAGCTGAACGTTGCAAGGCAAGAAAAACCACACTCTTCATCCTGTAGGGGAGGGCACACAGAAGCAGAAGCCTGCAAACTAATCAAATGGATCTCCTAGCCCTGCTAGGGGTTATTACCCTCTAAAAAATCTAAAAATAGATCCCAAACATTCCCAAAGATTCAAACACATGATTTTCATAGATCCCTGCTTTCAGTGCAGAAATACATCAAAAAAAAATTACAGCAGCCTTTCCTTTAGTGTCCTTAAGGTGATGGTGATTACCATTTCAGATTACCTAACAGCTCGTGGTGGTTAAGACATGGAAGTAAAATAGCTAGCTGGTAATTAGCAAGCATGATGATGTGGCTAAAAGCTTTCATCATCAAAACTGTATCCTCGCCCACAGCTCAGCCCCAAAGGTTTGCTAATGCGATACAATGTAGATCGGGCATTTAGAAAAAGGCTGTATGGTTTTATGCAATAGTTCATGTCCTGATTTCTGCCTCTGTTTCTTTACAGGCCAATAACAGGGGTGTTGGAGTGATTGGTGTCATAGAGTGCAATTTCCTGAAACCAACTCACAACAAACAGGATTTTGACTACACAGATGAGTACAGGTAATTTATTGATTTATGTGAGCTGTTTGACTTTAGTTATTTAAACTTAAATTTGGCTGTTTAAACAGTGACCTAAATGCAGGATTTAAGCCTGTAGTGTACCTTAACCGCCAGGCCTGGGTTGTATTATTTTTGCGTGTGGTGCATATGTGCAACGCAGACTCTGAGGCACCCCACAAAATGTTGAAAGGGATTTACTACCAGCCTGCAGCAGCATCAAACTCTGACCCACAAGTAAGAGAGTAGACAGAGGTGAACTGTTAAGGCAGGTATGGCTTACCTTACTTTACCATAATTGTGTCTTAGTATGTGAAAATGGGACAAGGAGTGGGTTTACATAACTGATGCTTTTTTCTCCAGTGTGAGATTGGGAGATTTCATCATTGACTATGTAATTTAATCGCTTTTCTGAAAACGCCAGGCCAAAAATGATTGCTAAAATGACCTTGATAGCATCTTGTATAACATCCGTGAAGTTGAAACAGTGTAGCAACTGTTTTATGAAACATGCTGCGAGTTATATGTTAGCATCTTTTTTAGAGTGCAGACAATTTGTATGTGTTTTATGTTTGCAGGAAAACCATGAATAACCTTGGAGTCAAACTGGAAGAATACTGGAATGAAATCCGATACAAAAGGGACAGGGAAGACCCAAACTGTACTATACCCGTGGAGGATGCAATGTGAGTGCTTGGCAAACAGTTCTTCTGAAGGAAGAAAAACAGCCACTTGAGAATCACTTGCTGATGTTTGTCCTTTTTTTTTTTCTTGTCACCCTCAGGAAGCGTCCAGATCAGAACTGGGTCCAGTGTGACGACTGTCTGAAGTGGAGGAAACTGCCAGATGGCATCGACTGCAACCTGCTTCCGGAGAAGTGGTTCTGCCACATGAACCCAGACCCCCAGTTCAGGTAACATCCCATCTGCCTGCCAGTGCCTCGCTACTCTTCCTGTCGCCATGTGTTTGTGTGGTCAATGCAAGACCATTGGAAGACAGTCCTGTCCTGTGCTTGTGGTTCTCTCTCATAGCCCCTCTCTTGGTCACGTTTCCATGCAACAAAATGTGTTTCCTTTTAGGAGCTGCCATGTGGAGGAAGAGCCTGAGGATTCAGATGATGACCAACCCTCGTACCAGAAGACTTACAAACAACAGTGAGATTACAAATAATGTTTGGCTCTTGTGTCTAACTCAATAGACAGTTTAAGATCCTCAGTCACTTTCAGTTGATATACATGTACTTTCTTAATACTCTTTCTGTTGAATACAGGGAGAGGTACAACAGGTTGCAACAGGAAAGGAACAGACAACAGGTATGATGTGTGTCTAATGCATCAGAACAAAAACTATTATACATCACAAAGCAGCCTCTACACAGGACCTGTGCATACAAAGAATGCTGCAGTTCACACACTCCTGAAATAAGCAGACAGAGCGAACTGCGTGAAAATAGGGCGTCAGTGTAGCATAGTGGTAAGGAGCAGGGCTGGTAACCCTGGTTTGATTCCTGTTGGGGCACTGCTGCTGTACCCTTGGGCAGAGTGCTTAACCCAGAATTGCCTCAGTAAATATTCAGCTGTATAAATGGATAACATGTAAAAATTGTAACAAATGTAAGTCACTCTAGATAAGAGCATCTGCTAAATGACAATAATGTTATGTAACCACGGATCCCCCACCTGCAGACACGGCGCTGCTGTCTTAAGGACTTGAAGAGAGTGTGTGTCAGCATTCTGTGTGTGTATCATTTGTTAAGTTACTCACTGGGACAAAACTCTCAAAACATGCTTAGGATATTTCCAAACGCAGTATTTTGATTCACCCTGGGGTTGTCAGAAAACGTGTATTTGAGAAACAGGGGGTTGTTGGTTTAGTTCACAGATCTCATGAGGTAACGACAACTGAAATATGATGAAGTGGATTTACCCTCCTGCTGAGATTTGCAGCCTGAGCGAGGTCATCTGGCCGATGCGGCTCCAGCACTCTGCGCTCGCTTGGAACGCGTCCTTACACGCTGTGTCTGTTTCAGATGGAGCAGGCCAAGAAGAAGGCGGAGATGCAGAGAATCGCCGACCTGGCGCAGCAGAACGAAGCCCTGAGGAGGCAGCACGAGGACCTGAAACGGCAGCTGAAGCAATCGGTGGGTGGGGCCTGTAGGCCTGGGCTCTCGTTCTTGAGGGGAGCTTTCATGTCGGTGAGAACGGAGCGGGGGTTTCCAGTGAAGACTGTCGTCACGCATTACTCATTACATTACTCCCCTCACTCCTCAGTCCACAGGCGACTGATTTAAAAGTGTCGTTACCCTGTGGGGATTACTCCCGTGGGCACAAGGCTGACAGCAGAGGGAACTGCTAAGCGCTTGGTACGTTTGAATAGAAGAACCTGTCTGGTGAGTCATTAGTGATGGTCCAGTTTCTGTGTGTCCCGCACGCTACAGAACTTTCAGGTGACCATGCCAAGGACCCAGCATGTGGTTAGCAACGGCACGCGGGGACCACTGGGGGGCGCTGTGACCAGCTCCAGCCCTCACAGCTCGCCTGTCGAACGCGCAGGTGAGAACGGCCTCTGAATTCTCCATTTCAGTTTTAAAATAGGGGGAGAAGGTTTATGAAGAGCTATGGAGACAATTCAACCACAAACTCAAACAGCAGGATTGCTTCATTGTGTGCTTTTCTCTTTGCAGCTCACACCTCTACCATGCCTATCATCTCGAATGTGTGCTCCCTGTCCACTCCGTCAAGGTACTGTGCAAACAGCTGTAAAATATGGTGTATTCAATCTTTTAGTAATTAGCATTGGACAGCCAAGGTTGGAAACAACATATACGTAAGTGCAACTGAAAAGACACTGAGAAACTGCTATACTACTACATATTGCTATTTAGCTTGTATTTTGCATTCCAGTTTAGCGCTTATTTTCAGCTCTCTGTGTGAAAGTTTAACTTTAGGTATGTAATTTCTTTTCATTTAATATGAAAATTATATTTAAGGGAAGTGCATGGTCTGCAATACTATATGTACACCAAGCAGAAAGTCCAGACCAATTTTCCTTTTCTTGACGCATTCAACAAACCACATCTCCTGGGTTTCTAATTCTAGATGTCCTTTAAGTCACATACTCTACAGTATGACCCTCTAAAGAACATGCTATAAATAAGTTATACCTCCGAACATTTCAAAGTGCAAGAAGATAATATAAATTGTGGTATTTGAAGAAGTTCAAACTATTTGAGCTAGGGCAGTATTTTCATATTAGCGTTGCAGTGACAAATGTCAGTGATGATGACAGCATGGACATGGAGACTCATATAAAATGTCACTTTGATGCATGCTGAATGTGGCAGGATGTCAGATACAGAGAGATCACCTCAGACAGGCTTTAACTTTTTCTACAGTATTACATACGATGGTTAAATGTTAAATATTCACCCTTATCACGGTAATCATTGTAGCAATACAGTAGTAACTAGCAACAGCAGTGGTTGTGTTCCTAAATTAGCAAAGGAAGATTTTTGACAGGAATATCCCCACACTGATGCAAAGCCCCCACAATAAATGGTTTTATTACCACTGAGCAAGCGACAGTTATAGTCTTGGTTTCCTCAGGTCAGTGTGTTCTAGTTAAGGCACCCGCATAAATAGACTGTGGTTACCAAGCAAATTGATTCATTAACAGCTAATCAAACAAAAAATGGAAAAAAAACTGATCATTGTGCTGATGAATGTTTAAAAAAGAAGAAAGCACAATAATATATATTGCCAATATATAAAATATAAAACAACGTAGGGTACATAAAGTGTGATATGTACCTAAATTATTCTGTATCTGTATTTCAAATGTATCTGGGCTTCAGACTATAGGAAATGGGGCATTTTGGGAAGTTTGCTGCAGCTAACTCTCTCATGACTTGATGCTACAGAGATGTAAACCCTTTTCACAAAGGTTATACATAGAATAGCTAGTTAAAAGTAGCAATAGGGGGCTAACATGTTGTGTAAACTAGTAACTAGAGTGTTATCAACTTATGTGTCTTAGGTAATATTTAACACAATATAACAGATGTTTTACATATTTTCACTGACATTTTATTCAGTGTGAGTCTAGATATATAGTAATCTAAATATTTTGTTCATTTTTTAGAGCTCTACTGTCTACTGTAAACATGAGAAAATTATTACCTCCAGTATGTCTTGCAGCAGTGACTTGACATTTTTACCACCCCAGCTGTTTCTCAAAAGTCCATTACTCAGTTCACTGTTTATGTAAAAATATTTTAGAGGAGAAATCCAATGCATACTTTGGCAGCAATGTGTTTTTATTTATACAGTTAGAAAATTTGGTTTTATATATTGGAATTCTTTCAACCTCTTAATTGATAAAAGCAGTTCTCAAATTGATTTCAATATGCAGCAGGTGAAGAGAATCAGAAGTATTTAATAAGTAGGTGTGAAACACACATGTGGAAACTCTTTTTTTAACCCACCCATAGGATGAAGAGGACGATATCGATCAACCCTGACAGCACAGAGGCGAAGAGAGTGAGACTGAATGGATTGCATAGCAACACGGCCGAGGCTGCGGAGACCGCGCCGTCAGTGGAGGCGTGTCCTTCCTCACCCGTGATCATTCCAGACGACGACGACGACGACATAGTCATCATTGAGGCGAGCAGCACGCCCAGGCCGGGGGCTCCGTCTTTCGACCTCGCCAAGGTGAAGACGGAGCGCAAGGTCAGCGAAGAGGTCACGGGGATGCACATGGAGTGCAGCGACGACGCGGCCGTGGAAACGCCCGCGGAGTCTGTTGCCGCGGAAACCGACGCCGCGGAAACCAGCGCCGCGGCAGCGGTCGCCTCACCCTCAGCCCCCTCTCCTCAGCAGCAGGTTTCCACCACCACTCAGACGGACCCTAAGCCCTCAGTCAAAGATGAGGAAGAGGAGAGGAGGAAGAAAGACAAGGAGAAGGGAGAGGGGGCAAAAGAGGTAGAGGCTAACCCCCAGCAGGAAGAAGAGAGGAATGAGGGACAGGCAGCGGCGGAAGACAGAGAAGAAGCAGTAATGGAGCCCGTGGTGGTTAAGGAGGAGAGAGACGTTGAGCAGGAGAACAAGGACACAGAGGAGAGAGTGGAAGAGATGGGAGGTGAGGCTGCAGCTGACAGACTGCAGGGTCTCCAGCCGGAGGAGGAGAGGCAAGCTGAGGAGCAGGCGACGGAGCAAGACGCAGAGAGAGAGGGGGAGGTGCAGGCAGGGGGAACAGCAGCACCCGATTCAGACAAGGACAGGCTCCTGCTGCAGGCCCAGCAGCAGCAGGACGAGCTGATGGAGCTAATGCAGGTGATCGCCCACGAGAGAGACCAGTACAAGGAGCAGGTGCACCAGCTGACCTGCCAGGTGGTGGACCTGGAGAAGCGCGTGCAGGAGCTGACGGAGACCATCGTGAAGAAGGAGCTGTGCGACCAGGCCATCGAGACGGAGCGGCCGGAGGAGCAGAAGGAGGAGGGGGCGGCCGCTGCAGAGAACCTGTCCGAACAGGAGGTCAGGAGGCTCTACCAGCAGGCCAAGCAGGAAGTGGAGGAGCTGAAGCGTGAGAGAGAGGCCTGGGAGGCCTCGACAAGTAAAGGCGTCCAAAAGAAGGAGGAAGAGACGGAGGAGGACAGGGATGAGGATGAGCTGGTCCTGAAAATCGACTCGCTCTTCAGAGACCTGGACCAGAGCAACAAAAGGAGGGAAGAGCTTCAGCGCAAGGTGAGTGCCAGTCTTCTAGCAGCTAGGATACTATGGCAGGGTGGGATAGGTCAGGTGCATTGTTAGAGAGAAGTCTGTTTGGTTAGAAAGTGCTAAATCTTTTAAACTGTATTTTATTGATGTATTGTTGTCTAAAGATGCTGGTGAGATTTATTCAGTCTTCTGAGTCTCTACCAGTTAGCTTGTTCCTTGTCTGGCCAACTACAGAAACTTTGTCATGCAGCACTTCTAATATTGTTCCTCCTTGTACGGCTTTTGGTTGTGTTGTACTCTGCCTCACTTGTAAGTCGCTTTAGATAAAAGCATCTGCCAGATGGATACATGTAAATGTAATGCTCATGTTTGTTCTGCCTCTTTTTGTCTAATTTCTCTCTCCCTGTTTCTCCCATCCCTCCTTCTCCCTCCACTCTTCTTTAACCCTGGACTTCCTGCTGGTGCTGCTCAGCTGGAGACTGCGGAGATAGAGCGGAGCCGTTTCTCCTCTCAGTGTGAGCAGCTGAGGAAAGAGCTGGAAGAACTGAGGAGAGAGCCGGGGAGAGGAGCAGCAAGCAAAAGCAGCGGGAATGTCACTGATGAGGGGACATCGAACGGAACTGGCAACTTCATTGCAGAGGAGCGGACATTGAACAAAGCTGACAACCTCAGTGCTGAGGAGGGGACATCTAACAGAAACGGTCACCCCAGTGCTGAGGAGGGGACATTGAATGGAGCTGGCAGCTCCAGTGCTGAGAAGGTGGAGATTTCAAATAGAACTGGCAACCCAAGCACCAAGGAGAAACTTGATAATGAATCCAACAATGGCAGTATTGAGGAGAGCACACAGAATGGAACCAACAGATCGGTCTCCCCAGATGAGACCCACAGGTAGAGTCATCTCCCCGTTAAACTAACATGGTTTTTGCTGTGAAAACGAATGAAAGTGTACATGTTTCATTTTTTGAAGCCACTGAATTTACAAGTTGAAGTTTGGCACACATCAGTAGCTATAACCTGTGCTAAAGCAGCACCTTGAGCTGACTACATGGCATCACCATATGAAATTGTAAAAGAAGGCAATGTTAAACAGAAAAAGAGATCAGATGCGCATCTGGATAACAGCGAATAAAAGTGTTCTTCCTTAGTGTGCCTGAGCTTGAATAAGAAATAAGAATAAGTGTCTCCCTTTAACTTGTCCCTTGCTGTCCACTAGGCTGAGGATGCTACGGCAGAACATCGGCCGTCTCCTGGTGACCTTCGTACCTGTACTGGACCTCAACCAAGTCGACTATGACTGCAACGTCATTGACGAGATCCTAGAACAGGTGCTGGATGAGGTTGGTTCCACAGCAAGCACGTAGAGGCACTCTGGAACAGGCCCCGCTTTGTGAGGAGAAGTGGATAACTCACCTGTTTCCTCCTGGGAGGTCAGAGGGGAGCTACCTCCTCTGTGGCTCTCCTTTTACCTCGACTTTTACTTTTTTATTATTGTTATTGTTATTGTTATTGTTTTTTTTTTTTTTTACATCAAGTGCAAAAATTGACAGGACTGAATGTATCTTTTTATCTTTGTACATTTCTGTATTTTTCTAGAGTTCTATGTCAATCTGTGATTATTGAGAAAAGCAACTCCTGACTCTTGCACTGAAAACACTGGAACACTGCATCCAGTTGAAATCATTTTTACAAACTGAAATATTCTTGGATGAACAGTCTAGTGAAATTTTTTTTCTAGGTCTTTTCCCCAGTCAAAGAAGCAGACCAAGACACATTTGTGCTTGGTTGTTAGTGTCTTCTACATTCACAAGTTAACCATGATGAATCGAATGCTATTTTTTTCTTCGTGGGACAAGTATTCAGTGAAATTGTGGAAGGACTCAAATCTTCAAACAAGGCCACTCTTGTTAGATTCACATTATATTCTCATATTATTTACAATTTACTGGTAGATTAATGTCATATGTAAACATATTTTGCTTCCATCCTGTTTGTTTGCAAACCACATGATACGAAGAGCTAATAACTAAAAGTCTTCTTCAGCTACCCTTCTATTTATTATTATTTTTTAAAATAATTTTCTGACCTTCAGAGTTCATATTGTGATCAGGTATAATGCAAATGTGTTCTTACTTTGCGTAAACATGTAATTACTTTAGCAAAAGATCTTGAGCAAATGAATAATGAGCCTTAATCATTCCTGGCCATTAACCATGCATACAGTAAAAAGAGCTTCAGCTATTACTCTGAATGAGCTCTCAACCATCCTGATTGAAAATCTTCAGTTGCAGCACCTGTGATCTTTATTACAGCTTTTATTCATAGATCTTTATCGTATGTCTTCCAGTTGTCCACTTCCAAGGTGCTTGTTAATCACAGGTGATTAAGGTCCACTTGGGAACCTTTCTGCTTTAACTCGGACTTTGTTGTTCTGATCTGCACTCCAATATCCCAAAATGCAGCCTGTTCCTGGCACTGCAGATGTAAATGTCATTGGCATGTAGGGCTCTACCATTTCTCATATGCCAGTAGATTTGTGCTCCCTTAGTCTGGTGAAGTACACCATCCAGCTGTCACCCAGGATCATTCCCTTCCCCCCACAGGTGGACAGATGTAATATCCTCATGTCTTTAATGAAAGAGGTTATGATGCCGTTCTTAACACCCATGTAATCCGTGGACACTCATTATATAGAGATGGACCACTGTGTTGTTTTGGCCTTATCATAATCTTTTGCGCTGGATTTCTGAAATTCACTAACATTATTTTGTCAGGAAAAAAAAAACCTTAAATAACTTGTTAGAAGATTCAGACTGAAACACAGATGTATATGATTAATTTAAAATTTCTCTAAATCAAATGTTGTTAAAAAATGGGTTTTACATTAAAAATGATTTCAGACTTTTTGCTCATTCTTATTAAAAGAAAATGTCTTACTGTGCAAAATTTGACTCCAGTAGAGCAGTAGGACTCAGCTCTGCCAGCTCAAGTCTTCCATCTGACAAAGCACACAAATGATTCCTGGGTTACACCTAGTTATTTTCTGATGACACAGCTGAAATGTATTCGTAGCAATAGGAAATGGGAACAAAGTGAAAATTATGTGACTGAATTGGCAGTCATGGCTTCTTGAGTGTTTTATTATGTTGTACAGATTATGTGATGAGAGAATATTTTTTTGTCAAGAAAAGGGTGATTTTTGATTTCATATTAATGGTTGCATATATATTTTTTTTGTTCTTAAAAAGGAGACATGGGCTGAAGCATGGAGGATACTATGGGTCTCCTCATTTGAACTGTTTTTTTTTTCATGCTGCCTGTCTTGTTTCTGACAGCAAATGTATATAATTTTCCAACAGAAAGTTGATAAGACGGTTCTTCATGACAGGTTTGAGGTACTGAAGTATTATCTGTTTAATTTAAAGGTACAGCCAATTTACAAGAAACTCCAAAGCCAAATGGATATTAGCGATGGGCAAGAGGGGGTGTTGGCATGAGGATCTCCATGGCTGTGTGACCCTGTCACTGAATTACTTCATTAAAGTTGAACTCAACAAAAAACAAACGCTGTTCAAAAAAGCTACTCAGTTGTAACACAGTTTAGTACAATATGCACAATGCCACACTTGCCCATTGCTAGCAGTAAATCTAACAGCTAATTACAACATCATTTATAACTCAGTCTGTTATTCTTGAATTAATTTATCAGTCAGCTTTTTTTCTTCACCACAGACAATAAATGTGGATATGAACCAGAATGTGGATGTGTCTGAATGGTTTGTATATAAAAATATGATTTTTTTTTCTGAAGAATATTGTAAATAGGATTGTGCTAAAAATGTCCAGAGAATCCACAACTGTCAGTTCCCTTTTACTTCTGAATGTTACTGTCATATATTTATTTGCAGATTGTTCTGCTTTTTACATACATGATTTACATACTGATTTCTTAGCCTGGGTAACAGGTCTGTCAGACCAAGGTGAGTAAGCTTATCTTTGATTAGGGCAGAGGTGAGAACTCTGAACTCTGCCCACCTTCTTATTCAGATGCGCTTTAATATCGACAGTTCAAACAATGACGACACATTTATACCATGAATGGTACAATTGCATAGTATCAGTATCATAGTATGCATCAGTACTTTGTGTTTAGCCACACAGTGACCCCTTACCACAACATGCTTTAATGCAGTCTCACTGTAGTAAAAGAAGACATTGACTGCATCTACCTGTTCTCTCCCGTAAGTCGTCAAACCCAGAACGTCAAGATACGGATTTTTTTGTTCTGCACTGCATATACAAGTATGTTTAAAGGTAAAACAACATTCACACAGTATGAATGATAATGGAATATTTGAATTCATCCTCTATTCATCTGGCCTTTTGTGTGTGTGTCGGGGGTTGGGGTTGGGGGGTGTGATAATGCATTGTGGGGAAACATTCAACTCATACCTATTCGATTTCGGACAGGGAGGCCCGGCAAGGTGTTGTGTCACAAAAGCGAAACGTCTGTATTTGTGCCTGGTATATGCATTAAAGTCTACTCTCCCTCATTTACCGCTATGTTTACTTGTATCCGTTATTCACTTGTAAAGTAGAAAACTTTAAAATTCGGCTGCGGACATGTAAATGAACATGAACTGAGTGTATGTGGGTGCAGACTTGTTTTCGGAAGCGTCGTTTATTTTCCGGCTGGGCGACCGGAACTGCGCAAGCGCGGTGGCTGCTGATGACTTCCTTGCCTGCAAATCGGCGCGGGAAATCGCTGCTGCCTGTTTGCGGGCAAATCCGTCAAGTCAAGTTTGCCGGACATTTTTCAAATCGGTGAGTTTATGCGCTCGTTTTACGCATCTACGCAAATACATTTAGGTATGCAGCTAGCTAATTAGCTAAAATCTATCAGTGGATAGAGTTTGCCGTCGAAATGTGTCTTTTTATTTTCTTTATTCAACTCAGCTAATGAGCCAGCCGGTCTATTTGTTTACTATATAGCTATCTGGCAAGTTAGCTTGTTAGACCTGTTAACTAACCTTGCTAGTTGACATAGCTAGCTAACACTGAGGCGTATTTATCTAATTTGCTAGGTTGGTAAAGTTGGCTAGATTATTAGCAACCGCACATTAGTTAAGGCAGGCAACTACTTTGCTAGTTAATTTTAAGCTCACCGCTTTGTTAGGTGGCTACCTATCAAGTAGCCAGTTCTACCTCAGTACAACCGGCTGGCAAGCTTGCTCCCGTTAGCTAAAATAAAACAATGAGCTGAATGTACTGATCTGAAGAGGACGTAGGTTTTGTGCATCTAGTCAGCTTACTCCGTTACGCTGTATAGGAAGTAAACATATATACAGTGGCGCAAGATACTGTACTTGACACAAAGCGGGGCCTGTGTACTGAACTTGGAATTCGTGAAAAAGCAGAGCCTCGTCTTGTAATGAGCGCAACACTACCATTTCCCATAATGGTGAACACAGTAAGGTCTCTGTTGTACGGCGATATTACATTCAACACAGTACACATTCTTGTGTTCTGCACAAAATTAGCTAACTGGCAACAAGATGGACCACAGGAGGGAGTGTATGTAGTTGGTAATTGTCCATTGCATCCGCACGTTTGGTGAAAGGTTTAGCTGAGTGCATGGGTGTGCAGCGTGTATGAAGATCTACCCCTTTTCCATCATGTGCAGGTGCCTCAGGATGAAGGTTGTCACGTGTGAGATTGCATGGCACAACAAGGAGCCGGTGTACAGCATGGACTTCCAGCAGTGCGGCGAGGGCAGGATCAACCGCCTGGCCACTGCCGGCGTGGATTCCGCTGTGCGGGTGAGTTCTGGCCACTGCTGGCATGGATCCCCCTGTACACGGAGTCCTGGTCACTACACTGAGGACTGACTCTCAGTTTGTTCACCAGTTGTTTTGTGTGGGGAGCAGTGGCCGTGGCTCTGCCCCAGAGCATCATAAGGTTCAGGAGTCAAGTCAAAAGAGATTTTATTGTCAGCCCATCCATATACAACTATACAGTAGGGTTGAAATAACATTTCCCTGGGAGCCCAGGCAGGGAATTACTGTCCTTTTTGGAAAGGCACTCTTCCTTAGTGACTCCACCTGTATTTATGGATTGCAGAATGAGTCAAATTGTAGTGGGACACACACACCCAAGGCAGATGGTGGGAAAGCCTGGCGCACCCAGATATCCAGTTGAATGTGGTTATTTATTTATAGCTGGCAACATAAAACAAACAAAAGGTGCTATCAAAAAAGCATTAAAATGCACACATTAAATTAGTTCTGTATATAGATGATGCAATGCAGTGCAATCTCACTGCGTATGCATCAGGACTCAGATGTTGCTCATGAGAGTTTCGTTTCCCTGTTTTCCACCCTGACAGCTTCAAAATAGATACTGAAGGTGACTGGATATCCCCTTGGTCCAAACCATTATATTTTCGCATTGGTCATTTTATTCCAAGAAATAGATTGTGTTTGTAACTAAATCCACTAATGTAGGGCTGCATAAGCCCCAAACAGCTTACATTAAATAGCTCATTGCATCATCCAAATTGCATTGTATTCATGTTCACAGACATGGATAAAATGCGTTTCCGCACTCATGTCACCATCGGTAAATGAATTAGTGTTAAATCTTAAAATGCTCTTTTGAAACCTTTATGATTCTCTTTGTATGGTGAGTGCTGTATTTTTCCTCCTGGATGTCACTTGTATAGCTTACATTTTACATATTTTTCATGGATATTTACTAAAGCAACAAGTCCAAATGTGCTTTTTCATCAAGCGTCTAATCAAAGCATAGTTAACTAACCCCTCGTGCCAAAATGTGTGCTTCCAGATGTGGAAGGTGGAGAAGGGACCAGATGGGAAGGCGGTCGTGGAGTTCCTTTCAAACCTGGCCAGGCACACCAAGGCCGTCAACGTGGTGCGCTTCTCCCCCAACTCCGAGCTCCTGGCATCGGGTGGAGATGGTGAGAGGCACCACTTTAACAGATGCTTTTGGCCAGAGTGACTAAGTGCTTTTTTAGTGCTGTATAAAAAGTTAATGGAATTTATTACACCCTTAGTGAGCATCACTAAGGCAGGCAAAAGTGTGATAATGAAAGCCATATAATGCCAGAATGAGGGAATAAAGTCACAGTGGCACAAAGTGGAAGTTTTTGCAGTGCCTGATTTGCAGGCAGAGTGTGACCGCCTCAGCCTGAGGGCTTGCGTTCTGCTGCTAATGTGCCCGCACCCACAGATGCTGTCATCCTGCTCTGGAGGCTTAACGACAGCAAAGAGCCGGAACAGGCCACGTTCCAGGAGGACGAGGACGCCCAGCTCAACAAGGAGAGCTGGACTGTGGTGAAAACCCTGCGGTGAGCTGCACCCCTCCCTGCACAGCTACAGGGAGGTGGCAAGGGACCAGTTCCAGTAAAATGCATGAGCTGGGTTACCTAACCTCCCAGTTCACATCAAGCACACTTATCTAAAGTCTGGCTACAACTGGCATTCTAACCATGCCCTAAATGCTGTACCCTGGAATCTGTTTTTGCTGGTAGCTTTTTGATAGGGAAAGGGCGCCTACATGCATTTACAATGGTGTTTGCAGTTGTCATTTCATTGCTGTCCAGGAGCCAAATGGCCTTAGAGGGTATATGCTTGTTTGGGACTGATTGAATGTCTCCTGCAGGGGCCACATTGAGGACGTGTATGACATCTCCTGGACCATCGATGGGAATTTTATGGTGTCTGGATCAGTGGACAACACTGCCATCATGTGGGATGTGACTAAGGGTAAAGGTCCTCCGCTAATCTTATATTGTGAAGTACTGTAGCATAGTGGTAAGGTGCGCTGCTTGTAACCAGAAGGTTGCCGGTTCAGTTCCACACTGGGGCACTGCTGCTGTCCCCTTGTTCAAGGTACTCAAGTACTTAATTGCCTTAATAAACATCCAACTCTAGAAATGTTTAGAGGGTTCCTACGCAGTATGGAAAAGTGTGGAATTTGATTTTAGTAATTTCCAGGTCTGGATAAGTATGGAAAAAAGAAAAGAGTATGGAAAAATATTTGTGTTTCCAGACTATTGCCCCTATTCTGTTTTCTAAAACATAAAATTCAGGATTTCTAAAAATAAATATAAAAATAAATTGATCATACAAGCAGAGTGTTTTTCATGGCGTTTGGAGCAGGTAGCCAACGCAGCCAAAATGTTTACCACTGTGTGAGAGAGCGCAGGCCAGACCGCGCTTGAGGTCGTCGAAAGCAAGGCAAGAAGTATGGCGTGCGACTGAACGCGCACACCTATGCAGAGCTGCCTCTACACCTGTATGTCACAGCCTGCAAAACAGCTCTGCCCCAAGTGCCTTATAACTGTACCAAATCCGGACATCTGCGACCAAATTACTTAGATGCGGCAATATCTTTGAATTGCATATATACAGTACATAGCATTACAAATAACCAAATATTAAGCCGAGTTATGAGTTATGCAGTGATTGTCAGAAAAGTAAATGGACTATCTTGTCTGCGTAAGGAAACCATACAGCTGCATTCGTTGTCGTTTCCATGGACACAGTGAATAAACAAGGCTGCACAGACGCCCTGAAAATTAAATTATTTAACTTTTTTCAACTCATTTTTGGTTCTTATTTATAAAAGAGACAAAAAAATTGTTCAATATGTTAAGGGAAAATAATACGAGTATAGGTAGCACCGGTTAGTTTACTTCCTCTTTGGGTGGAGATGTTTGACAGTGGAACGTCATCCAATTATTTGGCAACATAATAGCATACATAGTCAGAATGTAACATACATGTTAACAGTTGGATTTTTTTAAAACCACTTATTTACATAATAAACATCTAGCTATGTACTCAGATGTCAAATATGGTCTAAAAAAAATCTACCGAGAGGTCTGGAAATTTGAGTCTGGAAAAGTATGGAATTTTGAAATGGAAAATGTGTAGGAACTCTGTGTATAACATGTAAAAATTGTAACATGTAAGTTGCTCTGGATAAGAGCGTCACCTAAATGAAAATAATGTAGTGTATAGAGTGTTCATAGCATAAGAGCACAGAGCCCTCAGTTGGCCATTGTTTTAATGTCTTTGCTCTCAGTGCATTAGTTACTGTTAGTGAAGTTTACTGTTCTGGATCATGTGTTGTGCACTAATAAATGTCCTGCTTCTTATGAATATTGTGTGTGTTGTGTTTCCAGGTCAGAAGATGTGCATTTTCAATGACCACAAGAGCTATGTGCAGGGTGTGACCTGGGACCCTCTGGGACACTACATTACCACACTGAGTTGTGACAGGTGTGTCTAATGCAGAGTACTGACACATGCAGACACAGTGCTGTATCTGTGAGCTGAAGAATCTTTGCCTTTGCTTGTGTTCGGTCTCATACCTAGAGGCAGTGGACATACTCAAATGTGCACTCTTAGGCTGCTAAGTATCTCATTCAACAAGGCAAGCTTGGGTTCGATCCCAGCAAAATTATGTTGCATGAAATGGAAAAAGCGTAAAAAATGCAGGCTTGTCCATCACACATATATAACACAAGCAAAAACAGGCATCGATGCTGAAAGGACCCCCCCCCACCACCACCACCACCCTTACTGTCTGAGAATTCCAGTTTATTAAGAGTTATGATGCTTGGTTGCATTCCTGTTTTGCTTATTAGGTGTTGGCTGCTACAGCTGGCTCTGTTACGTACTGTTATCTGAGACAGTGAGATTCTCACCCACGTGTCTCTCTTTGTCCCCCTCAGAGTGATGCGAGTGTACAGCGCTCAGACCAGGAAGAAGGCCTACAGCATCAGCAAAATGACCTCTGGATCTGCAGCAGAGGGGGAGGTCGGTGTTAGGCACAGGACGCTGGACCCCTGGGGTTCTCAGATCAACAAGGGCATAGAGCACTGTCGCACAGGGGACTGTTCAGAGAAATGGTTCTGTAAATAGGTTACCTGAAGCGCTGTTCCTCCACCCTGGGGAAGAAGCTTTCTTGAGCAGTGTGTGCGCACACACACACACACCAGGTCCCACAGAGAGGATGATCTGCAACGCAGGGATGAGTTTCTTTAAATACTTTTGGATCTCTTACACAAAGCACACCCTTACTGTACCAGAGGCAATATGGAAGGGTAGCTTCTCCCTGTGCAAAATAATTACCAATCTGCAACTATTTATACATTATTTAGAAATATTTTCACATAACCTACTTTTGGTCTTTGGTGCCATTTTCTTTCTGCTCTCTGCCATTGGGGATAAGCTCATGTCTGTATTGTGGCTATGACGTAGCCTAAACATTACACGTGTGGGAAACCAAGGGGAGTGTAAAGCTGAGCTCTATCCATTTATTTTCTTTTGGCTGATTCTGAGGAAGCATGTGAAGTCTTTCCACACATTGCCTTTCATTAGTCTTGTAATCCATCATTTTAAATCATGGCTTGTTGCCTAATTTAAGATTTAAAAACTTGCACTGTCACTGCTGTGCCACCCAGGGCCAGGTTTTGCTCGGTATATACAGTATATCATATACGAAACTTGACAAATGCCAGTTGTTTCCAGCTTTGGGGTTTTGCTTCCATCTTTTTTTTGTTTTCTGAAATCTGAGAGGGAGAAACAGCGCTAGTGTGTGAAAGAATGTGCTCTCTGACGCGCAGGTGAAGAATTACAGAATGTTCCACGACGACAGCATGAGGTCCTTCTTCCGCCGCCTCACCTTCACCCCCGACGGCTCCTTCCTGCTCGTTCCAGGTAACACACCTTTAGCACGCCTGTATCGCCTGCGTGGTGTATGCAGCGGTGCCAGTGCTGCCTCCTTTCTGTACTCCAACACCACAGCTTGAATCGCGGCACACACCTCTCTGTCACTACAACCTGCGGAATCGCACGTTCACAAACAAAAACGCCTCATTATTCTGCCGCAGAAGAAGGGGAACGCACTTCTTTGGCAGCTTTTATTGCACTCGCACACATTTCACTCATTGTTTTTCAGGACTTTCTGTAATAGGAAACGGTAAAAAATGGATCATTTCTTCTGTCAAGAAGCTTTAATAAATTCATATATCATTAAAATTGGAGCCGCGTTGTTTTCCATGAGTCACTTTTGGGAACTTTTGAGTTTTATCAAGCTTCCCTCGGCTTTGAACTCTGCTTTGTATTTGAACATTTCCTTTGCTACACACAGCTCACTGCTTTATTATTCTTTTTGATTTTTTTTTGTTACGCCAACAGAAGTGTATAAAAAAAGAGGGGCGTTGCGTGATATTATCCTTCTGGTGTCTGGAAGTCGGCTGGTCTCACGCTGTCAGGAACGCTCCTTAGTTCGTCTGACATGCACAGAGGATTCTATTAATAGCTGGTGGAGCTGAAGTACTTTCCCACTACCTAGTACCATCTAGACCAAGCTGGGACAAATTACAGTATTTTGTGATGAAAGAATTCTTACTCGGACAAATTTTGATGCTTGAAAGAGGTGTTGACTTGCGAAAATGCTTTTTGAAAAGAAATAAATTGAGAACAGTTGTAATGAGTAATGGAGATAATGGTGTTTATGGTGTACTTCACTGCGATAATTACATAGCCATAATGTTATTATTATCATTTTTAACAATGACATGCAGTGCACCTCCATCCGCCCTCACAGCAGCAGCAGAGGATGTGAACAGGAGTGAGTAAGCCGCAGTTCTGTGGCACATTAACCCCACACCGCGCCTCTGCTTTCCTCTGTCTTGCAGCTGGGTGTGTGGAGGCCGGAGAGAACGTCACCAACACCACATACGTCTTTTCCAGGAAAAACTTGAAGAGGTAACGGCGTGAGTCACCGAAGGACAGCCGCGCTTCGGCGCACGTTCCTCACCCGGGTGGGTTTTAAATAGGCGCCGGCTGAGCGGCGCTCTGACCTGCGGGTGTGTGTGTTTTTCAGGCCCGTAGCACATCTCCCCTGCCCTGCTAAGGCCACTCTGGCTGTGCGCTGCTGCCCTGTCTACTTTGAGCTGAGGACCAGGAAAAGCGAAGGTAGGGGGCCCCTGCAAAAACATTTTATAACCCCCTAATAACTGAGGTCATGTCACTTTGAAGTAATTAAACTACAGTTACAGTTATTTGGTACTTGGATAATATTGTGTAGAATTGACATTTTGAAAGATGATTTGATTCACAGAAGCTAGCGGATCAGGTAAAGTGATAAACTGGGACACCTACACTGTTCCTGCAGCTTACCCTTGATCTCATGCCTTTTATGACTTTATTAATGTAATCAGCAGCCTCATAGTATTGTTTCTCCTCTCCGCTGAATAGATGGCTCCAACCAGCCACTCCCCAACACCTTCCAGCTGCCCTATCGCCTGGTGTTTGCTGTTGCCTCTGAGGACTCCATCTTCCTGTATGACACGCAACAGACCTTCCCGTTCAGCTACATTTCGAACATCCATTATCACACGCTCAGCGACCTCACCTGGTGAGTCTACTGCTCTTTTACATCCACTATCACACACACAGTATAGGCACGGATTTTTGTGTTGTTTCAAAGTACTGTACCAGTCACCTCTTCGGATGCACCTACTCATAGAAGGGTTTTTCTTTATTTTCCACATTTTAGAATAATAGTAAATGGAATTATGAAGTGACCAAAAAGTGTTAAACAAATGAAAATTATCTTATATTTTAGAGTCTTCAAAGTAGCCAAAATATTTTTTAAAATTACGAATTTTCTTGGAAAGAAATTCATACATAGGCATCAACTATTTTTATGTAAGAAACAAATTTCAAACATTAAGCATAAGTTTTTAGATCAAAATGTCTTTGATTGCATGTTTTCTATTGTCTTAATCAGGTGTGCCCAAAGTTTTGACTGGTACTGTATTTTTGCTTATTGTTCTTCGAAATACATGTTGAAGCCCGAAGTTGATGACGTAAATGCAGACGCTCTTGTGACACCATATCCTCTCTTCTCCCACCTGGCCAGGTCTGGGGACGGCTCCTTCCTGGCTGTGTCCTCCACCGACGGCTACTGCTCGTTCGTGACGTTCGCCCCAGGGGAGCTTGGGACCCCCCTGAAAGAGCGCCCCTCGCTGGAGATGCTGATGCCTGGGTCCGGCCCTGAGAAGAAGGGGAAGAAGGCGGCGGTGGTCAGAAACAGCTCTCCGGTGCCCCGGGCCACAGACGCCGGCGCAGGGGCGGGGGGAAAGGCGAACGCCACGCCAGGCGAGGTCGGCAGCCCCAGCCCTGTCCCGCAAAGTGAATCCCGCTCCACCACCCCCCTCTCCAGCAAGACCTCCAACACCCCTACCACAGAGGACAGGAAGAACTCCCAGGGCCCGAAGGCCAAGCCCCAGCCCCGGAGGATCACGCTCAACACGCTGGAGGGCTGGAGCAAGCCCAGTGCCCCGAAAGCGCCCGCCACACCCACATCATCTCCAGCCAATCTCAAGGCTCCGGCCACGCCCACAGCTCCCTCCAGTGCCAAGGCTCCAGCCACGCCCACATCGTCCCACACCAATCTCACACCCAAGGGGCCGACTCCCAGGTAAGTGATACGAAGGTCCACCTCAGCGGTCCTTGAACTGTGACGTTGTTTGTACATAAAGGCAGGTTTACTCTCTAGCCATATTCCCCACAGCAGAACCATACGGTCAGGTATTCATTAGCAATCACCCTCACCTTGTGCAGTTCCAGCCTCTGTACAGTTTCATCTAAATGTCCATCACCTTGGTTCTCTTCACTCTAAGTGGGGCAACAGCCCTTCTCCTCCTCCTTGGTGATTCAGGGTAATGTGTAAATTAAAGTGCATGGTAGATCTCTCCCGTAGATGTCCTTGTTCTTAAACATGGAGCCTCATGCAGAATTTTAGCTTTGATTGGGAGCTATGCTCTGATTATATCTGAAGAGAGTGATGTTGCCAGGAAATTATAACACCCTATATTTGTTCAGTCAAGTGTGATGTTACATTGGCTTAATGCGCTGGAAATGAATATGATGTCTTCAGTGCAATTAAACCTTATTTTGCACTTCTGGGGTCATTGCTAATTTAAAAGAACAATGGTAAGAACTGGCAGCAGATCTACCTCTTTGGACATGAAATATGATAATAGTTGGGAGACGTGTGCAATGATACAGTGATCTTACCTTCTGCTATGTTGTATTATATGTTATACTATTCAACAGTCTAAGTTACCAAAGCTGTTTTGATAGCTTTTCTTAATTTCTTTAACAGTGCTGTATTCTTTTAAATCAACAATGCAGTATGTGTCAAACGGATAAACCTGCTTTAATGCAACCAAGCAATTGTGACCTGCTCAGTCCTCTTACTTAATTTGTTGACCTTTAAAGTGAAGCAAGCATTGCTTACGCAACATTGCAAATTTGGCACATTAACAGAGAATGCTATCTAAATCACAGATTATACGCACTAGCTTCAAGTTTTTTGTTCAAATTAAGAATAAATTGCAAACCAAAAGGGTTTAATAGCCCCCCCTTGGTGCTTCCCAGAAATGACGCCATTCTTTAGTAATTCATACTTGAAAGGATGTAATGATATGCTTAATTGCTTGACTTGGCATGCAGCTTTACCCTGTAGAATGTACGTTGTGTTTGTTTTAAATGTTATCAATACAGCTGAATTTGTGCAGACAGAGTCTTGCACAAGCAAGAGTTCCTTTCAGAGTTCCCTGTCTGCTCACTGTGGACGCAGTACTGCGTGGCAACTCAGACAAGGAGTGATCTCAAAGTTCCCAAAGTTCATTCCCTGGAATACAAAACATACAATATTAATTCAGGCTCACTTTGAAAAATGAGTAAGATCTCCATTAGAGGAGTCTGACCCACAGGCAGAGACAGCATTGCTGGTTTAGTGTGGGAATATTTCACTGTTTAGTCTTTGCTTGTTTCCATTTTGTTGTGCTTCATCCTCTGTTTTGTCGTACAGCTATAATGAACCCACGCAGCCAGCTTTCGGTCACTGTGTGTGGGTTTTTTTTTTTTTTTTTTTTGCTTGTTCTGTGGACTTCTCCAGTCTGTGCACAGCTCATTTTGTCTCTAATAGCTAAACCGAGGTGGAAAACTCCAGTCCTCAAAAGTAGAAGTACCTGCACGTATGTGTTCCACCCATTCACTGATATGGCTTCCACTAATTAGTTCTCCTCCTGGCTGAAGAGTTGTTATAAAATCCAAATGATTGGAATATCTGTAACTAAATTGGGCCTGAGATACCTTTTCATTCATTGTAACAAAAAATCCCTGTGTATGGATGTGTATCTCATGGTTTAGGTTGTGATTCTCACAGTGATGTCATTTGCCGTGACAGATTGTTTGCCTGCTCCTTCACTGTTTGTCACACCATTATCCCTCTCCATCGTATTGTCTGGCATTTAATGTAGTCAAGAAAAGATGGGCTATTAATGAATCATTTTTGCTCTTTACCTATGAATTGATTTGGTGAATCCTGTGCTGTGAATCACAAAAGCAGTTTTGATTTTAAAAAAAGGATTAGAATTAGTATGCCATATTAGTGGAAGCCTCCTTCTTTTTTAGGGGTTTTATATGTCCTGCTTTGCATTGGCACACGTCTTGCTTAAAACTGGTGTTTGTGTGTAGCTAATTTGCAAGTGCAAAAACCAGTGTTTAAACAGAACTTGGTTTTTTAGGTGTCATTTTCTATTTAAAAAGAAAAGCTATTTGTAGCTTGTAGGGATTCAGACAACAGATTTAGGGCATGCTGCCACTGCCATGCACTTGGGTCAGTGTGCCTCCACCAGAGAACAGAAACACAGAAAACATCAAGCAGCAAAGTATGAGCTGATACCCAGTTGATTAGTCTTGATGTGGGCTCCTCCGGTTCCACTCCGCAGGCGAATCTCTCTGACTCCTGTTTCTACTGGCTCACCAAGCTCCTCCCAACCGTTTGCCACACCCTCCTCTTCAGACAAGGCCAAACATGGTAAGTAGACTCCACCCACCCATGGCAGGAATCTGTCCAGAAGGTTTGTCAGACTCAAAAGGGCACGTAAGTGGTGGGATAAAACATCTGTTAAGACCCCTGGTTTAAAAATGATGTAATTATTTAGATATTTTTGTGTGTTTGTGTTCTTGAAGTTGCTCAATTCATACTTCTTTCAGCATTCTTGTCTTCTCATGGTCTCTTGTGATTGGATGTGATCTGATGATGATGATACTCAGCACAGAGTGAATAAATAAGGCAGTTTGGTACTTTGATCTTTCTCAATATGAAACCGTGCCTGTGGATCTTTGTATGTTATGTAACCGGCCTTTAATTTGGCAGCATGTGATTAATTCTGCACCTTGTGTTGTGCTCCAGAGAGGCCATCCCCTCCCAAAGACCCTGTGTGCAAACCCCCGGAGCCCAAGAGACCCAAGATGGAGGGAACGACAGCAGCAGGCCCCGGCCAGGACAGCACGGACCCCACGGGAGCACCGCCCAGCAAGGAGCCCCAGGACCCTTGACTCCTCATCACAGCACAGAGATTGATGTCACCAACTGTCCCCTGGACTTAAGCACACACTCCACCACTGCACATGGGTCTCCCCATGCCTCCCTCTGAACACCTCCCATTGGCTGCTCGTGGTTTCAGAACAAAGAGAATACATGAATTAGTCGACTTCTTCAGTGTGTACTCCTCTCCCACTCTGGATGTTGGGTTTGAGGGAGATGTTCACTCATTCACTTATGCAGATGGAAAAACATTCTGCCGTTTACCTACAGAACATTATATTTATGATTCCAGACAGCAGCACTCTCAATAGGAGTTTTACCAGCAGGAGCTGCCTGGGACACACATGAGTTTGGGTCTGCTTTTCCCCTGTAGTTCTGCTCACCCATAATACAGAAGCTGAGAGAGAGTTTGAACTTTTATGTCTGACCCTCTCAGAAAGCGGCTTATTTCCTGTACAGCCATTGGAAAGGGAATCACCTTTACACCACACAGCTTTGGGTCCACTTATCACTTTTTTCTGATGTTTGTATATCGTTTATTTTATGTTTTAAAATAACTGGATGTGGTAAAATAAGCTCTCATCTGTGTAAACAAGTGTGCATTTCTTTAATTCAACTGTTAGAATGTCCCATCCATAGACAAAAGCGATGAAGTGAATGAGTCAAAATACCATTGGGTAAATTCATTTTATATTCATTTAATATCTCGCTAATTCGAATTTGACTTTCACTTTGAGTTTAACATCAGTATCTATCAAAAAATCAGATGGGCTGCAAAACATCAATTTGCTGGTTTTTTGAGAACCGCTGCTCTGTAGAAATGCATTTCCTAACAAGCCATGAGAATGAAAAGGCAGTGTCTTAAGGCTGCTTTCAAAGGAGCATTTTCTGTCTAGTACTTTTTTAAGCAAACAGGGAGCATGCACACCAGATGTACTGAGGTCCACACCAAGGCAAAGCTGTCAGCAGTGAAGGGAACATTTAAGTGTATAATTTGAAGTACAGTAGTCAGTTTCCTGAGAATCTGTCTTGAATGTAATTCATAACCACCTGTTAAGACTAAAGTCTGCTGATAAAACGTCACGAAATTAAATTGCCTCAGGGAGAATGTTGACCACAGCAGGTCGTGATGGAGAAGGTCAAGCTTGCTGTTCTGATGAGAAACAGTCTGTAGTACAGTGACGGGGAGCTGTTTGAGGAAATTAGGTAGTATTCTTTGGTTTCTTTTTGTTACACATTTAGTTTGGGGCATGCTGATATTGCTGACTATGAGTTAAAAGTTATGATTAGCTTGCATTATTTGGTGATAAGAAAGAATCAAGTGATAATTTGTGTTTGCGCATTAATTAAATGTATAGGTATGGTACTATAAGCATAAATAGGAACCGTTGCAGTGGTATAGTAATTGGCCTCCTTTCATCAAGTGATTTATGACACAGTTGTAAAAGCTATTCTTTAATCATGCCAGTAACTTCCCAAGTGCAAGTCACTTTAAAGGACCAATTCATACCATTGCCTCTAAGATCGAACTCCAAGGGCAGGCATTAGTGAGATGCGGAGCAGGTTCATGCAGAGATGTTTATATGCAAGAACCCCTGACCTACACTTCCCACTTACCTCAGTAAGGTTTTCCTTCCCTCTAAGAAGCTCAGAACAAACTTTGTGCCCCAGTTTAGCTAGTTTTGTTTTACTGCATTGGGATCTTTTTTTTGGTAACCACAGTTATCAACCGATGAATTCTCACATTTTTACTGAAAATTCTATAGGGACTTTAATTGAGCAGCCAAATGGTATTTTTGGTAATAAAGGGTTCAAAAGTGCTTGTGGTTATGTGTTATGTGTGTTTGCCACAATCTACATCATGATCTGCTTTTGGCAGAATAGCATGCCTGCTCCTCCTACTCCCCCACACCAAAAAATCTGAACACAAGGTGTGCTCTTTGTATCCTCTGCTCCCTGCCAGCGTGGAAAATGTAACATGGCACACAAGCCAGAACCAAGCTGCTCATCCACCTCAGCTCAAGGAAATGTCGAAACCACACACATCTAGCTGGGACAGCTAAGCTAACTCCTACGAGAGTTGCCCTCTATGCTTTTTACCTAGTGTTTTCAAAAGAGGCAAAATGCAGTCAGCATTTTATTTAGCCCTTGAAGGCCATTATTTCTCTGTGGTAGTTCAGTTCCTCTTTGTTCATTCTTCATTCATTACACATTGTTTTGGACATCTGTTTTGCCACACTGCCAACACGAGCGCTGTCTCCGCTGTAACTACAAGGAGGCCAAAGTACCGTTTTAATTGTGTTTGGTGAAAGCGACAGTGCAATGAGAAAAGCACTCCATGCGTTTACAGCCCCTTTGTACAGAGCAAACATTTTTGTGTTCCTGAAACCCTGCGAAAAGCCAGCCCCCCTATCTGCACCTTACAGAAGGCCGCGTGGCACAGAACGACAGCTGTAATGACCGCGGGGGATCCATTTATGTGTCTACAACAATGACGCGGGGTGAGTGCGGTCCATCCAAACCGACGCACGGCGAGGGGGGGGGACGGGGTGACGGCTGGCACGAGATCTTGGCTATTCTGCTAGTTGACTGTTGAACCAAACGAGTCAGTGGCCAGATGCCCCTGAGTCAGCTGAACGAGATTCTGGAAGGCACGTCTCGGAATGTTTCCCTGCATGATCGCACAGTTCCGCCACACTGCTGGGGTAAGTGCTTGTACTCCAGTTTCTCCACAGACAATACACCATTATCTGTTAAGAGGAGGGCCTGTGTCACTTCAGATTTTATTGGTAGAAATTGATGGTGGATGTTTTTTCACACCATTATAGTTTCTTCAAATCCAGGGTTAAAAGCCTTGGGGACCAGATTCTTTAAAATGGTTCAGGAAGGCCATTTTCCGCTTCCTATTAATAAACCAATGACAGAACCAGTATGCATATGTGTATATACAATTCAGTCACATGCTAACAACATGCAAAACTATTAGCTGTCATGCATAGAATAAACCTTTATGATTACCTCTTATTTCTATCAAGTTTGGTAACCAATTTAGAGCCACAAATGGCTGTTAAACAAATAACAATACTGAAAACAATCGCCCTACAAAAACTAAACTAACACAAATAAGAATACATATCACTGTGTGAGAAACAAGTGATTATATTCACTTACAGCCACAGTGTCTGTTGAGTGCTCATAATGCTGGAGCTCCAAGTAATCGCAGTCTTTTCTGCATATTAAGTACATTTTTCTTTTTTGGAGATTGCAGGGCGAAGAGGAAGTTGATGGCTGGCCGCTAGTTGAACCTCCCTCCCCCATAAACTGTGCACTTACAGTCTGTGCAAATCTGCATCTTGTCACTCATATCATTGCCTGACCCTCACTATATTACCTGAACTCGGGGTGAGTTACAGTAATGTTTCTGCCTCATGAGTCATATTTTGGTCTGTCTGTCTGTCTGCCATCACTGTATGAGGAAAAACCTTCATAGAGGCTACAATAAGAGGCATCTAAGCAAACCTACAAATCAAGCCTCTTCACTGGAGAGCCTTTGTGCAAATGGGTGTTGCAAATAGATGTTGGCGAGTGAGCTAGTGGGAGTATTTGTGGATGTGCTTCGGCAGTGGTGGGTAAGGAGGAGAAGAGAATAGCCGAGACTGTCTTCCTCTTGACAGAACCCAGCAGCCAGCATGAAACCCAATACACAGCTATGAGGGCCTCCAAAGTGTGGCCCCTTTTCCTGTTTATGTTTACACAGCTGTTTGGTTAAAAATATGCAACCAACAGGTTCTCATTCAGACTATTTTGAATCCATGTTAAATGTATTAATTCAGCTCAAAATGGCTAGATATTGAAAAGCAACTATCTCAATTGCAGGGCAAGTACCAGTCATGCCAGCATAGATACAACTACAGCCAGTATGAGTCTGTTAACAAAATAAATTGGTAGTATCAGTGGAATTCATTTTTTATATAATTTGAACTCTCACATCCAATTACCTGTACTTAAAAAAGTCACATGAGCCAGATCTGTTGATACAGTAGAAAGCTTAGAGTTTGGCTTCATACTCCTTTTTTTCTAAGAAAGCTAGATTTTCCAATCATCAAGTCACTTCTCAGTCAAGTCACTTCTCAGTTATCATAGCTGTTTCACTACTAAGCAGTGCAAATTTAAACTGTGTCCAGAAGTGGTCACTGCTATGGACTTGTGACAAGGGTGTGATGAGTTTGAATTACAGGTCCTGTACAAGCCAGCTCTATGGCTGTAGTGACTCTAGGGAATACATCCCTGAATTCAGCAACTCGTTTCTGATTAGACTTGTGTACGGAGTTAAATTAGACAAAACGCTGGAGTAAAATGGAGGAGTGGTTTTACTCTTTCAACGTCTGAATCTTTCAGAGCTCTAGTGGTCCTGTTTGTTCAGTTCTTGTCCCTGTTTCAGTAAATTTATAGTTTTTCTCACACTCCCTCACCCTGTTTTTCCTAGGTATTGCTGTTTGACAGGGCCGTGTTGTTCAGTCAGTTAGTGATTCATGCCTCACTATGTTAAGATTGGAAACTTGCTATGCTGGGAATGAATGAGTCCTGGTGATCTGGAGCTGAGATTCTTCCCTGTGGCTGGTGAAACCTGTTTAAGAAGCTGATATTAAAGATAGGCAGAAGACCCACCAAAAGACACTGAGCACTTCTGGATCTAGCAGTGACAGAGCTGCATCCATTCTATCATCACAATTCTTCAGTGTGGACCGCTGAAATGTATGTTGCAGCTAGTAAAAAAGTGATGTTAACATTACAGAATTTTTTGCTGGAATTGTTCATTTGTAGACATATTACAAAAAAAGCTTTTGCAAGGTTAACTGTTGGTTTGCTCATAATGCTAATGTGGAAACCATGCAGGAACAAAATCAGGGAGATGTATCAAAAACAAAAAGTTAGTTTCTATGGTCACATTTACAAATATTTGATGCTACAAAGATAGGGTGGCTGGGAAATGAAGGCACATTCAGAACTGAAAAGATTTCAGATACTTCTGAAATGAGATTCTTGTTTGGTCATGAGTACGGGTTAAAAGACTGGAATATATTATTTTAGCATGTGAGGTGGTAAGAATCAGCATTTATTGATAAAAAAAAAACCTCTTAGTTGTTTTATTATTATTATTATTATTATGAAATGTACTCTACTATCCCATTCAAACAGGGGCCTGGTTTTCCATGGATGAGTTCTTTTTTATCTTCTGTAACACTGCTGATGGTTGGTGACGTCTAGACATAAACTGAATGCTCACTTCAACCTGTAATATGGATTTCCACGTCCGATCATGCATGCTTTACCTGTTTAATTTTCCGTGTGTAATGAATACCATGTAAGAATGGGAGATTACAGTGTCTTATTTGAAAAATACCCAGACTTTCACATGAATTCCTGTAACGGTACTCACGTAAAATTTGTGAAGGGAGACATATGTAAGTTCTGCAGCTGCAAACAGTAAACTTTTGAACGTGAAATCCACTCGAACTGCAGTTAATAATAATATTTGTGCTATATTACTTGTTCATTATTAAATATTTAGTTGTCGCGTGTTTAGATGTTACTTTAAACAATGCATTTGGCTTATAGTTAACCGTTCAAATTAAAGGAATTCCCTTTTCCCATTCTTTTCCACTAAAGATTAAGTGGTTACTAGCAGATAGAATTAAAATTTTGGTTTAGATTTGAGCAAAATAAACACCTCTTGTAAGCGTGCGTGCTTCTCTAACACTAAACTATTACTGTAAAATGTATGTTTTGTAAAAGATAGGTTATTTATATTTATATAAATAATATACATTATTTATAAAATAGTATTATTTGTATATAATAGAATTACATAGATAACATATAATATATATTACGTATAAATTAGACGCGGCGTAGTTTTCAAACGAATTTCGCCTCATAATATAACATGCAACAGCAGTAGCCAAGGCCTTTGTTGACCGCCCAACTCAGCGACGGATGTGTATTGTTTTGAGTGTTATTGTAAAATGGTGAAATATAATAATGGGAATTCAGTGTTCTGTTTACGTTCATCTAATTATTTTTGCAACAATTTCTCGTTGAAAAATACAGAATTAAAATTGAGTAAAATACGCACATTGTTTCAGGTACTCTATCAAGCACGCCTATCAGATTAAGTTTATTTTATTAGATGATGTACGCATGTTAATGAATATTTAAAATAGACGATTTTCTCAGTATTGTTTTTGAAGATACACAAGGGCCATGCGACCGCTGATTACTGTAATGACAGTATCTTCGAGAACATACTTGCATTTTTTCTTCTGTTGTTTTACAACAATCAACTTGTCAGCGTGCATTGAGAATGACAACGCTGATGTCAGCAACCTATCTTGATGTAGAAAAAAGAAGGGGCGAAAAATAAACCGCACTAGGCTAATTGAGTGGCAAGTCGTTTGACCAATCGTATTGTCTCGGGTGGGAAATTCTTAAAAGAGTCTGCTAATAGGCATTGACTGAAGACGAAGGGGTGGATGTGGATGTCGAATGAGGTTAGGTTGTCATGTGGCAACCAGCAGAAGGTTACGAGTTAACGATTTGGATCATTTGATCATATGACTACGCAAAAGGAGAAATATTGACACACGCACATACACAGAAAAAGAGAGGGAGAGCTGGTTGCGATTGGTGTAAAAAACTGATGTCGTTGAAGTTATTTTATTTTAATTTATATTTTTGACTCATTTCAGGAAAGGATCTCGCGCTTTGCGTTCTCAACTCGATGCCTGGTTGCCAACCGAGTACATCATGTAGCGAGTGGTCAGCTAGCCAAATAAATCATAAGTTATAGGAGTGGGGCAGATGTAGCTTGCTAACTAGCTAGATAGACAGGGTGTCTTAATATTTGTATGGGTAGATTGCTGTCTGTAACCAGGCCTCCTAGCTTTACTGCTGCGATACATCGATTCGACTCGTGTAAAAAGTAGCTCCTTGCTACACTGATGTTCTGTTTAGCGACGCTTTTTAGACCGGCGTAACACTTGTGCACCCGGAGTGGTCATACATTATAATTTGCATCCGACTTTTTCTGCGTTTTTTCAACTTTTAAGAATGATCTAATGCAAACGCATGGTATAACTAGAACTGTAAAATTAGTCAGCTTGCTCTTAAGTGAACTTTTTAGTCTATATTGCATTGTGAATAAAATCTAACGGATGTAAATAAACTGCACTATACATATGTGTGGTCTTGTAGGTTTTATTCGATTATCAGAAAACGCCGTCCTCACAGAAAAATATCAAGGGTTTACGTTTGGTAATAACCGGTATTACTACCTTGAGGACGATGCATCCAGTACTAAATGCTTTCGGATCATGATTAAGACTGACTTGACTGACCTCGACATTAATAATAGTAATTAGTAATATTGCTTTTATCATTTATGCTGTTAATGCTTTTGGTAGTGATTTCACGTTCACCACCTTTCCATTGTCGTTTGATAAGTTGGTGTTAATTGGTTTGATCTGGGTAATAAGTTTCTTTAGCTAGTTACCTCTTGGGGAATGCACTCAGCACAGACTCTTGTCGCGTTGAGCACTTGTATCTATAGGAAACGTTTTGAAGATCTACATTTGGCCAGTCGATTCATCTTCACTTTCGTTTGGATGTGCTCACCTCTGAAGTTTGGGACTATTTGACGGATTGTATTACGGGGAAGTTATGCGCATCGTGACGATCAAGCGCATCACATTGATTAGCAGGGCTGGGCTGGGGTGGGACTCGAGGTAAAGGGCTCTTTAACAGTTACGAATAAGGGGAGGAAAGACGGAAACAAACGAGGAAAACCTCTGTAAACAAGAAAAACAGAGAACATGGCCGGCGATTGCACCTACAACATACACTGCACTAATGATGACACGTTCGGTAACAAACATTTGCTGGACAGAAAGCAGGAACTTGCAGTTGATTCCGGTGTCCGCGAAACCACGCAGGATAAAACGCAGATAGCAGCGATTCCATCGTCGTACTTCGAAGTAATCAATGGAGTGCTGTGCCGTAAAAAGTTAGAAAGGGGCTCCATCAACTACAGGGAGGTGCTGGACAGGGACCGGCAACTCAACGCAATCGCCACGTTCCACCAGAAGCGGCCAGGGAAGCGACACCACACCTTGGAGGACACGTACAGATTTGTATCAGATAAATACTGGTGGGAAGGTAAGTGTTGTGATGTTTGTATCAACTTCGCAGAATCGTTGCAAACTATGCCATATCTTTTCTTTAGCATATCTACATGTCCGCAGTTTTCCAAAGAACTGCGTGCAATTTTGGCAAGGAGAATAGCACACACTGTCCTGTAATGTAGCCAGAAAGGGCAGTGTTAGCAATTGTAGCTTGTAACGTAATTCATATTTAACGAGCGTGCTATCGTCTGTTAGTTCTAAATTTTGTTTAATTCCTTTAAGTGACTAGCATGTTTCCTGGGAACGCGTCCCGGAGGGTCAGGTCTTCTGTTTGGGACAGAAAAAAAAACATATGTGAACGTAACTTGTAGGCTATTGCACTGCAGTGTTGCAATTCTGTTAGATAAAAATCCCAATTCCGTGTGCTGACGTATTATCAGAGAGAAGCTGGAAGGCGATGAGAAGCTGTTCAGAAATGTGCTTTAACAGTCATAATGAAAGTTTAGGGAATTCCGTTGGAATTATAAACGCAACGCGTTTAAAATGTGCAGGACATAAATCACAGGGCATGATACAGAGTACAATATAAATTGAGTGAGTTGAGTGTAAGTCTCCAGTTGTGGGTGGATTTTTTCCGGAGATTGTCTGAGGTTCTACATATGTAAATTAGTCCAAAGCAGCCTCAAAAAACAATATGAAATATTTCGCTTTTTACAAGAGCAAATGATATTTTGCTGGAGTTCGGTTGAGGACAGACACGTGGGAGTGTCTTTAACTATCCGAGGCAGTTCAACTTCATTCCAAGGCTTTAAACCTTTTCATCTCCCCCAGTGTGTCAGAGAGAATAAACATAAATAAAAAATGCAAAACGGGATTGAGAACATAATTGAAGTCAGATTTGAAATTACTCAGTGGCAAAAAGTGTGTTTAAAAAACCAAACTGAAATGAAAATTGAAATTACTCACTGAGTAAAGCAGTGAATTGGCTCTGTTGTAAACTATTTATTTCAAAGTGTAATACACCAGCTATTTCTAACTTATGGGTATAGTCTGAACAGGATATTTTTCACCTTTCTTTGCCTTAGTAGCTAATGAACAGTCTATACAAGATGAAACACAGGTGTCTGGTCATAGCAGAGAAGCTATAGTTATGTTTTTGTAAGATGTGGCAATCTGATGACTTTGAGTGTCTGAGCCCTCGTCTGCTGTTGCAGAGGGAGCAGAGTGGTGTCATTCAAGGCTGCATATATTCTGTGGATCATTGCTAAGGACCAGTTTATGAGGGCAGATCAGTCTGTTTCCCATTCTGCTGCTAAATGTCAGACTCATCTGGTTTGTTCTTTTCAGGGATGTATTTCCACATTCGAGAGTATGTCCAGGATTGTCAAGAATGCCAAGCACAGCAGAAGAGACAAGAGGTGACAGTCGTGACATGAACAACATAGAGGTTGAAGTTTCTCAGGGCAAATCTGACAGTGGAAATACTTTTACTCTGCAATATGTTTTTTTGGTTTTGTCACAGTGGAAAAACAGTGCTTTGATTTCTCTCTCACTAGGTCCCTGCTAGGCCCTGCGTCTCCAAGACGCTGACCTCCCATGGCAACGACGTGCTCCGCAAGCTGAAGGGCCAGTGGGAGGAGGGGCTCTTCTGTGACATCACTCTGAAGACGCGCGGCCGCACTTTCCCCGCCCACAGGGCCGTACTGGCGGCCGTCAGTGAATACTTCCAGGAGGTCTTTGCCGAGATGGCTTCTTCCTCCAGTCCACAGTCCGCCATCGACCTCACTGGTGAGGGCAAAGCTTCTCTTTCTAATCTCTCCTTCCTCCGAATGAGCAACTTTGAGTGGGAACTCAGGAAAAGTCCAATCTGCTCTGTCTGAGTGTTACATTACTTTATAATCATTTAGCAGATTCTCTCATCCAGAGAAACTTCCAGCACAAAAGAACAGAATTGTATCCATTCAGGTTGAATGAGCAACAGTGTCAGACCAGGCTAACAACGCTCCCAGAGCAGTAAGTGTGAGCATAGCACAATTCAAAGCACTACCACAAGTTAACATGTGCAACCTTACTAGAAAGCCTAGAAACTAAGGGAAGCCAATTACACACACTACCATACATCACAGTTATTAGATTACAGAATCCAAAACACGTTCAATACTACACGTAAAATAAACAACATGTAATACAAGTAATACAAGTAGCAGGTGTTAGGGGGTGGGGATTGAGGTGGAACTGAGATGCAGTCTGCAGAGGTGGGTCTTCAGTTTGCATCGGAAGATGACCAATCATTCCACTGTCCTGACCTCTGTGGAAAGTTCATTCCACCAATGAGGGACCAGTGCAGACAGGCATCGTGTCTGAGAGGAGCAACCCTGTTGGGATGGGACAGTCAGTTTCCCCATGGTTGCAGAGTGTAGTGATCTTGGTGGAACATACGGTTTGAAGACTGATTCTAGGTATGAGGGGGCTGTCCCATTCACTATCCTGTATGCCAGCTCCAAGGTTTTGAACTTTATGTCAGCCATATCAGGAAGCTAGTGGCGTGAGTTGAGGAGGGGTGTGACTTGACTATGTTTAGGGAGGTTGCAGACAAGTCGTGCAGCTGTATTCTGGATTAGCTGCAGGGGTTTGATGGCACAGGCAAGAAGACAAACAAAGAGGGAGTTACAGTAGTCCAGGCATGAGCAAACCAGGGCCTAAACAAGGAGAGGTGTGGAATACATAGTGAGGCATGGGCGAATCCTTTGCATGTTGTACAAAGCCTGCAGCACACGGCCTGTGCAGAGTGACAGATTCATCGAAGCAGAGGTGAATGGTAGAAGGCTGGGACAGACAGTCTATGGGAGAGGTGAGGGAATGGGATCCAGGGCACAGATGGTAGGTCACTGTGATGTAAGAAGCTCGGCAACATCAATATCTGAAAGTGTAGAGAATTTAGAGAGAGGAGCGGAAGAGGGTGGGAGGGAGGAAAAAGAGGAAGAGGAGGGAGATGAGGGTGGTGACTGAAGGGAGTTTCGAATGTCTGAAATCTTTCGGTTGAAGTGATCTGCGATATATAAGGCTTGAGATGGTGTAAGACTGAGGAGGATAGCAATGGCGAGCGTGTCTTGTGTAGGAGATGGTGACAGGAATGGGGAGATGCATGGTGTATTGGTGCTCTAGCTGATGTTCTCCTTTGATGGACTCCCACAGATAGACTCCCTTGTCTTTGTCCGACCGAGGCTACCGCTACATCACCAATATACTTAAGTACTACAGTTAACACATAACACAGCTGTGGAGGCACTTTTAATCAGCTGCTTGATCAGCCTCTAAATAAATAGCACTGTCATCGAAACTTGACACCTAGCTAATTATCAAACACTAAATCAGCAGCAAACAATAAACAGGCAACAATGTAGGTTACAAAACAATGTAAAAAGCTCAAAGCTATAGTGGCAAAGCACAAGATAACGCAAGTATTAGCTTCAACTAATGTTGTTAACATTAATTGGCTATCGACGGTGAAACTAACCTGATCTAGTAGAACACCGGATGCTCCTTCCATAACTGATGAATTACACTCTTCTGTTCCTGCAACATGTTGATGCAGTGTTCATACTATGTACAATATACTATAGTCAGTTGAGATGAGGCCTAATGTCTCCCTGAAACACTCTTCCAAGGACAACATGCAGGCTGATGTATGATCTGGCATCAGCTCTGTTTGTGTTTGCCATGTGTCATTATGATGGGCCTTTGAGGAGAAGAAGACATATCCCATCGCCCTCTCTGTAAGATGAGGAGTAAAGCTAGAGGACGCTGGCTGGCTGGTAACAGATCAGTTCAAAACTCAGAGAAATGGTGATTGACTTCCTTGTAGATAATTAGAAAGTCATAATGTAGAAGTAATATGAATCAAAACAGTTGGATGACAATCACAGCATACCACCCTTTTACACGTTTTGTGCTCCTCTTTTTTTGTCGCAGGTTTCAGCGCGGAGAGCTTCCTGCCCCTCCTGGAGTTCTCCTACACCTCCACACTGTCCCTGAAGCTGGAGAACCTGATGGAGATATCCGCCATGGCACGTCACTTCCGCATGTGGGCCGTGGTGGAGGCCTGCAAGGCCATCCGGATGGAGCAGGGTGGCCACGGCAGTGGCAGTGTGGGTACAAACTGCTTGAGGAAGGAGGCCGGCGCTGGCCGCGGTCCATCAGCTGGCAGCGTCTTCTCTGAGTTCCCAGATGGTCGGCAGGACCGTTCCGCGGTGACAGCCGGAACGGAGGGTTTACACAGAAAGAGGAAACGGGAGTGGAATTCAAGGGAGGAGGATCCTGCGGACGAATCGGTTTCCCTCAGGAAACGCCCTGCGCCGAGCAGGGAGCACCTTGTGGATGAAAGCTTTAAACTGATCCTCGAGTTGTCCGACAAGTCGGGGACGGACACCCCGAGCAAGTCGCCCGCTCGCTGTTTGCCAAAGTGTGGAAGTCCCCAAAGCGCGGAGCACCCCTGCAGCCCCGTCCGCAGGCTGAAGCTGATGGACTTCAAGTCCCCGTCCAGCAAGAGGAAAACGTCCCCTCGCGGTCTGTCCGCCTCCTCGGCTCGGCGGCCTGTCTCCCCGCCTCACCGGCAGCCCGGCCGAGCCCTGCGCTCCACCCCTGTCCCCGCCCGGGCGGAGCCGCACCGCCAGCCCAAAGCAGAGAGCTCCCCAGGGGACAGAGGTGTCAGGGGAGCCGGTACTCCCTCGGTCACCCCCTCATCCTACTCCCCTTCCTGCTCCACGAAATCTAAGCAGAACCTAAATTTCACAGAGATACTCCCGGGGAGTAGTCCTGCCAAGCAGGAGGAGCCGCAGCAGCAGCAGCAGCAGCAGGAGGAAGACCTGCAGAGCTCGAATACACTGGAGAAGTACAGGCTACTGAGCGTGCTCGGCCTGCAGAGGAAGTGCCTGCTGCCCGGCCCTGAGGACCTGACCGTCCGGAAGCAGAAGAAGCGCCTGTGCAAGCTGAAGGTCAGCAGCTACTCCCTCAGCTCCCAGCGGAAGCCGCGAGCCCCTGCCGCCAGCGCCTGCAGCAGCAGCAGCAGCACCGCGAGCAGCAGCGCTATGAGCAGCGGCACCAGAAGCACCGGCATTACCAGCAGCGGCGGTCCGTCCTGTTCCCTGGGTGATGGAAAGAGCACCACCTTCCTGGACAGGGTGATAAAGACGGAGCCCCCGGAGCCACTCAGCATAGAGGAGATGACGGTGAGGAGGGAAGGGCGCCCCCTAGCGCCCGCGCAGCCCCATGGCAGGAATGCCCGCAGCAAGGCGGCCCCGGTGCCCACAGAACGCAGGGAGCTCAGGCGTTCTGTCAGGGGCAGGGATGCGCCCCTCACAGGCCTCCGCACCCTCCGCACCAGGAATGTGGAGACTGGTTCCTGCACGTCAATCAGGAAATCCGTCCGGGTGAAGAAGGAGCCCAGTACCATCTCGATCCAGTCCCTGGCCCTCTCCACACACCGTCAACGCAACCATCTCAAAATGAAGAGGGGTGACCCCCTGGACGAGCTGTCAGCCAGGGTCAGCAGGAGGGCTGTCCGGGGTCAACAGTATAGTGGCAGCAGGCCTGTAACTCAAACAGCAACGCAACAGAAAACTGGTACTAGGGGAAGGGACTCCAAGCCCAGAAGGGTGCCGGGAGAAGGCAGACGCACACCCAAGGAGGAGACAGTGGGGTCGAGAAAAGCGCCCGGAGTTGGGAAACGCCCGATTGGCAGAAGGAACGGCAGCGGCGGTCAAGTGCCTGTCCGCGGCCTGCAGAGGCCCGTCAAAGACGAGCCGGCCGACCCCGTCCCCGTGTCCGCCCCCCCTGCCCCCGCCATGGGCAAGCGTCAGAGCAGGCCCCCGGTGAAGCTGCTGGACCCCGGCTTCCTCTTCCACTTCTGCCGGCCCGTCAGCGCCGTGAAGAAGGAGGAGGAGACCGACGTGGCCATCTGCCTGACCCGCTCCGTGTCCTGCGGCCGGTCGGGGTTCCCCCGGCGGGCGCGCGGGGGCCTCAGGGAGTCTCTCAGGTCTGACAGAAAGCAGCTGCGAGCCAAAGGCGGGGCCGGCGGGCCCCCGCTGAAAAAGAGGGCCGCGCCCTGCGTCACGGCGCGGGGCGGAGGAATGCAGGACTGCCCCCGCAAACCCGCCCTGCCCAGCGCCGGGAGAGTGAAAGCGAAAGGGGAAGTTCCGAAGGTAAACTGCGCAGTGTGAGGAGCTCACCCAGCACAACATTGCCCTTTATGACCGTGTGGCAACACTCCTGTAGAGAAAGAGACACATCCTCTTTTCAATTCAGACACTGTTTAATTCACATCCTCTTGACAGGTGCAGTTTCATTAGTATAACAGATAACACTGCAGTTTAGAAAGAAAATTAAAAAGAAACTCATAAACAACATGAAAGTAATAATGTATTGTTAGTTAGGTATCCTCTCTTTGTGTTTAGTCTGTGTCTCGGGTTGGTGACAGAGCTGCCAGTATAAACAGAGTTACTTGAATCAGTTAAACTGAATCAGGACTGAATCGGACGAGTCTATGCGTTTGTCTGAGTGACAGTTGGTCCTGACTGCTGCTTCTTTGCCTGTTGCACTGATAGCTGTATCAGGTCCAGCCAGTGCTAGCAGTCAATGGTCTTTTGTAGCAGGAGGCCGGGGAATGGCCTTATCTTCCTTTCCATAAGGCTATCAATGGTGGTTCAGTTAATGTTGTTATTTGACGAAGTCAGGCAGCCAAAACAGATCTGAGCAAAGACTGTAGATCTGTGTCATATGCCTAGTGCTCTTAATTGTGTCTGTGTAAAGTCACAAATTGATTGACCCTTATTTTACATCATACCTAGTATGCCACAATAAAAAAAAATTCTGGCAGGGTTAATCCATTTTAAACTAAAGGAAACCATTATCCATTGGGGTTTAGTTATCAGTTCTTAGTTGTGTAGAACTGGAACTCAGGTATGTATTTGAACAGTCATTGTATGAAGTATTAAATGAATAAATGGAATGGTCCCAACTCTGCTTTTAAACTTGAGGATCTGCACTGTGTGTCATTTTGTAGATTCAGCTGATGAACAGCGTTCAGGACATGCCAGGATTGATATACTTCTCCTGTTGATTGGTCTGTTGTAATAAAATATGCAATATATACAAGTGTGAATTTGGCAGCATAAAATATTTTTAAGTAAGTGTTCCCTTTAATTATGGTGGTGGTGTTTTTCATTACTCTTAACTAGTAGGCTATTTATTATGCAGCATTTTTGGTGGTGAGATGGATCTATGTGCATTGCTGTTAAGTTTTGCAGTCCTGGTGGAACAATTCCCTATTGGAGTGTTTCAGATTTTTTACTGGTTCTCTTAATGTAAATTAAATGAACATGTATTGGTGGGCTTGGGTCCCACGTGTAAGTTATCTGTAGGGGAACCACAAAGTCTTATTAGCTGCTCACGTTTAGGGCCTACATTTTGAGAGACACTTAACTGGTCTGCTGATTGGTGCGTGAGTTAGACACTGCGGATGTTGTCTGGAGCTGCTGTCTGGAGTTTGTCATAAGACATATACTGAAAGTGGGTAAATTCTGAAACTGGGTAAATTCTGAAATTTACTTACAGATTTGTATGAATAATTTGTTCATTATTTAGCACTGTCTGTTGTACTGTACAGTAAAGCAAGTCTAAAATTTTCTCTTGCATGTCAAATGTTTGCACCAGTCTTTAGTGTGACCTTTCTATGCATATGTGTGTGAATATAAGAGTGGGTTTTAAAGTTTTTTGGGGGGTGGGCACCATAGTACACTGTAGCTCTGTAGCATAGTGGTAAGGAGCAGGGCTAATAACCGAAAGGTTGCTGGTTTGATTCCCTGCCGGGGCACTGTTGATGCCTTGGGCAAGACACTTCACCCAGAATTGCCTCAGTAAATACTCAGCTGTATAAATGGGTAGCAGTGTAAAAATTGTAACATATGTAAGTCGCTCTGGATATGAGCGTCTGCTGAATGACAGTAATGGGATGTAATGTGTTTAACCGTGTGTTTCTCCCCGTCTCTGCAGAAGCTGCGGGGGCCGCTGCCGCTGCACCCCCAGCGCTCGGCGCTCCTCGAGTCCATCCGCAGGGCGCGCCTGAAGCGGCTCCGAGGGGGACGCAGGCGCGCCGCCCCGCTGTCCTCACACTCCTGTCTCCAGTGCGGCACCACCTACAGGAGCTGCGAGGCGCTGATCATGCACCGCATCCGCCACGTGGAGGGCAAGCACTGGCCCTGCCCTGTAAGCGCTCTGCCGCTGCTCCCATTTCCTGCTTAATGTCTCTCTCCCTCCATTTACATTACAAATATTACATTACATTCATTTAGCAGACGCTCTTATCCAGAGCAGCTTCCAGCTCAAAAGAACAGTGTATCCTTTCAAGTTGAATGAGCAACAGTGTCAGACCAGGCTAACAACACTCCCAGAGCAGTGAGTGTGAGCTTAGCACAATTCAAGCCCTACCCCAAGTTAACATCTGCAACCTGACTAGACATGTCTGCCTCATTCGTCTGTGGCCATTCCCTCTTACCCCCTTAGCTCTTTTCCTCGTTTGCATCCTGATCTTCCGTCCCTTTTTCCCCAGCCCTGTCTCCTTTTCCATCTCTCCGTCTCTCTGTCCCTCTCTCCGTCTCTCTGTCTTTCTCTTTCCATTCCTCTCTTACCTCCCCTTCTCTCCGTCCCTCCGGTACGGTGCAGGAACAGTGTATCCGTAAGTGTGAGTTGGAGCAGACGGCGACGGTTGTAACCTTGCGATCTCACCTCTCCTCTCTCCAGCTGTGTAGCAAGACCTTCTTCAGGCAGCGGAACGTGCAGGACCACATCCGCACGCACGATCAGAAGCTCTATAAATGCCGCGTCTGCCTCTCGGCCTCCTGAGGTTGGCGTCTCCTGATCATCCTGGCTCCTTGGGGTTTCTCCGCAGACTTCGGGCGGAAGCAAACCTGGGCGGAACACCTGTGCTTCAGTGATTCTTAGTGCAAAATAAAGGAATAATACTAAAGACATGTCAGGTATTTTTAATACTCTCGAAGTGCTTGTGCTCCATACAGCAGAGTTTATTTTGATTATTACGATTGTATTAGCTGTATAAGAGGCATATCTGTTATTTCAGGAGTAAAACTTAGTCTTCGTTGCTTTGCTTTAGAAAGGCTTTATTTGTTTCAATTGAATAATTGTAAATACTAAGAATCCATCCCAGATTAAATAATAGTACAATTATAGATGTAATTATTGTTCTGATTATCATTATTATTATTTAAGCAAACAAACTAAAGATACTGTGTTGATTCTTACCTTTAGGTAGTCACAGAAGTAAAACCTAAGTTTGTATTGTTCTGATGCTCAGAAAGGACCTGTTACAGTAAATGTATATGAGATGTGTAAAACTGGTAGTCTGTTTTTTTTTTTTTTTGAAGAATAACCTTGAATGCACTTCAACAGTACCTTTTTTGTAGCATTGTTGTAAACCCAAAAATTATGTGTTGAAATGGTAGATGGATTGATCTCAGCACTGAGAATACTTGAAGGAAATGCATTTATGAATCTGTAGTATTGATAATCTCTTGCATCTGACTGCATCAATGTGACATTGCTGCATGGTTTACTGCAGCATTTTAATAGTTTGTGATATCAAAGTTGATACAACACTGTAAACCTAAAGGGAAAACCGTTTAAGTGTGACTTTTAAAAATGTAACTGACACATTTTGTGACTGAAGTACAGCAGTTCTTGATTTTTAAAAGAAGGCTGTCATTTGCCTTTATATTTAAACTTATTTAATTTTAGGGACATGTATTGTAAATTTTACATTTTTAGAATTTGGGTTTAAATTCTGGAATTATTAAAATATTGGTTTTAAGTCTACTGAAACTGAAAAAAGAATTAAATTGAAATTTTAATAAATTTGCATTTTGCACTAAGCTGTGTCTTGTTGAAGATTATCACGTTGCCATTAACTTTTGTCACATCCATCTTGTTTTGTCTTTTAAAAGCTTAATATACTATCTTTACCTGTTGATTCTAGCATAGATGATTTGATCAAGGCTGTCTTGCCCTGCTTCCTTTTAACATCCTGTACATGTTCTGTGTCTTATTTTTGCAATTGAATGTTTGAATAATTACTGAAAGATCCCGACCTTGAATTCTAGTCCACCACCCACCAGTACCTGTACCCAGTGTTAGTCAGCCCCAGCCACCAGTCTGCACCTGTGTTAATCAGCCGCACCTAGTTTCCCACACTGCACAGTGTTTATTACACACTGCCCTTATTTTTGCGCTGTATGTCATTGAGTTTATCTTTAGCGATTTTAGCGACGCAGTATTAAAACGGGGGAATAACAGATATCACACTGAATATTCTGAAAGACTGGGGTGGGTGCATGGATGTGGTTGCCTTGTGTAGCCACCAGGGACTGGTTATCATGGTCTGACTGTTATGGAGGGAGCTGAAACAATAATGGGATGTATATTAGATTTACTAAGATCTGTCAGTAAGCGGTTGTATTATGTCCTTTCATATGACAGAACTGAACTTGTATATTCCACAGCTGTTGTTCACTGATGTCTTTAGGAACACTTAAGAGCAGGCAGGTGATCAGAACTTGAATCTGATTTATTGCCTCACTCACTGAGATACGGTGCATCAAGAACATCTGATTAGGAGCAATGTGTCTGCCTCTTCATATACGCTGCGAAAAACGGTGTCGCTCTACTACTGTGTGCTAGATCAGGGCCAAGGTGAGGTCTGCAGATCTAGTACAACAGTGAGCAAAAGTAAAACTGGTTATTCCAAAAGGGAAAAAAAGCATCATTTTGCTAAGGTATTGCTATATTGCTAAGAGAGGCAAATGGTACAGGTAAGGATCGTGGACTCTGCTGTTTCATTACTGGACTTCATCTCCCATCAGCACCATTGTGAAAAGATGCACATTGCTGAGCATGAGTTCAGTAAGCAGTGTCTCACTATGGAGCAGTGATGGGGTGGAGGCACGAGCAGGTGGTTGCAGTGCATGTTTCAGCCAGTGAAAGTGGTCATAACACACAGTGGGTCTTGTGATGATGGTGAATCGCATATAACTGCGGAGAGGATTTTATTTTTTACTTTTTGTACATGCCTAGTTTTTATCAACATAAATGTGGTTGGTATTGCTAATTTAAAAAGATGTCTCCTACAATACAACTGAGCATTGCTTATAAGGCACCGTTAAGGGCATTACTTAACAATCACATTGTTTGTGTGTAGCCATGTAACAAATGAACCTTCAGACCAGTGAACTTTCATTTAAATGTGGACCCATGATCTTCACTGCAAACTGGTTCTACATACCAATCTGAAGTGAATGGCCCTAAATAAAACTGACAAAAATGCCTGACTGCAGCTGGATGCAAATACTACTTTGATCACAGAGCAAAAGCATGGACCTAGCTTTAAATGTCATATTAGGAACTCTTGGAAGCATTTTACTTGGTATATAGTCCCGATCAGTTGATGAGATCCACTTTGAGTATTAGGTGCTTTGGGAGCTATTCTGAGAGAGCAGAATTGAAACCAAGGCCTATGGATGTAGTGAAGGCCAGTGAGATTTTTGTTTAGAGGAGAACAGCCAGCACTATCAGACAGTTTGACACTGCCCATTGGTTGCGCTAACCCCATGCCTCCATGGTTTTATTCCTGTTTGGCCCGTGAATAATAGCATGCGCTGGCAGAGAGCAGGGCATTGTGACATGCTCTCGTTAATGTGGCGCTGGTCATGGTTCTGGAAGAATTTACATCTGTCCAATCATTCTGCGAGGGAAAGCACAAAACAAGCCAACCAGACAAGCCAACTGCCGCATGGAGCTGCAGCGAGAATCTTCTGAAGGACCCTGTAAAATCCACTAAGATCACACCTCTGTTCTCAGAACCAGAGACATAGACATTTTTGGTCTTGAGGGCTGAAATAGTTTTTCTTACCTGAAGTTATTGGGTCATGATGTCCAAGAGCCTGTTGTTCAAGATTTTTGCTGTTTGAAAATATGAAGATGTATACAGAACCAGTAGACATTTATATGTATCCATTAGTGCTCAACTAGAATTGACCTGGCACTCACAGACTGCGGCTGTGTGCAGTTTTTACAGCTCCTCATTAGCCTCAAATCTGACCTCTAAACAACAGCCTCACTCTCATGCTTACAGTGTATTCATGCAAGGGCTCAATCTTGGTATGAGTCACAGAGAATAGTGGTGTGCTCACTGAATTTACATCCGGTAGACACTCAAACCACAGTACGGTGGCTCTGCGGGACTTGGAGCCCTCATATACAAGGCTCCCGCCACAGTAGTTCAGATCAGGCACGGCGCATGAACTTAACCTGCAATACAGTGAATAATGTTACCGATAGAGAAATAAGAGGGGAGAAACCGAGAACCCTGATAGGTGGACTTGTGCGGCTGAGAGGGCGGGCGGCACAATGTCATAGGCTACAGAGCTGGCACAAACCTGAGAGGCAGTGGCAGGCGTTATGTAACCATGTGACCACCCCTTTGCTCACCACTCCCTCCTCAGTCTTACTCGCCGTCCTCAGCATGGCCGCCGCCGATCCCGCACCCGCTGCTCCAGTGGCAACAGAGGACGTCGACCCAAACGATCCAGAGGTCCAGGCCTGCGCCAGTTTCGCCCTGGAGAGCTTCAGCCACTTCAGGCAGGACCCACACCTGTACTCCATCACCAAGTTCTACTCTGTCAAGAGAGCCGTGAGTTACACTCCTGCTCTGTCACGTCATATTTGCCCTTCAGAATGAAAGGAGAGGAAGGGAACTGTGTATGTTTGGGTGTGGCTGTGTATAAGGGTGGGAGTGGGTAGGTACCAGCTTGTTGAACTTAGGGTGACTTAAGGTAACTTACTGAAGTGGCTTTGAAAGGGAAACGCTTACAGAGCCCTTCTCTGCCCCAGTAAAGCAACTTTAACTTTTCTCCTGTCCAGTCTGCATGTAGTTGAGTTTCAAATGTATGTAAGTTAGTAGATCAGTACCTTTATGAAATTATAACATGTGTGATATCAATGTGGGGTATGGAAGTAAGAACTTTCATACAGTAAGACCAGACCAAGAGCGGGCTGGTAAAAATGATGATGTTGGGTCTCATGACATGGTGATTTGAAATGTAGATTCAAAGCACCCACTGAAAGTTGTTCTCATCAAACTTTCAGTCTTGTCATATTTAGCAATGTAGGTGTGTGATAGTGGTAACTGTCAAAAGCTGTTCTAACTATACCCTTACCACAGAATGCATAGGTCACTGTACACTTGCATTGCTCCAATAAGAATTTGTAGAAAGTGTATCTGGAACAATTCCTTCATGTTTACTAGCTATATAGCAGTACATAATACATTGAGTTTAGACAACTACATATGAGAAAAAACTCTTTCACTTCACAAAGAATGTGTAAGTATGTATATAATTATCATTCAATGTGAGTTGTATCACATTCTGGGTACTACTGTAGAAAACCAAGCATGCCCTATCAACCAGGCTTGGTTGGTTGCAGCAGGGCTTGGCTCACCACTGCTAGTAGTGGAATATTACAGAAAATTAATGTTTTAGAGAATTGAGTTTTTCCAGGAGCAACAGTTCAATTAATAAGATTTTTTTAAACATTAATCTTTTAATCTTTCCCCTTTTCCCCATTGTATTCCAGGCACAAATAGCCAGTGGCAGTTTTGCATATTTCAGTAAACTATCAGACCTGTAGCTCTTCCTTGCAGTCTGCACGGCAACTGTGAAGATCGCTATGGAGATTCAAACCTGACCTATTTACATTTCCATTTCCATTTCACAGAACATTGGCGGGGGCCAGTATGACATGGACGTGGAGGTGACAAAAGCTCAGCCTACCACAGAAGAGCAAGCAGAGAGAGACTCCTCCCACACTCTGACCTCCCCGGAAGCTCAGGTACCCTTAGTGTGTCCCCGCCATCTGCTAGAGGGCTGGGGCGGATGCTGACCGGGAGAGCTGCAGGCCCGGGCCATTCCGCCTCTCTAACTTACAACCAAAAGCATATGGCCACAATTACAGTATTAAAAGAAACAGAAGCCTCTCCTGCACTCCTACCTGGGACCACTGTGGGCCTGTTTTTAAAGCAAAATAATCAGTGTCATGAAGAACTTGCATCATTTCAAAGTGTGGGGGCAGTGCCATAACCGGTCTCTCCCATTTGGAATGCCTTTGTCTGCAGTTTATTCTGCTGTGTCAGTTTTATATCTTGAGGGTACTTAAAGCTGTTGAAAAGTTGTTTTGATCAAAACTAATATTGAAGCAAATCCAGTGCAACTGTGTATGGACTTGGTGTTGCATACACAAAACACACCCTTGGGTGGATGCATGGTTGCTGCATTATTAAATGGAACTGCAGTGTAATATTACATACCTTCATATACCCTTATCCAGGGTAACACAGATGCTTTCACATGCACACATTAAAATAACAGAGCTGGACTTTTGCTGGACTACTCCCTCATTAAGTGACATACCTTGGATTTGAACTAAAACTAGACCAATTATAGTTCCCTGCTTTAGGGGCTTCTCTTAGAGAAGTGCTGTCCAGAGAGTCCCTTTTACAGTACTGTCCAATAGGAGCCTTCCTGATTATGTGGTGTTTCCTTTTAATGTCAGGTGTTCCGGTGTCAGTTTGTGGTTCTGAGTGTTCCGTGGAAGAATCAACGGGTTCTAATCCAGAGCACGTGTACCCCTGTCCAACAGTAGAACGGAATCCCAGTGAACCAAACTGTCTACTCCGCAGACATTTGAAGGGACCTGTTTCTCCTCAAAGCACCAGCTGTCATTGCACCCAACATTTCATCCCTTTGAGAATTTTAACCACCTATTTGAGAAGTAAACAGTTCAGCTTGTTTCCTTTTGAGTGAAAGCAGAGGAAACCTAGAGGCAGGAGGACAGCAAAGAAGACGTTTGTTACTGTTATCATTCACTGTTTCAACCATGGATTAAAGGGTGAACATACTTCCTTTGCTGCTTGTGTGATTTTCTGTGTCCTTATAGATTTCCCAGTCAATTTCTATGTAGGCACAGACTGTGTGGCCTGCAACTCATTTGCTTATAAATACACAGAACCTCACATCTGTGCATGATTACTTTTGGGCTGCGGGATTGGTGAGCGCAATCTGCTCTGCACGGCAGTGGGTGGCACCACACGGTACAAACACAATACTGCAGTACTCGTAACTGCACTCCCTTCTGTATTCTGGAGGAGGCCCACACCACTCAGGTTAGGTATTTTTCAAATGTAATATCCATTTCTTTTTAATAAGACCTAACTTTGATTCACAACTGGAAACCGTGAATGGGGGTTACACAGAAGTGAGTTGCAGGAAGAATATGTAAATCTCTTCATATATTCCTTTACCTTTTGAATTTAAAGCTGCCTATTGCATCATGGGTGATATCTTTAACAAAGAGCCTTTATCCAAATCCAAGTCAGGTGAGGACAGAGTCCTCCCCTTAGGGCTGGGAATTCATACCTTTCTTCTTGTTTGTTGCATTTGCTGTTCACACTCTATAATCTCAGTTCCTCACTTATCCAATTCCTCTTTCAATGAACAAAGTTTGTTTACAGAGCCCCTTCCTTACATGGAAAATTGAAGGAAATTGCTTCCCAAGATAAAAAAAAAAATCTATCAAGGCAAAAGAACACATAGCCAGAAAATGCACCAGTTGAGTGAAGAGTGAAAAGTCATAGTGTTGTGCAAATACAACATGCAGCAGTCACAAATGTGAAAATTGTAGGCCTTAGGTAAGATAGCCATATAAATATTACAAGTCTGTAGTCTTTCACCAAGTACTTGATTTTGCAAGGGCTTTGAGGATGTTGATGTTAACTGTTTTAGTCTGTTTGCCTGTTATCATATGCTCAAATTGAACATCACACTGATTATTTTCACCTCAGACTGTTGGAACTCATTTTCTCTTGCTGTTAAATCAGGGTGTAACATTCAAGATCAGGTCACAGATTTGTTATTCTTCTACAATTATATTTTTTTCTGTTTATATTACATGATCTGTTCAGGACTGTGATCTTATGACACAGACACCCTATTTAGACTCGCTGATCTCATGAACTTGCATATAGTCACTCAAAGTTGAAATTGCCAACTGGTAATCAAAGCATTGAATGATGGTTGTCTCCACTCATGTTCATGTGAATGTGAGCATACATGTATGAATGATTTCTTCCAAAATCTGAAAACAGAACTGATCAGATGGGTAAGAAATTATAATTATACTTATACTTACTTTACCAGGTTGCTGACCTAACATAAGGTTTTGTCCAATCCAGAGATTTCAGTATCGCATACTAGGTTTGACCACAGTGTCGTCATATATTAACATGCAGGATAGTATTTCAACAGCATGCTAACCACTACACAGTATACAGTGCCAACTTTTCTGAATCTATTGAGTTGGAGGGTCAAATAACTGAACCGTGTATACAGCACTCAGCATATTCAGTGAAAAGACAGCTAATAAGAAACAGACCATCTTCCTTGAAAATTGGGAGGAAACTTTTTGCTACACTGTTTGCAATTTTAAAAATGCAGAATATGCTGAACAAAACTAACAAGTCTGTAGACAAACATTAAAAAAGTGTTTTAAGTGCAAATGTCACAAACGGCTAGGTGTGGAATTACACAAATAACTCCACCCTGACTGGTAGCTCAAGTTAAACGCAAACTACAGCTGTTCCTGATGAGCTTGTTTTAATAGACCTACTCTTGACACTTGATTTCAACATGAAAAACATAAAAAAAAACCATAGCCAGTGATGCCATCAGGAAAACAGCAGTGTCCCAATCAAGCTACAATGTTAGCAACAGCATACTGTTAGCTGGTCGTAGTTTAGACAGCATCCTGCCTAACCTAATAAATAATACCAATAATGAACATTAACTGAATTTTGATCTTTTAAAGAGCACTGTTAACTGCCCTGAGCACACAGGCAGTAAGAAACCACACAGGGCATAAAAATATTTTATACCAAACAATATATTTTATTTGTCTTCCAACACCACAGCCCTAGGAAGTGGTTCTGTACCAAAGTCAATGAAGTTACACGTGACAAATTTACACAGGAGAGGGAGGGAGATAACAAAACAACAAGTTTTCTGTTTTTTTTTTGTTTCTTTTTCATGTATTTTTATAACAAAATTCTAGATTTGACCTCCTTTAACCCAGACCTTGTCTGGCTGCGTTGTACACCTGGGGTAGTCTTGAGTAACAATACACAGTAAAATCTTAAAATAATGAAGACCGATAGTAATATTTGCTGTGGAAACAAGGTACGATGGTACAATTTCGAACTTGGAGCCAGAGCTGACTGGCAGTTCTATGGGAGGCTTAAACTGACATCCTGTAAACCCCATCCCCCTCAAAAAAAAAGAAATAAACAAGAAATGGTCAAAAAGCTCAAAAGCCAGTGAACACACTGCATATATCAGATTACGGTTTCTATTTACGGTATCCATAGTGTTTTTTCTACAATAAGAGACACTTTTTTTTCTTTAGTTAATCCATGTTTGTGCTTTTTTTTGATAATACTTATCTGTATGAGGTCATAGTTTGGTTTGTTATAAACTGGAGTTACAAAGCCAAAAAAAAAAAAAAATCAAACAAAATAAAAATTGTCCGAGCCCATCCATAGTAAACAGTACTGAGAGGTGGGGGGGTCGGCAGTGCATTTGCACCTACCCCTTCCCCCCACTTAAAAATAAAGATGGAAAAAAAAACATAGAAGTCACTGCTAAAATCCCTTTTACAATACAATTACAGTAACGTTACACAAATACAAAGAGCTTTTATTTCTGGAGGGAACAGATCATAGGAGACGTAAACATACAGCGAAAATGGTGCAAATTGGGACAAAATGGAGATCCTTTGCAATTTGTCTTTTTTTTTGTCTTTATTTCATTTTTGTGATTTTTTATTCATTTTCTTGATGAATTATTTCTTTAAAAAATGGCAACAACAACAACAACAAAAAACCTAGAGACCTCTACTCCTGGAGCATTCTTTATTTTTTTATGTTCTTTGTTTTTTTTTTTTTAAAGAAGCCTCCAGAGTCTGAACAAAATGGATTAAAAATATCCTAGGAACAGTTCAGTCTTGAGCTAATGATGTAGATGTATCCGATACATTCTGGAGTTTCTGAAACGAAATAAACCAAAAAGAATTCGAGAGGAACCCTATTTGTTCTGTATACATCCACACTGGCCTTTCCGCTGCAGGCCGGAGCTACACTGCGACACAAGCAGGCCTTCTCCTCCCACTTCTCACTTACAGGAGTGTAAGCGCTCGCCTGTTTCCTGTAGTCCTAAGCTACACGTGTGCTTGTAAGAACAAGTCTTTCATTTATATTCCTCTTTGATTATTCTTGTACTTCTCTTTTCTGGATGTCGTTTGTTTTTTGTTTTGTTTTGTACTGTATCCGGTTTCTTTAGCAGCTTAGAACATTAGATTCCCTGGGTTCCCAGGTCCGGAGTTGAAGCCCATGCCAACGTCTGCTGCCATGCCACGAGGCCTCATCTGGGGGGGCATCATCATAGTCTGCTGGGGGCCCCCCATCCCGTGAAGTGACATCATCATGTTGGGCGAGCCCACGGGCCCGGGGTGGTTGTACAGGGGGCCCCTCTCTTTGCCCTGCATCATGCCTGCTCCTCCCATCATGCCCGGCTGCCCTGACATGCCGGGCTGACCCGGCGACAGCATCCGGTGCTGAGGTCCCATCATGCCCTGGGGCATGAAGCCCGGCGGACGCATGGCGTTGTGGCCCGGGTTGCCCATGGGCATGTCCTGCGGGCCCATGTGGCCGGGGCCCGGCGGGCCGCCCATCCCAGGCATGGGAAGGCCCATCCTGGGGTTCCCCTCGACCATCATCCCCTGCATCTGGGGGAAGCCCGGGGGCCCCGAGGGGTGCGGGGGCTTGCCCCCGGAGGCCTCGCCCCGTGGGAAGTAGGAGAGAGTCTGGCTGGGCTTTTCGGACGGGATGATTCGGGACAGGTCGAACTCCGGGATGCCCGAGGCTCCGGGGCGGATCACCTCGTGAAGGTCGGCGTCGTTGAACACGTTGGGCATGTTGTTGAAGGACTCCTGGCCGCCGGGGGCATTTGGCTTGCACATCCCGGGCTCCCCGCCGGGGCCGTGGGGCATGTTGCCCAGCCGGCCCATGGGGCCCCCTTCCCCGGGGAAGCCCATGCCGTGGGGGAAGCCGCCCTGCGGGCCCGGCCCGTTGTGCGGGAAGGGGACCTGCTGAGGAGGGGACTGCCCCGGGGGGAAACCCTGCTGCCGATGAGGGAAGCCCATCCGCTGAGGTATCATCTGGGAGTTTCCCATCCCGGGATCCTGGGAGACGGGGGGCATCATCATGCCGTGTGACATCATGCCCGGCCCCATCGGCCCGCCGGAGTGAGGGGGCATGTTGGGCCCCATGGGGTTGGGAGAGGGCATCTGGTTTGGCATGCCGTGAGACAGGGGCTGGGAGCCCATGGTGTTCATGCCCATGGGGCTGAGGGAGGGCATGTGCCCGGAGGAGTTGGGCACCATCATGCGGGGATGGCCTGGGTGGTGGTTCACACCCATACCTGCAGGGGGCAGAAGAGAGACAGGAATAAATTACATTATATTTATCAGATGCTCCTATCCAGAGCGACTGCCAGCAAAAAAGAACAGTGTATCCTTTCAAATTAAATAAGCAACAGTGTCAGACCAGACCAACAACACTCCCAGACCAGTGAGTGTGAGCAAAACACTATTCAAGCCCTACCACAAGCTAATTTGCGCAATATGACCAGGCAATGGAAGCCAAGTATAATATCATACATGATCACTAGAACACAGAATCCAAAATACACTGCAATACTACACATAAAATAAACAGCAAGTACTGGAGGTCGCAGGTGTTAGGGGACTGAGTTGGACCCAAGATGCAGTCTGAAAAGGTGAGTCTTCAGACTGTCCAGAATATTGTCCAAGGTGTTCAAGATGTCATAACTGAAGAATGCATACATGTGTACAGTGCATTTGTGTGAATGTGTATGCATGCTGAAGAGACTAAAGGTATTTACGTGTGTGCCTCAGTATCAGAGAAGTGGGGATTGTGGAAAGGCGCCATACCGGGCATGTTGTTATTCATGGAGGGCAGGTTGGGGGAGCGGGCGGGCGGCGAGTCGTCGTCGGAGCTGGCCACGGTCTTGATGGCGTCGTGGTACAGAGGGGTGGAGCTGGGCATGGCGAACTTGGACATGCGGGACATCATGATGGACAGAGGATTCTGGGATAGCGTGGGCTCTGGCGGGAGGTTGTAGGGGCTGCCGGACGGAAGACTTCCAGGGAGATTCATGTTGCCAGGCTGGCTGGAGGAGTTAGAGGGGGGCGGAGCCGAGGGAGGGCCATTCCCACCTGGGGGAAGAGCAGCCATGTCATTCACCTGAACCATCCAGCACTCTTTACACAGCAAGCGAAGTTCCTAACATTTCTTATAAGCACATGCATTTTGACATTAACTGTTAATATACACACATCTGTGAAAAGAATAAAAGACAGCATTAAATGCGGGTCAATCAATTAGCATGGCAAGGCTTGGCAGTTGTCCAACAATTGCGCATATATTAATCTCTGATAAATGGTCATATTCAAATACTGGGTTGTCATCAGTTTCATAGTTTTGCAGTTCTAAAATGTACACATAAACAGCGTGTAACTCCAGGACAGTTGTACATCTACTTGCACAAAGAATTAGGTTGCTTTATTGTTTTGATTATGATTAATTATGATTACGCGATTTGATCCAGAATAAACGACTGTGTGGCCACAGGGAGGTGCCATTTCTCTGCAATTGTAAAACTACCCGTGAACTGTGGGAGACGCGTGTTTAGGCGGATAAAGAATAAGCTGCTTTACTTTTTCTCTCGCTGAGGAGTAAAAAGCATATGAATAAGAGATCAATACGCAAGTGGGCATACGCAGTTGTGAGGCAGAAGGCACAGTGTGCCTGTGATTGTTCAGACTGGCGTAGCGATAGCGTGGCTCAGGGAGAACCATCTGCACGTAGCCAATGATGTCATTTCCAACCAATTGTCTCTGACAGCACAGTTTGCACTGCAGATGAATATTACTATTTTTTTTAACACTCCAAGCATTTGAAATGCAGGTCTGGAACACTTTTGTTTTGCCACAATAGAAGCAACATTAGTGAAATATTACTCATATCATACTGCACTCCACTGTGCTTGTGATACTTTATCTATAGTCAGCTACTGTATTTGGCTCAGAGACAGTTTTTCAGCAGTGTCCAGCACAATGCACCACTAAGGACCAAGCCCATGTTCCCATGGGCAGCCATGTCTGCAGAATCCTCTTCCACCTGAGCGGAAATCACTCCCCGCAGTGTGAACTTAACACCTCAAAGTGTTAAAGTTAACAAGCATGGCTGTGACCGTGTGCTCTCAAAAATATTCTTGTCCAGTGTTCACGTCACATGATGGTGGTAACAAGTGTTAAAACTGAGGCGTTTTTTAATTAGATTTAGGCTAATTAAATTTGGTTTAAATGTAGGTTTTAAATTTCAATATGCCAATGTGAGCAGTATATCTGCATGTTGGGAATGTCAGACACTTCAAGACACTATGTAATGGATCTGTAGGGCAGTAAGCAGGTAGCATTTAACCAGTGTGAAACTAATTTATTACACTTTGTTTTGCGTCTGAGTGATATATCTGAGGATGATGACAGGCTAAAATTTAAACGCAAAATGTGAGAGGACTCATGCACAAATCACACAAATCAAAGGGTGTTAACAGACTATAAAGCAGTGATTAATTAGATTGATTCTACTGTTGTGACAGATCAAAGCTACAGAACCGTGCTCTCCATTGGAGGTTTTGGAGGGGTGCACCCTTCTAGATTTTGGGTGAGAGCGCACCTCACCAGATGAGCACTGGTCAGCCCTCGCTCATGCACCGACTCCAGTACAGCACCGGCTTGCTGCTACGCCTTTTTTTTCTTTTTCATCTGTTCAGCTTTCTCAGAGAAACTTCTCACTGCAGCTCATAGATCAAATCCCCCTTGATGAGTGTTTTTATTAGATTTAGGAAGTGGTGTAAATTTGGTCCAGTTTGTCAGATGCATCTTATGCTGAACTGGAGTATTTGCAGATGGGGGTGATTTATTTAGCTGCATGCAGATATGGGGGCAGTGAACACTACAGACTAAGGTGGCACTGTCTGAGGAACACAATACAAGCACGTGCAGATCTCAGCATAACCGCTAATGACAATCACTGTGAGCCACACAGCTCACACCAACCCTGTCAGCAGCGTCTAAGCTGTGCCAACAAAAGAAAATGAATCCTTACATCATGTGTCTGCATCAAAATGGCAAAAGCTGACTACAGCAGGTATCAGCAGTAATGGTACCTTGAATGTAAAGAATGAAATGAATGTAATGGTATGTTGAATGTAATGACTGTAATGAATGTAATGGTACCTTGCTCCACGTTTCCCATCATGCTCGGTGAGGTCATGCTGAGAGAGGGCTTGTTGTTCTGGGGGATCCCGGGGCTCTGCATGGGCGGTTTGGGGGACGACGTCCAGCCGGGCGAGGGGGCGGGGAGCGAGGGGGACTTGAGGTGGACGGGGGAGGCGCCGGCCGAGCCCATCATGGGCGGGGATTTGATGGAGGCGGCCGCCGCCGCCGCAGCCGCCGCCGCCGCGGAGGCCCCCGTGAGCATGCCGGCCAGCTGAGAGGGCGTCTGCGGGGACTTCAGGTTCCCCGAGGGCGAGCCCAGCATGGGCGACTGCCGCAGCGTGGGCGACTTGAGCGAGTTGACGCTGGGCGAGCTGACGGGGCCAGCCTGGACGCTCAGGTCCGAGGGCTTGCGCCCCAGGTTCCTCTGGTTCGGGGGCGGGCCTGAGCTGAGACTGGCGGGATTGGGGGGCTGGTTCGGAGGTAGTGGCGGCAGGTGGCTGAGCCGAGCGTTGCTACCCATGTTAGTTCTTTGCTCGGGTCCGAAGGGCCCCTCGCCCCTCGGGCCCCTCATGTTTCCAGGCCCCTGGGGCATGCCCGGGAAGTGCCGGTTGGGCCCCATATTGAAGTCCCCTGACGGTGGCTGGTCGGGGAACGGGGGTCCCTGCATCATCTTCTGCTGGGGCCCCATGTTTTCGGGCGGGGGCCCTCCACCTCCTCCGCCCTGCCTCATCTTCATCATCTCCTCCGGGCTCATGTTCATGGGCGGCTCCCGGATCTTCGAGGGCATCATCTGCGGGTTGGGTCCCATGTTGTTCATGTTCCCGGGCCCCATGCCGAACTCGCCCATGTCTCGCCCCAGCCCCTTCACAAACTCCATCCGGGAGGAGGGGCTCATGGGGCCGTCTCCCGGCATCCTGGGGAACATGCCTCCACCCCCGTTGTTGCTGCCGGGGTCCATGGGTCTTTGGTTTCCCATCATCCTGTTCATGTCCATCACCATTCCCGGCGGAAGGCCCATCTGCTGCTTGTCTCCCATCCCCTGCTGGAACATGGCCTCCTGTACGGACTGGGGATTGGGGAACCTCTCCACACGGCCTCCAGGGCCACCGAACACCCCCTGCCCTGGCGGGAATCCCCGGCCGTCGCCCATCTTGGGCATGTCGTCCGGCCAGTTCATGCCGGGCCGGGACATGGGGTTGGGGCCCGCGTCCATGTCGGGGTTCATCATTCCCGGGAAGCCCGGCATCCTCTGCATTGGGTGCGGGGGGTGCATCCCCCGGGGCCCCATGTTCATCTGCTCGGGGAAGGGTTCTGGGCCCCCCGGACCCCACACCTCCCCGGGGTTCATTTGGTAGGGCGGAGGGGGCCCGCGCATCATGCCCCGGGGCCCGTGCTGGTGCAGCATCATGTCGGGCAGGGGCCGGTGCTGCATCTGCTCCTGCTTCCGCTTCTTCTCCTCGTAGAACTCCTGCTGCAGCTTCAGCCAGGCCATCTGCTCCGGCGTCATGTGGTCCCCCTGCTCCGGCCCCGGGTGCGAGTTCATGGGCTGGCCGGGCGGTGGGGGTCCCAGCTCGTCCGGGGAGAACGGCATGTCTCTGTGGCCGGGCTGACCGAAGGGGGGGCCCTCCGGCCGGGGCCCGGGGCCTGGCTTGCCTAAGCTCTGGGACTGAGCCATCATGGCCTGCAGGGGGCCCTGGTCAGGCTTCTTGGGCATGCCCTCCATCATGCCCTGGCTGGGAGGGGGAGCGCCGGCGTTGCCCTGCCCCATGGCCGCCATGTCCTTGAGCGAGAAGTCCTTCTCGTCGGGGAAGAGCATGCGCTGGATGTCGCGCAGCGTCTGCAGGGAGCGCTCGCGGTGCTCCAGCTGCTCCTGGGACAGGCCCTCGGGGTTGTCCCCCATGCTGGACATGATCTCGTTGGCCAGCTGCTGGTGGTGCTGGGCCGTCATCTTGGGGTCGCCCCCCTTGGGCGGCTCCAGCAGGGGGAAGCCCGGCTGGGGGCCAGGCGGGCAGGGCGGCGGGGCCCCGGGCGTGCCGGCGGGGTTGCCCCCGTCCTGGGGCGTGGCGTTGCGGGGGCTGCTGCTGGGCAGGCTCTTGGAGTCCATGCCGCCCGGCACCCCGTCCTGGGAGAGGCCGCCCGGCTTGGCCCCCGCCGGGGGCTGCTGGGGCGGGGCCGGCTGCGGCTGCTGGCCGACCGGCGCCGCCTTGGACGCCGCCTGGTGGTTCTGCTCGGGGGGGTGAGATGACTGCTGCTGGGGGGGCGCGGCGCCCTGCTGCAGGGGCTTTGGTTCGTTTCGGAGCGGTCCCACCTGATTGTTCTGAAGCACAGACAGCGGGGAGAGAAATTTTAGAAGTCCCGCTTCCTGAAACAAGAACAATTCTGAGCTCATACTCAGTATTTAACAAAGCTACTGCATACAGCGCTCCTGATGCCCGGCACCTGGTGAGTTCTCGTGCAGGATATATTAATTGTCCTCATTAATTTCAGGCTCCATTAATAAGAACTGGCCCAGGGGAGCGCTTAAACTCCTAGTGCATTTGCTTCGAGCGCAGTGTTAAAACGCAGCCATTAATGAAGCCAAGCAGATGCATGTTTGAGGATTCAGCTGTACTTAACAGTGTTGATCATACAGTGTCTGGTTAGACAGCGTGAGGGAGAAAGACAGACTCAGACTCTTGGCTGCCGGGTCACTGTGTGTGTGTGTGTGTGTGTGTGTGTGTGTGTCCTATATCTGTCTGTGCGTGTTGTTTGGTGTCTGGCTGGGCCTTACCACCGGGAGGTGGGGCTTGTCGCCCTTGCTGTTGGAGATGTTCTTCATGTGGTAGGCGATGATAGTGTCGGCATGGCCGGTAATGACCGCCTCCGCTGCCCTGGGGAGAGAGGACCAGACAGACGCGCGCGCGTGTGTGAGTGGGAGTGCAGTCCACAGAGGAAACCGGATGCGAGACAAAGAATAAACAACTCCATAACCTTCACGCAAGATGTGGACAGGCAACAATTACAGCAGAGCCAAGGAAGGAAGAAAAAAAAAAAAAAAAAAAACTCCCTGACCTTTCTTTGAGTCCACCCATAAACACAGGGAGCCTGATTTGAAACACAACGCAACAGGTTAGCGCAGGGACAGAAGGGGTTTCGCATTAAAGCACATACAAATCTCAATTTGTGCACAAAGACATTGCAATTTCAAATCGATTTTGCACAGGGTTTCATTTCGTAGAGCAAGTGAGGACGAGAGATGCACAGGTTTTCTGAGATAGTCACTTTAACATCGCATTAAATGTAATTTTCAGCTCATAATAGTTCTGTTGGCGATACTGTGAATGTCTGCCAAAACCTGTTTATTTCCAAAAGGCTAAGCAGCAAAGTAATTCCACCAAATGTCACAGGGGGTGTTTATATAGAAATTAATCACATTTTATTCCACACATTATGTTGTCATTCAACCCCAAAATAAACGGTAATACCTTCAATAATTGTATACATGTATATATGGGATATTTGGACTGATAAGAAGCACTAATAACTCATAGGCTTATTTTCCAAAAAACAAGTACTTATTAGTGCATGCCCACAATTTATGAAAGTAATTTGTGTCTCATTCACTGCCTAATGTGAGTGACAGATGTTTGGATGAAATATAAAATGGTCTGTGCCAATCAGGCATTACTTGACAGCCAGCACAACTACAGCCATCACCCGAACATCCCCCAGATCAGCGCTCCCACCTCACATAAAGGCAGACCGACTGCCTATTACCCGTCAAACACTGAGGTCAAGGAAAATAATATTCATTATTACAACATTTATTCTTAACCGAACTGCGCATTAACCAAGTGGGTCAGCTGGTGTCCCTCCCTCACTACACACCCCAAGCAGCTCCATTAAGCAATCCAATAAGCAGGCCTGAGCGTTTCAGAAAAGAAGTCTCAACTTTTTCCATTTCCATATAATTCATTCTGAATAGGGTGATTGCCGGGTAGCAGGGCACTGGCTGAAATCCTGTCACAAACAAAGACCATTTCTGCTACCTTTATTGCCTTAAATGTCTGACAATCACTGCGCCAAGCCTACAGCCTGATATATTATTCTCTATTAGGAGAAGGATCATGATAATTTGCCCATTTAAAAATGACTGATTTCAAGAATGGCCACATACAGCTATGTGGCTATACTAAGAATGTATGTACACTAAGTCAGCTTAGTGCTTAGCTCTTCATCAATAACAACGAGAAAAATGAACTTGCGGCCCACAATTTGCTTCTTGGGTGTCAAGAATCTGACAAAACTGTCCAATTATTTTGGTCAAAGCACAAGATAAGCCTGATCAATGAGTGTTATTATACCTGTAGGTATCTAATTGTTGGTATCTTATTGTATCTTAAATTGCAATTGTTGGTATCTTACAGACCATTAATGGAACAGAATTACTCTGAGATATTTATGCACTGAAACAGACCATTTAAATTAAATCCCATGGCTCAGGTTGCCTTTCCCTTTGCATACAACATATACTCATCCAAGTGGCCCAGACAAATCAAATGGGGTATCTGTGGGGTATCTACACCAATCACAGTGCAGATATAACACATTTCATCCTGTTTGAAACCTTTCATCCTGTGCAATGAAAGGTTTCAAAAGTTCCTGCCTTGTGAATGGTTCAACTTGGACTTGAAAAAAAATCTAGTGTGACACTTTAACAGTCCACAATGACATTTTTGCAACATTGCCCTGAAGCCTGTCAGCATAACACAAATCACTCTGCATTCCATTTGCTTTGCGACTGGGAAAAATCAGGCCTCAGCATTGATTTGCGCCTGTCTTGCTAGCAAGGGTAGTGTGTGGCTTAGCATGGCTAGTGCAGTGAACTTCCTCGCAAGACACTGTTGCTGTACCCATGCCAGCTTTTTTATAAGCTGTGTTTTTTTACATCAGCCCCGGATTCTTTGGCTCACACAGCTGTGACCCCTGACCTGCTCCCTCTCTGCCCTGTGTGAGGGAGTCTGGGTGTGCCCCGAGGAGGCTCCCGAACGGCTCATGACAGAAAAAAAGAGTGAAGACGAACGCAGGGTGGCACCGAGCATGATGGGGAGAAAAGGTCAGCAGCCGCAGGCCAGCACATAACACCAAGAACCTTTTGCTGGATATGCGGCCTCACCACACAACTCACAAGCCTTTCACTGGAGTAAATGACCTATCTAACAAGGCTCAGAAATGTTCACTGTCTGACTGTCGGACACACCCTTCAGGGAAATCCACAAAATGAAAAAAAAAAAAAATGCTCTGCCTATTGACGTATACGTCATAAAGGTTACTTGGCTTTGAGCCCAGAGCAAACAGATGACATCTGCGCCCGAGGGCAGCGGAGACCTACGTGTTGACAGTGAAGGGGTCAAGTGATGTGTGTCGCGTACTGGCGGCGGTGGAAAAATTGCAGGAACTTCTTTGTTCAGCATGTCACAGTGGGACTCCCCCTTGTTGGACTGGATACTCCACCAGAGGCTTCCCTCCGCATACTCTGTGTGGCCAAGGGAATTCAGGCAGCCTGCAGTCACTGTTAACCCACAAATGTACTCCCGTTTCTCAATCCGTACGATCTCAGTTAAGAAGCCCAACTGAACCTTACCAACACAGGCATGTGTACGCGGACTAAAATCACCAGCGATCTGAGTATCTATTGCCACTGTCAAAACTGTGATGGCATTTTAACTTGTGTGATGATTTTAACTTGTGTGAACAAAAATAACATGTTTGCTGAAACTTGCAGATAGCCAATAACTTTCTAATTCTGGAGAAAGTGGCATACTGTGGTGAGGTTGATTGAAGCTGACAATACTGCACGCGAGTCTGCCTGTCAATCACTCTGATTTTGGGGGTAATCGTCCATGGTAATGAGTCTGTTTACTGTGATGGAGAAAGCAGGGCAACAGCACAGGCGCTCCGCCGCAGTACCTGCCAGCCCTGCCAGGAGAATCACCTGTCAGATGGATTAATGTCTCCGTGCGCATTTAGAATGCCAGGAAAATTCACTTGATTACTCAGATTTAGCTAGCCGCTGAAAATGGAACAGGGAATAGAAAGAAAATTCACTTAAAATGTCACACTGCATAATTCTGCGTCGGACGCTCTTCCACAAACTGCTTGCCGCTGTGCCCGTTTTGTTTAGCTCCTCCAAGAGGAGCCACAAACGCAGCTTTTTGTGCCAACCAATGAAAGCTGTGAACGCGAACTGAGGAAAGCCCTGGCTGGACACGAAATGGGGGGCGGAATGTGCTGGACTCCAGTGGCCGCCACAGAGGCTGACAGAGTTTCTCCCCAGGCCTTTGCCTCCTCCAATGGGCACAGCGCATCCTCCTCTGTCACTCATGTCGGAGCTCCGGCCGAAACGAGGGGCTCAAGTGACGCCCCCATCGCTCACAGCCGACGGCCTCAATCATCACGCGACTCAGCGTGTCACCGCTCTCCATTCATCTCCGTCAGAAACAGCAGCCAGCAGGGGTTTGCTGGTAGATCAGCAGAAGCGCTGCTCACAGCGGGTCACGTGACAGGCGGGGAATTGCGCAGGCCGAAAGCATGGCGTGGTTCCCCCTGAGAAGGGAACCGCCTGCAGGTGGGAGTTGGGCGGGGTGCGTTTTACGCGAGAAAAATTATTTGGAAATGAACTCCACATCTGTAAGCTGTTTCAAGGGTCAGCAAAAAAACATTCCCTACATGTTTTAATTAAACGTATTCAGCAACCAGTTCACTTTTGGACTCGCTGACATCAAAGAAGATGAACAAAGACGTTTTGTTAAAAATTGCGTGCCTTTACAAGGTTAAGCTTCAGGTCAGAAAAAAATGTCTCCTTTTCGCAAATGTTTCAGTGGGGCCCTTCCTCAGAAAATTAGTGAATCAGGACAACAAATTCTGAGCACAGAATTCAGACTCAGTAGTGAACACACACTGAACATGCTAAACATACATGTGCAGCCACAAAAGGAGGCACATGCACTCGGAAACACACACTAACAAACTCATTAGTATTCTTACTTGTTGGCCATCTCTGTGGTGAAGACGTAAACAATTTTTGATGGAGCCTTCTGACTGCTGGCTGGGTCGGACACAGTGCTCTGTCCTCCTACAGCATTGTGGGAAGGCGTGGAAGATCGACTGATTCCAGCGCTGGAGGGAGGGAGGGAGTTGGAGTCCTGGGACTTAACATCACTGGAGTTACAGTCTGAGGGGGATAAGGAAATGAAGAATATATTAGACATTTACATATTGCTGTGTGAAAAATAATCTTACATATGCATATATATGTTTCCTATTGTACTTTTAATGAAACACCAATTGAAAACCTGTTGCTAGGGGTCCCCTCATGGTGTAACTGGAAGGGAACATTGACTTGGGGCCTATCAGGTACAGTGAGCAGACTGGTACCCAAATGGATACAATGGAACAGAACATTACACACTGAAATAGACGACTGGGGGGTTCTGGACTGTGCTGACCACTTCAGCATCTGTGACTCACTATGGCTGGCATTACTGAATCACAGAGATGATTAGAACTTTACCTTACGGTTATCATGCATCCCTTCCAAGAGCCTGACATTCATTTTACATTTACCGGGACAAGTAAATCAGTTTGAAAATGAACCTTAGAACCAATGAAAAATAAATGAGGCAAAACCTAAAATTTTCCTGCAGCACCACCACTCTGAGTGCTCTTGAACGACATAGTTAGAAAATGTCATTCTGCAGCTGAAATCCACTGCCCATTGGCAAACACCTACATTCCCGCCACTGCTGTTATTGTACTGCTCTGCTTCTTTCACTCTCAGCCACCACCCAACGTGTAGCAGCACCTGGGTAATGTAGTGCCGCACGGCAGAACAGGACCTCTGCTCCGGAATACTCACGAAACCCAGCTGCGGTGGAAAGGCAAGGATTTTATAAGCCAATTAAACAGGTGTACGGACGGAGTGAGAGAGAGTGACAGGCTGGGAATGTGGCCAGGCTTCCAGGGCTACCCGACATTCAGCTCTGCCGCGGGATCTTTAACGCCCACTGCGAGTCAGGACCTCTCTTTAATGCCACATCGGAAAACGTAACGCCTCCTACACCAACGGCGGCCCTACACCGGTTCACAATGCCCGAGATCTGCTGGCTGGGAATCCCCGCGCAGGAGCTGATTCAGGGGGGCGGTTCTGCAGAGCGGACACTCACTGAAGAAGCGCGGGTCGTCCTCGTCGCTCTCGCCTCCGGAGCACCAGTCCGCCCCGCTGTACGGCTGCCGCCTCTCCGCCACGCACATCCGCTTGGCCCTGCTGCCGGCGTCTGCGGGGGAGAGGGAGAACGGGGTGACGGGGCGCTGAAGGGTGTGAAAAGGACTCCAAATTGAGGGGCCGGGGTAGTCTGTCTGTGTGAGGGAAATGCCCAGTTGCAGCTGGATATGGTGCCTGTGGGATGCTGGTTCACTCCCTCACATGCACATAAGCACGTGTGCACGCTCACTCTCTATAACACACACACACACACACACACACACACACACACACACACACACACACACACACACACACACACACACACACACTCCTGCAACCCCACCCTGAAGGGAGGGTGAGGAGGGGGCCCGATAACCGCTGTCTAGTCCGAGAGCTCTGCACAGCTCATGCCTCAGTAAGGAGAGACAGACAAGCTCTTCAGACAGCACAAATACATCACTGTCCAACCGTACGTCAACTCAAATCTAACCTGTCCAGTTTTCAGCTATACAACCTGCTGGGAAAAGAAGGCTGGCTGTGGTATACTGTAGGCCGGAAGGACGCTGGCCGTCGGTGACGGATGCAGCCGGAGCCTGCGTCTTCAGGTCTAACAGAAGCTGCCCAATCAATGGGTGCCTCATCCTGGGAGAGGAAGAGGAAGCATGCAGCATGCTGGGATAGATTGTCAAATGCATGTCTGTCAGAACTGAAGTCCACACGCTGCTAAGATGAATCCATATTGACAAGAAGTGGACTTTGAATAATTCAGCTGCCTATTCCACACAGACCCCGCTATGGGCATGACTTAAAGGATCCAAATTTAATATGGCAGATTTATGTTCTATCAATTGAGAAATAAACACTCCTGAACACTTCTCGGCCGGCATACATCAAGCCGACGTCTATCAGAGACAGGCCTCTATCTCAGACACGCGGTTATCATTCCTCTTCCTCTGCCTCCCTCTCCATCTCTATCTGTCTGCCCCTCTCCACTTCCCATCCGCCTGTTCACTCCGTTTCTGTCGCTGACAGTGACAGCACACTCTCCCCCTGCCCCACGGGCCACCATTAGAGAGCAGCCAGTGTTATTCATTATTTACTTTGTCGATGTCCTTATCCGGAGACCATGTGCACTGCCTACAAGATAAACATCATTCATTCATACACACGCCAGGGAGGACATAATGTAAAATCTGGAATTTACAAGTCAACACTGGGCATTTGCAAGGGGCTCTGAAAAAGAGAGTGAACCTAAACGATACATCACTCAAGTGTTCGTATCAAAAAGCTGCACAGCTGGGCAAGTACCTTAGCGAAAGGCACAGCACTGCCACAGCCTAGATTTGAACCCGCAGGCCTGTCGTCCCCTCCTGCTCTACGCATGCAGCAGCGGCACTGGGATCCACAGAGCGACCTGGGTGCCATCCCCTCCCTCCCACCACCCCACTGTCTCCCAGGCAGCTCCCCCGGTGCTCTGTGCGGTTAACCACACACCACAGAGCAATTTAAGATCCTCCTGGTAATTAAAGAGCTCTTCCAACCCCCCCTCCTTCCACTCCACCCCCCCCTCCTTGAATCACAGTCAAGTGGGCTTTTCTTTCCACTTCCAGACCGTTCACTGCAAACAATTACACTCAACGAGTACCTCACCCACCGCCCCCCCCCCCAGCCCCCGGCAGACACACGGGGGCTCCATTCAAGCCACGTCACTTCCACGGGGGAAGTTAATTATCTAAACGTTTCATTAGTAAGCAATATGGAAGCAGGGGGGGGAGGAGCCTCGGAGGACCTTCTGGGTTCGTCCCACACGCCGAGCAAACAAACAAACATGCCCGCACACGCTCGCCCACCAGAGCACCTCCCACCCACAGTCACAGGAGGGCCCCGCAGACTCGCACAAAGGCTGTCCTTGGCATCACTACACAGTTCAGACCATCTTCTCTAAGTGGGAGGCAGGAAAGTCTAGCGGATTTTTTTTTCCCCTCCCCGCATCCAACGGAAACTATGTAAAGCGCATAAGCAAAAATAATGGAAAAGCGAAAGATAACAAGAGCAGAGAGGAACATCCAGGGGAGAGCGCTCGGCAAGGCTTAAGCTTTAGCGCCCCGCAGCACGTGTGTCTGAGACCTGAAGCCTCCACTGACTTAAGCACTTTAGCATAGGGGGGTGATATAAATACACTTTCCACAGCCTCCTCCAAAAAGGGATTCCTCTCCGAGATTCATCAGCGGGGGTTCCTGTCAGGGGCAGACTCCCCGAAACGAGGACGCGAAACCCGGCCTCAAAGTCTCGTTTGATAATTTCTTGCCAGTGGCTCCTGGGCCGGGGGCCCACGCAGAGAGAGGCCTCCACAGGGGGAGTCAAGCAGAGGTGTGAATGCCTTAATGCACTACTCCTGTCTAGCTGAACTCCAGAGGGGGCACAGAGCAGACGTGAACTGTGTGCCTCCAGCAGCACAACGGCACGCCTCCAGGACCCTCTGGCCCCTCAGGGCATGTCAGAACTGGAGGAGGACCGCATGTAAGAGACAACAATCTACAGCAAACAGCGAGTCACACCAGCAGGCCACCAGCGCGGAGGTCCCTCTGAGAGGTGCTACCTTCCTCTTCCCGGCAGGAACACAAGGGCAGAGACTTAACTGCAGTACGGTCTCAATCTATAGAATATGTAAGGGGAAGCGTGTAAGGGAAGTTCCTCTCAGACTGACAGAGGTATTGCCTGTCTGTAGCTGCCAGATGCTGTCAAGATCCCATATGTTCTCCACAGTGGCGGCTGGTGGGCTGTAAACCTGAGGAGGCCAGAGGTGGGGGCAAAAGCCCCTGCAGGAAAAGCTCTGTACAAGTAGACATGAAGCTGGGATACCATATAAATACTTATAATGTCATCGTCCAGTCGGACCTAGAAAAAGCACCTCACTGTCTTCAACTGAAATCCATTTTTTTCTTACAGATTTCAATGGGATGTACAGCTTCCATGAGCACAGGGGGATTATAAGATGTTTGATAGCTGCTGCTATTTTGCCCAATATTTCATGACAAAAGGATTCAGACTTTAAGGACACGTCCATTCATGGGGTCACCAAGGGCACGAGCACTACTGTGGTTTATCTGAGGGCAACATAAAAAATGGCACATTTGTCTAAACAATCTGTAGCCTTCCCCTATCCAATTCTTACCCGTAAAACGGACATGACTAATAATACTTCATATATATTAAAACTTCTCATCCACAGGCCAATTTAACAGAGAGAGATGAAGGATCTTTCTTGGCTGATTAAGACTTTGGTTTGGGACACGTAATGTTGCTTTATATTTGCCCATTTTTAATTATGTAACAAGAAAAAAGGTCGAATGTTCAAAAGACTTTTTTGATTAATTTTTACAGGAGGCTTGGCTTCCCCTGCCTCCTCTGAGCCGCCAGCAACGGTTCTTCAACACCCATTCCAACCCAGATCTAGAGAAGCACCTCACCCACCAATCAGCACACAGGCCCTGTGCTACTCCAGAACCCGTGGGCTACATTCATCTAAACAAATGAAATGCGCGTCCGTCTGTTACGGCTTACCTTCTTTTCAGGTCTGATTCATTTCCAGATACAACAAAGAGACAAAATATTATCTGTAAAATTTATCTTTTGTTGCCTTCTAGGGACTGAGGTGTTCTACTTTTTCCTAGCTAATGTCTGAGGGAGGTTTTGTGTTTTTTTCCTTTTGAGAACATAATACACAAAGCACAACCTGAAATGTGTTCTGTGAGAACATCTCTTCACAAATGTGGTGTGTACACATCTCATTGCCTCAAAAACACTCAAGTGATTTCTTTTCTGTTGCCAAGATATTAATTTTCCCTTTCGCCCAACCTCACATTGTATCCGCTGTAGCTCACACTGTTCCTATGTAATCCACTCTGTGATGATTATTTTTATGACTCATTTTTAAGAGCCATAAATTATATAATTTCTCACTGAATGACAGATTGACATTTAAATCATCACCAAGCAGGATCGAACTCTGTCTTGGCATGAGGATCCAAAGCTGCAAAAGACACGTTCTAATCCACCTCTTTATCAACAGCTGGAACCCTTCTCCGGAGTCACGTTCTTCCGGCTGACTCTTCCGTTTTGATTTCTGGCCCTGTGAGCAGTTATGAAAGTGAAAGAGAAATGACAAAAGCTCTGGAACTGCTCCCCTCAGCAAGACAAATCCATGAGTTCGAGAACAAAGCCAATGACACAGCAGTGTTCAAAGCCACCGCAGAGGAGCACTTAAATATTCCTTTGCAATAACCGCTACGCCAAACACAATCAATCCACCACTCAGTGAAGTCTGGAGACAGGCACCAAGCCATGACAGCAGTTCCGCTCTTGAAAGAAATCACGGTAGGACGTGTGTTTGCTTGCGAGAGAGACACATCAAGCACTTCAATTTGGGCTTGGGAGTCTGAAAATGTCAGTATGACTCTAAAGGCTTGGAAGGCATTACACCTACTGTCTGAGTTCAAACTCACTCAGACTGACAGGCGGATAGAAGAGTGCAACACTGCATTACCTCTCTGAAAGGGATACCGGGGTCCCAAATCACACTGCATGTTACTCTTCTCACTGAGCAACAATGATTCATGCCAAGGGTGTTTTACTAATTCATATCATCCTAAAACATGCACTGAATACCAAAAACGTATTAAATGATCAATTTCTTGATAAGAAATTTTTCACACTAATTGTAAAGCACTGTATTGTGACTTTTTTTTATCTCAATGCTCATACATGGTATACTTTATAAAGGTGACATTTTTCTTTTATATGAAAAAAATTAGTATTTTGAATAGCTTAGGATCCCCCTTAAATTCTTATTTCATTTTTCAAATTTTTTCCATCAAAAAAAATCTTAGATGTTAACCCAATCCCAATCGGATCAGCTGGGTTAAAATTCAATAGAAAATTAAAATAAATAATTGGCCAGGGGTTACGCGATCACCCTCTGTCTGTACACAGATTTGGATGAATCTCAAAAGCAAAAACCATTACCCATGTCAGAAAGGGAGAAATTATCCATTTTCCAAAAGGCAACAAGCTATGGCACACGTGCACAGAAGACTGCAATCCTATATCACTGTTGACACACTTGAAGCACAACTTTAAGATAGGGAAACTCAGGACAGTCTCCCAGAGCGGCCAGTTCCACAGCCAATGATCCAAAATGCTATATACAGTAGATAAAGAGACAGCAAGCACAGGAACCTATGTGCAACAGGGCAGACATGCCCCTAAGCCATGCTAATATCGCCCTACCTGTACAAACAAAGCTGAGTTCTGATGTCATGATCCACAGAAGTGGTTCAGTGTGTGAAACAAAAAAGCTGTTGCACTTTGCCTTTTCATGTGCCTTTTCAGCATATTTTAACACAATGCTATCTCTATAAAGTAGGGCTCTGCAGATATAATGATAATTTGACTGGTTATAGGACATATAGCACACAACACGCATGTACATAACAACATAACTGCTACCATCACACTTACCACAACTAAAAGAAGAATTTATATAAGATCAGTTTCAGGAGGGTCCTTACCTTTCTGGTCGGGCTCATTGCTAGGGGTCCCTGTGTCCCGTTGCTCAAATGATTCCACTGAAGTACTTCTCTCTCTCTTCACCTTGCCTTTTGCCCCGCTGCCCGAATTCAGGCCCTGTCCATTTTTCAGTCCCAGATTGCCTGTTGTGCCTTGTGGGCCTTTGGGGGCGTGGCTCCCACTCAGAGCCTTGGGGTCGCAGGGGGATGGTTGTGATTGGCCACCCGTGCCCCCTTGCTTTCCCTGATTGGGCAGTTTGGAGTCCATTTGGGCGGCGCTAGAAGGAGACATCACAGGGGGTGACCGCACCATAGCCTCCTGCTTGGATTTTGGGCTGCTGTCAGGGGAAGAGAGAGAAAAACAGATCAGAAACTCAGATATTGATAAAGTGATTTGCTCAGGAACCATGTGATATGTTTCCAATCAAAAAAAGTTCTAACACTGCAAAGTAATACTGTGTACCATGCCATCATTGGCTGAAGGCTACCTAAAAGCAAACAAGTCCTTGTTTCCCTGGAAAATAAAGAGCTACATTTGACCTGAACAAGGTCAATTCTGTGTCAAATACCCAGAACCAAGTTTTTTGCATCGTTAACTTTAGAAATTAGCATTCAAGGAAATCTTACAGATCCGCCTGACGATCTCACAGCTGTTTGTTTTTTCCTGGAAGTGAATGCAACAGCAGATGGTAAGACACCACTATCTGAAGCAAAACCCAAGAGCTCCTCACAGTCAATCGATCTTCAACCTGCTAAGCAAGTAACCCAGACTAACCTACACGAATCTTAAACCAGGATTTCTACCACAAACCAAACTATGAAGCAGAAACTCTTGAAACTTCAAACATTGGGACAGCAAACAATTGAGCACCAAGCAAACTCAATTGCTTTCGGACCCCAAGAACATGACTGTACATGTCCACAGTGTATCTTCACTGTCAGAGATGGTAAACAGAGGCAGACACTGTCAGAGTATAGGCTCCATGACCTAGTGTGGCCAATGAGAAAGGCCAACATAAAAAGTGATGACTGCCAAAGTAGGAGATGGCTAATGTAAAGAAAAGATTAACAAAGAACTGACAAACAAAAATAAGATTATTTTTACTGAGGGAGGGAGAAAACATTACCAGTTGCCTGGTATGCAGCAGTGTGCCGTGCCCTTTGGGACAGTGAGTTGGCAACTAAGGTAATCACATCCCACTAAATGAGTTACTATTGACGTTATTATCATTATCGTTGTTACCGCTGTTAACACCATTATTATTGCCATTATAATTATTATCACTCTTTTTTTTGCTTGTGTAATTTTCATTACAGCACCATAATGGTTCTGTATAACAAATATGGTTCTAGCGATTCAGTGCTTATACAGGCACACGCTTAACCCTATTGAATACACTTGTTATAAGTTGCTCTGGATGGGAGCATCTGCTAAAAAATGAATGTTTTAAATATGTGCTTTAACAGTACAATACCATGTGTTTCTCATGCCAATGAAGCAAGAAACTGAATCTGAAAGAGTCAGGGAGAGGGGAAGAGAAGAGAGAATATGGAAACAGTGAAGGGCCTGGGATACTGCCAAGGGTGTGAGCTGGTCAGTAACTCAGCAGTGTTTTAGGGAATAAATTCCTTTTTGCTCCCATTGGCAATCGCCCCCCCTGACTAACACCATCACACCGTCAGAGGCTAACCCCAAAAAGGAGAGGCGAGATTCTCCAGTTACCGATCAACCCTAACATTGCCAATCTCCTAATGTCTCCAAATCTAAACAGCAGGGGGGCACTATCAGCCAAAGTGCACCATTCAAAACAGCAGACAAAATAAAATATTCCTAATCATGATGATACAAATGCTCTTTGGGGAAAGAAGAAAAAGGAAAAAAACTTGTCAAATCAGGGAGCTAATTATTATTATTTTTTTTTGCCCTAAACTTCTGCTTCAAAAAAGACCAGGTCATTACACCAGTCAAAAGTCCCCTGCAACAAGGGCATGTTTAACACAGCATTCATACACAGTCAGTTGCCCAGGATGTGAAATGCACAACAAACAAATGACTAATTACATGAACCATGCTGATTGCTAACGTGTCAAACCTTGTTTTTCGATTCCCCACTGTTGACAGAGCAAGAGTTCATTTGTAATCCCAGTGTAAGCCCTGTGTAAACAGGCCAAGCTGCCCATAAACCTAGCTGTTTCTACGGAAACTGGGTAAACAATATGAGGTAAAGAGCGAGCAGATGGAGACAACTATTCTCAGATATGACAAATATGGCTACAAGTATGCATGTGCGCTCACACCCACCCACCCACACACCTACGCACATGGGCACACACACGCACACATGTGTGTATACACGCACACACACACACACACACACACACACACACACACACACACACACACACACACACACACACACACACACACACACACACCACCTTTTCTCCAATCCATGAGGAAAGCAAAAGGCTTCCACTGGGAGGAAGAGCCGCTCTGAGTGAATTTCACACTGATATCTGGTAGTGAGTACAAGGGAAGAAACTGGACCAATCAGCAGCAGGGATGTAACTATATATCTAATTTTGAGTTATCGCTAAAAAAAAAATGTCTCAATGCCGTCATGGGACTGTGACAAAATCTACCAGGATATTACATGGTTATTTTGCTAGTATACCTGCGTTCTATCTATCCTTGACAAAAATTGTACTGTTTTTGTTTTGCAATTGTACATAGTTCAATCATTCACTGCCAAAAATTTGTTTTTCAACAAAGGACATTTTTTCAAGTCATCATTTTTTGTTTTTTTATGTTGTGACAAATATCGAATCGTGGACTTCTTATCATGGTATTATTGTACCGTGAGTTTTTGGTATCGTTACATCCCTAATCAGTAAAGGGGCCAGTCCACCTTGTCCCACACCTGACAGTACCGGAAAGGCCAGAGCTCTATGAAACAATCAGTAGGACAAAGAGCCGGGCCCTCAGACAGATGGCCCACAACACCCTCCTGTTTAGATTTAATTTGAAATTACACTATGAGTGCTTTCCATAGACACTGATTTACTCTGACCCAGGAATAAATAAGCCAGGTGCCTGGCCAAATGAGAGATTCAGTAACAGATCGGTGCTGGTCACAGATTGGGAAACAAAGGTAGAGGAGGGTGACGCTAAGCGTGTGGCTGTAAGGGAGCAGTCCAGCTGGCTGCGGGACACCCGACACCACACCCACCTACGCACACAGACAGGGAAGCTCCAGCTCCTGAGCCAACATGGCTGTGCCACCCCCACTGAGAGATAGGCACCACAGGACATTGGCGGCCCAGACGCTCGCTTCCGCTGGCTCCAAAAACATGAATCAGCAAGCAAGCTGAGCCACTGGAGGAAGAGGTCAAGGGGGGGCGCAGACCGAGCGTGCCCCTTCCTGGTGCACCCTCTGAGCAAGCCTCCGTTTCTTTACAAACTAATTCCCACACCCGAGATTACCTTATAAATGATTTACCACCTACGGTTTAATATATGAGGCCACTAGTATTTGCTTTCCCTTTAGAGAACATAAATATTTCAATAGTAAAGAAAAAAAAGCAATTTCTCTCACCCATTTTGCTTACATTTATTTTTACTTACATTTTTTGCTTTGCCTCCGCAATGTGCCACTCAACTCGCTGCTTCCCAAATAAGCGTTTTGGAACACTCCAAATCAGAATGGATGGGTAGAGAAACAGCGGAACGCAGACGAATAGAGCCCCAGATGTGAGATGACAGGGGAGCAGTAGACGGAACGCTCCGGCGGAATGAGCGGTGAGGAACGGCCCCGCGGGTACGAGTCACACTGCATTTCTCTCAGCCCAACCTCACGCCACACCAAATCCAAAGGGTGCTTTTTTATTTCCCCAACTTTAACCTGTTTCTAAAAAAAACTACTGATATGTTCATACTGAGAAGAGGAAAAAAAATGACATTCTGAGTGCTTATTAACGTTTTCATGTCAGAAAGCAGAAAGATTCCCCCCATCGCAACCTCTTAGAGACTGGTAACAATATCTGGCCTACTGTTTCGTGGCACCACTGCAGGTACAGCTTCCTTTTTTGTGACTGCCTGTGTACCAGACCTGCACTGTGCAATATAAGATGGACCGCATCAATGCCCAGCTATGATTTCCACGTCCCTCACTTTGCCTGTGGAACCTTCAGCAGAAAATGGAGATGAACCACATCCATGATTTAACCCCTGACCTGGGCAGCTCACCTTTGAGTGTTTGCCGACGGTGAGTTCCTCACTTTGGGATTGCTGGAATGCATTGAGGGAGATCCCAGGGAGGCGGCGGCGGTGGGCGGAGTCAGGTGCTGGTGTGGGCTGGGCGTGGGCGTGGCCTTGGCGTGCGATTGGCCGCTGCGGGAGCTCCTGAGGCCTGTGCTGCTGCTGCTGCTGCTGCTGCCGCTGCTGCTGCTGGCGGGACGGCCGTCCTTGGGCTCCTCTCGCTCCTTCTTGGCGCGCTCTTTCTTGCTGAAGTGTGCTGCTCTCTCTTCCTGCACCTCCAGCATTCTCTGCGTGTGTGCCTGGTGTCTCCCCAGGAGCTCTCACAGCCCGAGGGCACACTGCGCACAGCGGAGACAAACACAACAGCGTGAGCAAACACAGCCACAGCTTCCCAGCACAACAGCAAGAGCAAACACAGCCACAGCTTCCCAGCACAACAGCAAGAGCAAAGAAAGTCACAGATTTCCAGCACAACAGCAAGAGCAAAACCAGTCACAGATTTCCAACACAACAGCATGAACAAACAAAGTCACAGACTTCCAACACAGCAGAATGGGCAAACACAGACATAGTTTTCCAACAGAACAGAATGGGCAGACACAGTCACAACTTCCCAACACAACAGCGTGAGCAAAAACGGTCATAGTTTTCCCAACACAACAGAATGGGCAAACACAGTCACAGGCTGCAATCTTACTAGTGACTTAGGAACAAAAGTTTCATGAATTTTCAAAGGCTGGTAATTTTGGCAATTAAATTCAATTCACTGCTTTCCAAGCAGCTGCAACAATGAGCTGTGCAAGGGAATGACTTCTGAAAACCTGTGAAAGAACTGAAGAGTGCATCTGAAATGCAAATACAGCCTTCCTGTGGCGATGAAGCAAATAAAAACAAGCCAACTGTTTTCGAAATGCCCGCTGTGGAGTCTAGAGGCACGTGTTGGGGGTTTTTGCTGTTTAAGCACTTCAAACTTACTGCAAGTCATTTTTAAGTTACAGAAAATGAAACCCAAAATCTACAATCTTTGAGGCAAATACGCTTTACTCCAGCAAAGAGTTTACTGTGGCAGTGTGAAAAATAGTCGCGTTGGCATGTGTATTGGAGTACTGTATTCGATTCGCTCTGTGCTCCCATGTGAGTGCGGAGACTTGCTGGGGTGAGATGAGTCTAATGTGTACAACTGAAAAAAGGAGGGGTAGGAAAGAAATGACATAGTTCTAAAATTTGCAGAAGTAAACAATGCTCACTCAAAATTCCTTGAATTCCCATAGAAAGTTTACCTCTTGAAAATGGAAAATGACCAGCAATTTTACAACCCTTTACCTAACTGGGTGTAACAGTGGGTTTTTCTTGCCTCTGGTAGCAATATGAGAAACATCTCAAAAAGCAACAGTCAGCTTGCATTCATCCAAAAATTATTGAGAAAGACTTCCAAGATACACCAAGGATGTAACTGGTTTTCAGACTCCCGTCTGCTGAGCAGGGGTGCGGACCCAAACCAGCTGAAGAGTCATGAGGGGACTGTCGTGAACACAAACCCAGAGACTTACAGTTCAGCCAACTCCCCTTTTACACCTAAACCCAAATACATCCTTTGAGATTTGTGTAGTGTGAGTACACATATTGGGCGTAGGCACATTTCCTGACATTTCATACCATTTTCAGTCTTCTTGGGCAGTGTGGAGTGTGGGGGGAGATCTATTGCTGAAGTGAATGAAGGTGGTTTGTACAAATGTGGAAGCAACCCAAAATAAAAAGCCTGTGACCATAGCAACGTAAACACAGAAACAGTGGATGTGGAAGAAACAGAGGACAGCATGAGGTATCTAAAATGGAAACTATCACAGCAGAGAACTTAGAGATTTTTATGGATGTATGTATATGCGTGTCATTATTATACGTGTGTATATATATCTTATCTCATAGACATATAGACTCAAAACCATCTCATTGTCACAATTCATAAGTATTTACACTGTGAAAATGTTTTTAGACACCACTGAAACCTGTGCAGCAAAAGATAGCTCTGCGTCCACCTCCCTCGCGTATTTATGTGCGTCGGCCCTTAAAAATCCATGTTCATCGACCGCTCTTTCCACCAGTCCTTCTCTCTCTCCCCCCACTCTGTCCATTAGCAGCACGCTAGCGCCTGCCTCAGCTCCACATCCCTACACAGGCGGACAGTGTCTGCTGACATCACCGGTTACGGAGGGCCCCTCCCCTGCCTCAGCCGCTGCCCCGCAATGCACACGCTCCGCGGCACACCTGGGAGCTGGCATTTCTCTCCAACTAACAAGCTGCCAATGAGTCACTCGACGCTAGCCACAGCCTCTGAAACACACTACGAGGCCTGTGACTGCTTACGGTAACGGCGTGTTGACGACACGCTTGCTGATCTTTAGCATTAACTGTGGTGAAATTTGAATTCACGCTTCAGTTGATTTCTCAATTCTTTTTCCTCGTCAAAATTCTCATACCTTCGTAATATTTGTAACACAGATTTTTTTTTGGCAGAGAATGTCAAAGTACCTTCCTTAGAAGGCATGACCCATGTGGTCACAACTCCTTATCTGTTCTAGCCTGTACCACCTCTTTTCACAGAGGCCCACAATGATCCACCCAGACCCAGTTCTGAATATAGCAGGCATGGAGCAATATACAGGTATACATTCAATATAACAGGTTTAAAAGGAGGCATGAATCATCAAAATGTAAGTGAATAGAGCAGGTATAACCCTGTTTGTACCACGCCAAAAATGGAAGACAGCAGGTGTGTACTACCCATTGTTAAAAGAGCACGGCTCGTAAAAGCAGGTGTGAACCTTCCAATCCTGCCTGAATGCAGCGGGTATGAATACATCCGTATAATGTAATCCTAACTTCATACAGCAGCATAAAGCATATGTATGACATGTCTGTAATGTGGTATACGCTACCTTTACTTATTCTTATACATCATTAAATTAGGTTGACTCCTGAGGGTGGGACGTAAGACGCAAGAGGCCGCTGCCACTGTGTATGTGCGTTTGTGTGTGTGTTCGTGTGTGTGCACGTGTGAGGGGAGGGAATTTCTGCGGGACTGGCGTGCAAAATAGCTTTTTTTCCCCACTTGATTTTAATTAACTCCCGTCACAGGCAGCAAGACTGATAACCTTTACTGTGCCTTCTGGTCTCCGGGGAGATGAGAGCAAGCGTGCGTGTGTGCGTGCGCTCGCACAGGCGAAAACAGGCCCTCAAAAACAGGGCTGTTGGTCTCCTTTTCCCCCCCGCACGGCTGCTGTCCTGCCTCCGGTCCCCCTCCCCGGGCTGAGAGCGGGACAGGCCTCTCTCCGTGTGCGGTGCGCCGCTCCGTTAATTGATCAGGAAAGGCTGCTGACTCCACCGCTTCCTACACGCTCAGCAGCCCCTCTCACTTAGTCAGTGCTTATTCAGGGATAACGCACGCTCACGCCAGCAAAAAGGGGGGGGCCCCAGCGCTGCGGCCTCGATCCATCCCTACAGGGGAAACGCAGCAAGCTCCCTCGGCCCGGGCCGAAATAACCCGGATTTTCACATGAGGCTTTAAAACCACAGGTGTGACCGACCTGGGGGAGGCTGGAACCTTTTATCCTGAGAAGCAGCAGTAGTGTGGTGCAGAGGAGCAGCAGCGCGTTGCATCGGGAAGGAGCAGGGCGGTTTGACTCCCAGGTGGGCCGCCACTGTTGTACCCCCGGGCAAGGCACTTAATCCAAATTGCCTCAGTAAATATCCAGCTGTATAGACGAAAAACGTGAAAATCATAAGCTATCAAGACCCTCTGCTAAGTGGGTAAGAGTGTCTGCTAAGCAAACCTAATGTAACGCAATGTAAAGAGCCACACACACATAATATGGAATTTTTTAAAAATCTGAATGCTACAAAACGGAGTTGCTACCAACACCAGAGCCATAGCATATGCGCACAGAAGCAGACTCATTCAGTGTGGAAAATTCGACATCTGGGCTGAGACACGATGGCGGTGGTATGTGTCTGTGTCTCCTGGACTTGCTTGGAGTGTAAAAAGCTACAGTGTACAGCACAGTAGCCTTGATGAGTTTGGCCGGGTTGAATTCTGGCTGTGCCACTAGCAACTGGTCCAAGGATGCACTGCACTACTTCTGAGGGCTGAGTCAACTCGGTATTTTCATCCATCTGGTAACCACACCCTTTAACCTGGAGCATTTCCACCGAATTCAGCTCAGAAGAGGCTTTGTTGGGTTCAGCTCATACAATACCTTTGAGATGTAACAGGTATCACCAATTTTACTTCAACCGCTTGTTAACAAGCCAATATGGCTGTTACGCAGAAATCACACTAACATGTAAAGGGAAACGCAAACATCAGCATGCTTTTTACTCAGAATGAGAGCTTGCTTAATGTAATCCATGTTTTAAATTCAGTTTGACCTCAGTCTGGGGGGAGCAGAAATAAAAGCAGAAAATAAGCTAGTAGCACAAATTTCCACCCAACAAATAGTAATAAACCATCCCAACGGGAGGGAAAATTACCATTCATCCTCAATGCTTGACAGCAAGGAAGAGTTTCTTACTTTCATCACAGAACTCGCACCACTCCCAAAAGGCAGGAGTTTGCAACACACAGGATTTTTCTAATTCTCAGAGACCAAAAAAAAACCTGACATTATTTTCTCTGTCACCACCCAATACGAGCCTACATCACTGCCGGCGATGCAGGGGGACAGTCGCCATGGTAACGGCAGTGGTGTCTGAATGCGAATGACTTGGAACACAACTGCCTGGGAGTGAGTCAGCTTGAGACCACAGGGAAACACACAAGCACACATACACATAAACACAAAGACAGGGACGGACACACACACACACACACACACACACACACACACACACACACACACACACACACACACACAGATGACACCACTCATTTCCACATCTACAAAACCAATCACAAACACAAAATGTGCTGTTCTGTGTCCTAAAAATATGATCATGTTTTCCTTAAACTGGAAAAGCTGTGTCCATGCCAAAGCAGTTGAAAATAACACACTGTTACACAGCTGGTATATGAAATACCAGCATTCTATGTGCTTCGGGTACTCCAGACCTGGGGACTCTCACACAGCTGGTATGTCAAATACTAGCACTGTATGCGCCTTTGGTACTCCAGATTGAGCTGGGTACTCAGTTTGGAATCTCTCCTGCACAGGACACACAATGCATGTCATCTCTGCATTACATAAATCAAAAACAACACCAGAGGTACTTTCAGCCCATAGACCAAAGCCTCGTGTGTTAACGATGTCAGGTTCATCTTTCAGTGGCAGGATAATTCTTTCGCACTAATCAACCGCCCTTTCAACAGAGTGCGTACACATTATGTCTAGCCAGGCCACCCAGATAAGCGGTCAGCTGAGAGAGGAAGTGAGAGTCTGGGGGGGTTGAGCATTCCAGACCTGGGTCTGAGGCTTCCCTCATGTAACCCAACAAGCATTCCAGAACGCTGCAGAACTTCCTGCCCTCTACACTACTGAGTCCGCGACTGCTAACAGGGAGGGGGTTAAAAACCCATGTCTACTCATCAAGACACTATTTAGTCTCTCTGTCTGTGTAAAATGCTCAGGAAAAATTAGATCTGAAATCACCACATAGAAATGAATAGTTTTTTTCATAGAAATGAAAAAGAAAGAAATCTGTAAAAAGACATTTCCGTATTATCATTTGACAGTACTGCAAAGACGCAAAACCCCACCCAGCAAAGGCGAAGCATTTCCTTATTTTCAGCACATTAACGACAGGGTTTACACTGGTCTGCACAGGCATACTAAATACAACTAACACTATCACCACCAGCGCGAAATGCACACGTTAACCATTATTATACGTCGAACAGTTTCACCTTTTGCCTTCATTGCTGGCGTTGTCAAAAAAATTATAGAAAGAATATGTTGTTAAAGGATTGCCATGTTTGTCGTCTATCTGTATTTCAGAATTCTGATGAGAAATTCAATTGATTCAAATTCTCCTACACAATCTGGCAGACAAAAACCCTCTCAAAGAGGACAGACAGCAGTCCTTGGTGGTTAAAACTTATTATCCAACTATTGCTAGGACTCAGCTGCTAGCCAGCTGAATCTGATTTCAGCCTTATTAACTAATATAGCTAAGAAGCTGCAAAAACACTACATTTCAGATAGGCAGGTCGAATGCAAACAATTTTAACCTGACCAGCTTGGTTCAATCATTCAACTGACATCCAAATCTAGACAGCTGCAGTGAGGGAATTAATGTACAAATAAGAAAAGAAAAATGTAATATGAATGCACCAAAGTATGTTATGACAATGAATTCTGCTCTTTACTGCCACTTGCACTTTTACAGAAAGAAGGGTAGAATTTGATTAATTACTGCAGGCACTGCACGTACACAAAGCTGTAAATTAAAGTCATTCGGCACCAATTAACAGGTTAGCAGGAGAGTGGGTCAACAGCAGTGTTGTACTCACTCTCGTTAGTGCTACATTACAATGGTCTACACAGAGGAACAAATACAGACCCTCCACCCCCCCACAGACAAATCACACATGAATCCTCCGCCCCCTCTCTCCCACAGCAAGACTTTATACTCACTAGCTGGAAAAGGACCACCAATCTAGCAGATGTATTACACAAATCTCATTCTGAGGCAAAGCCACTGCTCATCAGTGATAAACTCTCTTCCTCACTCTCGCTGCCTGGGGGGACAAGAGGCTCGCCCAGATCGCATGCAATCCTTCCCAGAATTACGGGATTACGGACACTAACTGCCAGGCCACATCAGGCTGACCAGCCACAGAGAGGCCGAGTACACTCACTCTCTCTCATGCACACATAGGCATACATTAACTCACAAAAATTAAAAAATGCACACACGTTCCCACACATATCCAACCAGTCTCGCAAGCTGAATATATTCAGCCACATGCAAATACATGTGCGCATACTGATGCAAAATGTTTTACGAAGTATGATGGCATTTCCAGATAGCAGTGTGTGAAGAGCTGTGATTTACTAAATAAACAACAGACTGAATCATTAACCACTACTCTTCTCCCCTGTAAGCTCTGTCCCAGCATCCCCTAGTCTCCACTGTGCCTTACCCACAATTCTCCTTTCTCGGTGCCAGTTTCTCCCAGCATCCTCTAGTCTCTGCTGTACCTCAACCAAAATCTTCCATTCACAGTTGTAGCTTCTCCAATCATTATCTGATGCAGTCTATGCTTCGAGACAAGCTCTTCACAAACCTCACACAGAGGCTTTTCAATCAGCAAATCTCGTGTTATAAAAATAGAAAGAGGCCACTCGTCTCTTCTGTCTGCACTGTTTCAATACAAGCAGCTGGTGTGTAAGAGTTTTGCTCTTACGCATTCATCCGTTTGTTCAGAGCCAACCCCAAAAATCTCACCAGTCCCAGAATGTGTGTCTTCCACAGGTCCCAAGCAGCTCTACCCATCCATACCCCTATCACTGTTTGGAGGTATTCAACCAGTCCTTTTTGCTGAGAAGTGTGCCTCTGTGGCCCACCAGAGACGAACTCTCTGACACGAGCGCTCAGAGCGCCGCTCCAGCCACTCTCTGAACAACGTCCCCTTGAGAAGGCAGTCTGGCCAGGGCTCTGTACCAGAGATGACCACAACTGTTTTTCTGTACACAGAAATCTCAACACAGAGGAACCCTTTGGGGGATGGGGGTGGAGGAAATGGCAAAGAGCTGCTGGAGAGCATGCAGCCCGGAATCTGAAGGAGGGAAAACATCTGTAAACATTTCCCCACAGGAAATTCACCTCTCAGTTAAAAAGGCTTCGCTTGAACTCGGCGGTGTGGTCTTCAGACAATGCTTCAGGACACTCGTTCCCCCTCAGCAGTGTGCAAGAGGAGGACACTCACTGTCTCACAGGTGAGCCGCACACATTCACCAGCTACAGTATTCACTGCCTAATATCTACCCAAAAAATAGGCCTGAGCTGTAGATCAAAACCAGCTGCTAAGACCATCAGCAGTTCAACACTGTACATGTCATCAGACAGCAGTGTTACAACTTGCTTTGTCACATTAAAAACAATATACTGATTAGTTTACTGGGTAATAAATCAATCTAAGCAATCCCCATTTCTCATTTATTTAGTGTATATTGCAACAAACTCCATTATAACACTTCCATTCTGATGTGCAGCGTACAACACAGCTTGGCTAACTACTGTATTAACACTACTTGGCTAACCTAAATACCATTAACAGTTAGTTAATAATGCCACTGTTTGCATAATCTGTATCCTCTACCATGTTCTTCCATTGTGAAGTTACATTTTAAACTTACATACAGTATGCACAAAAGAAGGCAAAAGTTCAGTGAAACGAAGTGGGGAAGAGAGTAATGGCTTCATGAAGGTGTTACAAAATACTCTCTTTATCCACAAATACATTCCCGGAACAGAACTTCTCAGTACTTCAGGTGGGGAATCAAGACTATAAATAGGCACCATTATTTCTGTGCTGCAACCACAGCCAAGATGCTTAAGTGCACTCGCGTCTATTAATTCTCGCTCTACCCCCTTGTGCACACACAATCCTCAGATTTCCACACGTCCATTACAAATCGGTAATTAGGTACAAGTCAAAGTTTATCTTAGGTTCTTCCATGAAGCTGGCCCTGCTGGAAAAAAACTCTGAACAAGAAAAAAAAATGTGCCATGGATGGATTTGTATTCTGCTGTAATTTTGTACTTTTGCACAGAGAAAGAGGCGCTACATTTATTCCTAACTCACCAAACCTGTATCTGCAAATCCCATGGCCAGTGCATGTAATACTTTGCTTGGGAAGCAGATACCAGGTAAATAGCCTAGTCTCCTCTGGGCAGACAGAAAGATAGGAAGGTTGTAAATTTCATGCTTTAATCTTTTCAATGTTACATAAAACTGCCCTCCTGGCGATCTAAGCAACTAAGAATGAACGTCAGTTACCAGGGCTCACCGATACAATTAATGTATTGGCATAATTTGATAAGTTAGCATAAATAAGATTTATGAGTAAGGACAAGAATGTCCTGCATCCTGTCAGTATGTGGCAGTACCTGACACACACAGTTGTACTCCTGTCTCTTCCCTTTCCCACTGCAGTGGGTGCAAAGCAGACAGCTCAGTCTAAAGAGGGAACAGTTTATAGGGATCATGACATACACTCAGAACCATCTCCTCCACCTCACGGAACACAAGCAGTGGCCCCTTTGAGACAGCCATCCGAGAGCAGTGCAGCACTCCAGCGCCATGAGACCTCAGTGTCCACGGCAACATCTGAGGAGGACGGTCTCTCTCCTTCAGCAGTCTCCTGCGGTCCCTCTACACAGAGCCGCAGTGCTGTCCTTTATTTCGATCCTCAAGAAATCTGAGCCTGTCAGCGGATGAGCTTTCTGATTTTTTGCCAATTCTGCCAGATTTCACCATCCTCTGAAAACACACACTGCTAAATTGCCAGGCAATGCTCAGGAAACACAACTGCATTGTACAACAGTGCAACACAGAGACCTGATTGCAAAATAACAAGTGCAAATTGGAGAACCTCATGGCTTTTATGCAATTCAGTTTTACACAGGCAGTTATAAGCTCTCACAGCTGGACATTCATCAGTTTTAGGATGGCAGATCTTGATCTCACTTGTGGTGAGAAGGACTGACTGACAGTCTTCCCTGCATGAAAATCTGAAATCAAAAGGACCATTCCTCCCTGAGACACAGATGCGAACCACAGCCACACATACATATGGACCGAAAAACCAACTGGAATACAATACTCAGTGGAAAAACAAGACTGAATCAAACGAGAGGACAATGTAAACAGAATTAGCATTACCAGAGACTGAGAATTCATCCTTTCACTAAAACCCCATAACACAACTACTACAAATGAATGGTCCAGTACTGGTCTACACAACAGAGGTTTTTCAGTGCTCTAGACTGTACTAGGATATTTAGTATGCCATGTGAAATGAGCAAAGAGTAATGAAATGCCTTTGAGAAGTTCTGCCATTTCTGCTCTGTTGTGATCACACCATTCTTTTGCCATCAGCTTCCCAGGTAAAAACTGCACCAACAGGCATTCAGAAACACCCTTCCACACAGTCCATTTTGAAAGTCAATGGCGCAACGATAATACCTCTGACATGGGGCCACTGCTTTTTTTAAAGATCCCTGCTGATTAGTGGTTAAATATAGTGCCTTGACTCCTTTGGCTTGCAGAATTACATACGTTTACACTTCTAAGACAAACATACTTTTGCATGAGTCCTTTTCCTCTTGAATGCCAGCCATTTCAAATATTTACTGTGAACTTTTCAACTGTTCCGCATTCTCAAAAACATCTCCACTGTTTACATCTCTCTCAGGCAGAAGGCCTACTTTCCATAGCCCATTGCCACGTTCCTGGGAGTGAACACAGACCTGTGTTTCACTAGAAATCAGTCACTATCATTTTCACTGGAGCGACTCAAAACTAGGGCTGTAACATGTATAACCATTATGATGTCTGCAGCAACCTTAAAGGTACAGATTCATTTCACAGAACCAGTCATCTCAAAACACACAACACACTCTGAGCCAGTGTATATTTTCATTGATGGTACTTAAAAATCATCCCAGCCCTGTGCTAGCCTGAACAGATTTAATTGAGCATACACTGCAAATGATACCGAGGACTCACACAGTGTGTAGAGGTGGCATTATGGAGAAGTCTGAGAGGGGGTGTAGGGTATGGAGATGGGCGGCAGTGAGAAATGTCAGTGTGCTGGTGGGTTATAAAAAAAGCTGAGCCACACTACAATGAAGAAGCTGCAGAGGCCTTGCAGCAGATGGACATCGGCAGGTAAAGATTTACAGCAGTCCAGACCGGAGAGCATGAGGACCTGGACTGGGAGCTGGGTTCGGTGGAAGGGGAGAAATGTGGAGACTTTATGAATGCTGCAGGGGAAGAATCTACAGTTCAGAGTGGCTGATACTACACATTCTCAGGATGGCCTGAGCCCGTTACTCAGTGCCACGCCACGGTTTCTGTCCGACTCAGACGCACACACTGTCAGGCTTTTCCTAGGTGGTAGAGGGGCTTGGTTCGGCAAATTAGATGTCAATTAGTCATCCAGATGGTTTTGTTTGGAGTGGAGTGTTTCTGACCAGGCACAGCATTCAGAAGGTCTGACTGCATGAGTGCAATCTATAGGCAGCGAAAGGTGAGAAAAGGCCTAGAGAGGAAGTTGTAGCCCACCCAAGTGTGTATGCGTATGGAATCAGGAGATCCAGCGCACAGTGCAGGTCAGCAGAGAACATACATTCCAATTTATTAACCTAACCATCTTTATATCAGATAAATGCAGCAGTGAGTCTGTGAACAGTGATTCTGTCTTTCCACAAGTGACTTGAGTCGAAACCTGAAAGTTCGCCCACAAAACAAATTGGAACACCTGACAGACGTTGTACAACACTGAATACACACTTCATGTTTCTCAGCACTTGAGCTGCTAATTACCCCTGATGTCTGGGGTTCTGGGGCTGAACTTACCATGTCCCTCTGTGTCACGATATAGCTGTAGCCATCTCTGCCTCGGCACTGCAACTGGTCACACAACGGAAACTCCCAAACCTGCCCAAACATGAGAGGAAAGACATCACACACTGCTGAACACACTGCAAAGTATCAGCCAATACCACTAACGAATAATACATTTCCATTTTATTTAAGGCAAGTTTTGCAGTTGCATGTTTTCTCAGCATGAGAAACCACCTGGTTTTTTTATTATAGTTTTTTATCAGCATGCTTATAGTTTTTTCTATATATTTGGAGCGTTCTTCAGAGAGCCATGAGTGGAAGAAGCAACTTTTGTGACAATTATTTGAGCTTTATCTTTCATAAAAAGATTTACCTTAAAGGTGTACATTCATTAAAGATATCATATTTTTTATAACAGTATCTGATATATCAGTAATACTCTATGATTTGCCCAATACCCTTTACCAAGGCAACATTCAAAGTATACACACTTGTTTTTTAGTCACACAATCCCAATTGTGTGTTTAATGTTGTGCAATGTGTTTAACGGAGTGAGTTTACTTTTGGACTGTACACTGCACCAAAAGCACAAAGAGCATGCTGGGATTTGGCACCACATAGGCAGGTGTTGAACATGGTGATGACAACACAACACGTCCCAGCATAAGTCGGGGGTGGGGGTGATTCCCCATCCAAACCGGGCCTGGGCAGCAGCCCCACCTTTCACTGAGGAGAGATAATCTGCTTAGTGAGTCTGAGGGTCAGGCCTGAATATCATCATCGCTGCCACAGTGGATCATGAGGATTGTAGGTCATTCCCGGGACTAACGCATTTCACGTCTGCTAACCGCTGTGCGTTTGTGTGTGTGTGTTTTGCGGAGAGTGCCTCACAATGATCGCCGTTGTGTTCAGTTTATGTCACATGGTGTCATCAACATGGTTGTTTCTTTACTACAGCCAGCAGACAGAGACAAACAGCGGCCCACACAACTCAGCTCCCGTCGCTAAACAATGTTTTCCCCCTCAGTCAAAGTCACCGAGCAAAACGCACATACAAGCACACCATTTCTTCATCCTCTAGTTCTCCATCTTATAACCCTTCAGACATGCTGTCCTCACTCCTGCCGATCCATATAGGTTTTACAGTATGTGTGAGGCTCACATCTGGCCCCATTTCAGTGCCCCCAGCCCCCACTTCCTCTGAGACTCCGGGGGTTCCATCCACTGCCAGAGAGATTCGGGCTGCAGCCAGCTGGACCTGTAATGGCTCCTCTCCCCTGGAACCGGCGCGTCGCGACCGGGCCCAAAACTGCTGTGCTCTCCTGGAAGCGGCACCCCTGAGTTGGACCGGCGCTGTGTTTTCACAGTTGCTACAGCGATCTGCGCTCCGCTGCAGATGAGGACTCACTCGGCTGCTTAGCCGTTTCACTGCAGCCCAATCTACGCAGACTTCAAATGAACACAATACGTGCAGCACTGTGATGTATTTTGGATTCTGTGCTCTAGTGACTGATGTATCGCAGTGTACTTGGCTTCCACTGGTCGGTGAGTGTTGTTAGCCTGGTCTGACCCTGTTGCTCATTTATCTCGAATGGATACACTTATGTTTTATTGTGCCGCAAGTCTGCTAAATGCATGTAATGTAATATAATGAACACAGCACACCTCTGTAGGGCAGCAGACCAGCCCCAACAGGCTGCTGTTTATCCCTCCCCCACATCACTGGCTCAGCTAACCATCACTGTAACTCAACCAATTTCACCTCTTGGTGGTTATTTTCTAAAGGCTTGTCTGCAACACAGTGTCAACCTAATCTGTTTCAGCCTACCCACCGCACATCCTAACACTAACTGAGAATTATCAGTGTGTCCCCTGTTTGCTGTCATTTATAACATTTTACTCTGGTCATCACACCTCCCCTTCCTCATCCCACTCTTGACACCATGTGCTCCTACTGTACCAGTTTAAAGACAAATCAACATGGGGAGGACAACTACAAATGCATTTGCATGGTCTTTTCAGTCCATTTTTGCACATGCATCTTTACTGAGGTAGAACTGAAATATCTCCTTTATAGTAATTACCATATTACTGCCAGACACTTTCTTTAGCTATTTCTGTTGTCTGTTTCTGCATTAAGCAGCTGAAGAAGGAATTACGACAGCTGAGAGTCCCAACACCACACAGTGGCCTGTCCTGTGCAGTAAGGTGCTGATTCCCAGTTACAGCCTCAGACCAGGAGATTTTCCTTTCCGCTAAATAACCATCCTGATTACCACTTTATATGTTTTAGTCATTCCGGTTCTTCGTTTCAGTGCAATAATATATCATATGTACGGTTACACAGACTAAGCCTTTACAGAGACTGCCTGAAGAGCCGGAGGGCTCTCACTAGCTTCCTCCCCCCCCCCTTTCAACCCTGAGTGGTTGCTCCCATACTATGGTCACATTCCTCCACTCATGCTGTGCAAACATTTCCCTGGCTAGAGCTGAAGGCATTATGGGAAATCCCCCAATGGTCAGTTGGTTCAGGGGCTCTGAGCCCCTATTGTTCCCCTATAGTGTAATCGGGTTTTCATTTCCCCCTGTGATTCACTGTAGCTGTGCCCCAGAGGAGAGACAAGAAGTGTGTGTGTATGAGTGTGTGTGCGTGTGTGGGGGTGGGGTATGGTTAGTCATGTCTGACAGAGAACAGCCTGCTGATTCAATTACTAATCGACTAGGATGAGCACAGAGCACAGAGGGGGAACAGTCAGTGTCAGTAGCCCGGGTTAGAGGAGCAAAAAAGCTCATTGACTGCCACCATTTCACGGTAGAGACTGCTATATAAGTGAAGATCATTTTCATTTGCAGACATCCCAAGCTTCGAGATGAACTTCCCCCCATCACCGGTAACCAACTAGGCTGATTATCTTTACCCTGTTTATTTCAACATCTTGAATGGTGAGGAAAAAAAATGGCAGAGGACTCCTCCAATGGGACTCCTCTTGCAGGCAGGAGTTCAGCGCTCCGCTGGAAGTTGGAGTGTGTGCAGTGCCCTAAAGAAGGCCTCCCTCACACAGCAGACACATGGCGTGCAGAGGATTCCCCTCCAATCACTCTCTGCCATCTCTCCACTTGCCCCTTTGGGGTATCATCTGAACAGTAATCAATAGCGTACCATTCTGTTCTCATTCGCTGTGCAGGGCTAATTTGAGCTTCAAATGATAAAGGTCTCTGACAAAAATTGTTGATTATTGTTTGAAAATTAACTGCGGGGAGAGAAAGTGCACACCAAGAAGATGGGTCTGCAGATGCTGACTGTTAGCTAGCAGGTCCAAGCACACTTTCCTGTCTTTTTTTTTTCTCGTCTTCAGAGAACTGCCCTTTAAGAGTAAAACTCCGCTGCAATAAATCTTGTTATTCAGCTGTTGTGCCAAAAAACACAGGATGCGCAAAGCCTCCATAAATTTCAACTTCTGTTTTTACTGACCCCAGCTCTTCCCCCCAAAAAACAGAATAGAGAGGTAACAAGGGGAATGCTACAATCAACACTACACATGTCCATGCAAACTGAACACCTGCATAAACACCCATACACTAGATGAGCCCGGGTTCTGCTGTGAGATTTTGATAAGGAGAGAGAGAGAGAGAGAGAGAGAGAGAGAGAGAGAGAGAGAGAGAGAGAGAGAGAGAGAGAGAGAGAGAGAGAGAGAGAGGCCCGATCTTGTCAGCTCGGATCATTTATGGCCGGAAAACAAAAAAAACAACTGAATCGCATTATGCAGGGCAATGCGACAGCTTTAAGAATCCAAAGCACATCTCCATATTCCCTCACAGCGTGCGCCGCAAAAACACACACGCACGCACACTCCTCGCCTCTCCCCTCTTCCCCCATATCATACTGTGTCTGTTTGTGCTCGCCCTCAAAGACCAACAGTCCTTGAAAAAGCAATCAAAATCGCAGTGACAAGGACTGCATTACTAAGCAAAACGGCTGCGGCGGTGCGGGCGAGGTGGGGTGCCACATGCGGCTCCCATTCCTAATGAGGAGACGCCGATCCGCAGCTCCGCTCCTCTCGCCGGCTTAACCCTGCGGACTCCTCCAGCCGCGGGAGACGGTAGCAGCACCTTATGATGGCGTTTTGGGAGTAACACCTACAAAATGGTGTCGCCGCCCCAAACATGAACCAGCACAGCCAGCGCCTCTGCGGGGACGGACGGCGTTCGCCCAGCCCCGGCGGATTCCTCCCAGATCTCTCCGCGGCGCTTGCAAGGACCGGTGCTTCTGATAAGCAGAGATGGGGGGGAATATCATCAGGCTCTGAGCGAGACCTCGCGCGCGCCGAGGAGACAGAAGCTGCAGGTGCTCGCTGACGCGAGGTAAACAGTGACATCGCCGAGCGCGGCGGAACGGGGCGCCGTCAGGTAAGAGAACAGCCTAATTTCGTCTCCCGTCTCCTCGGAGCCCACAGACGCCCCCTCCCCCCCCTCTCTCCCCGCCCCGGGGTGAACCTTTGAAGTCCGGGGCGAGAAGAGCAGGAGTCTGACGTGAGGGGCCGGGCCCCGCTCAGCGAGGAGACGTGGAGGTGGGAGAGGGCGGGGGAGCACCAGCAGGGAGGCAGGAGGGAGGGGAGGAGCAGCCATCACCACATTGCCTCAGAGACCACGGTACAGTTTTATATCATATCTACACCCTCCCTTGATCACAATCAGATTCCTTTCAGCTGTATGACCTTAGGGCGACCGATTTCTCTGCTCCTGCTGATAGATATTACCTGCGTGCCGGACACCGTGTTAAGTGACGGCCGCCCAGGTGACGTCACTCCAGAGTGATGCACGCCGGCAGACGTGCACAAAGCCTGACAGACCAGTCACTATGGTGACAGCGGAGCTCACCGACACTGCTCCTGTAATGCGACAGGATCTGCATGATGCTTCAAGCCCTCTCTTATCTCCGCAGCTACACAGAAAGAAACAGCGAAGAGTGACCATGCTGCTCTAGCATCCATAATCTATTTAACAAAACAGAGCCATCGTTTGGAGTTGTTTAACAGACTACTTTATTCCTACAGTTTTTAGTCCAGAAGCGCATTTTTAAACCACAGCCAAAGAGAAGCGGCCACTCCGCCCCCTCACCTTTTCTTAACGGATTTCTAGCGCCTACTGTCTCAACACCACTACGCAAGTTCCCCCCAAAATACTACCAACCCCAATCCCACCTTAAAATTAGCACCATGCTAAATATGAACTGTATCCAGTCCCTGGGCTATCCTAGGCTGCCGGTATAGAAAATTCCAGGAGAAAGGAGAAAGGCCCACCGCTAAAAACTATCCGTTTAATATCCTGGCAGAATGCAGTACTCTGGCTGGCACAGCAGTGCACTGACACAGTCTGGCCCCAGCACAGGGGGAAAGCTGGCACTGCCCCGCACGCTGGCCTGGCACAGCTGTGGCAACTCCGAAACACGCCACACTTGGCACAGGCTCGGCAGAGCATTAATCTGGCACTGGGCTGTGCTGCCTTGGCAAAGGGCGACCGAGCCATTTGAGGGAGAAAATAAATATATAAAAAACTGCCTTGTTAGCAAAAGAAAGACATTAGCGAAAAAGAAACGGATGGGAACTAGTCCCAGCTCTCTCGTATTTCGGAGGATGACGGATCCAAATCGCATCTGTCAGTTGCCACTAGGTTCTTCCCAGCAAAGCTGTCTGCGTTTGAATTCAGACAGACTGGAACGAGAGAGTCTCAGGAACAAATTCTGATGCACGACTCATTCTCTTACATTTGAGCCACAGGCAATACACAAGATTAACTTAGGCACAGGAGGTGGACAAAAAGACAGATTAGAGGCAAAACACAGACCTACTTTTTTTCCTGAAATACAAATTAGCCATCTACCTCTAGGCCAAACCGAAGCCAATCTAATTTTAGAAATGAGCATGAACAGCAGTGTCCAGAAGCTTGATTCTGTACATGGCAAATCATACTTACAAACCCAGAAATCCCTTACACATACCTGAAAAACTACAGCCAGACAATGGGGGATCCAAGCCCACACCATTCTGATCACATGAAGAGAGCTTCAACCATTCCTGCCATGTTAAACACTGCATATCAAAATACAACATGGCTGCCTGTTACCCTTTAGACTGCACTGGGCACAGGTAACCCCTCACCCAGGATGTTTCTGAAGAGGTGCAATCAAGCTGATGGTGCCATCACCTGCGGTTCCACATCTGTCAATCAAATAGATGAAAATGGAGGCAGTGCCACAGTGCCAGGAATGACACTTCTGACAGCTCGTTAGAGGCTAGTGAGAACAGGGGAGAACGGACACCGTTTCAAAATCCCACACCAAAAAATGGAGGGAAGATAAATACTTTAACTAAACAGAGAGACACAGAGTGTCTTCCAAAAAGCTTTTTGGGGAATGCTGAAAACACACAGGAAGATCTGGATAACTGTTACAATAAAACGGCTCATTTGAACTAGTTTACTGCCGCTGCTGTGACAGATGGCCCAGCCTGCCGCAGGACTGTACCCAGGTCAGTCGGGTCGCAAGGGAACTGCCGCAAGGCCGAAAACACATGTTGCACTTGTGGAAGTCGCAGGAAGGAGCATTGAGAGTGAACCTGGACAGAACGGGCAGGGCCAGGGCTCACCCATCCCGCGAGTTTTGAAAGCGAGGAGAGTCTCACCATCTCAGGCGATAATTTCTCATCTGCGGTGCCACTGGTCACTGACAATGACCCATAATACACTTTCCATAAGTGCAGGACACAAAGTCAGAGAGTGTTTCTATATATAGCAGTTAGGCTACTTCTTCTATTTATTGTTGTTTTTGGTGGTAGTTATCTGCATATGGATGAAACAGAGCCTAAAGCTCTTGATGCAGCTCAACAAATTCTTCATCTTCCTCCTCAGCCCAGTGTAGATTTTCAGATACCACTCTGGTCTTTGGCATTCTCGCTTTCTTATTTCAACAGCTGGGATACGAATGATATCCCTATCATTTCACAGAAACAAGCTCCACATCCCCCATGCTCTTATACCTGATAGTCAGGGAAAAAAGTTTACAAAAAACCAAGGACAAGAGGAAAAGAGAAACGCATACATGCAGTTAACACCAGTGTGCACCCTGGTTTCGAAACATAATTATTCACAGAAGGACAATTCACTTCATTAAAGAGAAAAGAGTTCAGACAGCACTCCCTGTCAGCTTTTAATTTATAAAGCACATTATGTAAAAAAGTGACGTATTGACACAAAAGTCATCTGGAATTAAATTAAATGGAAATCTAACTCGCTCCTTGCTGTCACAAGGTTTTTATAAAGACAGGGTCTCAACACTACTACGCTACCTTGCCTGTACATTTCTATTCCAAGTCTCCCAATATCATATGAGTGTACACTAGGCAACCTCACTGCCACATAAAAGCCCAGGTATTTGGAATCCTACCACCAGCTAAGACAAATGGAATACACAGAAGAAGGTCTGACGAGAAAGTGGTTTACAAGGTTTTGAGTAATTAACAAGGGAAAATAACTTATTTATACGTTTGGAAATGAACTACATAAAAAGCTCATGTGTCTCATTCATAAAAAAGGGATCTGTGGTTTGGAACATCTTTTAGTAAATTTACGGGATTTACTAAATTCATGAAGGTTCTGAATTACCAATTAAGACCCCATGCATTTATTGCCATTCACATATTTAATGAGAGTACATCAGTGTTGTTATTTCAGCCTAGGTAATCCATGAGGAATTCAACCATCGCTGTTTATGGTAGCGATTCTAACATGAAGCAGAGCGCACTGCTCTGGGATTACGTATCGGAGAAATTACGGAAATTTTGGAAATTATTGGTGGGAAATACACACCATGCAAGCATTGCCACTGCCATAGCTAATACTACAAATCAACATTTTTGTCCTTTTAAGTAATTCAGGAACTTGCAATGATATGATCACAGCAGAATTCGGAATTAAAATACATAGTTCTGTATGAAGTGTGGGGATTTGACCCTTAACAGTGAATACATATGAGCCTTTTTTGTGAACAATGGAAATCACAATTCTCTGATCTTGACCTAGTAGTCTCTCTGTTTAATAGTGTCAGTGTCAGATACCACACTGTAAATTGCATCAATTCAGCTTTCCCTCTATCAGAAGCATAAAAGGACCACAAACCAAAGCAAATCCTGGCAAATACTGTCCATTTTTGTACTACAGTTCCTTCCACAGGGTCACCCTGGCTCTCACTCTCCTCCCCCACCATCTTGTCAAGTCTATCAAGGGAGACTGACAGCTATCAAATTTCTTTATCCAGATGACAGACTATCTACTGGCACAGAACGCAGCAAAGTGTATGGTTACTCTTGAAAAACATATCGGCTCTTAGGTTGCAAACAGCTAAGTATTTATCTTTCATGTATCCTGAGATTAGCCAGCCCAAATATGTGCTCACAGCTTGCTCATCTCAAATATGCGCTCACAGCTTGCTAAAATTATAAAATAGTCATTCACCGCAAAACTCAGACTGCCAACGTTTTAACTCTTCCCTTGTGTAAGTGGTGAATCATCGTTGAGGTAAGCGCGTTCGCCATACTGGCTAACTTTGAATCTACCAAAGAATCTACTCCACAGCGAGTAAACGTGTACTTTCAGACTGTTACCTCGTGGCCTCACCAAACTGGCTGTGCCTTCTGGCAGGCCGCAGTAACTCTGCCTATGCCTCCCAGCTCCAGTCAGCTAACACCAGCTCCTTTAGCAAGGGAATGAACTAACAACATAATACTACGCATGCCTGAATTCCTGCCCAACAGTGGAAAAGTAGGAGGAGCCAGATTTAACCAATTGATGTTCCTGGTTCTACACAGTCGAGCTGGACTCACAAGCGAGTTTCAGGTTCAAATCCCAGATGGTGCAAATGGATATGTAAAAGCGCAAGCTATGCTGAACAAATCAATAATGTAACATAATGCACTGCAGGGTGCACTCATATGTACACACACGTGATGGGCATAATTACAGACACACTGTACAACAAGAAACTGACAGCGACAACCAGCACAGAAGGGCGTCTGCATTGAAAATGTACATATCTGTCTCTCTCAGAGACGCACGTCATATGATCTACCAGCCTAAGACATGAAATTCCATCTTGTGCTATTAGAACCACCAAGACAATTCACACATACACTAAAGCAATGGCAAACACTCACATGCACTCACCTTCCTGAAGACAAATGCACCTTTTCTGTACTATCAGGCTGCCAGATATGGCCTCTGATTAGAGCCTTTTCGCGGTCAGACAGTAGACAGCAGGAGGGTGATGACGGTGATTACAGGTTACACCACCCCGAGTTTAGCTATACTTCAGCGTGACCAGGATTTGTCATTGCATGTACTCCACTTCCAGCTAAACCTGACCCCAGGAATGAGGAATTACGACGCTCCCATTCGCACGTGCATCCTTGAAATAAACCCAGCAAAGAAAGGCCGTTGCATTTCATCTGATTACAGCAAGAAATAGAAAAATGAAAGAGAAGCATAAAGTATACTGAAAAGTATTTTCAGTAATGTAACACACTGGAAGCAGTTTGGTACAGTGGTAGGAAATAGGGCTAGGAAATAGGGCTGGTATACAAAAGCCTGCAAGTTTGATTCCCTGGTGGGGCACTACTGCTGTACCCTTGGGCAAGGTACTTAACCTTGAATTGCCTCAGTAAATTTCCAGCTGTATAAATGGATAACAAAAAATTGTACGCATGAAATAGCTCTGGATAAGAGCTTCGGCTAAGCAATGGTAATGTAATACTGTATGTGAATGACGCTTTTCCGAGTGCAAGGGGATACTCCTTTCGTGGCCGAATTCATATAGGTGACTGACATAAGGTATTATTCTGTAGGTGGACAGCTGTAGCGTCTGCACATTCTGCACACTGTACCAGAGACACAGTGCAGCTGAACAATGGCAGCTCTGTGTGTGCCCGTGTATTTGTGGAAAACTTGCTCCTTAAAATGTTCATGCAACTAATTACTTCACATTAAATCCCTTCATTTCCTCAAGCGAGTCAATTTAAACAAACCTCAAACAAATTGTCAAACTACACTCAAATGATAATTACGCACAATTTTATTGCTTATAACTTAATTAGAATTCAATTTAACTTTAGCATGGCAACAGTTATCAATAGACAAAACACATCAAAATGGTGCATAAAATAAGGCAGAGGAGCAAAAGCATAATCATTTTCTCTCTCCCTTACTATTAGTGTCTCATTAGCTTCTACACCAGCTTCCATCTAGACAACTGAAAACAGTCTGCATACAATTCAAAAACAGTATTGTCACCTTAACAGCTGGCATGCAGGGGCAAAGCCAGGGTGGAGTGAGGGGCAGTAGATCCCTGACGCTGCTGGACTAGCTCTGGAATCGGGCACATGCACAGAAATTAAACGGAAACACAGACTACCATTCTGAATGGCTCCGAGTCCTCACGGCACCATCTGCCCAGACCTGAATGCGGCCGCTGAACAGAAAGACACGTGTGACTCACGGCCATGTCTCCACACGCGTCTGCCCCGGCGCGGCCTCTCCGTCAGTAATGAATGCGGGGCCCCGCAGACCGGGCCCGTCTGTCGGATCCGCGGGACGCTCGTCCCTCTGCCCGGGGCTCGGCCGCACGCTGTCCCCGCTGCCCGTGAGAGTAGCGGAGGCGTTGGGGAGGGGGGGAGGCCGCGCCGAAACCCTGCCACAGCCAAGGGGCCAATACCAGCGGAACACGCAGCAGGCCGCAAAGGCTCTGACACATTCACCCCCACTAATACAGACAGATAAGGAGAGGAGGGGTGTTTTGACCCTCCTGGATACCTTCCAATTCCCAGGGCCTGGAAAAACAGAGTGCTCCACTGATGGGCACACTCAGCCCACAGAGAGAGAGAGAGAGAGAGAGAGAGAGAGAGAGAGAGAGAGAGAGAGAGAGAGAGAGAGAGAGAGAGAGAGAGAGAGAGAGAGAGAGAGAGAGAGAGAGAGAGAGAGAGAGAGAGAGAGAGAGAGAGAGAGAGAGAGAGAGAGAGACCACACTGACCCTGACAGCTGTAGTGAGAGCAGAGAGGAGGGAAAGGTACCCTCCATGGCACACATACTCAAAGCCCAACCTTCCCTTCTCAAATGCAACCTTGATTGCATAAACAACCCATCTATACACAAGATATATGAAACCTGCTTTAACACAATTTTAATCAAACTAAGGCATCAAAAGAGTGTATACAACATGAAAAGTAACAAGCTTCCATTTCAGAAGCTCATGCATTAAAGAAAAATACTCCCACACACTGCGTGAACATTTCAGTCACAGCTGTTGTGTCTCTCCCTGTTCGTATCTTACAGCTGCCATCAGTTACACAGTTATCCTCTCTACGAAAAACCTGCCATTGCTTAAAATAAATTTTAAATAAACACACAATCACCATGCTGACCCACAGCTGACACGAACTACAGTTAGTGCACCATTAAAAACACAATGAAATATACATTGGCCTATTCGTACAAAATGGCAAGTCTGTGTACAGCGCTGCCAGTCTAATGCTCCTTACCAGAAAAAGAAGGAATAAATATATTTGATCATTTTTATTCTACATACTATGTATATTTACTCTATGCAGGTCATGCACTGTCCTGAGGACACAGGGTGACATTCTTCAGCTTTTGGTTTATGAGGTAAGATAAAATTGAGCAATTTACGGTAACTCTTATTTGGGAAGGTTGTTTATGAAGTGCCTGTATTAAGACTCACAGCAGGTAGCTGCTTTTAAACACTAATCTGAATTAGCCAGCACTGTTAATACGACATTGACTACCAACTTACACTAATACACCGCTGAGCTATGTCCTTATATTCTGTTAAAAGGAACACTGCCAACATTTCTCAAACTTCTCACTCATTTGACTAATTTCAGAAGTTAAACCGTGATCTAAGGTTTTAATGTCAAAACAGATCAAATAAACAAACTGTCTGAAATATAATAAGGAGTTTTAAATGGTAAGTATCAAAAGTTAAAGCTCCCACAGTTCTGCATCTTCGTAACTTTCTCCCTCTTCTGTTTCATTGTCATTTTTGGAAGAAACGAGGGACATCCGATAGCGGAGAAACAAACAGCCCAGCTCCCTTCCCACACTCCTCTGCTCCTTCATCCTAGTATCACTGTCCTCTTTATATAACAAGTGACGTTGTTTACATTTAATATATCTCCCATTTATAGAGGGCACTGTACTGAGGCAAATCAGGTTAAGTACTTTGCTCAAACGTAAAACTGCATCATGGGCCACTAGCAACCCTCTGGTTGAGGCCTCTCCTCTCCCCACTGCTTACTCTGATCTAATGAACGAGCAGCTGTCAAAGTGGGGGGGGGGCAAAAAAAAAAAACCTGCTTTGTGCCCTGACTTAATTACAATACATTTGCCCTTAACTTGTTCATATTCAGAGTAAATGAAGTGTTAATGTTCTAACATCTTTCTCCATGTATACAGCTGAGTTTTTACCGCAGTGATTACATACACACATGCCCTTAGAATTCAAATGGAACAGATCTCTGGTCGCCCGGCTCTGTGGTGTACGTGAACATCTAATTACAGTTGTATGCAAATGAAAATGTGGCAGCCAACTCTTGACTGAAAAAGTGGTTTTTCATTTGGACTCTAGGCTCTGCATACTGGATACAAAGTACTCCCCCATACATGTACACAACCCCTAGAGCGAGGCTCTTCTTTCTCCTTGAAAGACTGTCTGCCTTTTAATTTGTATATATAAGATGTACACCAGAAGCTAAGCACACCCACAATCATACAGCTGTGTTACTCTAATCACATTTGTTGATCATCAAAAACAAAAAGGCAACGCACAGAAAAAAGATATTTCTGTTAGGATAACAAAAACTGATGAATCAAGTATCACATGAATTAGAACACAGATTGAGCCTAGCTTCTTGGAGAAAAAAAAATTAAGCTGGAATGCTTAATAAGCTGGAAAGCTGGGGACAAATTTTGAATGCAAAATTACCTAGCTAGATTGTAAGGGTCGTAGTTAGTTATCTAGTTTTTTTTTTTTAAATAAAGCAGGGGGTTGGGTGGTGATTTTTCCTTTATGATCCAATAAGATGGTAACAAATAAGGAGGCATGGACAAAAAGGAAGTGCAGCCATGCAGAGTATTGTTTCCATAACCATTACAATGTTTTTGGGTCCTGGACATCTGTATCACAGCCACGTTTTTGCCTGGAGACTGGGTTACGATTATCACTCAGAAATGCTATACATTTATGCATATGAAGGAAAAAAGAAAACCATAGAGTGGTTGGGGAAAATACCTACCTACCTTGTCAAACAAGCTCCACAGGCACCATACTCAATATAAACACTTGTCTTTCTTTTCTCTAAAATTATCTTACCAGTTAACTAGCAAAGTAGAATGAATGGCATAAAAACATAGCTAAGAGAGAAAACAAGACAACCACACCAGAACACAAACACAATATCCACACCAAAATTGTTGGCTAACATGAAAACAAACAACCCAGCATCTTCAGAGACAATGTACCAACTGTTAGCGGTGAACGGTTACCTAACCCATCCTTCCCTTATTGTTTAGCCTTGGGCTGACCAAGTTAGCTCACACATTAACTGGAACCATCTTCAAAACTGATGATTTACTGATCTGGTTCACTAGTTCAATTACCTCCCCTATGAGAGCTGTTATTTGATTGTACCAGCATGCATTTTGCTTTGCTGCTAGTGCTACATTTTAGTGTCTGTTTTTTCCCCCTCTAAAATGACATTTCCCTGTAAAAAGGCATTCTATACATATATTTAGCAGTTTAACATTTCTAGTCTTTTTCTAGACTTTTCTAAACTAGCCCTGCATTACTTTGATTTCATGTAAACACATAACTAACTTTAACTGATACTGGGGCTCAGCTCTGGTCAAGTAACAAATGTGAAACACCCACCCACCCCAACCACTAGTGTCAGGTCCAGCTGAACTCGGGTTGGGTAATGCAGATTTAATTCTTCAAATACAGATCTAAATCTCTGATGCAGATTACATTGAAACCTAACTGCTATTTATTGAATGTGCCCTTTCACGATTTGAGAATCAACACCTTCGCATTAAGAATCAGAACTTAACCACTTACTTTTTTATCAGTGAACAAGAACTATAGGTAAAGAACAGCATTTCTGATGAAGCCTCAGATACAGTGTGATTTAGCTCTAATAACAGTCACAAGTTTGCTAAGAGTTTGCCATATTTACTGTTGAAAAGTTGTGTGAATGTTGAAATTATATTGTCATGCAAAGTTTGTTGTTTATCAGATGCTTACAAGCTAAAGTAATTGCTCTATCAAGCATGTATGAATTGTGATTAAATTTAGAGCTTACAAGAAAGACTGCCAATAGCCAATGAAAAATTACCATTCAGCAACATAATGCTTGAGCAACTGTTTTCTCTTGAAGAACCATAGCACGCAACAGTGGTTGGGGTGGCGACACAAAAAAGGCTCAATTTCAAAACTTGTGAGGTATGCCCATCGACACCCCAATGATTCTGCAGAACAACCGTATACCCCATACACCAAAAAGCTGATCCAGGCAAAATGCACTCTCACGATTTTTGCACATTACCATTTTGCAAGCACATTCAGGCACAAACACCAAACTGCACAGATCAAGAGCATGTTTGTCTTGCTGTTCCTTCTTCATAGACTTGAACTCCATCCACCATCTTGAAAATTCCATAAAACAAGCTGAACTGCCATCGTTACCCTCTGTACACAGTCTCTGCATTTCATCTCAGATAAGGAAGTGCCATACAACACCAAAGACAAAAAAATGTCTGTGTGCACACGCGTGTGTGTGCGCACTCGCTTGTGAGCGAGAGTGTACATGCGTCTGTCGTTACCTTGAATGGCCCCCAGGTCTCACAGACCCAGGCTGTTCCTCATCGGGAGAGCCTGCCCACAAGTCCCCTGGGCCACGACCTCTGACCTCTCACCCTTCCCCAGCAGACAAAGGAAGGTTGTGCGCGCTAGAGCTGATCCGCAAGTCGCTGCCGCTGCCCAGCCTCCAGTCCCACAGCACCTCCTTAAGAGCAGGTCACAACTCCCATTCCCAAACCTGGAGAGATAGAAAAGGGCAGCAAATGAGTACTATACAGGGGAGACAGACTGAAGAAACTGTGGAAAACAATTTTAACTACAGCAGACTCAAAGTATTTCAGACATAGACTTTCAAAAAGCCATTTAATAACAGCATCACAATAAACCACTGTGCAGTCATTTCAAAATTCGGCTGTGACACTGCCAATCATTTCATCAGATTAAAATGTACAACTCAGAGACAAGAAATGTATCGCAAGCAAACTGAAGCCACGGAAACCGAAAGCGAAAACACAGATTTGATCTATGTTAAGGCATTATTTAGCTCTTTCAGCTATGGGTCATAAGGCGTAACAACCAGAATTAATGTCAATCACACACCCAGCTTTCCACTACACTAGATCAATCCATGAATACACATGTATAAATGTGTGATCCCTATGCCTCATTCTTCTCCTTATTTTAGTAAATCCTCTGTTTGCTCTTTCAGATTTTGTCTTCCGAATCTGTCCTGCCAGGTATAAGAACAACACATTTTGACGCAAATTCTCTTGGAACAACTGTGGAAGCAAGAGGGCACACGTATGACGGTATGAGGGTCTGACATGATGTCCAATGGCAAAGAAGCATCTTCTACATGTATAGTGAGTGGAGTATGGAGAGTTGAGGCACCATGTTTGCATCTTTGCAACAAATAACATACAATTTTATCCACATTTATGGGGTGCAAAGAAACCAAAGGTCCAAATACTTGAGAAAGAATCATAACATGGACTGTGTAAGGGAAGGGTCTGAAAGTCGCACAACATAGCACTATCTGACTGTAGGGTTGAGGAGGGCTTGAGCGATTCTTAAGTTGAAAATAGCTTTTGACAAACACCTTTGCAGCATGTACCACATGCCAGCTCTGTTCTGAACGGACCACAAGTAAGCACAATTAGCCAAAACAGACATTTCCATATACAGGCTGCATTTGTGCGTGAATGCATTTCACCTGACCTCAGGTCAGTTGTGAGAGTTCCTCACATCAGCCATCTGGGTTCTGCTGACTGCATACAACATCAGACAATAAAGATCCCATAATCAAGTAAAGCAGATACTGTAACATGCATTAGTTTCAACTCTAGTTAGTGTGTTCTCAAAAAGATACAACTGTGTCAGAGATCAGCCCAGTCAAACCATGTTCAGAGATAATCCAAGCGTCAAACCACTGCCATTCTTGATACCAGGAAGATTCAGAACATCACAGCCTGAGAGGTGAACTGTGTATCTTCTCTTCTGAAATCATCATAAAACTGAACCGCCAATCAAGCTCCAGTAATTCACCAATTCAATTAGGGAGCAGTCACAACTTCACTGCACTCTCTTCACAGAAAGTGACAACAGAATTTTGACAAACACCCACATAAAGATTGTCTAGTAACAGCCAGAAAAAGTTGTGCGAGAGCCTCACTATTTCACAAGTCACTGCCACAAGCAGCCATAAGCAGCCATGAGTGTGGACTGCAGAAGGGACAGACTATCATCTGCACTGGACACATTTGTGTAAATCAGCTCAGAAATATGTACCAAAAACAAAATCTGAACCATGTAATCACAAATTTGAAAGTCCTATTTTGATGCTTTGGACCCTAGAGTTGGACCAAATGAAAAATAGCTGAAGACAATGATTTGCTTGGGATGAATCCTTTGTTTGACAGTGAAGGCTCAGATGGGGAAAACTGCCCAAGTCAAGCTCCACTGTTGTTTTTAATTCTTCCTTTTATCTCACACATCATACAGCAATTATGCTTGAAATTTCAGCTGCAGCAATTCAGATTGAAAACCTGGCCTAAGAGTGCAACAGAGTCCATCGTACCAGAGGGCCCAGGCTTCGGGTACTCCCTGTTTCATCAGAGCAATTTCTAATACAATATCCTCTTAACCATTTTTTTTTCCAATTCACTTCTCAGCTCTGGGTATCAGCAACACAAATTTGATTCACTTCCCAGGTCTGAGGGTCAGCAGCATTACAGAGAACTAGGAGAACCTGTGAGCCTGTAGGCCTTGAAGTTGAAATGGATCTAGCTTCAGAAACTAAACTGAGACACCTAGGGTGACAATTACGCAGAATTCTTTGGGCCACAGGTGAAACATGAACAGTATATATTCAACAGGTATGCCAAAAAAGGCAACAGCAAGTTCAAACTCAAAGCACAGCTATGCTGACATGGTGAACATGTTCAGTTTAAATGGGTTAGGTTGAACAAACCAACCTAATCAACACTAATTTCACCACACGCAGACAGCTGGGTACTTGTGCCATATAATAACCACCATGTTACATCTGAAGATCAACAACTTTGCCTAACTTGCAATTTTGGGATTAATTTTATAAGGAATTCACCAAATATACAGTACCAAGTATTGTTTTATGTAGAGGAGCAAGTAATGAAATTTGTTTCTTAAAAGTGAACCTTGAAAGACTGGGGTCCAGTTTGGTTGTGTTGCTTTTCTTTTGTGCCACTTCAACTTGTAATACCAGTAATAACTTGGTAATCATACGATTCTGTTTTTTGAAAACGTACCACTAAAAACTAACACAGTATAGAACAATCCGCCAGTTAATCTAGCTGCTTTTAGATAATGACAAACTTGTTTATCAAGTTCCGTGAATTAACTGAATCAATTACTTAACTCGAAATGTCTAGCATTAGCTTCTCCCTTCTTCTACCGAATACTCCAATATAAGAGTAATTAAATCAAGTAACTTTTCGTTTGATATTTCTCACCGTTAAATCCACATTTAAACACCAGTAAAGACGGGTAAACGAGACTTTTGCCCCTTCTTTAAAAAACAACTGGATATGCTAATCAACAGCAAATATTTAGAACTGCAAAGTATCCACAGTTAGACTGCGCCGGGAATGCAACATGTTTACCCTTTACCATTCTAAGTTTCGCCTCCACTCTGTGAGCTCGCTTTGCTTTGTTTCATAACGAGTTCCAGCCCCACTGTAAAGGCTTGTACACTGATGAACGGGGGAACAAGGTTGTAACAGAATACTACCCTTGCGCTCCCAGTTTCACAGTAAAATGAAATACCGCACGGAGAACAAAAACGGCCAGAACAAAGTTGGTGAAACCGAAGAGCGACAACAAAACATTCTCCCCCAAAAAATTTTCCGTTTCGGCTGCAATCAGTGTATTGCACTGATTTAACCCACGTGTACAAACACGGCCCAATATTTATTGAAAAGAAACAAAACACAAAAATAATTCACATCGATTTTGATTGCGATCGAAGTGAAAAAAGAAACACTGCTGCTGAAAACTACTGGCTGGCTAGCTAGCTAGATAATGGATTTCTTGCATATCCCTGAAACATTTGATAGTCACTAGAAACATGGCTCATGCAATCAACTTTACTCCTTTCAAAAGGTTCCATCCGTTTTAGAGATTGTACGTTTGGACCTTTACCTCGCGTAGAATATCCACTTTCAAATGTTGGAAATATAGTTTAATTTTGTTACTAAACAAACGATTTCCCAGAGAGTAAGGCCAGGCGTGTTTACTGCCGGCCAGCAGGCGTCAGGAAAAAGATAAAGTGGATGCGCTAGATAGGGACTATACAACAAAACTTACCCATTTGTGCCAAATAAATTAAGTCCGCATTCCACAAGAAAGATCCTCCATTCCAGCGAAAGATTTTATGTACAGATCAGCAATCGCAGCATCACGAATCCCATCCTCGCTCTTTAGGAAGAGGTAGCTTCTTGTTCCACAAAGCTTTCACTCAATTATAATCTTCGAGGTAAATAAAATCTTATGCAGTAAAACAAAAGTGAGTCGGGCTGTGAATACGTTTTCTTTGTAACATCCAAGAGCGGCAATCCAAAAAAAATCTCAGCGCCTTACGAGGATACGCCAAATGACCCAAAAGGAAAAAAATCTCCAAGACGCTTCAAACTTGTGCAACTTTTTTTCTTTCAGAGAAGTTGTTCCTGTTTCGCCAAAGCTTGGGGAAGGGGAGCTTTTCAGCAAGCTCACAACCTTAGCCAGCGCACAAAAGTCTGCAAGCCAAAGCTTAGACAGCACTGACAAAGCTCTCAAAGGAGTAGGTGAACGAAAGCGGTGCCGATCCGCTAGGGTAAAACTACATATGGGCTACATGCAATGGCAAAATATACACCTTTAATTGAACGGTAAAATCCTTCTGCCTATTTTTTCAGTATTTCAGGCTGATAATAATGTGTATGATCCACGGATACTTTATTATTTTTTTTCAATATTTAACTTAGTACTTTGGCGTTGTCCAATACTTTATTCCACATGCTATAATTGGCGTGCAATAATTTGGTAATATTAAGTGATTTAAAGGTACGATACAATTATCCTTTTAGATTACATACAGTGTGTCCATTAAAAGCGTCGCCTTTCTCTTGTTTCATTGATGTATTTTATTATCACTACGGCTGCAATGTTTCAAACAAGAAGCAAATATTTTATTTTAAAAAATCCAAGCCATATCCTTGCTAACGCCATCCCCCGCGTTTTTTGTTACAGCGCATCGATATTTGGATGTATATTCCTCTGGAATCTTCAGTCATCCATTCCGCTCGCCGTCGTGTTTTCTGCTCCTCCACACCGAACGTACGGCACGCACGTATCACCCCTACTTCTGTGCTGGGGTGGTTAAGGGGGGAGTCGCGAGTCGTTTTCATGGAGAAGGAATCGCACACTGTGCCCGAGAGGTGATAACAATACTCCCCCCTCGGAGCCCTCACCACAACCGTTTCTTCGCACCCCACGCAGACAAGCGCGGATAGACGGAACGAAAGCGTTATTATAAAGCACGTTAAGAGAACAAGGACGTAATTTGGGGGTAATTTAATGTGGTAACGCTGGAATACATCTTTCCTTCGTTCTGCCGTTCTCCCCCTGTTTGGCTTTGCTTGTTGGTTTAGCCCAAATTCTAAGTAGCAATTCTAGGTCAGGTCTGTGTGCCATTGAATACATTAAATGCTCGCAATCAGTGCACGGGAGACTCTATCTAGTTTAGCGAAGCAACAAAGAACGCATTCGTTGCTGGACTGGATATAATGCGGTCAAACGCTGATGATACTTTATGTCATTACTGTTTCATTATCTAAGGACGTAATAATTATATTTAGCTGTTTTTTTCTGTGAAAGGTCTGGCTGAAAACAAATATATGGCATGAAAATTTGGGAAAAAGTGCAAACCAAATTAAACAGTAATCGGAATAATTATTTTAAAACGTTAAAAAGTCGCATTTTATATGGCTTCTGTGAGGATGCTGTGTCACAGATAGGGGTAATTAATGTCATCAAATAGGCTTGAGCAGTAAGGTGAAAGAATTTCTTATTGCATCAGTTAACGTTTACTAAGACGGTAATGGGCATAACAGAAACAATCACAGACAAGGGGTATTCAGTCCTGGTATTTGAGGTTTCCGGTGCAGCTCTGTTTAAACCTCCACAGATCATGGGGAAGGTATAACATCCATCTAGACAAGACAGGTATTGGTGGTTAAGCTTGGAAGCCATTTGGTGAAAAGAAAAACCTCTAGCCCTCAGAGACTGAGGGTGTGTATGCCTGGTCTTGAGAAATCCATGAGGAGTGGTCCAAGGCCTCAGGCACAGAAGTGACAGTATGTCCGGCATTACTCTATAATCTGAAGGGCAGACAGGAAGTGCAATGAATCTGTCATTGACCCATTAAGGTGAGTCTCCAATCAAGAAATGAAGAAAATGTCAAATTTCTTTTTTTTTTTTTTGGAGGAATTCAAACAAATCAATTTGGTGAAAGTACCAATGCTATAATAAGTGGGTTATAAACCCACAATCATCTGGCTATGGTAGTGCTCAAAACCCTGTAGTTATGACTGCCCACATTATGCTATATTACTCTGAAAACAGAAGGCAGCGTTCACAATCAGAAATATTTGGTTTTCTATGCATATGCATTTGAAGCTACACAGAATGAAGCTTCAAATGTTTCGATCAGTTACATGAGAGAAAGGTAACACAAACAGATAATCATGTGTGCGTTATCCATGCTATTGTAGAAGATGAAAATGCGAGTACAGTCTGTCTGTCACCATCTTGGATGAATTCTATGGCTGGACATTGAACCACATTTCATTTCCATGCTAATAATGGCTCATTAATATTAACAAGTCATGCTTCGCTTCTTCCATACTTCTTCCACAGAGGGTGAAGAAATCCTTTTCACAAACCGTGGCCTACGAAGAACTGTCTCAGGTTTGGGGCTTCACCCGTCCCGCTAGCCAGTAGGACAAGCGCATCTCTGTACTGAACACGCACACACACACACACACACACACACACACACACACACACACACACACACACACACACACACACACAGGTCTGATTCCCACATACATTTCACTTTGTAATCCCAGCACTTTCTCAAAAGTAAGTGGTTTGTGTCTCCCCACCATCCTCTCCCTTCATTTAAAACTGAGAGCTGCAAGGTAAACACATCAGTACACAGGTCATCTAATGTCCAAGGCTGACTGAGATTGCATCAGGAATTGAGACTGAAAGCACAGGGAGGGAGCAAGAGTGTTTTCACACTTGTAAGATGCACCATCATTTCCTGTCTGTGTGACTAAGTTGATAAGGTATTGGCACCTACTCCTCAGCGGCCAGCGTGATGCTTGTGTCACCAGTCCCACCGTGCACACATTCACAGTGACGTGATCCACTCTGAGTCCCCTTATCCCTCTATGACTGGAGTACTGGGCTTGTCCCCAACACACCCACTCTCACAGTCACAGTCACACACGAACACATAAACACACATACACGCACACAGCCCTCAGTTGTCTTTCTCGATTCGATTTGATTTAAAATGCATCCTCATGAAATATTAAAGGAAATAATTTGCTCCTTACTTGTATTAAACAGCTTGGTATTTAATGTTGCTTGATTTATTTTTAAAAAGGCTTGCCATTACCCATGCTTCTCTCTCTGGGCTAGGCCTGTGTGGAGTTCTCTGGCCATGATTCAGGCCCCAGATGGATACGTATCAAGCTCAGCACTAACACAGCGGAGCTGATTGATATGTAAGGACCAAGCAAGGTCATTGTGCCCTTCGAATGAAATAGCACTAAATTCAAGAGAAATGAGAAGCTTCTGGACTTCAGCCTTGGACATTGGTCTGTGGAGAGACTACGCTCGTTGTTCATGTACCTACTGTCTTCTCTGAGCCACCATGAAATGAGGATAAAATATTGATATAATGAGTGGGGGGATTAATATGTTTTCATATGAACTGCAGCTTATTTGCATCTATTGCTATGGAATCCTACCAGGAAATCAAACAAACACAAAAAAAAAACATGTAAGAAGAAAACAAACAGAACAGAGGAGAAACGCTCCAAATGACAATCTGTTTCTGAGTGACATTCCCCATTAAATAATACACACTGAGAGAACACAGTGAGCACGGGAGTGATGTCCCAGGTACCACCTAATATGCTGACTACCATGCAGGGATGGCGTTGTTGCAATGTTGTGGAAGGATTATGACAATGCTATTTGTTTGCTGAAATCTACTGTGACAATGCTATTTGTATGCCTAAATGTGTATTTCAATGAGCTGGAAAAAAGAATACAATAAAAATGATTTCTCATTTGGATTGCAGTGCTTACTTACGATACCCACGAGACAACAAGTGGAGGCACACTTTTCTCTCCATTCTTTTGTGGTGGCAAAATATCAATGAATCTCTTGTCATTGGAGGTAAGAGGCGAAATAAGAAACCTAAAATGCAGCAGAATGCCGGGACGTGCAACAGCACAGCACACAGGTGGTGGGAAAATTAAAATACGGCAATATTTACATTGGCAGGGAAATGCTGTTACTGGATTGACTAAAGACTGAATAAAAACCCCAATGTGAATCCATTTCGCTGTATCTTTTGAGGAGACAGGAGCTGTGAAAGTGGGGGGAGGGCACTGTATTTCTGTCTGTGGTTCATGCTGATGCATACTAAGCATGAGGAGGGAGAAAGCTCAGGGGATTAAGGCGTTTGTTTGCTATCTAATCCTTTGCGTGAAGCCATGCTATCATCATATACCCAAGTGAGTTCCGCAAGAATCGCGTGAACCCGTGCTATCATCATCACATACCCAAGCGGGTTCCGCAGAATCGACAAAAAGGGAAAAAGGAGAGAGACGAGAGAAGGGGAAAAAATACAACAACAATCTGAGTAAACACTCCATTTCAGGAAACAATTCCCTTTGATAATTCATCATGGTTGTTTTTACCATTTTACTTCCAGTCAATTCTCCTGTCTCTGATAGTGAAAAGGGGAAAAAGACAAGGACTTTTCTCTGGTAAGTAAAACAAACCACAGTTCCCTGCTTGTAAAAATGTCTGTTCCTTTACTCTGGTGAATACACAATATCAAGCTTTCCCATGTGGAGCTCTTACTTTGTATCACATTGGCAATATATAGACAGTTTTCAGCATTTTCATGGATTTGTGCAAGGGCTTGTGTGTAAACACAAGGTTTTTGTTTCCTCACACACATGATTCCATTAACTATGCTATTTTATGTATTGTGTAGCATTGAAATGTATTGTGAAATAATAAAATAAGGACATCAGCTATTTGTTTTTTAATGTTAACACCCTAGCAAAAGATGAGAAATTATTAACAATGAGGCCATGGGTTATTTCTTTTTTTCAGTTTTACAGCATTCACTGCAGTGAAATCTGTGCCACTTAATAGCTTGACCTTTGAATGACTGTGGATATAAAATATATAACAGCAGCAACAGAAACAGAAGAAACCACAAAACATAGACAGAGAATAACTAGATGTACTATAATACGATATGTACACAGACATATAACCAAGGTCTGAATCAGTATTTCAGGTCAAATTTAAAAGCTACCCTATTTCTATGTGTGCTGCATACATCTAAAATGCCAGATAGCTATTCCCTGTCTGTGTTGATTCAGGAGACCAATTAAAGATAAGCAAGTATCATGCAAATGAGATACAACATTCTGTTAATCCAGTGATTTTGTATCCACCGTGGGCACTCATACAGGCACACTTATGGCAGCAAATTCTAGAATCTTCCTAACCACAAACAGCAATGAAGACATACCAGTCTCAAAAGACACATCGACGTCCCCACTTATGGTCCCTGGGAGTCAATGATCCAGCGCAAATCTAACACGTGATCACTGGTGCAGTGTGCTATTGCATTCCTGATGCAGAAGCTGTGGCTAGCAAATGATTGTTCATAGCAACTCAAGACACAAGGATGCCTGTTAGAGATGACAAGTATTACAGCCCAAGCAGTAAATGTGACTGTAAGATAGCGCTAACATCTAAAAAATAATCATAAACCAGTTAAGAGAGGAACAGGCACAACAACAGCAAAACCAGTGCATGGAAGAGGAAAAGAGAGGCACCTGAGACATTAACAACACAAATCACAATGACAAAAGCAGCAGGACAAGGGAAACCATCTTTCTCAGTGTCACGAGGCTTATACTGATCACTACTCCCCGTATGTCCCTCTGTCCATCTGTCTGTCCCTCTGTCTTCCTGCGCCCACCTCGATCTCTCCCCTTCCCTGTCTGTCTGTCTTTTTTTCTCTTCCTGTAGCACCAGTCACTGTGCATTTAACACACTGCAGAGCAACAATAGTCTGGCAGGTTTCCTTAGCCGAAGCCCATTAGACATGCAGAACAGGACGACTTGGCAGGGCTGCATTCTGGCTGTGTTCACAGAGGATGCACCCGGGAGGGAGGAGAAACTCAGGCTCCATGTGATACTCCCACTCTCAACCTCACCCATTAACATGAGCAACCAACAGGGCACGCTAACCATGGCATCCATACCCATAACAATGTTATCTACTATATGTTAGCTATCTGTTTAGACTCTTGTAATGTAGTTTACATCCAATACCTTTGTTGGGAGCTAATTGATTAGCCTACCTACCAAAGAAACCCAGGAAGAAGCTTTTACAAAAATGCAGAATTGCAATGGGGATTTGGACCCACAGGTTCAGCTTGCTGCAGCCCCTCCAATTCTATACACTGCTGTCCAGAGACAATTATGGAGCATCTGCATTTTGACAAGAGTAAGCTTCATATCCTCTGCCTTAGCACCAAATCAACCCATGTGTTCATCAGCCAGTCAAAACTATGCTCTTAATTCTTCTACCCAGACCTCATCTCAATGGTTCTTTTCAGATGATGAGACAAATCTAACAATTCAAACAGTACACAACACCTCTGTACAGTACATCTTATTAGTGTTGGAGCCTTTTGATAAATGCTTGTGTATGTTTGTGCTTACAAGGGTTGCCCCTGATCTGTCGCCACAGGCACAGTTGGCTGGTTGTATCACAGGAGTGGGGTCCCCAGCCCCATTCACCCTCATCCATCACCTGGAAACAGCCGGCTCTTTGTCTCCTACAGTGTGTCAGGTCCACCAGCCCAGCTCGGCAATGACTCTGCTGGGACTGTTTCAACATCGTTCTCCAGGAACGTGGCTTACAGGAGCAGGCTAACACATGACGCACTCGGAATGTTTCTGTGACACTGTAAGGATGTCATCCCATGGCCACAACATTAATGTAACGTTCTATAGGCAGGAGTGTCAGGTCTGTCTCAGGCCTTGCAGCGGGCAGTCACAATGAACTGTTTAACTGGGTGATGCCAGCTGACATTGGACTAAAGAAAGGAGGCTATGCTTTGGGGCTGTGTCTGCTTATGGGAGGTCCTACTTGCTTTCTTCTTAATGTGTCTGCATACACAAGGGGCATGCAGATGAAAAAAATCAATCAGCACGTCTTGCTTTCATGTGATCTGTGTGTAAGCTTCAGTCAGGCAGTGCATCTCATTTTTGCTCGTACTTAAAGATCATGCCAGACACTCTCCCAGACACCCAGCATGTCTGTAGACCACATTCACCCAAACACTGAGTGTATGCACATTAACCAAGATATCCAGAGAATATACTGTATAGTCACTCAGACATGCAAAGAACATATTGCATGTGGACCTGGATGCCCAAATATATGTATACATTTACTCAGGTTTATAGCTCTACAGTCTGAAATCATACACAGTCTGTAATTAATTCAAAACTAATTTAAACCGGTTTCAATACTGGGGGATTTCACATAGATGAACCACACCCAGGTTGCTGGAGCTTACCTTACATCTGTCCCTAGGGTCCTGGGGTCATGGGTTCTGTGTCCTGAATTGTTATTCTAGTCTGTTTCTCCTTACTCATGAAATATTCATGTGTCATATGCAGGCTTAATTATACATTATCAAAACAAAAGATTGTAACTATGGTACACTTTTAAGGGGAAGGTGCCATTCTTGAGGCTGTGTCCCAGTCTTGGAGAGTCTCTGCATTTTATTTTGGAGGCAGTTTCATTCACGGTCGCTAAATGTGAATGCAGACGGTAAAAAGAAATACTTCACATTTATGCAAAAAAATAAGTGTCTCTTCATGGAGAAGACTTGCTATTCAAATTCAAGCAAAGCTGTTCAGCATGAAGATTAACAATACTGTACACTGCTTCAGGCCTGTGAAAAGTTAGGGAGACCGTGTTAATCGATTGCCCATTCAGACCCCAGACTGCCCAGTGAGGGGCTTTAGAACAGCCACCAGCCATGAGGAGACAAGAAAGGGCCAGGTCCCAGAGACACCTCTGTATGGCTCCACAGGCATCTATGCAAAAAAAGAGCTTTATTGTTATAAAGGATGTTTTTTTCCTATACACTGATTCTTGGTATTTTGGTGCTTCAAGTGGATAAAAACAGTTCCAGTGGGAACCCCACCTAGTTCTGCATTTCTGATCACTGCATAGATAATGCTTGATGCTTGGGAACTGTGATAATGCACAGGGCACCGTAAAGAACAAGAACTAGAGCTTGCTGGATCTGTAGAAGCCTGCAAAGTATGTAATACATTTACAGAACATAACAGTTACAGAACAAAGGAGAACCTGATAATTAGCTGAAACTGGCATGACGCAAACGAGTATCACCACATACCTACACTATGACAGCGCAGAGAGGCTTCAGTTCACACTGCCATTACACAGACATCAGTTAGAGAACAGAAGTTGCATGAGAGCTCCACACCACCCAGCGCAGTCAGGTAATGCACAGAAACATCTTACCTACAAAGGAGAGCCTTACATGCTGCAAAGGGTTTGCCCATTAGCAGTGTGAGCAGGCTTCATTCTGGATGGTGCGTCCCCTTTTGGACCCTTCTCTCACTCTCTTTGAGTCCTTTCTGGCCTTTTATTTCATTTGTGAATTCGTCCATTTTCACTTTGACATCCCTGTTACTACGATGGGGTCCTGATCTCAGAGGTTTGCTTCAGTAGATGGGCTCCTCTTGGGAGAGCTGCAGTTTGGCTTCAGATTTACAGGCCCCGCCACTGATAAACAAGCTCAGAATATTCGGAACATTAATTACCAGTGTCCACAGATCTACTTTCCTCTCATTTAATATTCTCCCTCTCCTCCTCTCACTTGTCCGTCTCAAAATTTTCCTACCCTACTCTCTCCCTTCTCCTCTCCTCCGCTTTTCAAACAGGCCCAACAGAATGGGAATTCACTGCTAAATTAAAATGGAAAATTTTCGGCTGAAATAATGCTAATGTAGAAATGTAGAAATCTCAGTGGAAACAAAAATAAACAAACAACAACAACAAGCATTTTTGAAATACATTGCCTGTCAAGTTCAATTTACAAACTGCGTTAGGCTAAATGTTATCTGATGACAGTTAGAATGTAGGCCTTGATCTGCATTTGCTCCTCCCTGTCTGATGCAGCTCTGTAGTAGCTAGCTAATAAGGTTCAAACTCAATGAAGCTCATGAGCTGGCCAGTGCACTATCTGGCTAGCTTGTTAGCTTTATTTTCAGCTCTCTATCTACTAGGTTTCAAAATTGTTTTTGCTTCCCTGCTAGGTTTTTCATTTTTAAGACAGGCAACTTGTTAGCTTCCAAACTGACTATCTAGCTATCTCGCTAACTGTCTTATTTTATTTTCATATAGACAGCCAGCAAACTTGTGGGGTCTCAAGCTATCTTGCTAGCTAAATAGCCAGATTGCTGTCTAATTTTCACTCACCTTGCTTGTGCATGTACAATATGGACTTCCAGTGCTACCTTATGTTTCCTGAAGACTTCATGTGTTTTTTCAGCTTACCATCTATAGTAAATATGGCCTTTCGACATCAGTTCAATTAAATCAACATTAATCAGAGGTTCAATTCCATGCAATTTCACCGGCAATGCACATGTTTTCACAATAATGTGTATTTGTTATTAAATATCAAATCACTAAAATGATTACAAACTATCAGAATACAAAAGGTGCTATGATGGTAATTGATAAAATTCAACACAGAATGTGTAAACAAACAGAATATACAAATAAGTGTACACCACATTAATTACAGTAAGTATATGTTGACATATTCCTGAAGTAACATATGTGTTTGTGAGCAATAATTGCTGTTCTGTGTTCTGCTGGTCTGGAAAAAGAACATTTCAGCATGGTTTCTCCTCTATTTGGACGCAGTTTAACGTTTGGCTGAGAGCTTTTGGCTTCAGTTAGATCCGGCTCAAGAGGAGATATGACACCAGAACTCTGCACAAATGTCATAACAAAACAAACTCCTTCTGCAGGCCGTCATTAATTTCTGCAAGTTTGGCAGTAAGCAGAGTGGTCTTCTTCCCTAACATGCAGCTTTCTCTCCAGGATGTAATGGCTTTATTCCTTCTCTCAGCGGATGTTGAGACCTCAAGGGATACCCGTTTTGTGGGTCTATTTTGAGTGCAGTCTCAGGACGTTTATGTGTCCCCAAAAAGCGCTGCCTTGGTGATGAATGACACAAGAGATATATGTAAAATTAGAGTCTTTTCAATCAATGAGAACTTTATCTGCACATTGCACATGTGCATGAGTGACTGCATATAGCTACATGTTTAGTACCCGTCCCTTTCAAACACTGTAACTGCAAAAGAGACCACCCTACGTGCCTAACTGAGGGATCCAGCAAGTCATGACAAGTGTCTCTACACTGTGTGGTGAGATGCTGAACTTTACATCATCAATCCTACTGCATACCTGCCCCTATGAGACACGAAGGGCTTGTCTGTGAGAGTAACAGGTGACCAGCAGCCTGTCTCACTCCCTGCATGCGCATGAGTGTGTGGAAATTAAGGGTTTTCCAGACCACCTAGTAACCCGGACTGGGCAAATGAGAGGTGGATTAGGGTAAGACAGTGTTAAAAACAAAAACGAAAAGGGTAAACAGCACGCCAGTGGTGCCAGAGCTGCTGATGATCTAAAATGGCATTGCCTCAACACAACACACCAGCGCAGTGAATAATGCCATCTGTGTCTCTGTGCAGTGGGTCATGTAAGGCTAGCATCAAACTCCAGTGATGAGGGTGAAGGTTTTTTTAACTTCATACTCACATTTGTTCTGTCTACATTAACTGAAGCCCTACACTTTAGGCCAGATGGATTTGTAAACCACAAACTGATTTTTTCCTGTGAGAAAACAGTCCACTCCAACCTCTCTGCTTGTTTCACTCTTAAAGAAATATGAGCACAAATCAGATAAATAAGTCTTTTTATGAGTTTGCTAATAAATGATCCTGGGCTTCCTGTATTTCTCTCACGGACTTCCACACCTTCAGCGGTAATGACAGCCATTCCCGACACACAGACACGCACTCACCACCCACTCTCTTGCTCTCTTGCTCTCTCTCTCTCTCTCTCTCTCTCTCACACACACACACACACACACACACACACACTGGAGCTGACTGTTTGCATCGTCAGCCAAAGCCATGAGAGGAGCATTCAGCTTGCCCCGATTTATTCATCTCTTTATTTATTTATATTCCCCTTTAATTGGCCGGTTGGTTGAGTGACACATGATACATCAGAAATGCATGTATTTATATATTTATAAACCTGTGCCTGCCATGGCTGCCAATTCACAGCACCAACTGTCCACCTTTGGTGACATGTGTGACCATCTGCAGCCCAGAGGACAAGCCCCCAAGGGGTGGCGGAGAGGGGCAGTCGCGGTGACAGTTGCAGGGGGGGTGGTAGTGACTGATGGACAGTTGCTTCTCCACCTCTCCTCTCCCAGCTGCTACACAGCCATCTCTCCATTACACACACAGACATACACACACACACAGACACACACACACACAGACACACACACACAAATGCATGCATACACACATGCGCGCACACACAAACATCTTATCAAGCCTAAATCATGAGCCATGTACGTAAGTAACGAGTGGAATATCCCTGTTGTCAGTGTGCAGTTTCAAAGAACTGAATATCTCTCTGCATTCGCTGAAAGAAAATGCTTGTTGGTCCAGGTATGTTTCATGGCTTTCTTTGTTTTTACAGAAGAAATTAGGCCATTAATTCCATAACTATTTATCTGTTTTATTCGATTATCAAGAATTTGTTCTCCAACCAATTGAATAATGTCACAGTGTTGATATTTATGGAAGAAAAATCTCCTTCCTCGCAGTGGTTTTAGGACTGTTTCTGGAGAACGCTTTCCCCTCTGCCATGGTACACCGATTGCTTGAATCTCTCCTGCCCTGCACCTCTCCTAATCAGCTATCCCTCTTTTGTCCTCCTCCACAATTCTCCTCCTCCTCCTCCCATCCTCTACACCACCTCCCCCTCTTTCTCTCTCATCCTTTTCCACCTGACCTCCTGTACTCCTTTCCTGCTGTCCCTCTACCCCCGAGAGACAGAGCAGTGCACAGCAATGGCTCAGCTGAGCTCCCAGTCCCTGCCACAAAGAGATGCAGGAGTGCCATAAAGAAAAACATAGCATTTTCATCACCATCCATACTCATGCAGTCGTACTTGCTCTGATTAATGAGAGAGAGAGAGAGAGAGAGAGAGAGAGGAGAAAATGAAAGAGAGATTGTTGTAGGTATGTTGTGCTACATACTGCAGTTGGAGGTTTTCAGGATGGTAGTGTAAGAGTTTTAGGTTTTTAGGTATGTGGATTAGTGGCTGTGCGTTTACCTAATATCAGGTGTGTGCTATAGAGAGCTCCTTAAAGGACCGGTCACACACCCACATCCAATCATTATGCCTGCTACAGGGTAGGCAACTTCCTGAATTGAGACAGAGAGGTTTTTTCCAAAGGTCTGCAGCAGTTTCATAATGGTATAGAACACTGATCTATTGCTAGTGCCATTTTGTTAGGTTAGGTCCTGTGGAATTTGAACAGATTGTGATGACTAATACATCTTTTAATCTGCAGGGCTAGACCCGGGCTGACTCACTAAGTTTGGGTTGCAGCTGGGTTTCCATTATCTTTTTTGTCATTCTGACCTGTGTCAGCTCAACCTGTTACCGTTACTGGCGCTGGCTGACTTACAAGGCAGCAGTGGGTGGAGTTGGCAAGCCTTTGTTACTATGTTACTTCCATTGCCGTCGGCACTAACAAACTGGGGAGATAAACATAGAAGGGAAAGAGGTGTATTCTGGCTTTGCTGATAACAGAAAACCAAAGGCAGATGGTAGAAGCATGTCTTTTTTTTTTCAAAACCTCCACTGCTTTAGACTACATAAGAAGTCTTCTCAATCAACTCTCTCTGGGATGACTTGGACATTCAGAGTGATGCTGTGTTTTGCAGCTCTGGTTGCGGGCAAAAAAATGAACAAGCAATTGTGCTGTTCTAAGTCTTGGCTCTTGCTACCCTGGTTCCAGCTCTACAGTGGAAAAGAGGTGCGATGAGCCTTGAGCCCCCCTGGTTCCAGCTCTACAGTGGAAAAGGGGCAGAATCTTATCTTTCTCTGTCCTGATCATGGAAAGGAATCCATCTGCAACCATTTAGGTGTGATAAGCACCTCCGTATCTTAGCTGTGCCATGCAACCCACCTGGGATGCAGGTGTGAGAGCTCCCCTCATCTTTCTCCGCAGTGATGGTTTAACATCACATATACATTGTTTTCAGAACCCTTCTCAGTAGGAACAAAAAGGAACAACTGGTATTTTTCCAAAGTCTTACTTTAAAAGAAATAATAAATGAAACATATTACTTTAATTTTCCATAAGTGTCAATAAGAGATAAATAATCATCATTCATATCAGTTATAGTATAAAGAGTGAAACATGAATTGATACTATGTGGACAGCTCAGTTAAGTGGTAGGGTGTTTAGGAGAACGAGCGAATCGGTCTTCTTTGTCACATCCATCACAAGACTTTAGAAACATGCTGAGAAAATCTCATTTGAACACGCAGTCATGAACATGAGATATTCAATGAAGGAAAATTGAATTTAGAGAGGTCCAACGCAAACTGCATAGGCTCAAAAGTGAAATCACTCCTATGGCTCAAAGCAGAAACATTTGACATAGATATTCCCCAGTTAAGGACATCTGGAACACCAGTGACATGTGGGCAAATGCTAGAGTTAGGTCTATGTTTCAATGTCAGTTTTACTGTAGCAAATAATGTACACATAGTACACAACTTGCAGAGCCTCTTACTGCAGTAAATAATATTTTGTGCACCACAGCACATGTGAACAGAGGGTTCATTCTAAATTTTGATTTTATCCACTTCATCAGCTGTAAGCCCTTAATTACCTCAGTTTAATTTATTTCCAGAGTGTCATACCCTTACTACTATAGAATAATTGATTTAACATTAAATTACAAAGGCTAAAGAGATACACACTACCCTTTACCCTCAGGGCACCTCACACACTGCACAGCGGTAATAAACAACAAAAATATAATGATGTATAAACAATAAAAATGAAACAAGTTATACTATAAAATATGGCTGCATCATACACATTAATGCATTGAATTGAAGAGCAGTCAGCAAAAAAGACTTATTTACACTATCCTACATACCACAATAATTTATGATGGTACGCAAACAAATCAAGTTGGAGACACTTCATATATAGGTATGTCAATGTTTATGTCCCCCTGTTATGTGACTGGCCCTCTAGGAGCATTGCTTGACTCGCATTGGCCTCTTGCTGCGCAGTTTGTCATATCTGGCATGTCAGTTGTCAATTTTGCCATGCTATTACGTTTCCCATTCTTCACGCCATTCCATCAGACATGAATCATCAAGCATGAAGACTTCAAATGAAAAGCCACTCTGACTTTGTAGTTTACTAGTTTCACTCTTTCAGGTACAGAAGGGTCCAAAGAGAAGGGGTTACCTTGAGCTGAACTATTTAAGGACAGCTTTCCCCCCTGCTGAGAAACAGATAATTTCACAGACCTCTGCAACTCTTTGCTGCTGAGCGGGTGACGCAGATGGAGACACAAACACCCAAAGATGCTGTTGGATGCAACAGCACACTATAGAGCACCTGCGGAGTGCCTGGCCCCAACCACCTTCCGCAATTATGGCAGAAAACAAACTGCTGCTTTTTCAGCCACAAAAGTTTGGAGTGAGAGTAATGCTCCTCAGACAGAGGGAGTCAGGGAATCGTTCTATAGTTTTCCTGCGTTTTTTGCTGCCCCGAGGACAATGCCTGCTGGGAGGAATTTTGCAACATTTTGATGTTAATTGCTGCAATTTGAAATAAAACTTGATTAAATGATTGCTTTGTTGATTGATTGATTGATTGATTGACTGATTGGTTGTTCCATTGACTCACAAGTGTTGGCTTGACGTCTGTCTGCTGTGGCGAAAATTCCCGCAACACATGAAAAAAAGGCAAGCAGGTTGATTGACGCTATCATCCATTTATTGCGTGAAGATGAAAGCCAGCAGAAGCTTGTAGACACCTATTTAATGTGATGCTTGGATGTGCTCTTTGGATCTCGCAGCAGATTCCTGCATGTGGTTTTTGTCCCTGATGCGCCGTCTTTGACCTGGCGCTCATGCTGTAGGAGGCGCATCTCTGCAAGCTGTCTGCACCTTTTGCCTCAGGGTGCCAATTTTGGACATAGACGCCCCAGTCAGTGAGTCATCGGGGGGGCTGGAGAAGGAGAAGACCATGAAGCTGACTCTCCACGGTAACCAGGACACCCACAGCTGGGTGCTTGGAGTGAATGAATGCAGGGAATCGCATAGCCAATCACGTCGCGCATGTTTCTGAGAGTGGTGTAATGCATTGCCAGAATGAGTCTAGGATACACTGTGGTATCCCTGACGCATTTGAGTGAGCGCAGAACAGCTTTCCTGATGCACACTAACACAGAAATGAACAGGATGCATGCAAACCCAAAACAGTGTGATGGACAATGCTTCGGAAACACTACCCAATTGTGTTTACAAGGGTGATAATAGAGGGAGGCTTTCATTCCACTTAGTTTCTTTGCTTAAGCTCGCACATGGAGATACTATGGCATTCAAATATGAGGTAGAAAGCAGGTAGTTCTGCACTGCAGCAATGCAACCCGGGATTCCAGGATACTGCTTCTCTGCATAAACCTGACTGTTCGTAAAGTGCGCATTGAGGAAGCCATTGATTTCCAGTTATTACGTTCCTAATTATAAAACTTGGGATAAAACATTGTGCTCACTCAGGCAGTAACCCTGTTTAAGATACAGATATTGATATATAATGCATGCACATAACTTATAGAATAATCAACCCTGTTTAATAATTTAATGGGAGGTAATTCAGTTGGATGTATGAAGTACTTTGTGTATGCATAATCTCTCTATGGGCTTACGCTGATTTTACCCTGTGTAAAAGGGAAGGGTCTGACTGTTTTATAATGACAATACTGGAAGCAGGGTCCAGCATGTGAAAGATGCTAACCTGTAGCCTACAGCACTCCTCACCTCAGGCCCTGAGGCTACAGTCTAGAGCACTTTCCACCCCGGGCCCTGAGCCTACAGCAAAAACACTCCCCACCCCAGGCCCTGAGCCTATAACACTCCCCACCCCATGCCCAGAGCCTACAGCAAAAACACTCCCCATCCTCAGGCCCAGAGCCTACAGCATTCCCCACCCCAGGCCCAGCTGGATCCCATCCAGTCACAATAAGCGGGAGTCTGAGAGAAAGAGTGGATTCGCTCACTGAATACCAGTCAGACTCTTCCCCTCAAAAAGCACCTGAATATCAATGAAGTTTGGTTTCTTTTTTCCTGCTGATTTTAATGAGAAAGCTCACATATTGGTGAGCTCCATTTTGCAGGCATTATTAGTAAATCAATATCTTTTCCAGGACCTCTTCAGCAACGCAGAGGAACTATTGACTTGAAAGATAGCTTGTTGTCCTCTCTATACCTCCTCATAAAACAGACACACACACACACACACATGCACAGACACACACATACACACACACTTAAACAGAGAGAGACAGAGAGAGAGAAAAAGAGAAAGACTTTTCAACAGCCTTTATGTAACCTAATTTTTTAACCAAAGAGTGTGGAAAAAGTATGACAAACTTTTTGCAAAAGAAGATTAATATTAATTAATATTACTATAAGTAACAGAAGGAACACAAAATACACCTTAACAAAAACTGAAAAAAGAAAACAAAAACAGCCCTTTAACACAAATCTACTTTGATTAACATGTCACTACAATTTCATTTACCCCATTTGATTTGTATGGTACACAATTAATTGTGCATTTGCTGTGGAACTCAAAAAGGTCATTGTTTAGTTTATAGAACACAAACTCTAGCTTTAAATGAGAATTTACTGTCAATCTCATCAATACAATACAATCACAGGCCCCCTACCACTCTAGTTCTGCTTTGTGAGACCAAAAACTAATTAACCAATATTTATGTTTCTCATCTTTTCTATCCTTAACTCCAAAATAAAAATATGTTTTTGAAAAACATTGACCAAACCTTGAGGTCCAGTCGTCTAAAACATTGATAACAAGCTTGGCTTGGTCTGTGAGTAAATGAAGACAAGAATCCTCCCCCAAGCAAAAAGGAATCTTTTGTCAATGGTGGGGTTAAAACAATTCACTATGGGGTTCTTTTCCATAGTGTTATATGATATTCCCCCAATGGAGTTAACCAACTTGAGAGAGAGAGAGAGAGAAAAAGAGAGAGAGAGAGAGACAGAGAGAGAGAGAGATAGAGAGAGAGAGAGAGAGCGAGAAAAAGGGGGCTGTATATCAGCTGCCGGATTAGGTGCAAGTTTCTTCCCCTGATGCTAAATTGCTTAGTTTAGGCTTTTTGGAAAAAAGCTTAGTTATGAGAAAAAAAAAATAAAATCACAAACAAACTGATGTGTGGAGAAAAGTGTGAAATCATATTGAGAGTTATGCTGGCCTGCAGACGCATTCCCTCCAGCTTTAATCTGCCCATTAGTGAAAGTCAAGAGATGACATTGAGGCAGAGATGGCATGCACTGGCCCTGACAGAGCCAAGAGCACCCACAAGGGCTGGCTCTATCTCTACCTGATCCAGAGACAACCTGTAGACCAGTGTTTCTCAACCCTACTCCTGGCGGCACCCTGTCCAGCATATCTTCGATCTATCCTTGCTGCTTGATTAAATCAGGTGTGCTCAGTTAATAAAATGTGCCACTGATGAGTTCAGTCAGGTAGGTAGAGCAAGGATAGATCGAAGATATGCAGGACAGGGTGCCGCCCGGAGTAGGGTTGAGAAACACGGCTGTAGACTTCCACACACCTTTATCATACTACACGCAAAGGTGATGACAGGATGCTACTCAAGCACTCATAATAACAGGGACAGTGACAAATAAACCTGAAACCTTGGTTTGGGCTGATCACCTCTTCTGTGTCAGTGACAGTCAGTATTTCCAGTATACTGACAGTCAGCATTTACAGTACATGTAAATAAGCTGTAAACGCAGCAGTAGGAGTGGTGTGTTTATGGAGAGGGAGGCTTCACAACGGTGATGCATTGATGCCACTGCGAAGGAGGAAGACCAAAGACACTGGCTCGCGTGGCCGGGAGGGGGGATGGGGGGTGTCGGCAGACCTCTGTAAATGTTTATGGGGGCTCAAAGGTGTCCTTGCCTGACCTTGTTTATTGTCAATGCGAGGAAGACAGTGAATAAGTGGTGGTTAATTAGGTCATTGTTTTCCCCCATCTCTGCGCGCGGAGAGGTTAAACTGCTTGCTCTAATTAACGATTGCCCTGCCTGCACGGCTGGGAGGGAAAGGGGTCAAAAGTTAATTACACCTTTGGCCTTGAACCAGTAAAGTAATGCGGTCCATCACATTCTAACTGCTGCTAATGGAGTTTTAAAGGGGAGGTTCGGGAGGGAAGGAGTGTACGGGCAATCCCTTGCGCATCCACCAGATCCTGCCAAACAAGTTCTCCCTCCGAGCACAAGTTAATCCTTCGTGCCATGACCCTCGTGGCAGCCATTTCCGGCATACCTCGTCTTCACCGGGTCCACCTGTCTATTCTGTGAGTAAGTATTTCGTCACGTTGATGGGGTGTAAACAACCTTGTCTAGACAGCCCGGCACTCCTACAAACTCCAAGCCTAAGGAAACATTAACTGCTCCAGTTCCATGCATTCACCTTCTGATATAATGTCTGATAGAACACAGGTACACATTATTGTGTGGAATATTATGCCTGCCAGACAGTACTAAGCACTAATGCTCCCTGTGTTCATATCTCAATGAGATTGATACAATGGAGAGACCTGCAGACACACAAGTACCCAGGATGAGGGTGATGTGACTTTTCTTGACATTACATTACATTACTGGCATTTTGCAGATGCTGTTATCCAGAGCGACTTACATCAGTTATAGATTTTTGCAATGTTATCCATTTATACAGCTGGATATTTACTGAGGCAATTGTGTGTTAAGTACCTTGCCCAAGGGTACAGCAGCAGTGCCCCCATGGGGAATTGAACTGGCAACCTTTCGGTTATGTGTCCTGCTCCTTAACCACTATGCCACCCCCATGATCAATACTCTTCTGAACATACAGTTGTTAAGAAAGCAAATAATCTAATTGTTTATTCATTCCTTTTTAGCTTGCATTGTGGACCCACCAGTAAGTGAAGTGTTAACTGTTCAGAACTCTCTTCATTGTACAGTATTTTCCAGTGCTTCCACCATGGAACATTCAATTCATCATTTATACCTCTGGAAGCACTTGCACTCTTCTCTGCTTAAACAGTAGGTTAAACATACAAGCATAAGATATAAAATGGTTTCTGAAGATTCCTAAAAGTTCTTTCAGTTTAAGCCTGGCCTTTCACTGAAAACACGGCTGTCATTTTAGAAAGCAAATATCATTTAAATGGTACAATTTCTGAACTGCCTTAGTTACGTATTTCTGTGTTCAAAAACAGCAGCCAGAGGGAAGAGTATAAACCTCTTGATAGAGATGATATCCCTTGTCTATTGAGTCTTCTCTGTATTACTTGTGTTTGTATTCTGTAGACGTGTGGTAAGGTGTGGTATTGAGTTAATGACAATGAACCCCCCCTCCGCCGCTTGCATAACAAGCTGTGAGAGAGCAAGATTCTGACAGAAGGATTGTACATGGTGAATAGAATCTTTGAGCTTCTTTCATTCCACTTGGGAAGTAATGCACTTGAGTCCTCAATCAGACAAGTACCTTGAGACTTCGGTTGTAGTGGGGGCGTGAAGAATTCTTTAGGGGAATCGAGGAATTAATGCAAGATTCAAATAATTCTCTTGGGATTCTTTTCCTCATCTTGTGGAGGTTCAGCTTTTTTTCAAAAGCACTGAGTCAGGTAAAGCATTGTAAGCAAAAACATTGCTTTTGAAAGCTATCTCAATATGTGTCAAATACCTGAACGGCCGTAGATGGCTATCACAGTTGGATGACAAACCCTCTGTGTTACCAGGGTTGGGGGAATAACAGGCGATGAAAGGTAAAGTATGTCTAAAGAGACAAGAGAAATCTGTGTTGATGCTATTCAACACGTCCCATCAAATGTGAAAAGAAAAGAATAACATAACTCTAGTTAATCTGAAAAATAAAGACAATAATAGTATCTAATGTAGCCTCAAATCAAATCGAATGCAATATACTGTTGCGGGATTGCACCCTTTCACTGGGTCCAAGGACCATACCTTTCAAAGTATCACACTCTTGCAATGCTGGCTTTGTGCTGCCTCTGGGGTTTCATTATGGTCCTCCTCAAAGATTCCAAGGTTTTTTGGAGAGCTGGAAAGCATTTGTCCTGGGAATCTCTGGCATGGCAGAAGCTGTGGAGCTTTCCCTGAATGCCCCAGCGTTTCTTTAGCACATCAGCACTCCCAGGGCTGAGCACGAGCTAAAAATAAAGCGGGCCTGACACAGTGATGAATCAGACCTGAAACCTGAGACCTGATTGTACCTGCCCCTGCCTCCACTCCTGCTTCTGCCACAGGCCCTGCCTCTCTCTCTTGCTCCTGCCTCTATCCCCGCTCCTGCCCCTTGCCTCTCCCCCAGGCTCTGCCCCTGCCTCTACCCCCGCTCCCGCCACAATCCCCGCCTCTGCCTTTGTTACTGACTCTGCCTCGACGTCTGATCCTGCCCCTTGTCTCTCCCCATGCTCCTGCCTCTGCCTCTGCTGCCTCTGCAGCCTCCGTTGTCCCTGCACCACCCACCTGCCTCAGGTAGGACTGCAGAGGAGGTAGAGTGAGTTCACAGGACCTCTCTCTGGAATGCCACTCAGTCACCAGTCAGTCACCACTCGCCCCTGGCACTGTCATACGGTTACCATGAGCCTAGAGGCAGAGTGGGGGAGGCTACATATATACAGACATACACATACACACACACACACACACACACACACACACACACACACACACACAGCAGTGTTTACTTCCAGAGTTTGGCCCCCCCTCCCCCTGGGACCCATTCCACATTCCTCCCCCAGCCTCCCTGCATTCTTCCCCTGGCTGGGAGAGAGGCCTGCCTGCTCTCTCTCTCTCACTGCTTCTCCAGCCCCCAGCAGCAACAGCAGCGGCAGCAAACAGCAGCCAAAATGGAGCTATTGATTTGTGACTAAAGAAAGCCGGAGCTGTGTGTGAATCCAGGGCCTGTATTTACAGCGCCCGACTGTTCCACTCGTGCTGCGCTGCCCTTTGGCCCAGATATAGGGGCGCGGATGAGGCCTTTGTCCTCGCACCGAGATTTTTCGTGTTTGCCCCTCATCACCTCTTTCCCCCTCCACGTCCTCCTCTTGATCCCTCCCTCTGCCAGCCCCTCTCCCCTCCCCGCACGCACAAAAAGCAAAACAGACAGTGAGCTGAAGGCAGCCTTTAGCTTTTTCACTATCTTAATCCACAGGAGCCCAAATTAATACATACCCAGTAGCAAGAGCAAAAGAGAGAGAGAGATGGAGCAAAAGGAGAAAACACACTGGCGGAAAACTGTTATGTGGAGGAGCAGCGGGAGCTCTCAGATTTATCCTAAATGTGATTTTCTTCCATAAAGAGCAACTGCAGAGCCTGGCACCTTATTGAAATTGCCGCTGAGCTAAATGGTTTAGAGGAAAACAGTCTAAAAATGGTCATGTGTCAAACCCGTTATCTCCACTTAAATTATGTGTCTCATGGCATTGTGAGGCTTTCCTTCAAATCAAATTGTGTCACATGACTGAGGCTTCTTATTTCATAGCAGTTGGCAAAAGTCTTAAAAATACTTTAAATGGTTCAAACCACATTGAAAGTAAACAAAAATCAAATATTACAATAACTGACTATCTACCCGATATAGAGAACTCTAACAATGTTAATAGGTCTTTAGATATATCGCTTCTAAAGTAGTATTTCAAAGTATTGCTAACAAAGGAATTTGGAAAAAATGGATTATTTGTGTTAATAAATGACAATATCCATAAGTGTTTGCTTCACTGAAATTCCCTGCCATCAATCAAAACACAATCAATCTGCAGTTTCTTCGCAGTGCGTGTGTAACCAGCTGCATCAAATCATCCAATTACCCACAATGCCGAGCTGCGTGACTCAGGATAAGTCTGTCTGGTCAGTTTCGCTGTTGTCTGTGGAGCTGCTCACTTTAAAACAGCGGGGCCCTGTCGTAAATAAACAAACTAACAGCAACGTTCCCGGTCCGGGGGCTGCGGAGGCTGCTTGCCACCCTTGCGAGGAGTCCATCTCCCTGCCCCTCAGCTGAAGTGACCGTGTGTGGAGCTTGTTAACTCCAATTACTCCTGCATGTTACCTCCGCATTACCTCATAAGACACTGGCTTGGATGAAGGCATCCTGGGAAGGCCACAGCAACCACGGCGGGATGCCACGTCCCGACACACACACTCACACACACACACACGCGCACACACGCACGCGCACACGCACACACACACACACAAACACATCATACAGCGTATCACACACAACATATCATAACAGAGCACAGCACAGAGCAACATCAGTTGCCACTGCAGTACACAACACACCTCAGCATATACAACACAGCACCAAGCAGCACAAAACAGTGCAGCGTTTCTGTAGTGACGGCTGTGTTTGGTACACAGATAGTTCCCCCCTTTCATAATGATTGGGTTTACCACAATCCACATTCAGAAAAAAATCTGCCATTATTTGTTTCACAACACAAAATCTGGATTCACAACGAGAGAGCACCTCAGGGAGTGAGAATGAGAGTGAGAAAATGTGAAAGTGAAAAAAGGCTCAGAGGCAAAAAACACCACTGAACATTTATATTGTATTTTACATGAGCAAGGTTATTAAAATACACAATGTTATGTATTATGAATATATGGATTCCCATATTTACTTAACCTTTCTTGTGAAGACTGCGATCTGCAGCCTGTGTTTACTGCACGGAACCCAAGTGGGGACCGCTTGTTTATGCATTGGAAGCTGCTGTGAATTCATGCTCTATGTTTACACAGTATAACACAGCGCAACCTAACTAAGCCAAAACATGTAGCACAGCGCAACCTAACAAAGCCACAATACAAAGCACAACACAGCTTATCATAGCTATAATACAGTTCAGTACAACTTGCACAACTGCCTGTGTAAGAGTTGAAACTGCCGTTTACACAAACATTTGGAAATGCACTGAATCTATAGCTTATAATTAGTAGTCAGCTGAGTAATATTACACTCACATTTAAATGATTGTTCACTAAAAAGCTGCACAACTTTCAAGTTTGTCATTGGAATGCCCCCAAATCTATTTGAACGCTGGAACAGAAACATGCAGAAAACCCACAATGGATTAACACACTTATCCTTCCAGAACACTACACCCCATATCCATATGGTCCTAAATGTTCTTTTAGTGAAGTAATTAAAATTCAGATCGGTTTATCATTCCATGAGCAGAGACTGAGAGACATACTGGGCTGACAGAAATCATCTGAGAGGTGTATGCTGACGTTTTTCTTACAAGAGAGAGAGGTGTCAGTTTTTGTCAGTATGAGTTTGTCTGAGAGAGAGATTGCCTGATGGGACTATGTGTTTGTGAGAGACGTGCCGGGGTGGGGGCACTACTGAGTAAATAATATCAGCGGAACATACAGCCCATTCTTGGAATGTGGAATGTACAGGACATTCTTAGAACCCTATACGTGTTCTAAAAGAGAGCATTCACTCACGCCGTCGGAACCGCTTCCATATATGATGGGCCTTGCGTTGCTGTATCAAGACATCATACAATTCCTTTGTCCTGGGGTAGCATTCCATTGCGCTGGTGTTGGAGTGGTTTTTGGTACTCGAAAACCGTCTGACCAATTGGGTGATCTGTTGCAGGCCTCTGTTATACTGGTATCAGTCATATCATCAGTACTATAATAGGAATAATGACTGACTCATCTCAGCAATTCGGGCTTCCTTCCCCAATTCATTACCGTTTTGTCACACAACATCTCAGCAGCTCCTGATCCCCAGTGATTCTTCATTTCTGGTTAACAAAAGTGTAAAGACAGTATTTCTGTTTCAAAGACAGAAATATAATCTGTTTCATGAGCTACCTCAATTATCGCTCAACACAGAGCAATAATGGAAACCACGTAACCTTACATTGTTTTAATTGAAAATAATATGAAAGGAATAAGCATAGTGATATTCAGAATTCAGGATGAAGCACCGGGACCATGTGATATGTGTTGCACAGATTTTACATAAAAGGAAATATTCAGTCAGGCATCCAAGTTCAGTGTATTTGCAGTGTGTTGCAAAACTACTCTTTTGGCAGCATATAGGCAAAGTCAGGAATAAGACATATTCCTGTCTGGAGCTCTTAGTCTACAGTGTGCTGTATGAAGACTTCTAATATTCACAGTAGTTGCTCTGAATTGTTCAATGGTCAGTGTCCTTCAGTGAGGGGGAGGGGAGATGGAGGGAGAGAGAGAAAGAGAGAAAGAGAGAGAGCAATATTCTGTGGAAATAGTGTGGTGCTATACTGAGGTCCCTGGACACACACCGGGTCTCTCTTAATTACCAGCTACTGCCTCGCCTCCCCCACAGGCACAGAGGAGCAGACCGTGGCCCCCCCCCCCACTTCCTTTTTTCTTCCTCTGTCTTTTTTTTTCCTGTTCTCCGGCAATTACAACACGACATGGAATTTGGTTGCCTGAGACACGCAAGCTCCCAGTGGTGGGTGTGGTTTGTGAAATGAAAGCAAAGCGCTGCCTCCGAGTCGGCCTCCCCTCCTCCTGCAGCAGGCCTCTTTCCCAGCCCCTCTCCCCCAGCCTGGGGCCTATGCCGCAGGGCAGCGTCTGAGAACAGCGGGGTGCTGGAAGTGGCTGTCCTAATGTGTGTGTTTGACAATGTCGTACAAAGGCAAGCAAACCCAAACTTCAGTCACTCGTTCTTCTTCACAAGATTCTAAACGGATAAATGAATCATTCCCCCCAGTTTTATACAGGAAGCCAATTGACTTTGGTCTATTACATGCATCCCTGCCCTGTCCCAATCCTATTCTCAGGAGTCTGACACATGTGCCATTTCCTATCCATTGCTGTCAAACTTATTCACAATGATCACACTTCCTTACTGTGGCTCATTCCCTTCCTAGCAGGAAAATCTCCAAGGAATACAAATTATAAAACAAGATACGAGGGAATGGGATGATGATGATGATGGTGATGATGATGATGATGATGATGATGATGATGATGGTGGTGGTGATGATGATGATGATGATTATTATTATTAATAACTTTCACCCCACAGCTCCACTACACCACTAATGTTTAAATGCGTCACATCACTATACTGTTTTATCACCATGTTCATTTCTATTTCTATTTTTTCTATTTTCTGTGTCTTTTTGACATGGCATTTATGTTGGCATGTGTTGGTAGGGTGGCAATGTACCCTGGTGGGGCACTACTGCTCTACCATTGGGAAATGTACTCAGCCCAGAATTGCCTCAGTGAATATCCAGCTGTATAAATGGGTAACATGTAAAAATTGTAAACAATACAAGTTTCTCTGGATAAAGGTCTGCTAAGTGATGTAATATACATCTGTATTTTTGTATAGTGCTTCTACATGTGTTTATGTGTGTGTGTACATGTACTCAGGTGTTTGCATTGCTACCACACCCTACTTTGGAAATGTTTCCTGAATTTCCCCAAATGATGTAGTGTCCACTGACCTGCTACATTTCCAAGCTGTTACTGTTGAGAGCTCTTCCAAAAGAACTCACAGAATAACATACAGAAATACAATAAAGTGTAAGAACAAATGACACATTTCGTACCCTTTACTAAGGGAGGTGTTCATGTTTAGTTAAAAAAGGCACTGAAGTGATAAAATATTATGTTCAATGTTTTATCTTTTAAACATGCCAAACCATTATTCTTAAAGCTGTTGAGCCTTAAACCAGTGCTGAGAGGAATTGGGTCACAACCAGTAAAGGGCTTTCTTCTTCAAATACCAACCATTCATTTGTTTTAACATGCAATTCCCTGCGGACGGCCATAACGCCACATATTTACACACGCAAGCATGTACACACACTACACACACACACACACACACACACACACGCATGCAAACACACACATACACTCATCTCAGTCCTGAATGTTTGGAGAAGGACAGACATACACTGCATTTTTTAAATTTTCTCCCATTCTGTGTAAGCACCCTGCATGCAGGTCTCCCATCAGGCACATCTTAAGTGCATTCCAAGGCACCAGGGTTCCTCACATACCCAGGGTCAAGACTCTGTAGAAACCAACAGACTGTGGTGTTGATGGCAGTACAAGTGTGGCAAAAAAGGAGCAATGGAGCTCCATCATGATTAATTTTACAAACATGATATATTACTGAAATGATCTATCCCTTTAATTACCACATACAAAATCAAAATGACCCAGCACATGTCCTTATCTGAAATGTACTGGAGAAATGCGTCAAACAAAAGAAGGAAAAATTCTGGGCAGCAAGAAGGAGATTCATGTTCATTAATTGAACATGGTATTTGTGTAAAAAATGAAATAAGATATTCTTTGGGCTCCAGTTAAAATTCCCCGGATTCTTGACTGTCTGGAGTTGACTTATCTAGTTTATAAAATTACTGCAGCATCTGGCAACAGAAAAGCAGCACACTCAAACTATCTTGCTTTTTCCATGTAGGATTACATCTGCTAACAATGAGCCTTCTGTTCCCGCGAGTAGCTCTCCGCTGCGCAGAAAGACCAGTTAGGGATCTTTTCAAGCTAAGTGCGAGTGGAGAAAATCACAGAAAATTAGGGGTGGCCTCGCATAAAAATATTCATTTGTCTCTGTCCCAGTTTTTTATGGCCGGATTCTGAGAGCACAGAGACGGTACGCCGTCTCTCTTTCATTCAGACGGAGGAGAACCTCGGACGCGGCATTTCCCTGAAACAGGTACCGGCCATCAGAAAAGGGAGGCAGAATACATATTAAGCCCACCAGCTCCTTCGTCTCAGCCCGTCCAGCAAAGGCAACATGTCCTACTGAGAATATAGGACACGCTTTGGAGGGGGGGGTGGGTGTTAGGGGAGTTAGTCTAATCTTCCTGCGAGGAAAGTGGGAGTAAGCAGGGGTGAGAGCTACACGAAAGTCATAACATAAATCTCTGCCTGTGTACAGGCGGAGGCGGCATATGAATGAGATGTCATGAGAAGTGATTCGCGTATTACTGTGAAGGGAAGGCAGTGGCATGTAGGAAAGCATGTTGAATGAGGCAACGTGTGGCTCCCATGCAGTAGCGTGTATGGATTGATCTGAGGTGGAGGTTCTCACAGCTCTCTTCCAGCGTGATCCAAATAGCAAAGCTGAGGGGGTCTCCATTCACGGTCGCTCGTTCGCTCAGCCTTAAAAATAGCCAGCTCTCCTTTTAAAATGATTATGCAGCAATAAGTTCGGACGGGACCAAGTGACTGCAAGTCCAGGGCTGTTCTGTCCCCTCTGTATGAGACACAGTAGAATACCTGGATGGACACACGGGGACAAACAACCAGACAAAGAGAGTGAAAGAGAGAGTGTGAGGGAGGGGGGTAGAGAGAGAGAGAAATAGAGAGGACAAGTTTTCATTGTAGTCATCATCACCCTTATAGTTGTGACTACTTTGCGTTAACAGTGTCTGTGTTTGTATAAATTGCTTGAGTGGATGTGTGAATGTGTGTGTGTGTATGTGTGTGTGTGTGTGTGTGTGTGTGTGTAAGTGAGAGAGTGAGAGCAAGACAGAGTGTTAGTGTGTGTGTATGTTTGAGAGAGGAGACTGAGATGGAGAACTAAGTGGGGGGGACGACACACCTTACGGTTTATTTGAGGTACTCTGATGGTATAGTCGGTCAGGGTTTGCAAATCTTTGATAGTCCATGTGTATGGCTGACAGCTTATTTACAAAAAGTTCTGAGCCTGCAAATTAACTCTTCAGACCAGGAAGGATGGAGTGTCTGTGGTAGCAGTAGCTGCAGTAGCTAACATCTCCTCTACTAGCTAGTAAACAGCCCACGCTAGCTATCTTCTCCATCAGAAGCAATAGTGTTATTTCTGTCCATTTATTATTTAGCTAAACAACAAAAATGGCTATTTAAGGTTAGACAAATAGTTTTAAGTTACAACAATGCTAGCTAGGCGGTCCTCTCCTGAGGTCCTCACCTGAGACTGGATTTCATGAGTTTACTTCTGTGTAGATTCTGTTACATTGTACACCACTCCTCAGCCAAGGCCTGTCCTCAATCAAGCTGATCAATTTGTTTTCTTTCTCATCTGTCCAAATCACTACTAGAACCGCGTTTAAGTCTTCTTGGGTGAATGAGAAAATGGGCCCTATTTTTCTCATTTCTGTCCCCTTGTGGGGACGCCCCTTGCACTTTGATTAGTTCAAAGTTGAAATGCTCTCATTGATGGCTGACACTGATTCTGCGTGTTGAATCAGAAATGATGGCACTCAATGATGGGTGACTACAGACTATGTGCACAACACAACGCGGTGAGTGCAAGTGAATGGCAATGGTTTTCCACCAGCAAGGTATTTGTGTGCTCCTAACTTCAGAGTGTGGCTTCCTCCCTGGCTTCATGTCAGGTGGCTGTTTTGTATTATCCAGCCTGTGTGTTTATGGGTAGTAGTCACACTCGTCTTAGGCACACTGAGACGTGTGACGAAGCAGTAAATCATTCAACTGCTCTGTACTTCATACATGACACATCACCTGTACTGGCGCTGCGCTTCATAAATGACATATCACACCTGCTTGCTCTGTGTCTCATACATGACACATTACCTGTACTAGCTCTTTTCTTTATACATGACACAGAACCTGGATCTGGGTTCTCCTTCATGTGTGATGCATGACATTTCCCAGCTGCGTTCCTCACCTCTGTGCTCTGAAGGTATGCTCATTGTTCCGAGGTGTGAAGAACAAGAGTAACAGCATGCCGGGCCGGTTCATGCGCTGTGTGCAAAAGTACCAACGCTTCCTGGATCTTCATTTCCCAGAAACCCACGTCTATTTAGGAGATGAGCGCCATGACATGATGGTTCTATTTTGAGCCTTTTGAGGTATAATTTCACGGCTGGAGAACGTCCACCGCAGAGCTGGAGTGAGTAGGTTGTGTAGCTAACCTTTTATCTGAGGGCACACATCCCAGAAGCGAGTGTAAAAAGTGGCATAACCCAGCAGTGTCACCTTCACATAGAGCTGAAACAGTCCTGTCACAGACCTTACACCTGACACTTTGAGGAAAGAGGGAAGTGCTCAGAGTGTGCCACATATGTGATCCACACGTGTTCTAATAACATTGCCCCAGTAAAAAGTGGGAAGAGAGAATAACTTTCATTACATTCTTTACCAAAAGCGATGCTTTAAGACAGAGTTCAGAGTTGGCTTTGCTAAAGCTGAAAACGACAACACATTCACAAGAGCACTGCTATTCTCAACTTGACCTGTCCACTGACAAGACTTTCCAGCACAAACTGCTCTGACACTTGTCTCAGTACTATAGCTATGTTGCTCTACTATATCAGCTACTACTATGGTCAAGCTACATGCACTCACCATTGGGAAGATTGCTGAGGATTCAAACATTCCCTTGAATAGCCATATAGATACTTCAAGAGAAGGTTTTGTTCAATTATTATGATTTTTTTTTAATCAATATGGATATCACAAATAGATATTCAATTTAGAATTTAGTAGATTTATTGAATATTAGCAAGTATGTATTTGGTTTTGATATGTGTTTAGACATTAATTGATTCACGAGAGTTGCTTTTTTAAAAACAGTTCTTAAGAACTTGAGATTTGTGGATTCTGTGTAGAGGTTGTGCTCAATACTTATATACTGAGGTGCTGTTGAAAACAGGTAGGCATATAGGTAACAACTAGCCAAGCCAGACTCCATGGTAGCGGAACCTCTGCAATGGTGATGCATCTGCCTCACACGTGTTAACTGTTTTTTTCAGTGCAAGAAATGCAGCTTTAGTGAATGGAATCAAATCAGGTGGCGGTCACACGGGTGAGAAGCAATACTGATCAGACCTTTATAACTCGAGTCCTCTGCTGCGTCTCTTTCCTCCAATAGTCCACAGCAGCCCAAGTAAATGCTCCCTGTCCTACTTGTCGTGTTGCACCACCGGTCTCATGAGAATCCTGGTCTATATGGCATGCGGGACTGGATCTTTTATTCTAGCAGCGTGTGGCAATAATTCCCAATCAAGCTTCCTTAATAGAATCTGTCATACTGTCAGACTACAACACTGCTGTCTTTTGCAGTCTTTTGCCACTTCCAAAAGCAGTATGTCGAATGCATTTGGAATATTCCAGACATGGATCATTCTGACACAGTATGCGCATTTTGAGAAATTTCATTTACAGACTCTCACACATGCACACACACACGCACACACCCGTGCATACAGTCCTTGTATTTAAATTTGTTTTTATCATTCAGACTCATAAATAGGTCATGCAGTTCTCCCACATGAGTTCCAGCACAGATCTAGCCTTTCTCTTTCTCTCTCTCTCTCTCTATCTCTCTCTCTCTCTCTCTCCCTCTCTCTCTCTCTCCCTCTCTCTCTCTCTCTCTCTCTCTCTCTCTCTCTCTCCCTCCCTCCCTCTCTCTCCTCTCCAGACTCCCAAAGGAAACGATGGATGCATCCATATTCCAGATCCTCTTCTCGCACTCGACTGCCCGCCTGCCAGCCACACTCCCCTCGTTGCCATGGAAACCACAGGAGACAGGAGACAGGTTCACGTCATCTTCCTTCAGGTTCCTTCAGGCTCCAGAGAGAATTTAAATTCATCCACAGCGGTGTCTCTCTCACTCTCTCAGTCTCTCTCTCTCTCAAACGCGCGCACACACACACACACACACACACACACACACACACACACACACACACACACACACGACACACTCACCCAGACACACACACACCATGCACACACATTTTGAACACCACTCACTGGGGAGCTGTCAGATTCAGTCAGACTCAATGTGAGAGAAACAACAAAAAGATGATCATACTGTCCCAAATATATATATATGTTTGTATGCATGTGTGCGTGCGTGTGTGCGCGCGCATGTGTGTGTGTGTGGTGGTCGTGGGAGGTTGTCTCAGGGGTCAGCAGCCCAGAGCGGTTCTGTAGAGGTCTCAGCTGCGAGTTCTTATGCTGCACCATTTTTAGCATTACATTACATTTCATTACATTATTGTCATTTAGCAGATGCTGTTACCCAGAGCGACTTACACAGGGCATCTAATGAAGTGGCATGAATAGTCGCACCAACAGCATAACACTAACCACCATGGTATTGAGATCGCAAGTGCGTGCCTAGATCGATATGTTAGTGCAACACAATATGCACAGCTTAGGGACTATACCATTCCAAACACAATGCTAACACATACCCTGAAGTAAACCTCCACGTATCTGAATAACATAAAATTTTGAAATGTACCTCTATGTATGTAATTACACAAAAGGAGAATGAAAAAAATCACACTTGGGTAAGGGGGCTGAGGTGAAACCTGAAGAGGTGGGTCTTCAGTCAGCGAGGAAAGATGACCAGTGTCTGACTGCAACAGGAAGCTTGGTCCACCACACGGAAGCTAAGACAGACAGTGGATTTGACCAGGATGTGGAGTTATGAAAGGGGGGACAGCCAAGCATCCTAAATAAGCTGAGTGCAGTGGTCTGGCCGGTGTGCAGGGTTGGACAATCGATTGAAGATAAGAGGGATTCATTCCCCACACCACTCAGTAGGCTAACACTAGCACTGTGAGTCATGCATACCAGTCCTCTTTCCTCAGATTCCACCATTATATAGAAAGCAGACCAAATTATAAATAGTTTTGTATTATATAAAATAATTACCTTTTTTCTATATTAGTATGTGGGGTTTTCGTTATTTTAAATTACTTGGAATGGAAATCAACATGAATTCTTTGGAAATTTCTTGTTGGAATCCATCCCATTGATTCTCAAATTTCAGAACGGAGTCAGGAGTCAGAAATTGGCTCCCAAATTCTGGAACACCACTACTTACAAACCACAAAAACGGCTAGCCAACTCATAAAACTGCCCCATAACTATCAAAAGACAATTTATTAATATAAAATAGACAGGACACAAGAAACAATAGTTATTGAGTGAACAAACATGGTCTGTGTGCGTGTGTGTGTGTGTGTGTGTGTGTGTCAATGTCTGTGTTACATTGTTAATGTTAGCATTTCATTATCAATCACCAATAGGCAAAAAACATGTATTGTTTGCTTCAACACCTCTGAATTTCATGAAGACGCATGTCACCATCTATTAAGTGAGCGAGCGGTCATGCCTGTCAGCTTCTGCTTCCCCCTCCCAGTCTCTCCATGCCCTCCCCGATCCCACCAATGAGAGAGGAATCCATCCCCCTTGCTTGCTGCCCCTAATATCTACAATTTAATGAAAGGCAAAATTGGTTTTTCTGAGCAGGCAGTGTTGACTGGAGAGGTCTGAATAAAGCTTCATCATCCTCAGGGTTCTGAACACATTTCACCTGTCTGACCACAGCCAGGAGAAATGGCTTAGTGTACCTGCTCCTAACTCCAAACATTAAGCAATTACCTGTTTCCCTTCTCTCTCTTTCTCTCCTTTTTTCCTAAAAATGGGAGGCAACTGGGCCCTCTGCCTCCGTGCGCAGACTTGCTCTGTTCTTATTACTGTCACGTTGAGATAATTCCATTTAATTAAACTCTCAGCTAATTTGATGAGATGATCTACATCTATGGGCTTTTTTTCTGTTCGTTTTTTTTTTTCTCTTTTTTTGACTGTGAGCTGCCACAAAGCAAGCCATCTGAGGCATACCCAACGCCACACTCCTTTTCTCTGTTTTCAAACCCACTGACCAGGATAAGTATCTGGAGACAGACAGAGGATTTTAATGCTCATTTTCAGTGAAGGGGAGAAAGCGGGTATGGAGACTGGCAGCACTCCTCTCTGCAGACGGCAGTCTCTGAATACTAACCAAGCACTCAGCGCTTTAACATGTAGCGTGTCACTGAGCTGGAAATGAGGTGAGGAGAGAGAGGCACAGCCCGGCTGCAGACGGAGCACATTCACCTGATTTGCACCTTAAATTTGCACCTTCAGCTGTCACTTTTCCTACCCCAAGTGTATAAATAGGATGTTAGCAAGCATAGGGTGCTCTGTGCGTGTGCACGTGTACGTGCTTGTGCGTGTGTGTGTGTATATTATTGCAAGTGTGTGTATGTGGCAGTTTGTGCATATGTCCTTGTGTGTGTGCATGTGCGTATGAGTGTGTTTATGTGCTAATGAGTACATAGGTATGTGTGTGTGCGTGTGTGTGTGTGTGTGTGTGTGTGTGTGTGTACGCATGCATGTATAATAAAGCCATCACTGCAGGGTTTAAAGCACTCTGTGGTCTGATTGGAGAGGGGGAGGGGGAGGGGAGGGGAATAGGCTGCTGTCAGGGGAATCCTGCTGCTAAGATCACATGTATATTTATATATGTGTAAAACAAAAGTGTCTCAACAGCATGACTATCCTCACAGAGGAGCCTCCCTCCCTTCCCTCTGACTGCGCCACTCCCAGCCTTGGAGGGTCGTGGTTTTCCTTGGCAGCTTTCTGTTAAATCCAAACCTCTAATGGTCCCCGTTACAAGTATTATTGACCCTAGGTGATGCTGTGCCACCACTGCTTTTCATAAATGCTTTGCAAGGGCTGGAATGTGACAGAGACAGGATCTGAGCTCTCTGGAATGGGCTTCACCCATCCCCCCATAATCCAACATGCACAGGGACCATTTCTGTCTTCCTGACATGGTCCCCCTGATCCAGCACGCACAGGGGCTGTATCTGTGTGCCAGGCACAGGGACTGAATTTGAGTCCCAGGGTTCCCCCTCCAGGTGCTCAGCCTGCACTGCTGGGGTGTCGCTGTTAATCAGAGGTGGGGCCTGAACCCTCACATCCTCCACCAGCTCCATCATCAACACCCTGGTCAATGCATTCACTGTTCTGCAGTTTCACAAGTGCCCCTGCTGAAATCGATAATTCATTCATAATCTCTTTGTCTTTGGCACTTTTGGCACACTTCACAGCATTACACAAATGATACCATTGCCGCTGCTAAAATTGCCAAGCCGGGTGTCATGAAAGGAGCTTTAGCGGGTACCCCCACTGTACATGTATATGAGGACAACTCTGGGGACAGACAAGGCAAATCTTATCTTAGTAATGGCAGGTTTTTCAACAAAGCCAGGGGATGGCACTGGCACATTTGCACAGAGGCTGAATGGGGGAAGAGTAAGGAGCAACACTCCCCAGGATGACACTTTCACCTTCACACCATCCTGAATTTTACAATTTCTTTCACTTGATTCACTTTACAGTGCATCTGTGCAATGGGTTTGCTATTCAGATCATTTCAAAGACCTTCCTCCCTCCCAACACATTTGAAAAATGTAGGTTTATTTATATCTATAAATTTGTGATCCGTACATAGCAGCAATTAAGAAGACCTGCATATCATCTCTGGTTCAGTGACGTGTTGTGGATTCAAATCCTGCGTGGGACATTGCGGTTGGATGCTTTACATCAATGAATACAAATCCAGCCATAAATATGGGTGACAAAATGCTTACGATGCAAGAACTGAAAGCAGCCCTGGGGCAACAGCTATGTAGATAATCATTGTAATAATGTAAGGTGCTAATGACATTGCTCTTCCCAGGTGTAATATGCGTGAAAAATGTATAGAAAGCGTCACTATAGAAATGGAGGAGGAGGGCTTGGGGGCTCCAGCTCACCAGATCCTCTTTAGAGAGTCTGAATCCATTGAGATCATACCAGATTCTCTTTAATTAGAGATCCACAAGCCAGAGAGATCGCACCAGATTCTCCTTGAGTAGAGAGCCTAAAGGCAGAAACAGATCATCTGTTCTATTAGGGAGACACCCTGGATCAATACTAAATGAGTGCGTCTTCAATTAATTATCCAATTCATTAATATTATCAACTCTGGACTCTAATAGGTCTCATAATCACCAGCGGAGGAGATGAATCTTTCCTTCTCATTTATCCTGAAACTGGCCTTTTTCCCTTACACACCTGCATCCAACCTAGCCAGTCTCACCCCTGATCCTAGTCTATATCCGCTACGTTATGCCAATATAAGTGTGAAATTGAAGATAAAAGGCTCTTAAACTGAAAAAGACACTGCAAGTGTAGTCTATGCATCAAATTTCAATGCAATATCCTTTTTTGAGGCTTATCAGGTAAAGCACCTGGGCAGCATTATGCTGAAGATTCAAACCAGCAACCTAGCATCCTAGCTCCTCATCCAGGTCCCCAAGCACTGTGCCACACTGCCAGCCCGTAGGAGAGAACTCACAGGGGGAGAGGGAGTACATTAAAAGAAACAGCATCTGAGATACAGAGAACGGTAGAAATTGAAAAGGTTCCAGATGAAATGATTTATCCCGCTGGCGGCTGACGGTTTTCGAGCAGAGAGGGGAAGAGAAAAGGGAGGCGAGCTAGAAGCGGGCGACTCTCCAGTTCCCCGTGATGGCTTGTGCTGACAGTCCAATACTGCAGCTCCAGAGGGTTTTACCTGCAGAGGAAACACTATTGATTGCACTGCCAACCAGCATCTGAAGCTTTTGAAAAGGCTTTACCTCCCCTTGCTTGGTGTGGCTGCACTATGTGGCCTTTTGGGGCCGGGAGGGGTCGATGTGAATACGTGCGCTTGTGTGTACAGGAGAGCTTGGGTATAAAAGCGACTGGGTGTGTGTTTGTGTGGGAGAAGCAATTAAAGCTATTTTAGGAAAGAGGGAAACTGTCTTTCCTCTCTGACAAGCGGACATTAACAATCCTGATCATACTCATATAAAAGAATAAGTATGAATTAACAATGCTGTGGGAATAGTTCTGAGCAGCATATTTTGTGAAATAAGAACCAAAAGTACTGGTGAGTGTGAGTCTCAGGAATATTCATTTTAACATGTTGACATTATAAGGACACAGGCGTCTTCTTTCTAGTTGTTTGGGGTAGTCCTGTCCTATGAATGTTGTCCTTTGCACTGAGTGAATGTATTCAAACAGTGACAGACAAACAGGAGGTGTCCGCATGGTCCGCAACACTCCTGAAAACAGTCGGGATGAATCGCTTTCCTAAACTGCATGGTCCACTAAGTCGACTGTGTTCACCTAGCCTTCCCCACCACTCCACCACGAGGGGCATTTTATATAGCCACAGACGCTTCCCCTACTTCCCATGAGTGGAGCGCCTGGAGAAAAATATCACCCCTCGACATGCTGATGGCTATTTCAGGTTTCCTTTCAGTCTGCGCTCCACAGACGTTCTTTCCAGGAGTAAGGAACCCGTTCTCGAACCTTTGCCCTTCCTCCATGTGTGTGATTGGGGAATGAGGCGCTGGGTTTCCCTGCTTGCCCTGTGGCCCGTGGCCCAGCCTCTGAAGTGCGCCACACTGAAAGCCACAGGACGTTGCGGTCTCCCCGGGCCGGCGTAGTGGTCCCCTCACTACCAGACTGCAGCCATGGCTGACGTTGGCACGGCCGGGCCTGTGTTTAAATTTAAAACTTTGTGGCGTGCGCTCATTTTCTGAGTCATCAGCTCGAAGGCTGCCTATAAACAGAGCCTTCCTCTGCCCTCATCCACCACCAGCAACCACCGTTGTTCCGTGATAAGCTCACGGTCAATGTTTGTGCAGTGACCGCACTGGAGTGTGGAGCTGTGTGCTGCAGGTCTCCACCCAGACAGACAGCATTACATACGCCTTTACATCAGCTTCATGATTCCAGACAGACTGAGGGGACCATGAGTTTGAGACCAATGAAAACTGGTAAAAATGCTCTTCCATATGATACATGTATCTACCCACTTGTTGTCATCAACATGCTTTGCTATTGTCCCACTGACAATTGTCTGATTAGACCAGTTGTGGTATCAAAATTCCATTCAGTGGTTCACAAGTGTCTCAGAGTCTAACTAATTTGAAAGAGAAGCATTTTCACCCAGGTTAGTCTTATGCAGGTGTGTTGAAGAAAGTAGGATCTAGTTCAATAAGGGAGTACATGCCTGCGGAGAATTTCCTTATCTTTCAGTGTTAATCAAACTTTCCCTCTGCCAATAAATAAGTTTCCTAACACCACAACACATTTTGATCCTTGTAAGGAGAAACGTGAACAGAATCAAGAGGTCTTTGTGTTCACGACCAACAATGTTGGCTTGAGGACAGGCTGCAGTATTGTATCCAAGGCTGGAACTCGTTGTGCTGGTGACTTAATGGAAAACCCGTTGATCTTTTGATCGCTAATGCGCTCCTGAGGAACCAGATTTGAGAGTTGGAACACGCTGCCCACACATCCCTTTACCTGCTCGAGCTTCAGCGGTGAGCCTCAGAGCATCAATTTAGTCACTGCAGTGTCTGTCTCCCATTAGGCGCATTCATTGCTTTGTGTTGAACAAAAAAAAATGAACAAACAAAAACCCACCTCTGCTCTGTTCCCTTTCAGATCAGGATGGCATTCAGATTCAGAGAGAGAGAGGGAGAGAGGGGGAGAGAGAGAGAGAGAGAGAGAGAGAGAGAGAGAGAGATGAAATGGCTGCAGATGATCAGCACCCTGCCTCCCCATTTGCTGTGGAATCAAGGTTAGGGTTAGCAAAAGGAATGAGAGACCTACATTTGGTTCACAAAAAGCCATTAAGTACATGTGTCTGTGTTTGGTGTGGGAAAATGTCAAACCATAACCTTTTTTCGTAATAGCGGATAGCGCCTTAGGTGTGGCTAATGCAGGGCTTTGTCAGAGAGGGATATGAATCCTGTAAAATTTGCCTGGGCGAGACGCAACTGCGAGCCTTTCTCCACTGCATTTAGGGTTCATGTTTTACAGGTAGACTCTGATAGACACCACAGGATAAACACTGCAGCCTTGCCACTGGGCTTTTTATGACTAGGGAAATTACTTCAGCACTGAAGCAGTACTGTTCTGATTCAGGCAGCTGTGTAAAGGCCAACATGGCCAGCCCAGGATGTGAGGAGCAGACGTTTTTGCTCTCAATTATTCCTTTTTCTCTTCTCCTCTTCCTCCAGATTACAACTGATTCATTATGAGTCGTAGCAATCCAAAGAAAGCTTTGCAAAGATTGAATGGCTACACAAAGCATGAAAAAGAGAAACGCACAGTTAAGTCACAGTTAAATTAGAGTCAGAGCTCCAGATGTTTTAGATGCTTCCAGATCTGCTGGGGAAGGGTCATACTGGCATTAAATGGGTGGGATGTGGCGTGAAGACAGACACGCAGAGGTAGACACAACAAAGATGTGTTCACACTGGAAAGGGGACCTTTTCTGCGGACTGGGGGGAATGGCTATTGCTCTATTTTTCCAGCTTGTTACCCATGATGCAATGCACTGGGGCGATGGGTGGTATTCCTCTGAGTGGACAGGCGCTCGCCCACTGCAGTGCCAAGTGGATTAGAGACAGCCGTGAAGAGGATCATCCCGTGGAGTTTCCAGCGCCCGGCTTGGAGTCGGGGATTGGTTACGTAACCGACCTGCTTTTTCAACTCTACCACAGTGACAACTCTACTACAGAGATCCGTGAGCCAGGAATGTGCACGACGCGGCGCGCAGACCGGAGAGCTGCCATTCCCCTCCCAGAAGTCGATCGTCAAAACCGGTACATTCCGACAGTTCATTGCCCACCCAACGTCAGCTGTGCAGAATGACGTCTGTTAACTGCTTAACCTGTTATACACGTTCATGAGGCATCACCAGATTTAACACAATCGCTGCACAGTTTGGGGCTGAGCGCACTCCAGCTGGGTGTCTGTCACTGCGCAGGCATGTGAGGAATGGGTTAAATCATGACTGCCGGGTGCAGAAGCAGCTTGGGCAGGGAGCAGACAGGGGAAAAGCGCTCAGCTGCACATGTGCTCTCTGCTCTCCAAAGGGCCCGAACCAGCACAGCTGCACTGTGATCTACTGGACTGAGCATCAGCACAACTGGGCAGCACCGGAGCACACTCACATACATGCAGATATACATGCACACACACGTATACATGCATATGATGAGAAATACAGACATACAGTACATACATGCAAACATGCACTCACATTACGCTGGAAGCAGGTGGCTGTGAAACACACAGAAGCTGCGTGATGTGATGGCTCCGTTGTGATAAATGAGCATGAACAAGTTGTTCAAACAGTGATGTTATTGTATCCATAAAAATATGATCAAGGGAAAGCATTTGGATGGATACACCAATCATACATGATTCTTCAAATTCTCAACCTTTTCCAGAAAAGGCTAAGGCCTCTAGGTTCAGGATCATCAAGGGTGACATCTACTGCCCTGGACACACAACGCTGTTCTCTGTTGTAATGTGTCTACATGATCTTGTATAGCTATTAACACTGCTGTGTTAGTATCCTTGAATTATAGTGATATTTGCTTTGCTTGCTCTCGATCAGTTGCATTTTGCATTGAAATTGTATTTTGAACAACGCGCACTGTATTTGCACTTACTAGCACTGTCTCTCAGGACTACTGCTTAATAATAATACGATAAGTCATTTCTGATGGGAGATAAATCTATTGTTGTTTGGACTCGCACCACCAAACATCCTTCATATACGACTGCTCAGCGCAGACAGCAGCCCTTCCTGCCATAACATCTGTTTATCCCTGCTGCCGAGCAGCCAAAATCCAGCGACACTCAGCCTCTCCTTCCATGCGGCTGTCTACCCTCATCTTTATTGCATTAAGTGGGTTTATTCCTGCCAGCCTCCCTTAAAGGTATACACTGGGTGAATATACACACACTGCAAGGGAATACACACACCTAATGAATATGCACATGCTACCGGGGTATACAGACACTTTATGAATACACACTGGGCATACACACTCTGGATGAATACACGCACGGTACAGAGGTATACACACGCTGGATAGACACATGCACAGTGCATGGATGTACACACATTGGATGAGTACATACATAAACATGTTGCACAGATATACACACGCACTGGATGAATGCACACACACTGCATGGGTGTACATGCACAGTGGAGGGATTAGTCTGATGTAGAAACATTAAAAGCGACACTTGATTATACCTGCTTGTGAGCGCTGCATTGTAAATATGGGATGGGGTGAAATGATGTCCTGAACATTATCTGTGGTATCTAAGGTGTTAAGGTATTAGTTGAAACACCACGTTTCTCACAGCCCACATGAGAACAGAAAGACATTTCTCATTGTTCACCCCAAGAGTTAAAATCATGAGAACGTTGCTTCTCCAGTGGGTTACTTGAATGTTATGTATACCAGTCAATTTGAAGCATCATTCATTCACTCACTCACTGACTGCTGACTGCTCTTCCCACTCACATCCCACCAGCACAGCACTGAACCACACAGCTGTGCCACATTACTCAGGATGTCAAGTGGAAGTGTACAAACAGTGTGGCTGAGCCAGCCCCCCACATCACTGCGCTTTTCTCATTGTAATACTGAGCCATCTGGGCTGAGCCACCTGTAAGACACACCTGCAGGCTGTCCTATCACTGCTCATATCAGTGGAACTGTGAGCTTGTCCAATCAACCCTCACCTCAGTGAAACTGAGCTCGTCCAATCGGCTCTCACATCAGGGAAACTGTGTTTGTCCTATCACCGCTCAAATCAGTGACACCATGAGTTTGTCCTATCACCGCTCAAATCAGTGACACCATGAGTTTGCCTATCATTGCTCATATAACTGACACCATGTGTTTGTACTGTCACTGCTCATATCAGTGAAACTGTGAGTTTGTCCTATCACTGCTCATATCATTGAAACTGTGAGTTTGTCCTATCGCTACTCATATCATTGAAACTGTGAGTTTGTCCTATCACTACTCATATCAGTGAGACCACGTTTGTCCTATCATCAGTCCTATCGGTAAAATCATCCCTTTGTCTGATCAATGGCACTGAGTTAATCCCAGAAAACATAATAGCTGATTTTTATCAGTGATCACACTAACTATAATGTAAGTTTTTTTATATTACATTTGTGACACTGAGCTTAAATCAGGATTTACCATCTGAAAGTATAGAACTTGCTGGAGTCTGAGCTGTGTTCTGTCAGCTCTTACTTTCAGCTGTTCCTTTCCTCTAGGTTTGGCTTCCACAGGTTGGGTCATGATCCACTGTTTCATTCCTCTGCCCGCAACGTCTCCAGCAAGGCATATGCTTACACTGTTTTTGACACCAAGACATGAGGTCATTATGACCTCACTATTGACCAATCAGCCCCATGCAGGAGATGACCCTGTGAGTCATCACCTCTGGCCAATTGCAGGAAAGACTGCAGCTCCCCTTGTGACTGCTGCTGGTGTAATGGCACATATACCGTCTCATATGACATACAGTTAAACACTCCTTGTGACTTCAATAAATAGAATGACTCAGTAAACTCCTCAAGGTCAAACATTTTTTTCATCTGGGGCGGAATCTGTTAACCTGGGAGTATTGTAAAACTACGTCTTCAGGATTGCGGCTGGGCTGAAGAGCTCCATGATCTCGCCGTTTTATGAACACAAATCATTCCTGACATTTGACCCCATGGGGCTGAAGGTCAGCCGGCTCTCCTGAGAGAGTAACAGGGCGACAGAGATGCCGGGCGGCCATTATCACCATGGCCCAGCCTCACCGCTGCGAAACACACAATGCGGTTCCTCTCTGCAGTCTTGACATTCAGTAACACCTCTGCAGCGGCACGTCACACAACCACAACACGACCGTTCCGCTTGCAGACATTGTATTTCACAACCATGATGTGACCATTTTGTTTAAGAATATTATCTTGCACAGCCACAACACCCATCCATTCCCCTTGGGTACAAATGCATAATTAATCAAGTTTTCATATGCAGTAGTATATTACATATGGATCACTACCGCTTACTTACTAATTGATTTGTACACTAAAATCATCACAATGCTTATAATGAATACATGTATTCCTCAATGTGTCTTTCCAATATGGCATAATGACATAATCTTTTCATAATGGTGTAGATCGGTACTCTACTGGAGAAGAGAGGTACTACCGGATACTGCTAAAGTGCAGAAAAACTTATACTGATTAACTGAACATATATGCAACTTACCATATGCAATTTAAAAGTGGCTTTGAATAATTGAAACAGCATTGTTCTTAATTTTGTGGTGATTATTGTCCATCTCTGGCAACTATAGATCAAAGCCTGAAAACATGAGATACTTTGAAGCTGTAAAGAAAATGTGGAACTTGAGAAAAAAACATTAGCGCCTAGATAAGAATGATCAGTTATACTTTTCAGTATACCATGCATTTTATCAAATGATAAACCAATCATATACCGAATAATATACCATTTCAAAAGATTTTCCACTAGATTTGCTACAACAGAAAGGTATACAAATCTTAGTCAAATCTAAAGCATCATGATGAACTTGCATATTGACAATAAGAGCAACAATACCTCTCCCTGGTCTACAGGATAGGACCACAGTAGCCCCATATTCTGAGAGTCCCAACATGAATCAATCTAACTGAATTCAGCATCCGTGGCATTCCTAATTCAATAATCTCTTCCACCGCCAACAACAAAGCCAAAGCGCTGCACCAATCGGTTCAGTATGAATTTATGGCAGCAAGGTCTACAGATAAAGTAAGAGCATTTAGGAGAAGGTGAGATCTGAATAAATGAAGAGAGTGTTTATCTGTGCTGCACAGACACTGTGATTTCCCTGCATCTTTTATGTGGGAGCAGAATAATCACAATCCCTCCAGAAGCATCTGTGGACCAATAAACACCAGTCAAGCTGGAGGTTTCTGAATTCATCACCGCCCCCTTCCCTCCCCCCACTACCCCCTTTTTTCAAGCTGAGCTATGGCCCCCGCTAGTGACTCACCTCCTGCGCGCCCCTGAAACACACCGGCCACACGGTGCAGTGCTTGCCTCGTTTGGAAAAGGAGTGACATGAGTGCTTATATGTGGCCACACTGATGCACATTTTGGCACACACCTCTCTCTGTCTGTGACTCTCTTTTCACACACACACACACACACACACACACACACACACACACACACACACAGGCATACACCTCTCTGTCTTTCTCTCTGTCTCTCATTCTCTCTCTCTGTCTCTGCCTCTCTCTTTCTCTGTCTCTCTCTCATTCTCTCTCTCTCTCTCTCTGTTTCTCTCTCTCTCTCTCTCTCTCTCTCTCTGTCTCTGTCTGTCTCTTTCTCTGTCTCTGTCTCTCTCTCATTCTCTCCCTCTTTCTCTGTCTCTCTCTCCCCCTCTCTCCCTCTCTCCCAGCTCCTCTGTTTGTGCCTCCAAAATCAGAACCACATTATATACGCAGAGCACCTCCATATTAACAAAGAGAAACAACAATGTAAGAAACCCTGGAAGGGTGGCAGGGAAATGGGAACCAGACTCCCGTGGAGGGCAGACACAGTGAATAGTGAAAAATGAATAAGGATATACCAGGCCATATCGCTCTGTGCAACTGTGACTAATCAGACGGGTTCCTAAAATGAGCTCGTGTTGGGAGCCAGGCCGAGTTTAGAGCACACACGCAACGGGGGCTGCCAACATTTCAAGCAGTTTGTTTTTTTTTCTCGGATTTTTTTGTCTTTAGGTCATTTACCTCCTCGCTGAGCTGGGCAATGAAACACAACAATTTTGCATTCGAGCCGTGTAACCAAGAAAACAAAGAAACGTCAACCTCTGCCACCTAGCAGGACGAATATACGTGATGAATATATGATGAATATATGTGTCTCAGCCTTACTGATTGCAAGAATGCTTTCGCTGTTTTCTTTCCGCAAACACTGATGCAAATTTATCAAAAAGAAATGGCAGTGCCGACTTATGTGTGCAGGTATGATTCTATAAGCAATTTCATGGACAGTAAGCGTGTGAAAGTGCTTATATGATTGTGGCCAATTAGCTGTCTGCGGCAGTGCTTAGACATTGCTGATATAGCCAGTTCCTCACACATGCTGTGCGCCTCTCTCCAGCCTGAGTGTAAATCTGTGCTGATGCATGCACTGACAATGGTGTGGTCGCAGCCAGCACTAAAACAAACAGCTTAGTGCCAGCCCCATTAGAGCACAGGGAAGTCACAGAAATAGAATTACTAATGGCCTTACTCGTTTAAAGCAACTGTCAAACCTATGCAAAATGAGAACAGCTAAGCTGGGTGGGAATTCATCCAAATGATTAGTGCAAATTCCAGTATATGTCTTCATCTACGATGGTTGCAGTCCAAGGTCAAGTCATGGTGCACTATGAAAGTGGTCATTCAAGACAGGGAAGGTGGAAGGTTCTGTTTGATTTGTGTAAACTTAGAAAGAATCTGGTGATTTTATAACTATGAAGGAGCTACAATATGAGGTATGAGTGTACACTGCTGATGCAAGTGGCAGTAATAAAAAATCAGCAATGGCAAAAATGAAGAAAATCTACACGATTTTTGAGCTAAAAATGAGAAGAAAGTCCCACTTAGAGATATATAATGTAATATTTCCTTGCACATCAAATTTCATCTGCACGCGGTACAAAGCGAAGTCTAGCAAATAGCATTGAGATCTGAACCATCCGACATCCAAACTGAACTGAGTTTGCCTGACTTCAAATAGCGCAGAAATCTCGCTTTCTCTCTCTCCCTCTCCATCCCCCCCTCCCCCACCTCATTATTGTTCCTTCAGACTGGAGAAGTTTGGCAGAATTTTCTGTGTAAAGGAGTCCAATCTTCTGCTTTGAATTTAAAAGGGACATTCCTGTAGATTTACCATCCTCAATGTTTTCCCCCAAACTGCTGCCTTTGGAATGAGTGACTTCTCTGGGCGCTCCAATCATTCTCATCTCTTTCTCCATTCCAATTTCTATCATCTGAGGTTTGGTAGCAGAGATAGCAAGCAGAAAGCAGTGTTTGTTTAAGAATTAAGATCCTGGAATGGTCTGACTGTTTGACATTTGACATTAGGCAACATTTAAAGACAGGTGAATGGCCAACTCTGCCAATGGTACTTCCATACGTGTGAAGTGTGGACTATTTCCACTCAACTGCAACATCTCTGTCTGTGGTGGCAAGGGTGGTGGACAGGTAGAAGATACAGCTGAACACATATAGTTTCCCCTGACTTCATATACCACACCGTTTGAAATTATATTTTCACCATTGGTTCCCATAGGGAAACGAACAGGGATTATCAGACAGGAACTGGGGACCTCCAGCACGCCAGTTTTCTCAAGCTGTTTCCTCACTTCCATGGTGAGACTGCTTCTGCGCAGACCCTGACAATATTAAGTAAATAAATACAAGTATGGAAATGCAATAGGGTCCTCCTCTTTTTCCTGTTCAAATCTGTTTGACAACAAAGGCATATGAGGGCTTAGAAATGAGGGAGATGGCATATGAACCCCCCCCCATTTGTATCCCCCCTCCACCCCCCACCTCCAGCCCTGAGGGGCCTGTGCTTTGTGCTTATGTGCGGGACCATGTGTGTGTGCGCCCCCCGCCCCAGTGCTCCCCCAGGCCCAAAGGAGGCGCAGCTGCATTTTACAGACCTCCCTCCCCACCAGTCAGCCCTTCTGGGGCCAGCAGTGTGAGCATGCGGAACCTGCGGTTTACCAGGCCTGGCCAGGGGCCCACGCTCCAGCCTCCCAAAAATACACACACTACTAATCTCTCTCTGTCTCTCTCTCTGTCTCTCTCACACACACACACACACACACACACACACACACACACACACACACACACACACCAGTCAGGGAGAAGGGAGGGAAGGGGGGGAGGGGGAGAGAAAGAAAGAGAGAGAGCAAGAGAGAGAGAGAGAGAGAGAGAGGGAGGGATAGAGAGGGAGAATACATTAGAGATATGGGAGATCTCTGCTGCCACAGTTTCTGCATTGTCAAAGCCTCAGCCATTTCAGCCCACTGTAAAAGTCTTATCTGCTCAAAGACTGTGGGCCCTATTCAGCGAGGTCAGGGTGAGGCCTGGTTCAGGGTTGCAGTATTGAGCTGTCCAGGCCTACTCGAGTGAAGTGTCTCGCGCACAGAAGTGAGAACAGAACTGCATATTGTTGAAACGGTTTCATAACGATGTGTGAGTGTACAAAGATTTACCCACAAGGGCCACAGTTTTTGTGAACATTTTCACAGCTCATTGGAGGACCGCTCACAACAACCTCTAAGAAAACTGCCCATCAGATTGATACTGCATGGGCATCAAGGTCACCCTCATTTGGAACAGAGGAAAAAAAAAAACAAAACACTTTGTAACCGCTTTGTAACAGCCACCGATGCGCTAACCGTGAACCCAGAGAATTCATCCTCCTCTCTCATGCTCATAATGAGCTCCGGAAGGGCTAGGTACAGAACACGGCATCACAGCATCAATTCTGATTCTGAGTGACATCCTTAACAATAGGATGCAGCCAGTGGCTCCATGGCAACCGCCTCTCACTGGCTCGGACTGTTTATCCACTTAGCAGGTAAGTGATCTATGCCACGGACACCGTTTCTCCAAGCCAGGGGGAAATTTCGCGAGAGGGTCATTATGCACGCCTGCTGCAGCAGCGAAGGTCTATCCAGCAGTCTGCGTGCATGGAGAAGAAAGGGGTCTACACCATGCATTCCTCACGCAGCGGTTGTCTTAAAGTGCCGATTACAGTTTTTACTGGTCTTTGATCATCTATGAAGGTACATTTTGCATGAAAGACAGAATCCGCCAGCAGACTTGATAAAGGCAATTAAGCCTGCAGGTAGAGTATCTTTCAAATGAAATGTACCTTTGTAGCTCACTGTTTTTATTGGTCATTGATAATCTTCAAGGGTAAGTCTCATTTGGAAAACAGACACTACGTGAAGACTTAATTGCCTTCTTTGCCTATTTGATACTATTGCCAAAGATTAAAGTGTATTCTTGATGAGATGTGGTTCTCCTGTTGTCACCGGTGCTAGTGAGGAATGGCCTTGACCCCACTGCCCCCAGTCCAACCACATGACAGCTACCGCTAATCTGATTTCTTCATTCAATATAAAGCCATGCAACTCTGCCTACTTTTCATAGGACTGCCTTGACTAGCAGATTTATTTCGGAGGGAAAAAAAAAACAAATTGATTTACATGCAATAAATGAGTTAACTAACTAAATCTCTCTTCCTCCCTACCTCTCACTTTCTTTCCCTCTCTTTCTCTCTCTGTCAATACATCTCCTTCCCAGTCTCTCTCCTTCCATCTCCCTACAAGGATGTGAGTGATTGTCCTGCTGTTGAATTACAGACAACGCCATGGCAGTTGCAATGTATTTTACAGGGACTGCTGTTCTCTGTGGAAGTGCAGTGTAGAGAGGGGTTAGGGTATGGGCTACCCCTTGGTGAGGGCCAGTCACTCTGCTGTAGTCCATAAGAGACATGCAAGACAGATTTACCACGACAGAGGTCTGCTGATCTTTTTGGGTCCAGCTTTGACAAGCATGAGCGCAGAGGTGAGGTGACTGCAGCAATGTGAAACTGAATTTCTGGCTAATGTGGTGAAAGGTGTTTACCTTGAGTCACTTAATGAAAAACAAATTAGATAAAAATGAATAATGTGTAACGCATGTAAATGGGTCTTCTGTAATGTTATGAGGGGACAATAACAAGACTGACCACCAAACATGGTAAGATGTTCAACTATGTTGCACTGAGGCAGAATCAGTAGCTATTTCATTTTACCTGATCCCAGTGATGAAGAATACCAGTGCATTAAGGACATGCATGCAGCTTTGATAGCAGATACTAAAACAAGTTTTCCCTTAGGAGAAATAAAGACCCTCATTGCAGGAGCTCTTATTTGCAAGCACGCAGCTCAGACATTTCAGTTTCAAATTGAATTGATTTTGATATTAATTAGCTGGTTCCCTGCACACCCCTCTTGAAATTGCTTAGCTACAGCAATAGGAGAAAATTCACACCTTTAGGCAGAAATCCAGCTTGATCCAGCCAATCGATGGGACGGTGGGAGTGTCTTTGCTGCACTGCTGCTCATCCATCAATAACCAAAACCGTACTGGAGCAGAGATCTGCTGCGTGGGGCAAACTGATGTTTTCATAATGCTTTTTTTTCCCTTTCGTTTCCACAGATTCACACATATTTGTGTCAAAATCAGCTCTAGTATTCATCACTGCTCCTGTCCTGCACAAGAGAACTCCTGGAGAACCCAGTCCAGGAGAGGCCCTGATGCAAGTGCTGCGCTCTGCAGCAGACAGACTGGGAGCAGGCCCTGCCAAGTCAGCCTTGTATCTAGGCCACGGGAGCCCACGGAAACGGGCAGCGGTGGTGTCATGGCACGTCGCTAGCATCCCCCTGTCTGGGGGAGCCTAAGAATAGTCCTGCCTGCTCCATGGATGCGTCATCCCAGGGCCATTTCCCGGGTCCCTATCTCTCGCACTTGAGTCGCTCACCAAGGTTCCAAGGCCAGAGACATCAGCTCCGCTGAACCTAACCGCCGGCATTCTCAGCATGCTCCCAGCCATGGCAGGCCACACGAATCCCCAGCTCAGCTGTCCAGCCTACCTCTGGCACCGAGTAATCACAACCCAACTGGACTGTGAGAAAGAAAAAAAAACAACACGCCGCTCTCCTATTTCTCCCACACCTGGGTACCCGGAGACAGGCAGATGCTTCTGACACTCCGTGGCCCAAAATAAATCCCTATCGGATAGCAGGGAGCTTTACGTGTCTCTGGGTCCTGTAGAGATAAACAGTTTCCTCTACATATATCATGTGTACCCTAAAGAATACTCCGCCAGTTTATAAAGGTCTGGCGTCAGCTTACTGTGGCCACATATTTCAGACAGCAGTTCACATATGCACGCATGTCTCTGGTGCTTTACTTTGGGTTGGACATGCAGGTCTCCCTGAGCTCCTCACAGGGTGTAGACAGAACAGTGGACAGCAGCTGGGCCCATTCTACTGCAGCTCGACAGCAGGACAGGAACACAGCTTCCTCAGATATTAGCTGTGAAAGTTGAAGGTTTTTCGTCTATCTTGAAGTAGATAAATAAGCAAAAGTTTGAAATGGTAATTGCCACATCATGCATGCGTGCTGGCGAAGGAGAGATCAGATGGGAGAACAGAAGGGACTGTCTCCACACCCCTGCCTTTATTTTAGGAATAACAGACATAACACTTTTCAAATGGTAAAAAATCAAAAGAAATGATTTTTTGTCAGTTTGTACTGATGGGTAACCCTCATGAAAATATAAAGAATACAAAAAATGACTATGGTTTTTTGTAATCTGTGTATTTTCTGTATATTCTGTGTATTCATTTCTTTTGGTTTGATAAGACAAAACACTAAATCAAAACACTAAATAAAAAAATCCTACCAAGGTTCCACAGAAGGGAACTTCATTTGCTTCATGTCTGTCTGTCCATCTGCCTGCAGCTTGCTCTCTCCCTCTTTCTCTCACTCCCGTCTCTGACTCGATCTCTCCATACTGTCTCTCTTTCTCTTATCCAATGCTGCAGTGAGGCTGCTGGTGAAAAATTGAGATTGAAATGTTCCATCACCTCCATTTCACAGTGTTTTCCAGGAAAAGGGGAAGTGCTGGACACGTGTCAGGAGACTGTAAGAACCTGGCATGAGAACTTTAAAGGTGAGTGAGAGCTGCCACACTTTTAACTCAACTGCTGCAAAGCACCCGTCTCTCTCACTGTGGCCAATTTTGTCTGCTGCACTAGAATGTATCTGAAGTTCCTAAGCCCTTCAGCACCAAACTGACACTGCAAACTAGCACTAGAAAACACTGGAGCTGGACATCAGGGAATCTAGACCTGGACAACACCCTCTGGGGTGTGAATACTAAGTCGTTTAGGTGCTGCTACACCCAGAAGGAGTACAGATGCATCACAGAAAATTCTAGATATGAGTATAAGCGAGATATTATGTAAATCAGCTGGTCTGTTTTGCAAGTAAAGTATTTGGATGACCTTTCACTATCACATATTTCCAAATTCATGGTCTACAAACAAGTGTTTATCTGTTTAATTGAGAAATATAACTTTCAAAAACAGTGAGCTTTGCCCATACAGAAGTTCCATATAAACCATATAAACCAGTGAATGGGATTTGATTGTGAGATATACCACGGGTGATCACTGAGTGTGGTCTACCAGGGCTACTGGAAAATACACTGCTTCTCCTCGTGCTGTCCAAACATTGACAAAATATCCTGGTTCCATCAGTACACAAAATCCTCTGATGTTGCCTGCCTATTTTTCAACCAAACATCAATCACCAATCACCCTATTAAATATGCTCAGTTGCTAATTCGTTCTTTTTTGTTTGTTTGAACAAAAGCTGTATCATGAGGTGTATGGTCATGGTGTTGCCTGTTTAATACCTTTATGGCAAAATGGCAGTACATTATTAGTGTGTTACACTTACATTTCAGTATGACACACAAAAAAGGTTGGTGTACCACATCTGTAGAACCACACAGCCTCTTCCCCATTTTATTTCCTGTCTAATGAGTGACTATCTTAGTATTTATTCTACAAATTGGTCCCCCTAACTGTAGCCTTATGAAACAGTACCTTCAATTCAGCTGTATGTAGCGGAACATCAAAGGAAATCTTAAATGTGTTTTATGGGTTTTTGTGCCTGTGGGACGATCTTAAGGCGATCATTTCCTGAGAACAACTGTGTTTATATACGTAAAGAATGAATGATTATCAATGAGTCCACACGGCTCTCAGTCAAGGCAAGCGGTTTGCTTTACTGTTCTCTGTTTGCGCTGATGAGAGCTGCAGGTTAATGTCACGTACTGGCTCCTTCCAGACATGCACCATTCCTCCGCGGCCTGTTTTTCTGGTGTCTGTGGCCTCCCTCTCCATTCTGTCATGAATACAAATGAGCTTTTAAACCCTGGTGATCGAACCCCACCCCCTCCCCAACCTCTCCCGTCCCAACCCCTCGGTCTCGAAAACGCAGTCCTGATATGCACCTCAAAATGAATTTCCGACTGGTTCACAACAGACGTTACCCAGGCAAAAATAGCTTCCGCAAACCGGTTTAAAAAGTTAATAGTGCAGAGACAAAAAAAAAATTAAAATTAACCACCATTAAGGGCAGAAAAAAAGATACTGCATTACTTTCATCTCACAGTTCATTTTGCCAGATAAATTTCCCTGGGTAACAAGAATATAATGAAACAATTACAACCAGGCATTTTCATAACCTTGCATTAACTATACTGTCATCAAACTAAATGTATTGTCAAGTGCTTTTTGTGTTTGCGGTAGAAGGTTTACCGTTAGAGCAGTGCGAGCATAATTTATGCATTAGATATTTGACAACTGTGAAGAATAAATCCATTTATTCTCTTTGAACACTCTCTAGTGAACCACTACTCCCAATGCAGAAAAATCCACTTTTTAAATTCAATAACAATTGCTTTTTTTTATTCCTTTTCACTATTTACTTATGATTGCAAATTACTACCAAACAGATTTTTTTCCCAAGTTTTCAACCATGAGGATAATTTCAAGGAAGGTATTTTCCCTGGTAGTAAGAAAGAGCAGTCGCTTTATAATGAGAGCACATTACTGCACTTTCTTGTTGATATTATTTTTTAAATTTTTGTAATGAAAGTAGTTATTGGAGTCACAGGAATTTGTGAAAATATTAAACAATGAAAGATGAACATTTTCGGTTTCGTTGTCCTTGGGATAAAAGCACACCACTAATCCCACCTCAACTTGTCATCAAAGCATGGACAGTGGGGGTAACTGCCATGCTGGGATCCCAGTGCTATGATATTAGCGCTTTCCATTTTACAGCATCAATAATGGATCAATCACTGGAGCACATGTCAACGCAGAAGAACCACTCTCAATCTTTCCATAGTTGTTTCTAGAGGACGCATGTCCCAGATATAAGGGTCCTATAAGAGCAACCGGGGGCTCTTCGATTGCAAAATGGTGAGGACCGTTGTGATTGGCTGTGCAGTGACTAGTGCATACTTACTGTATGCACTTTTGTATGTCGCTTTGGATAAAAGCATCTGCTAGATAAATAAATGTAAATGTAAAATATACCGTTCATGAATTATGCATCCTATTCTTAAAGAGCATAAAGAATCTATACTGCCAACTTCCTTGTCGAAATTGTTTCATATCACCCCTTCATTAGACAAACTATGTGTGAGTCACATTCATGGAGAGGGATACCAGTTCTTGTATGACTCAACTGATAGACTATAGGTAGGAAGAAAAAGGTCTGCACATTGAGGGTGAGAAGGGTAGATCAAATGGCAAGATGGTCATTAGTCACCTGGAGAGAAAGGGGGATGAGAATAGATGGTGCACCTTCCACATGTACGGCATCCAGCCTCATAATGGGTCCCAAACCAAGGTCTGCCTTTGACCATTCATTTATGATGGCAGCAATCATCATATTTTGTTCCCACATAAGAACTGTGCAGCCTGAATGACGTCAGGGCCAGGTCATGTGTTTGCCCATGATAACCTAAATGATCTCTATCCTATAGAGCAATGTGACAGACCAAAGATCTCCTGGGTAGCAAATAACATTGAAAAAGTCACCTGGTGACAGCAGGAGTGACATGGAGGAGACCATTGACCATCTTAGGATGCATCTTTTTTAAAGGTGTTTTTTAGCAAAAATTTTCCCATTGTATTTAAACTGTGCTTGTGAAAGAACAGCCGGTCCAAAATCTACATCTCATCTAGCAAGGTGCTTTACACTGTATTGCATCATTTATTTTCTGAGTATACAGAGCACATCCAGGGTCAAGTACTCGACTCATGGGTATTCAGACAGTGTCCCTCTTGAGCTTCAAACTTGCAACCCTCTGGTCACATGTTCTGTGACCCAACCTCTATTCTACAATGCTGATCCCGTCAGCTTTAAGGAAACACTAAATCTTATAAGGACAGACCACCACCATATCTTTGTCTGAACATCTCACGAAAAGGATCCTGTATGTTGCCACTGGCCCCTTTCCCACTTCTAGAACCGGAACTCACAAGAAAGAGGGCTAATGGCCCGGACACATTCTTTTTTCAGGGGTTAGTGGGTCCATGAGGGAAGCTAACTCAGAGCTTTTAGTCTCGTTCTTGACCTGCTTGTGCCCTTGAGCCTGGAGGGGACAGCAGAGCTGAAGGTGGTGTGGTGAGGTTTCACTCTATACACAAGAGCAGGTGTGTCCAAATGAAGTTTCCTCAACTCTGCCCCAGAAGGTTAACACATAGTACACATATTTTTTAACCCATTAACGCTACCTATTTTGAAGTGCTGACATTGCTGCTTAGAACAAAAACCCAGTGACAACATACAACCAAATTTGAAGAACCCTAGTCTAGACAGCTCACCAAAATAATAACAGCACCTGTCTGTGCCACACCTGATCACAAGCCCCCTTACTCTCACTTAAATGGTAAGGCTGATGGGTAATGTAGTCACACAAACGTTATTCATCAATCAACCTAACATGCAAGAGAGCACCAGCAATTGCATAGTGCCAGAATTCCTCAAATACCCTGGTTAAATACTGAATGGGTGTCACGTTAGTCTGTTGCCAAGGGCCAAGAGTATGTCAATATGCCATTCTTGACAGGAGATCCGTAATCTAAGGAAGATTCATCAACACTGAAGATTTTTATGCATGTTCTTTGAACATGATCATGTGGCGATACCGGTAGACACGGGAGGTAGACATCATATTTGTTGGAATTTTGCTGTTATTGAACCATGGTAAATGTGGAGTGCTATTGTGATCAGCATCACCATCATCCACATCCCCTTTCTGAAACATTAATGCCATGAATGCACCGGGACTAACCACCAAATGACATCTCAACCTTGCATGTATGCAAATGAGCACGTTCATCAAAGAACAGCATCACGCTCATTAAAGAGTACACCTTTTAATTTAAGGAAGCAATTCCTACAATGCAAACCAAATCAGTTCCACTGATTGCTGAATGTCTACATCAAGATCTCAAAAATTTTTGATCCCGTGGCTAATTAATTAAAGAAACACACAGAGATTGGGATCTCCAATATTCTTCATTCTGTAGCCCATGACACAACATCAACAGAACGGGGAAAAATGAATGCAAAAAATAAAAGGAGGAAAAAAAAGGCTGGGAGACACGGAGGACAAGGAATCAGTGCAGCTATTTTATCCACCGTGTGTGAAACCTGCCTGCTTTCCATCCACACACAGACAGGCTGAGCTGCCACAGACAGACCCCCAACCCCCCAACCCCCCAAGCAAAATGGATCCTTTCCCCGAAATCACACATGAACACAATTACACCCAGGAGCAGCAGAGGTAACACACACACACACACACACACACGCACACACACACAAAAAAAAAAGATCCCGTTATCTCACAGTCGCACATAAACACGTTCCTCAAACACCCCCTGCTTGCGTTTGCTTTGCTGTCTGTTAGCAGAAAAAAAAGGGGGGAATTGCAGGCATGTGGGGCACTTTGCAATGACAGACTGCAAACCACAACCCCCCATCTTTCTCACACCCCGGACCACCACTGCCAATGCCACCACAGACACACACCACACTTAAACCACCAAAAATCACAGCTCACTTCCACTCAGGGTGCGAGAGATTTCAGGTGACAATAGGACTCCCCGGGACAACCCGCTAACACCACCCCCCCTCACCCCCTTCACCCCCTTGTCCAACTTCGGGCTGTAAGCCCACCAACAATATATCCAGCAGTGTGGAATCAGACGTCCATTCCTTACCTTCTCTGCTGCTTCTGCTGCTCTCCTCTAGCACGCTTTCTCTCGCTTTCTCTCACATTCAGACACACAACATCTATGGGCTCATTTCGTTTCTCAGCATTTGTTCTCTGTGTTTCTGTCTCTTTTGCTTCTTTCTCCTTTTCTCTTTTGTTGTGCTGGAGAAAAGTGCACACATCCACACAAAGACCTTTTCCCTGCAATCACTGGCCCCCTTCAGCATCAGGACACTAGGACAACATCAAAGCACCTTGGGGGGAACACTTCAGGGGCCTATTGTCTGCTCCAGTCTGATCTGTTTTTCTTATGAGTCCCCCCTCCCGGTTCGCCCGCACTTGGTACCGCCCAGGCATTCATGCCAAGTAGCTTTCACACATGGAGGGGAAGCTTGTCTCAAGCAATTGCTGACAAGCCACAAACAAGACAGCCTCTAAACCCTGCTCCTTTCTCTCTCCCTCCCCAACCCTCCCTGCCACCCACTCCCGACACCCCCCCTCCCTCCCCTCCCTTTCTCCTTCCCCTTCGGAATCAGAATGTGCGAGTCCCTAACTCTGACATGCGAGCTCAAATAGCTGCAGCATGCAGGAGACGATGAGGGCTCTGATACTGGGTAAACAGGCTGCTGGTTCCATGTTTCCCCTACCGAAAACACACACGGCAGAGGGGAGCTCGCACGAGGCAACATTAAGGGAGGAAGAGAGCGAGGGAGGGGGGAGAGAGAGATGAACCAGAGGTCGTGCCGTGAGCGCTTTGGGGGGAAAAACTGAGAGGGAGAGAGAGCGGTGGGGGTTGGGAGAGACTGCGTTTCTCCTCAGCCAAGGCTTCTTAAGCAGGCTGTGCAAAGCGAGAGCGAGGGAGTGAGGGAGGGAGGGAGGGAGGGAGAGAGAGAGGAGGGGGGGGGTGGTGGTGAGGGAACAATAAAACCAAAGACTCCAAAGATACAGAAGTTTCTGTGCATAAATGTCTTTAACCTCTGCAATGCTGGATTACTGTGCCTGAGTGTGAATGAGTGTGTGTGTCTGTGTAGGCTTTGGAGACCTTTTTCCTCAGATATGCTGATGGTTTAACACACAGATTAAATCACAGAGATTGAAATGCAATGGTATTTTTTGTCTTATGACTGAGTGTTTGTGTGTGTGTGTGTGTGTCTGAGTGTGTGTGTGTTTTGAGGGGGTGGGGGTGGTGTCTACAAGCAAGTTGTGAGGTCAGACAAACAGACAAACCCCAGATCCCCTGCCATGTATGTCCCTACAGGGCAGACTGATTCTTGCCCAGTGTAATCAGAATTAGGACCCTGCATGTTTTGTCCCTCTACAATACAACAGCATCTCAAGCCTGCCTTTCACTGGACTCTTTTTCTCTCCTATTGTCTTTTCCAGGACTGTGTCTCACGTAATGACTTTCACCCCACTGTCTCATTGTCTTCTTTCCTGAGACTGACTCTCTTGCAGTGTCTTTCACTCAACTGTCCTTCTCCCAATGTCATTCACTAGACTCTCAATCTGTCTCTTTAAGTGTCTAACACTGAACTCTGAATTTCACTGAGCAGCCATAATAGCTCAGACATGGTGCTTTAGAGTAAGGATTTTTTAGCTGCATAATGTTCACCTGCAGGTATTCTTGGGAAAACCAAATGATACATTTTTCCCCCTTATGGGGAAGATACTCACCTCCTTTTACTGCAGGACAGCTTCCTCCAGCAAAACTGCATCACCACCCCTGAAGGAAAAATCAAAAGTGAGAGCACAAGTATAACAATAACTGCAGCAATCCTGAGATCCCTAAGAGGTGTAATGAAAATCCTTTACGTCCTCATTTCTGATCAGACAGGGTGATGTGGGAAAACTCCACCACAAATGCGCCTCAAGCAGCTCAAAAGCCTGACTGCAGCACCAGAGACACAGAGAGCAAGACTGAGCTATGAATGACACATTATGCACACCAATACTGTCAGTCCGGAGTACTCTCAGCTTTCAACACAAAGAAGTTTCAAGGTATTGTGTCATGTAGCTGGGGCACCAAATGTAAGTGCCTCCTTGGAGACGTATTTTTGATGTTCACGATCGATTTAAAAATAATTTAAGGCATTCCAGAATATATTTGAACATGTGAATGTGTTTTTATCATAGTGCGTGTCTATCAACAGGTATGAGTCCCATCCTAACCTAAAACCTCAGCACATAACCTGTGTACCATTGTGTCTTATGTTGATGAATACATTTAAGTACTGCAGTGAGCATAAGGGGGTTGGAGTCAGAACCAGTTTTCTAGGATCATAACTGTGATCTCCTGCACCATAGGCAGCAGCATTACCATTTCACTGCAAAGTCCATAACTCTTAACGAGGATGTGATTGGTTGTTACCATGCATAGCCTCAGTGATGTCAGCGGTTGCCTGCTTGCAGTGTTTGTCTATCCTGGTCCTGGGGATCCACCTGGTAAACTGGCTCTATTCCTGCTGAGCTCAAGTAATTAGGCTTGATTGAGCTGATAATTGAACACTGCTTCCAATCTGACTACCCTTTGGCAGTTATCTGCCAGAAGCCCTGTGCAAAATTTTTTGATGTGTAGCTCAACAAATTAGCACTAATACTTAAGATTAATTAGCCCTTTTAAAATGTACGGTTATGAGTCCTTAAACAATCAAATAACTAATTGTGCTTCCTAGAGACACTTATTGAGCGTATATTAACAAAATTAGAAAAAAAACCCCACATATTTACTGTTACATTGTTAATCACATTAGCACACTTCTAACAAAAAATTATAAGATTTAATGCCCATAATATCCCTCTAGATGTGCAACCCAGCTTTCAGGATGAAAAGCTTAATCATGCTAGCTGACATAAGAGCAGTCTAATGAAACTAAAGCACATACAGAAAAATCCCACAACATGCAGGTATATTCCCTCACACACATTTAGCATTCAGTCACACTCAGCTCATGCAATGTCACATTCTTGCTTCCTACAGGGTCTTCATCCTGTGCTATTTTAGTTCCTCTGATGACCTCCTGCTGAGGTCATGAAGACTGGTTTTTCCATTTACAGGAAATCAGCAGATTGTACCTAAAAAAAGAGGCCTGAAAGGATGTTCAAAGCACTGGTAATTATCCTTTAGATAATTACATATAGATATATCAGACATATTGTTATAATGTCTTAGCAATTTTAAAGCATTTTGCAGTCAATGCAACATAATCATGTGTGAAGGTCTAGGACATTAGCGGATTAAGTGTATGTGAACTGGCTACCTTAGTATTGTGTGTATTAATGCTTACTGTACTGTTGCTTCTACAATAAACCAGAAATGAGTTAATTATCATGTAATTTATTAGGTCTTTATTATTAAACCAAAACTATGATTCTAATTGTGAAATAAACATAATAAGTAATTAATGTTTCCTCCCCATTTTCACAGCTGTTCTAGTTTATTAACAATGAGGAATGTGTCTGGCAACGGAGGCTAAAATGAGAATTGAACAAACACCAAGAAACGAGCCAATTTTCAGCTCTGTGGTGCAATTTGTATGGACTGACAGAACGGAGACCGCCTCTTTCGCTCGATGACCACCGCGATTTATGGCAGACATCAGCCGTCACAGATCCGCAGAAGAAGGAGACCGCGCTGACGACCGGTTCTGCTTGACGAATGGAAGTCTGACAAACGCACAAGGATTAGGCAGAAACGCGTGGAGGGGAAGGGTTAAAGATCCCGGCCCGATAACTGTGTAAAAGAAAGAGGTGGGTGGGGGCGGAGCGAAAGAGCGGGTTTCCATTGAGAATAGGATGTGATTGCTCTGCCTGAGACTGAGCCGAACTATTCAGCTTCGTGGAGCAGGGGGAGTCCAGCTGTCTGCGTTTTGGATTTCCCACTTCGCTCTCTCGAGCTTCGATATCACGGTAACTACTGCTTGCACAGAAGCAGATTTTTGTCCACTAAAAACCCAAAACATAGCCTGGGTCATCAACAACCGAATGAAGTCTCATAACACATAAACCTTTTGCATTTATGAGACAGTCAGGCTGGTCACTGCGAAGAGCCGTGCTAGCAGCTCGGGTATCACCATGCTTCTATAATTGTTAGCTCATGTGAAACTGCAAATATGGTGTGCGTCATGTACCAGCAAAGAAAATGAGGGGTCTGTCACAGAATTAGTCCTTAATGTTCAGCATTTCAGATTGCATTACGGATTGTACATTTCAGATTACATTACGGATTGTACAATGCACATTACATGACAGACGCAGTTAATTCTGTTCATCACTGGCTCCATACTTGTTTGGTGTCTGTGCACTTTTTCTGTTCAACTATCTAATAATGTCAAATTCATTTAATATTTAACTGAGTTCAACAAATCAATAAGAACGTTGACAAGTTGGCGCACCCCTGCTTACACACAAGCTTTATCAAATGCATAGGTGAATATCATACATGTATATCGATTTAGTGATGTAACAAATGATTTGTGCCAACTGGGTACAAAATTTTCTTTCCAAAGCACATTATTGCCTCTTGGGTATTTTTTCAAATCCCAACCATTGTCAACTATCTTCATGTTAGTGTCTTTTTCAAAGAACGTGTCCACATTCACCCAGTTAATATCCCTGTGGCCAGGGATAAGCTTCTCAGCATCCACTAAAATCACCTGCTTGTGCAAACACACAGCCTTGCAGCTAGTACTAAAGAACTGCAATATAGACCCATGAAGTGGCGATATAAAGGCTTTCTCTAAAAAGGAGGATTGAGGAGGAGGAGGAGAGGTGGAAGCGGTTGAGGAGAAGAAGAAGTGCTGGAGGACAGGGAGAACAAAATGATGAGGAGAGGGAGAAATGGAGGAGGAGAGGAAGAAGAGAAGAGGGGGAAGTTGAACAGCCATGAGTCACTCTTCTCGGGACACCTACTCACACCTATTCAAAGTATTCACCGTGCAGCCTGTACACTACCTACAGAGTGGAAACACACTCCCCATAAAACAAGAGAAAGTAATAGATATTAGTCATTGTCAACAGAGTGACAGATTATAAAACTGTAGAATTGGCGTTGACTCTCCAACATTGCTTTTGTCAGAGGGTTTATCTCTGCTGCTGTGATATTAAGTTCCTGCATGATGCATATGATTTAAGTCATGAGTGACAATCCACATGCTTTTCAGCCCTTACCCAAAACAACCTTTAAAATATGCTACACTCTAATGCATGCTTTGGCTATGGGGGTAGTCAATGCTTCACAATTTGTGCCCAGATCTCCAAACCTGGGTAACATTTTTACACACACCGTGTTAGTGTTCTGCATGCTGTGTTTAATATCTATGGTGAGTAATATCATTTTGAAGGTCTTTATACATCACTCTCGGATTTTTTTCCGCGGATTTTGCTCATTGCAAAACTCTCAGTCTCTTCTACTGACACATGATACAAACCCATGTTTGCCTTTATTTAACTTTTTTCTTTTTTACTCATTTGCTGAGGACTGGTACTTCATTTTTTGTGTCTGCACTAGAATGTTGGAGAACATATGTTCCCAAATTCTTTCCTTCAGGAACAACCAAAACATGGTTTCAATTAAACCCAAAACATGCATCCCAGCACTGTTCTGCAATGGCGACCCCAGGCTAATAAGAGAATTGGTTGTGGGATGGAACTGAGGGAACTGGCAATGAGTGCTGGTTATATCATCTGTTTGTGTTTTGACAGTACTGATGGCAAATTGCTTGATAATGTGCTGTCTGGAAGCAGGGACAGAACATTACCAGCAAAGGTCAGTTCAGTAAGTGGTAAAGATCCATGGGCAATTGTGATAGCATAAAGAGACAGTAGTTTGACAGTAGTAAATATTACTCTCAGCATTTTCTTTGTCAGCCTTACTTTAGCTCATTTAAAAATGGACACAACAAGCCACAAACTACTATCACTTGGCCTCAAAGATACATTAGTGTCCTCACTATGATTGGAAGTTGTGAGCCATGGGTCTAAAGTCCAGTGTTCTGTCTGCTACACCACTGTAATATGCACTTATTTCCTGCCTTTCCTCTCCATGAACTTCTCAGGAATTACAGTTGTGTATACCATTACCTAGGATGTAAGAAATGACATCTCTCCTTAGATCTTCTAACATACCTGTGATGTTTCAGACATTGATCCAGGTCTAAGATCCAAATGTGGGTTTTATTCCTTGATCAGGACTAAGCAGGTTCTCACCCTTTTATTGAGGTGTGGGGAAAAACTGTGTGGCAGCCAGTGGTCCCTCTCTGCTGGGGATATGTAGGCCTCTTTTGTTAAAGCTTCCCAGAGAACGCAATAAAATGTAAATTCCTCCTCAGGAGTTTGCACCAAGCATTCCATTTCTCCTGCACCAATCCTAACACCAGGTCTGTATTCAATGACTTGACTGTCTTTGCTCCTTCTTTGCAGTGGTTTTAATGTGGTCTGGTCCGGTCTGGAGAAGCTAGACTTGGTCTGTCTGAGTTGCTGATATCAGGGGTAAACATTTTGAAAGTCAATCTGGTAGTGGATTTTAGGCCTTTCTCTTTGGCTTCATAACATTTACAGCACAGACAAAACAGTGAACTGGTGGGGAGGTGAAAAAAGAACAGAAAAAAATTCTGGCTATTGTATTCTTATTATGGACCAGGAGGGCTGGCACAATCCCTTCCAAAGAATTCATGGCTGTTCTCACCCCAAGACCACACCACTTTGTGTCACAGCAGTGAGACAGCAGTCTAGATAAAGAATAGATGTTTATAACTGAACACCAGTCTGGCCGATTCACATGTACTGTACCTCCTTGCCTTTTCACAGATTTCAGTCAAATAGTACTGTTAGTCACATTTGTACCCACATATACAGTAGTGAGGTGATTATGGATCCACAAAATAGGAACAAAATAGTGACTGAAGTGCCAGCATGACAATATCTCAATGCAACACATGACAACAGAATCTGGAATTTCATGCAGACAATTCCAAGGCAAGAAGCCGTATTCTTTCAAAATACTTATAAATTTGTAATAATAGTAGCACTAGAGATAAAAAAGAACAAAGAAAATACACACACAAGGCAGAAGTCTTAGCTTCTTGAGGCATACCATCTAAAAGATGCATGTGCCAAGATGTTTATCTGCATTTAAGAGCGATATTTCTTATTTACAACACAGAAAATAAATATTTTAGGGTAAATTACTGTGTTCCCATGTTTTAGATAACCTATTTGCCCTTGTATGTTTAATTTAACATTCCTGTAACACATTCATGTGAGAAAAATGACACTAGGAGATCAATTTTTTGTACAGGTCGCCACCCTATGGTTATTTTATAGACTACACTTTTATAATGGTTCATCCTGTGTTGATACCGAAACACATCTGAATACTTAACTTGAGGTCTAGCAGCAGAAAGAGATTTTGTTTGCATAGAGCAAAGGAGCAGGGACCTGCAAAAATAAACATGGTCCTTAGCTTACGAACATGTCCAGTCGCCTTCATTTCTGATTCACTGGAAACTGTAAATACAATTACTTGGTTATTGAAAATGAACTGCCCCTGGGAGTTTGTGTTGCTGTCAAGCTTTGATCTGTTGTGTAATTATGTGTACAGAGTCTTCCATTACATAAACCCATCGGAAGCAGGAACCTCTGGTAAATTTGCTCCAAGTAAATTTTAACATTCAGAACACTTGAGAAAGCCTTGATGCGATTTATGCTGCTTAAGAAAATAATGTAATTCCCCATATCACACAGTCTGGATGAAAGGGTTGACCTCTGTATTAATCTCCTCTGCTGCCAGTCCCACCAGCTACAGTTCAGTTCTGATGCTGGTCTGTGTTAAGAATTCAGCTGATCATCTTGGGGAATGAGGCCTGCTGTTCACTGGCACCCCCTCTCTGGAAAGACCTCCACCTGAACTCACCTTTTTAATTTTTATATACACTATTTCCTTTTCACTTCATATCACATCCTTTCACTTTTTTATTATTACTGTTTTGAAGCTATAACTACAATATCTTTTATTTTCCTGGTAAAGTTGCTTTATACTGCATTCTGATTTTTGATTCATTCTATGGCTGCTGTTGTTTTTTCTTCTTTCTTTTTTGAGTGGCACCTTATTGATGTAGAGAGTAGAGAAAATCATTTTCTATGAGGCACAAATTTGACAGCAGCACAAATCTTTCATTACTTCAATGGAGAGGTTATTCCATGCTGATTGGCTACTCATTAGTAACAACTGGCTAAGTGCATGTAATGTATCTTCAGTGACACACTTTCTCATTCTTTTGACTGTGTCATTGTCACTTCCACAGATGATTGGTTCAAATAAATGCAAGGATCAATGCAATAATGAGGTTAATGATTCTCTCCATAAAACACACTGGAAGAAAGATACTGCTGATTGAGAACCATCTGGTTCCTAAACCTTCCCATCATTCCCTTCACCTATATGTGTGGAATTCTGAGAAGTGAGATAAGTAACCCTTGAAAAATGGAATTGACCTCAGCTCTTGTTTTCAATCATGATGCTCAATGAAAACCCTTCATTCTGGAGGTAGAAAAGCAAAGGTCTGTTTAGTACCTCCTCTTAGAGAAATGGTGCCAATGTTCTAGCACAAAGCAGTGTCATTGAATAACAAATATCAAAATCATAAGGTACAGGTGTATTATAACAGTAAATGGACTGTGCTTACAACCAGAGGTTTGCCATTTTAATGGCAAAAGTGCTGGAATACAGCAGTGAGCAGTTTTCTGTTTAAGTTAGCATTGCAGCAGCGCTCTCATCTCATGGACCTTAGATGCAACTGAACTAATCTAATTACAGTCAAATGTCATCAGAAAACCATCTTGTCTTAAATGACTGATGTGAATAAATCAATCATTACAGTGTAGACATTACAGTGTTAGTGTTAATGTTTACAAATAGGCACACTATATGCTGTTCTCTCCTAAAGAAGACATTGATTGTGATTAAACAAATACAGAAATAAATGGCTGCTATGGATTTCACAGTAAGCCCTTTCCATGGCTAATGGATTCCTACACTTATTCTCCTTTCAGTGTTATTCATTGATCACCCTGTGCATAAAAAGGAAAATTAGAAATTGATTTCTTTGATGTGCAAGCACATGTCATCCAGTGGAATGGTCACTTTTAGTTGTCAGGGTTCTAGTTGTAGTGGCCTATAGATGTCAGAGGTCAGTCCACAGAGAGGGTATCTGTGCACTCCTGGATAATGCAGTGAAAATCACTACAGCCCAAAGTCAGCAGATTATGAAGACACCGAGACAGAGTTAAACACACGCACGCCGCTACACTTAACCAGCAAATGTCATTTGCAGATTTCTCTGTAATTATGGTTAGTATGTGATATATTGATCTGCACTGCAGACAACAGTCTTCCAGTGATCCCACTGCACCCTTGCCTAACTCCTGAGTGATCCCTTTCCAGCCCTGACCACTGACACTTACCCCTTTGTTTGCGTACAGGCTGGGTAGGACTTATGAAATCCATTACTTTGGAAGGTACCAAAGTAGATACTGTTTTCTGGTTGGTTATAATATATGTGATTATGCATTAAAATACATAAATAATGACAATAAAATAAAGCAATGCCGCCCCCTTGTGGAAATCAAAGAACAGAGGTTACAGATATAACTATTTATTAGCTAAGGGCTGCTCCAGTTAGCCCTGCTTATCAGATTTGGTTCACCCCTTCCTTCTTGATAAAAGTGAAACATAATATTAGGCAGCAGTGTGGTGCAGTGCTAAGAGGCAGGGCATGTTGCCAGTTCAATTCCCTGCAGTGGCACTGCTGTTGTACCCTTGCATGAGTTACCCAAAATTGCCTCAGTAATTATCAAGCTGTGTAAACTGATAACACTGTAACATGTAATGTGAGTCACTCTGGATAAGACAGTCTGCTATGAAACTAAATGAAATGGAATGTAAATGTGTGTGTGTGTGTTGGGGGAAGGGGGGGTGATCTGGTAAGGCCACCTTCCCTGGACTTGTAAAGTGATGAAAGGCAAGAACAAGATGATTGGAGTAGCTAACAGAACCATGGTTAAATATGTAACCTCTCCTGTATGTTATATGGGCTGTTACAATCAGACTGGGCTGGCATATGAAGGTCCACATCTGACAGAGTGGCCTGCATTTCCTAGCAGACACTTGGGGTGGCAAGGTCCTGGAGGAGAGGTCGCTTGGACCTCTGTTGAGGCTACCTGCTAAAAGTGTGCATGCTGGAATAAGTAGAGGAGGAAGATGAAGAGGCCAACAGTGCCTTCATTCCAGACTTGTGAAGTCAAACTCAGCCATCAAATCTTTATCACCCCTAAAAACAATAAGCTTAAACTGTCACTAAGGCTTTGTCTTCAGTTCTTAAACTGCCATCAGTTTTTCTGCTAAGGCTTTACTGCAGTGTTAGGAGGAGGAGGGGTCAGAATTCAAGGATCCTAGGTGTGGTCTGAACAGGTGGGCTTTGAGTATGTGTTGCAGTATGGGTGATGATCCCACTGTCCTATTACTTGTGGGGAGCTCATTCCCCTGCTCGGGGGGCAAGGGTAGAGAAGGGATGTGATCGGGATCTAGGCGCCATAGACAGCGCCAAGCCTTAAATAGTCTCTGTCCCTGGAGAAATTACTCACTTGAGTGCTTGTTATTTTATGAATAAAAACTCCGGGATCAAATGAAAACAAACCCGTAATGGTGGTGGGTTTATTTTTTTTAATCTTTCAGCTGGTTGTATTCCCCTTAGAAATTCCATGCTAGATACCATCAGGGTCAGACATTGAAGAAATAAAAAACTACAATTAAGCCCTGACCCATTCTTAGCCTCCTCCCAAGGGCCCATGTATTTTTAACCCACATAACATTGTAATTGCACTGCATTTCATGCACCAATAGAAGCATGGGAGTTCTACTCTTAAGTCCTTATTGCAAGATGAAATGTCTGTCCATCAGCAGAAAAGATGACAAACATTCCACTTACATTTGTAATGTCTCCTTTATAGGCAACATTGTTTTTACATTATCAGTGCCAAGGCTCAAGGCATTCTGAACATGAAAAAAAACAAGATGGCCATGAAAGGTATGTGTAGAGGTATATATCCAATAGCCCAACTCAAGGGTAGCTGCAACTTGCTCTAGAATGTGAAATGTGACAGACCTGCCTGCTCCTGTTTGCATCCATCCTCCCCTGGGCAAGAAGAGGTGAACACACTAAGACATTTGCTTTATGACATATGCTTTATGACATTTGCTTTATAGATGTCATTTTTAAGTCATGATATGCATAATGGTACATTAAGAACATAGTGTATTAAGGTCATGGAACCTTTCACTTTGAAATAGGCATGTTCAATAGAGTTTGGTGTAGGAGTTACACTTCTGACAGTATCTGGTATTAGGTTCTATAAACATTACTATCACACACGCACACACACACACACACACGCACGCACACAGACATGTACACACACATGATCGCACACTTTAAGAGCATTTATGGTGTGCTGTCATGTTTGTGTGGTTACCAGTAAAAAAAGGAGAACAAACTCAAAACAACATGTGCACAGATTTATTTAAATGAAAGTCATACTGTAAAGGAATGATGGACAAAACAGCAGTTCAGAGGGGAAGAATTAAAAAGAGAGGGAGTGATACTCCACAAGTGACAATGCACAAGCATGTGTTACCAACATATTTCCACTGCAGTCGCAGGCGTGGGCTGTCCTGAGCTTAAAAACATGATCGTTCAAACACCTGCTGATATCTGCACGTATATGTATAAACAGAATAGTGCAAATTAAATGCATTGCTCTGGCATAAAGCAATCAAGCAATCATTTTCCTGTTGAAATACTCCCTTGTTTCTATTATCAGTTTATAAAACTGATACAGAAAAAAGATACAAAACAATTTATTCTTATCAACCGCATAATTTTTCCTTCATTGAAACACTGGAGTTGATATCAGCATCTCAGAGAAAAGTATTATACAAAACTGGTTGTCTCCATCTAGTGGTTACATCCAAGAAAACCCACATTAAAGCCCCACATCTAATCCTAAAAGTGCTTTTTGTGACTGTGATGAAGAGTGTTTGAAATCCAGTAATATACATATGCCCTAAATCTTCAGACGTCTCATTTTCTGTCCTTTTTACGTTAGAACAGTTGCGAAACTGCCGGATATAATTTCACAAACACATCCTGCGAGACATGACACCTTATTTATGAAATTACCCTGGTTTTTGAATTGACAGGATGAATGGCTGTTCAAGTTGAAGTTCAAGTTGTTAAATGGACACATAATTTATATATATATAAAAAAATATTACAATGTAGTTCAGCCACAGTCATGGATTCTGATCATTTGGATCAGCTTGCATTTGTGTGGAGGGATGCTGAACCACATGCATTCAACATACATACTCAATAATGAAACTATTTACATTTATTTAAACTTAGCTTTGTTGTTAGGTCTTTTACATTTAAATAACATGTTTAAATAATGGTTGCATAGTTTTCGCAAGTTGTTTGAAAAATGGCTTAGAGCCATTTTTCTAATTAACAGCATGCTAAATGTTTTGTCATTTTGAAAATGAGTCCTTTTTGAAGGGGTGTCAACTACATACAGAGCATAGACTAGAATATATATATATATATATATATATATATATATATATATATATATACCTATAACATTCTTCCAACCACCATACCAATGAATAATAATGAACTGAACCTTTGTGAAAACTGCAGTGAAAAAAAGAAACAGAAATAATAAAACACAGAAATAATAAAATACAGAGCTGAGGATGAAAATGGTGTGATAAAAGAAAGAATCAGAAGGAAGCTCCAGAATCTACCAGAATCAATAACTAAATTCATCTCTGTTTTCAAAACAGTAGCTGTGTGCTGGAGAGTTTGGATTAATTTGGTTTGAAGCATCACTTCCTATTTCTATATTCAGTGGAAAAAAAACTTGTACATCAATAAAATACTGACAGTTTACCCAGGTATAAATGACAAATACTGTACATTCAATTTCACTAAACCAAAAATGAGAAACAAGAAACAAATATATCCATATATAGATATATAGATATACATTAAAATTTGATGCAGTATTTTAAGAGCAATGAACAGGACTTGACCTTGGGGTTGACAAAGTTCCTGCTCATTCATTTTATTGCTCAGTATGTTGGGTGTAAATGTTGTGGGGATATTTTTGATGAGATTAATTCATAATGCTCTACTAATGCACTCAGGTCCAGGCCCGAAATGCAGTCAATCGTTTTTCATTTGTCATAGCACCATTTCCCAGAATCCTCCAGCATCCTGCAGGACACTGTGTAGGGCTGCTGTTGCCTTTAATCGCAGTGTTTGGAGACCATCCGAGATCGTCATACAAAATGCTGCTTGCGCGATACAAACGTCTGTTTGAAGGACAGAGTAACAGCTGCATGGGTCCTTCGTAAAAGAGCAAGGATGGTTCACCAATTAGGCCCCCTGATGCCATCTCACATGGTTTTTCTTTCTTTCTTTACCTCTGATGGAGGATAATGGCAGGGTTGGGCTTCATGTTAATGTGTCAGCATCTTGGCTTTCCGACCGACCAGGAGTCTTATTCATAGCATCACCGTTCTCAAGGCCAGAGCTGCAGAACTCACTTGGAATACTTAAAGTGGCTTAACTGAAGCATGGCATTGCCATTGTCAAGCACTTGTTACCTTGGATGAGTTTATGGGTTAAAAATAAAACAGAAGCTCCATTTAACAGCTGGTGTGTGTATCATATGTGCGGGGTATTTTGTGACGTGCATAGAATGTGAAGGTAAATGGAAGTAAAGCTATGTCTCAAATAGACCACCCAGATGTCAGTGATCAGTTATAAAGATATGTTATGACCTCTAAGCTTTTAAGTGCTCAGAGAGGGTGAAAAAAAAGCATGCAGGAATCTGACATTTCAAGGCTCCGGGGTATCAATCAGTGACAAAACTCTGTCGCATCAACACAAGTGTTTTTACACAGTTTATAAACAGACCTTTCTCTCTTTCACCATCAGTCACTGCTTTTCACTTTGTGCAAGTACATCATTATTTTCAGCAAGAGCTGCCTCATCACATCTCACATATTCTGTGCTTCCAACTTCATGTGTTCAAATACACCTCTGTGCACAATTGAACACCTGCGCTAAATTAGCTTGCAGGGCCAATAAAGGCCTATCATCATCCCGGTAACCCTGGCAATACACCACAGAGCACCATCTAGCCATTTGGTTCAAGCCTAGCCTGCCTCACTAGCAGCAGCCCACACCCCGCCTCCTCCCAGCCTCCCTCTCCCTGATTGGTCAGCCGGCCTACACAGCCAGGTCGTCCGGCCGCACGCGGCTGCTGGAGCCGCTGGTCTTGCTGAGGCGCCGCTTGTCCTTGCAGAAGCCGTTGTGGAGCATCTGGGCCTGGGCGCAGGTGCTGGCCGTCTCCGGGCTCTGCGCGTAGCTCATCTGCAGGAAGTCCTCCGTCTCCAGGTTGTCCTGGCTGCGGTGGCGCTCGGTGGCCATGTTGGCCGAGTTCTGCTGGTGGGCCATGCTGTTGTTGAAGGGGTGGCAGCCGGGGAGGGCGTGGCTGTGCGGGGACGTGGCAGCCAGGCACTGGTTGAAATCCGGGGGCGGGGTGCAGGTGCGGGACGCCTGCGGCTGGGGGTCGGGCTCCGGGGCGATAGCCACGGCTTTGACGGCCCTGCTCTCCAGGGCGTGGGAGGCGGCGTAGGCCCTCAGGCACTTTTTGGACTGTTTCCAGGCGAGGTGGTACAGCTCCACCACGCTGAGGAAGAGGGACACGCCCGCCACCACCAGCATGAACGCGATAAAGACGTTCTTCTCGGTGGGGCGCGACACGTAGCAGTTGACCCTGTTGGGGCAGGGCCAGGCCTCGCAGGGGTAGAGGGCATCGAGGAAGATGCCGTAGATCATGTACTGCCCGACAATGAAGGTCACCTCCATGACGGTGCGGATCAGGATGCTGAACACGTAGGTCTTCAGCAGGGCCCCCTTCAGGCGGATCTTCCCTGTGCCCTCGGCCTTCCCGGGCTCCTTCTCCTCCAGGTACTCCTTCTCGGCCCTGCTGGCTGAGGCAGCCTCTACCCGGCCCTGCTCCTCCTGCTCCTTCTGCCGACGCTTGTCCTCCATGCGCACTATGTGCATGGCGTGGCCCATGTAGATGAGGGAGGGGGTCGAGACGAACACGATCTGCAGCACCCAGTAGCGGATGTGGGCGATGGGGAAGGCCTTGTCGTAGCATACGTTGATGCAGCCGGGCTGCTTGGTGTCGCACATGAAGTCGGACTGCTCATCGCCCCAGGACGACTCGGCCGCCGTGCCCAGCACCAGGATGCGGAAGATGAAGAGGATGGTCAGCCAAACCTTGCCCACGGACGTCGAGTGCTCCTGCACTTCTTCTAGAAAGTTCCCCAGAAGACTCCAGTCCCCCATCACTGCTTACACCTTCCTTTGAAACCTGAAGAACAAGGCAATGGTTTGGAAACACATGTTATTCAACTCCCTTTAAATATTAATAATAAATTAATGTTTATTTAGGGTATTATCATCAATTATTTTTTGCAGTGCCTGCTTTCACATTAAATAATTTTAAAGTGCTTGTGCTAAAGCAGACAGTGTGTATAAGTGACTTATGAATCCTCACAGAACATCAAACAACACTGTAAAGCATTATTTGCCTTTCTTAAAGGCAGTGGTGAGTGATGTCAACTTGACGACAGGCAACATCATAAATATTAATAATGTTTAATTATGCATTCATTTGAGGTTTATTGATTGGCCCCTTAATATAAGTGTAACTAGAGGTTTAATCCTCAAGACTACAGCAATTTCTACACCTGTAGTGATGTTTCAGAGTTTCAATATAAAAACTGGCAACAAAATATCACCATTTTAGAGATGAAAGCAATATATTCAGTACATTTGAATCTTTATTCAAACATCTGAATTCAAAAATTTGAGCTCGATCTATATGAGATTGGGAAACAAATATTTAATACATTTATAATAACTGGAAGTGTTTTGATCAATGCACCTATGTTGATAACCTATGGGCTATAATAAGAGTAACATGTAGGCTCAAATAAGTGCAGAACTTTTTTCTCATATAACTGAAAAATCATATGATTATTAACGCCACAAGCTGCTAAGAAAACCTGCATGATCTCATTTCACGAGGGAGCCTGACCCTGCTATACTGTAATATACTGTGCTGCATTTCAGGGGAGTGTACAGCTCTACGAAACACTGCATTCCAAAAGAGGGTACCAGTACTCTCTCGGTCTTTAATCATCACCAACACTAGCCTTTAAGATGCCTAAAATTACTTTCTAATAATGATGGCATCCATCACTTCCATTGTCAGAGGGATCACGCAGCTGATTCATGAGGTGGATTGCATTACCATTTCTCGTAATTGTTTCGGGCAGAATATCTTTGGCAGTGAACAGCTGCAAATGGGGCTTCTTTAGATGATCTTAAATTAGACTTAGGAAGGGGAAGTCAAGAGCTGTCAAACACTCCTGCATGCACATATAAAAGCTGAAGGGGTCTTGATGGCTAACGTGATTTGAGAAGCCTAATTTCATTCATATTTAAAATTCTAATTAATGCAGACGGGGTTCACTGTAGTACCAGCTGAAACACTTACAGTAAGTTGAAAGTAATAAATGCAGGTTCCATCACGATGAAGTTAATGACCAACTGTCTGAGTCATGAAATTGGTTGGCTCTTGTTTCTGTTAAAGGAACGGCATCTAGTCAGAAATAAACCCTGAAAACAATGGGACATACTGTAACCGCACTGCCCCACAGGACAGTGGGCTGTACTGTACTGTGTGCCGGTGTCCACTGCTTTGGCATTTGCCATTAGGCAGTATGGTAGTGCGTGCCAGTGGAGCTCGCAGTGTCTGGGGAGCAATAGCAGGCATGTGAAGAACGGGTATAAATAGCCTGCTGTCCCTGCGAAGGCCACGCTGCCTGGACCCTGCGGCTTGGGACTGCAACCTTTCCCACACTGCCTCTCTACCCTCTCTCTCCGCTGGGAAAATGATGTGGGAGTTGCAAGTAAACGTATGACAAGAAAAGTACATTGTGATGCTAATCTTTGTGTTTCTTGGTCACAATCAGAAAGCCATAAAACATACAGGATAGTGTCAGAATCTTGGGAATTCCAGCTTGTTACATGAATCAGATTTATGGCTTAGAAACTACTTCAGATCAGCAAGCAGCTGTCCTGGATGATGACACCAGATTAGGTCTGGGGTACGTTCACACTTGGTATTGCCTCTTCATCTCTGAGCTGTTCATTCACAGATTCATCCTCCTCTTCTGTTCTATTGCTGTTATTTTGACTTTTGACATGTTTCTCAAAACAAACAAAATCTGGGAATGACAATGTTGAGGTTAACATGGCACATCCATTAGACTTATGGAGAGGAAGAACAGAGAAGAAAATCATTCCCCTCTTTGGCAATGTGGGAGAGATGCAATCATTTGCATATAAGACCACTGGAATAATTCAATGCTTAGAGTTTCAGGCTCAGGTCTTTCCATATCTGACAATTTCTCTGTAATGGTCAACATTTTGCTGTTTGTGTGTCCTCACTGTTCACAATGTTTCATTGTTTGATTCCCTTCGCACTCATTGACACACTTTGCCCTCTGGTTTTCAGAGAGCACTGATTCTTGTCTGCGCCTGTCTCATGCGTGATGACAAATTCTCAGAAGCATCACAATAATAGGTTTCCCAGTAATTTCACTGCACCGGCTTTCCAAGCTGCTCGGTGTTCAGAAGCATAAGGTTCATCTCAGAGCAGTATATCAACACGCTGAATCACTAAACTGTGAGTGCAATCAGACTCCAACAGCAAACTCCTCCTCATACCCAGAGCAGAACACTGAGTAGGATGTAGGTGCAGAGGTCTTTGTGAGCAGACACTTGTCTTGACAACTCCTTGAGAGTTTAAGAGCTTAGGAGAAGAGAAGAAACACTATCTACCTCATTCACTGGGGTTTCCTTTATAATTGAATTATGAATAGAAAAAAATGAAAATAAAAATCTGTTTTAAAAGCTGCAAATTTTCATTTGAAGCTTGTGGATTCAGAAAACTGTACCTTTTCTGGGCCATTCACAAAAACTGACAAATTGAATTTGCAGTAGACCATCTGAAAAATGGTTGTATGTAATTTAAACATTGTCAAACTCGAGATCTATAAGCCAGAAATACAATTGTGGTGGCATTTACTTTTGATTGCATTTGATTTGATTGCAATGATTGCATTATTAAAAAATATTCTAGTGTTGTGCCTACCATCCTTCTTTCGTTCAACTTTGGAAGCTTTATCATTGAAGTTTAAAGAAGCCATATACCTTCCCCTCAGACTGTAACTAATGTTAACCACAAATTATGAATTATATATGAGAGTCAAAATAAGCAATTTGGTACTTTTTACATGTAGTATTAGTTTAAATGGCTCTTTGATTGTTGATAAATTTGAGCTTCTGGTTTTCAATAATGTTTGAGCATTTTTGGAAACTCCTCCAGGGGTTTCCCCAAACAGTGCTTCTTTCTTCACACACATAGCAACCACTTTGCTCTCAGTTCTTGTGGGGTAACTATGTCAGCTGACTGCAGTCCGATTAGCTAAGGCTTTCAATGCTGAGGGACTCGCACCATCTCAACCTGATGAACTGTTCTCATGACTTGACATCTTCTTCAATCCTTTTTAGCTACTAATAAAACTTGAGCCTGAAAGCTATCATTAGCTTTAAAGCTAATTAAAAGCATCAAAAGCTCATTTTTGTGTCTCCAAACTACTGTATATATTAATTGTTCCTACATATCTTGTCAGTATCCTGCCAGTAAAGTAATCCTGAGGAATTTTATGAAATTAAAGAATATGTTTTAATGGAATGATACATTTTGTAAGCATCATTTGTATAGATATTAAGGAAGAAGACATGTTGCATATGCAAATAGTACTGTGTACCTAAAGAGTGACCACATATCACACCATCACTATCTAGCTTAGCTAATCTGATTGCAGTGAACTAGCAAAAATAAATCAAGGGATCTTCATCCCTCAAGTTAAATATGAGATGAAACAAATTATTTAAACAAGTCAATTATATAGAGGGCTGTGGCTGTTGTTTGGGAAAATTTATAATTCTGCAGTTCCATGTGATTCCATGTTTTGCTTACCGGGGCTAACAGGGGCTGTGCTGTTTTATGTGTGTGCATAGAAAATGCTGCTCTCATTTGATTCACCTAGGAACTATACTCATTTTATTCACACTGATGGGTGTTAAGAAATGTGATGTATAAATACCAAGGCACTAAACCAAAATGGAAATGTTTAATGAAAATGTTCCCTCATGTTATTCTTTCAATGAGCATTGCACGGTGGGATCTTAAAGCAGTTATATTATCTATTTAGCAACTTGCCTAATTAGCAACTCAACTTAGCTTGTGAGCTATTGCTCATCATTGGAGAAAGACTATTGAGCATTAACAACAACAATTTCAAAAATGAAATGCAGTATCAACTAATTATTTACTGGTTGGAAATCTGTTCATTCCAACAGCATTCTGCATCATGTATGCTATGATATGATTTGCCTATTGATTTACTTTCATTTACAATGGTTTACCAAGCCTTGGTAATTATTGGTATAATTATGGTGGTATAATGGTCTATAATTTAGAATCTGCGACACATAATACATTATATGCAGAAGTTCACATAGGGCTTAATTTGAGAACTCTGATGTGCATTGTATAGGCTTGTATAGGCTCTACGCAAATATACAGTGAGGTGAGGATGAGAACAACAATTTGAGATTGAAATTTGACTATCCCACAAATAGCTATGGAAAAAGTAAGTATTAAAAACAAGACAAAGAGGGCCACCACCCACTTGATGCAGCTTAGATGGCCTTTATCAGGGCTTACATGGGGCTATTCTGGTTCACTCTGGCTGTCAGAAAAACTAGCATATAAGGACTAAAAGTTTGTATGCCATTGCCAGCCACGGGTTAGCTTATGTTGCAACACAAAACTTTGCATGGTCTATCGGAAAATATCTAACATACTTTGAAATATGTGGTCATCTTATTATATCCAACTGGAATTTTGATATGGAATGTGTTTGCTGGCAATGTATTGGATAAGGATTTATGTTTTTAGAATGACTGTATTTTTCTGTACCCCAACACTTTGCAAACATCAGGTTCAATAAAAAATGAAACTCTTATTTGTCATAGTAAAAGGTTAATATCTAAGATCATACAATTCTTTCTCAAAGTATTAGAATGTTTACAACAAATATGAGTTGTTATTTATGCAAATCATATATGTATATATATATATATATATATATAAATGCTTAGAACTACAGTGATTTTATGTGCATATAAAGTTTTGCAATGAACTTATGAATGATGGAATATACATATCTCCATTCACAATCTGCCTGTATCCGACACTGTCCGTACAATTGGAAGTACCTCTCTCCAACAAAGCTCCCTCTTGTTTCTCCTAATGAAGGGCAACAGGAGCACAGAGTACTGTTCACTCCTCACAGCTGACTCTCTGAACACGACACCCAGTAAAACAGAGTAAAGGGAAGGTTTCTATCTGTCTTACCAGCCATGCCTGGGGAGCCACGCCGATCTGTGACTGTAATCCGTGAAGTGAGATTTTTCCTCTGACCTTCAGAGGCTGGCTGTGCCGGCTCTCTCTCCTTCTGTGGGTAAGGGCGGATGGAAACTCTGCCGATCTTAGGGCACTGTGCTCTTAATCCACAAGGGACAGTGTGTTTGGGCTTCGGGGGGAGGGAGGGATGAGGGGCTACAGCACTGTAAAGAAGGCCCCACTGAAAATATGGAGGGGGAATACTGAAATATTTGTGACTGCCAGTTATGCTCTTATGTTTTCTTTGTGTCCTGTATGTGAAAGAAGAAACTCCTTTGAAGTGAAAACTGTGCCTTAAATATTATTTGAATAAACTTGATAGCAGAAACAAACTTTTCTGCAATGTTTCATAGACACAAAGCAGTGAAAACAAAGCACTAAAGTGTATACTTGTATATGGCAAGTGGCGTGCTGTTTGATTTATTCATTGATCAGGGCTCATCAGAGTCTGATCATAGTTTTGGATAAGCCACCATTGTTACCAACATTAAACCTATGTTACAGATTGCTCTTATGCGCTGTCCTGCTTCATGTTTATTGTACAGGGAGTTTGACCAACATGAACTGTGTCTCACATTATTGCTTTGGATGAGGGGACGAAAGGTCACGCACATCGGAACTCCTTCAGTTGGATGCAAGATGTGCTTGATAAAAGCATTTCCTCAGTAGGAAGTGAAGGGACCCACCTCTTGTGCCGCCTGGCAGGACGCAGGCTTACACAGCCATTAAGGTGCTGTTTCACAAACCATTCTCATTGCTGTTGTCAACAATGGGGCTATATTGCCTGCGAGAATTTCATGTACTGCATCCAAGTCCACCTTAATGGGATTTTTTTTAATTCCATCTAGCATTTTCTTCAAATGTTGCTTCAGACTTCACCTGCAGTAACCATTCCCACATCGCCACATCTTCTTTTAGCAGAACTACAATGGAATTCAGCATAGGTTGGTACCCATGATGCCTACAAAGCTCAATAGTATGATAATTGTGGGAACGGAATCCCTGATTCATTGAGACAGGGGAGGACCGGAAAAGTCCATCTGTTTTGAGACAGACGTTTTTTATTTTGGTCACCGTCTTGTTTTTTTTTTTTTCCAAGGAAGCAATCCCCAACAATATGATTTCCTTGAGACAAGGCACTTAAAAGGAAATCATTCCAACAAGAGGTCCTTCTTATATAAAAAAAGTAGGAGGAGTTAGGGATGGGAAGTCCAAAGAGCATAGCTCAGCAGGCCGTATTTTTAAGGTTCAGCACGACGTACCTGCCTGAAAGTTGGCAGCGGTGCTCTGGGAGGAAGCGGCCAGGACTGGCGGCCCTCTCCTCCTGTTGTTTGCTTTGGGAGAGTGACCAGTGCAGAACAATGCGGAGGGCTTTTGGAGCCAGTCATTAAAAAGACACAGAGGAGGCATTGTGAAACGGAGCTCGGAGGAGAGCGCCAGGAAAATAATGCGATAACCCGACAGAGCAGGAGGGGCACGTCCAGAACCCCAGACAACATTGTCCCGCTGTCTGCCTTGCCTTCATCTGAACCCACAGCCTGGGTTTGTTGAAAGATATGGCAGGAAGTATAATAAAATGGACCACATCAGAAATTCACAATTGACACTATTCACCTTGTAATCAACTCAAACGATTACTCAGACAGTCTAAGTCATTTTTTTTCCCTCAGATTAAATGCAAAGTTTGAACTATGTACACCGGAACATTTTACACACCCGCTAAACGTGACGTCGGAATCATGACGCACAAGAATGACGACGTGTGAGCATAGCATTTACCCTGGAGATCAGACAGGTTGGAGACACTTCTGTGCAATGAGTTTGGTATCTGCATTGCTGTGTGGTGAGAGGCATCACTGTCATGCCAGGCTATCCAGGGAAGGGAATGAACGCTCTGCGCTGGCATCATGGAAGCGGTGATAAATCCACGTTGTGCCTCTCAGCTGAGAAGCATGCTCTCTGCCTCGGGGGGAGCTCCAGACTCCTGACCACGATTTCCTTTCCCCCAACAACAGGGGGCAGAGTTGCTTTTCACATTCCCATCTACTCCTCAGGTCATAACCTGAACGTGCCCGCAGATTAACTCTGCATGCACTGAACAGAACGTACTGAACGGGCCCGAAACCGCAAATCATGACGAATTCTCTCATAAGACACAAAGTTGCACATCGGTTTAGACTGCAGAAGCATGTTTAGACTATGCTTATAGTGGAAATCCAATTATTTCTAATGCATTATATACATACGTAAACATGTTATAAACATGTGAATGGGCTGGTGAGGCTCGCATGTCGGCACGTTTACATTAGCGGGCTTACCAACTATATAGAGGCCGTGTGTCTGTTTTAAGAGTAGGATTATGGTCTGGAATACATTCCTGTTATTTATATATAGCATGTAACTCTGGTTGGTAAAGAGGTAAGCAACCCATACAACATGTGTGGGCACAGACTGGTGTTTTAGATGCACTTTGTACCAATCTTTTTTTCCTTTGTTTAACAACTTGCATTGTTGAACAATGTTGAACAACAATAATGCAGTCACTTCAACTCCCTCTCTTCAAAAGGGAACCATTCTTGGCTAACACACGGGGCTTTCGCATCATTTCTGCATCACCTCACCGAAATGATAACGTGTTACAGGAGTTACAGGAATATTGCGCGAGCGGCCTTTTGCCGTTACAGCGGTGGATCTGGCTGGCAGAGCAGCCCCTCTATCCCATAACTGCGGCGTGGCTGTTTTTCCTCAGACGGGGCACCGCGCTGCCCTCACCATAAGAGGCTCTACCCGCGGCTCCGCGGCCACAAAGGCTTTCGCCATCCGTCTCCATCATAAATATTTACATGGCCCCCTCGTTCATTCTGAGCGCTTCGCCCGACAAGCCCCCGCCGCGGCTCAGTCCGTATTTACAGTGAAGATGCATTAGCCGTCAGAGCTGTCAGAACCTGGAAGTCGGGTCGGCCCCGCGCTGCGATAAAGCAGACGACTCGCCCCGCCGTCGTCATGGACACCGCGGTCACATGACTATTGACTGACAAGAACCACCCGCTTCCTGACTAGAATGCCACCTGGGGCTTAAAGGCTCAGCGCTGGTGGCTTGGAATCGTAGGGCTTCGCTTTGTTTGAGAGAGCGAGCGGGAAGTCACTGTCCCTAAAATAACCATACAGATGCAGGCACAATAGACTCAGGCTACGTACAGGGTCTTTTAAAAGCACACATACCTAAAAACATATGGGAGAGCAGCTGTTTGGGTTTGGACTGAAATGCCTCAGTGGGGAATGCCATGTGCTCTGCTAAGCTCTGTTTTTAAAGGAGAGAGATCATGGCTGATACTGACCACAGAGCAGATCAGAGGCAAGGGTAAACTGGGGATATCCAGGATCCTAAGCAAGGAAAGAGTTATGTTTCAGACTATCCAGCAATAGACCTGCATTAACAAGTCTCTTTATTTAAAAATAGCTCTTCAGGAACAAAGCATAATCAAATAATTACAGGATCACATCTTCTAATGTCCACTTTTGAAGCATCTATAATGAATAATAGCAGGTAGTCTTGCTAGAAACTGGTGTAGAATATTTTTACCTAATGCTCAGATCAGCTGTGTTCAGATCAACAATGTTCAGACTTATTCAGATTTATTATAGAATTTCATTTTCATTCATCATATTCAGGCAGTATCTGTTTTAAGATGATCTGACATACAACAAATCATGTTTATGGAATTGCAAAAATAGAATCATTACTTGTTTAAAAAATTTAAAGAATTTTGATTATAGAGAGTCAGCTGAGTGACAGCAAGATTGATAATATGAGCCACAGAAAAGTAAAAAAAAACTTGTATAAACTTTTAGGTTTTTTGTGTGAGTTTGTTGTCTTGTCTGTCTTATTTTAGTTGGTTGTTGTCATTGTGTGAACTCATGGGCACAGCTGAAAGATTCATGTGTTTCGTCCTTTAAATGTGTGAGCTAAATACCTGTCTGAAGACTAGGATTTGCATCTTATCCTACTTGTCCTGTCATTCCTGAACCCTCTCACAGTGCACATGAGAGGATTGAATATTTATATTCTATTTTATTTTAAAATATATTTAAATGTACACATATGCATGCTGTATTAATATATTATTCAATTTTAAACTTTATCCCAAATTTGCCTACTTTTATATGGATAGATAGATAGATAGATAGATAGATAGATAGATAGATAGATAGATAGATAGATAGACTTCTAGCCCGTGTTCAGGAATGTAACTCTCACTTATTTTTGTCTGTGGAAAAATGAGATTCAGGTAAAAGATTCATTAGCAAAAGCCTGCATTGCAAATATAAATGAATGAATAAATCTCAAAATCTCTCAATGCATCATTTTCATATAATAATTAGGAAACAGACATGGCCTACAGTTTTTTTGGTTACATTTAGGTACTTATACTAGTGTGCTCAATTTTATCCAGGTTTTACTCCATCAGAATGGAATAAAATTGGTACCCACTCAATGAGGCTGCTAACGTCCAGGTTTGTTGTGAATTGAAACCCATTGACACATGCGGGCAAAAAAGAAGCCCCGTTGTGTGTTGAAATAAATATTACCTCTTTGAAGGAGAAACGGAAATCTCTCCTGTGGGAAATGTTACGATGTACAGGCATATTTGTATAAGGCAGTGTGATCCGAGATAACCCAGACCTGCTGAGCAGGCGAAAACAGGACAGGAAAATTAACAGCTGTATTGAAAAAATAATGAGCAACACTGCTGTGTAGCTTTAGATGTTTCCTGTGTTTTCATGAATTTTGTCTGTCTCTGCGGTGTGAGCAGGACCGGGTCTCACTGCCAAGGTGTGCTTACGTATTACTCCCCACACCTCTGGCGCACAAACTCTGTTTGCTTTGGAAGTAACCATGCCTGATGCTCGAGTTCCCCTGCCCAAACACCAGCGGGTCAGTAGGGGACAGAAACTTGCAGAGGCAAACATGCTTTCTGTCCTTAATGTTTGCAGTTGCACTCTGATTGGTCCAGCGACAGCTCTTCTCATTTACGATCTGATTTTATTTAATATTACAGTATCACCTTTCTTATTTTTACATGTCATTAGAGAGCGCATTTCTAAGTTAATTTACCAGTGTTGATGTTTATTCTTTCGGCAGTTACCGCAATGACATTTTCTCTGTTGTTTTGTATGATTTTGGCGAAGCTTTTGCCTACCTACTTTTTGGAATGAGTCAAAGTTTAAATATAAGTGCAGCCCTATTAAAAGTTCGAGCTGTTTGAATTGTTCTCTAGCTCTATCGTGAAAAGCAGTTCAGTCAGGTCAGAGTCTAGTTACAGTGGTGCTATGTCTGCTGGTTGTCTTGCAGAAGATGTTTAAAACAAATTAAGCAAACACATAGAGAGCAAACATCAGACAGGTGCATTCCATGCTCACTGCACAAAAAATGATGACATTTTTATTTTTCTTTTGCTTCTTCACCTGGTGTTTACATCTCTCAATGTTTTGAACAGAGCTTGGGTTCAAGGCTGTCAGATCTTTTATTAAGATTAACTGAGAGCACTGACCTGCCCATCACTTGTACAGACTCCGAGGATGTACAATGTTCTCAGAGTCAGGCACCATCCAACCTGTTTTGTCATTTCAAACCAGCTTATTATTGTTAATATTAATAAAAATATATTCTTATTAAGAAGAACTGTAGCAGCAGTGCCCACACCTGGAATCAAACCTGGAACCTTTGAGGTTATATTTCCATTTCCTTAACCTTTCCTTAACTCAAAGCAAGTAGGTAGAAAAGTGTTTTTTATGCTTATTAAAACATAGGTTTAATAGATTTAATCTGTTTTGCAGGTTAAATCTTTCTCTCTGAGTATTTTCTCTTGTTGGTAATATTTTATATCTTAATTTATTTTAGTGTTCTGCATTTTATCTTATTTTATCTTAATGTACTTTCTACTTTAGGCATATTCCTCGAGTGGTATCAGTAGTTGCCAGCTCTACACAACATAGCAAAGATAAACACAGCATATTTGTTTGAGCTAAGGCCAGATTATTTTGACACTTAAGTTGTTTGACATAACTTTATCCAGCATTGAAACACTTTTAAACAAAGCGCCAGTGCGCTTAATCGGCAAAATCTTAAGAAGCATCCAGGAGTCCTACTGCACTCGTTTTCAGGCACTCAGAACAGACACATTCTCGAGCTCTCCTGAAGTAAAACTCAGAGCAACTGTCCATCTCACATACTATTTTAAATATTGACAAATATTGTGACAAACACACAAAACCCAGAGCTGTACAAGCCCTGACATCATTCCCTTTTCAGCTGACTGGTGTTGACATGGTTACATCCAACAATACATCCCACAATATTTTGAGAGGACGAAAGCAAAGGAAGCCACCGTTCACCTGACAAGCAAAAGGAAGGATGGCGCAGGCATGTCCTCTGGTGTCTCACACACACACACACGCGCGCACGCACACACACACACACACACACACACACACACACACACACACACACATGCCCACACACACACACACACAAATGCCCGTGCGATACGCACACCTGTCCAATACCTGCAGCAGAACCCTACAGTTCTTAGGTCAGCGACCCTGACCTTCCCCTGAGGACAGAGAGAAGGGGGAATACCTGCCTCCAGCACCCGTGAGAAACACCACTTGGCTCGGGGAGCCCGGTAAGAGGAGCACATAAAGCACGGCTGCTGTCTGCGAGAGCGGCTCTCCAGGAGGGGCGGTAAATTTACCTGTCGGGGCCGCCGCTCGTACGAGGCCCCCCGGCTGCTGCGCTGGGGAGTCCTGTCTCAGAGATGAGGGATAAGGTGCCCGGACACTTCGGAGAGAGAGAGAGAGAGAGAGGCAGGAGGACCGGTCTCTCAGAGGAGGAGGGAGTGTGTGCGCGCGTCGTTGAGGGGAGACAGCGTGGTGATGAACGCGAGCAGCTGTCCACAGTCTGCTGTTACTCAGAGGAGCTCTCAGCGGTCGAGGGAGCGAATGCGGTCTTCCGCGGGGGGCAACATATGAAACGCTGGGCGCTACTACACCATTTCCTCCCCTCCGAACCCCCACCTCCTCCTTGTCCGCCTCCTCCTTCCTCCCCTCTCTTCTTATATCCCTCCCCTTCCCTGTCACAATCAGCCCCTGTTTGGTTCCCTCGTCCTCTATTTTCATAAGAAGAATACCTCTGTGCTAAGAAGGGAAGTGAGATTGTATTAGAAAACAATGGGAATTCTGCTTCAACTGCAAGCTTACAGCTGTTCTCTGAGTGTGTTTTTTCCACATTATGTGTCTCTGGTCCTCCTCAGAGTGAGCCTGGTGTTACATCCCACACGGGCACACACACGGACAGACGTACGAGCAAGCGCTCGCTGCACAAGCCACCGTTACAAGAGATGAACAACTAATGTTTTGTTAGGATGTCTAATGTCAGAGGAAAGTGGTCAACAAATCATACAGACCCTGTCCAGGGCCCAAATTAATTAAGACACAAATGCCAGCTTCTAATTTGTGAATTTGTTTCTGCATAAATAACATGACATCCCTGGGACATTCTTCAAAGCAAAAACATCCAATAAAATACCTTTAAATCTTTTTCACAGAACATATGTTAGGTAAGAACCAAGACTCTACCTTGAGTTGTATCATATTTACAACTGAAGATTTAGAAAGTACTTTTGTTTAAAAAATCAATGTAAACGTTGAATTAATAAAAAATAATATTACAAAATATATCACAAACTGTGTATTAACTTTTGCATTTATAATACCATGGAAAAAGCATTCAGATTCTGTAGAAGACATTTCTTATAAATAAATACCATTACACCATCAATACAGACACTGGAAATGATCCTTATAGACTGTCCCTACTCTACCTCAGCCTTGAAAATACAGAAATGCCACATCAGCCAGTCTGTGGGTTGGAGGATACCTGTTTTGGTCATGTCCCCTCTGGTGTGTCCCCGTAGTCTGTCTGTGGTGACACGGAGGTACCAGTGCCTGAAATTCAAACAACAGGCTGTCTTCAGAATGCACTGAAGCCCTGTGTTTCCCTTGTAATATGATTTCTTGCCCCCTCTCTCTTACAAACAATGTCACTGTCCAGGGCATCTGCTTTTATTACAGCAGATATGTGAGCCGGGAGATATATGACATGCTTATATAATGGAAATCTTTAAGGTTTCATCCCCCTTGCTGCTGGCTCTGTGTGTGCACAAAGGCTTGCGTTCATACAATGTTAATCTGGTGTTAGGGGGAACTGGAGTCATATGCGTTCATGACCCACAATTATAGTTCTTTGCTCTGTTTGGGTAGTTTTTTTTCACCCTCCCAAAAGCAGAACAGAAAAAAAGTGTTTGACAAGACACTGCGCCCTACTCAACGCCATGGGAAGTCCTGTGAATCAGATTTCTGTAGCATCAGTCTATCCCTTTCTAAGATTTCCAAAGATAATGCTTTCTTTGTTGTGAGTTTATTTGCCTACAGCATCAGAGTCACCTGAGCAAGTTTGTACGTACTGTATGCACTGCAAGCATAGACATAAATACATGCAAACACAAATATATTCACTGTACTATACTGTTCATTACAGAGGATGTACCTATAATTTTATGGCTCTATCAGTTAAAAAGTGACATTTTTAAAGCAGTAATTTCATAAAAGACAACACGTTGTTTCTCTCCATGGATGTTTAAAAACACCGTCCCCATGGGTACCCGGGCGTTTGTCCCTCCGTGTTCCTGCTGCGCTGAGTCGCAGTGCGAGTCAATGGTGCTGATGACATTAACCAGAATGAACTGGAACACAGCCTGGAACAAACACAGAGAGCGCATTTGTCTAAACTGTGTCCCCTTGCTCCAATTCATTCTCCCGGAGCACCTCCGTTCTCCCTCCTTTTCCATTGGGGGGGAGAATATTTGCGCTATATATATATTTATGAGGATGAGGCATCCGTATGTCCCCGAAACAGGTCAAACAACAATGTCTGTTATTCTGGCATTCAGAGGTCATCGGCAGGGGATGTCTTTTTTAAGCATATACCCAAAGGTTTCTTTGTACTCCCCATGAAATCGGTTGGTTGCTTCTGTCCCTGTGAAGAGTCGCGGGGTTAGGCCGGGGTGTAGCTGTAGGGACTGAAGCTTTGTAGGAGGCGTAGGTTACTGTAGGGGCATCCATGGCGCCATGAACCAGTTAGTATGCGGTCACTCCCTTGGACTGAGTGGGCATCATCTGACCGCTGCCCCCTAAGTGGACCGGGCCAGAGATCTGCGGGCTTTTGCCTCTCAGATAAAACACTTTTAGTTCCAATTTCATGCCGAACTGACAAGCGATAGCAGTTTACTCTCTGGCTGGAAATGACTAAGTTGTCTTTACATGAAATTTTCAAGTTCAGCTGTATAATAACTGTGATTCATAACTTTTGGTGACACAGCCATGATTTGAAAGGTTGTCATGTTTTTGCACCCCCCCCCCCATTCTCGCTTGGGACAGTGACAGCGGGCTAAGAGATGTGTGCCCGGCAGAGCGAGGTGTGACTGGAACACTCCTGTTTGTCATCGGCGCCTCACCCGCTCCTAACACCTCCACTATCTCCGCTTTCCAGGCCTGGTCATGGGAGTCGAAAATACCTTCCCTTTATATAGCCCTGCTTCACCGCAAGGCAGATGGGCAGGGGGGTGAGCCAGCCCTCTCTTTATAGCGAAAAAGGACCTGTTGCTATGAAGTTGTTTTTTTTTCCATCTGTGATGAACTTAAGCGCATCAGTTCAGTCCAGAAAACAAAAGGCCATGTGTAATTAAAGGGAAGGAACATCCAGGCATTCTAGCTTCCTTATTCTGAATCACAGGAAAAGCGTTCTTTCATGTGAGGCAACATTTCAACAACCATGAATTACCTCATATTGAAACGGAAATTTTGGTTGGTTTTTTCTTTGAATATCATATGGGTTGAAAAGGCACAGTTTATTTACACAGTAAAATACTCCTAGTGATCAGTAAAGAAGTCTGGCATTCTGCAGTTAATCTTTCCCAAAACTGCTGCAGTTAAGTGATGCCTTTTATGTGTATCCCTGTTAGCATTTCCACAATTTTACAGTAGTCTCTTGACTGCCTTTTCCGGGGGGTTAGGGAATACCTTTCCAGTTTTTCCCCATTTGTCTGGTTTTCTTCTTGCTTTTGTTTCCCTCTGGAAAACCCACAATGCTACTTGTGAAGCTCTTTGTGACAATCTGAATTGTGAAAATGTGCTGCAACAAATAAACCTGACTTGACTCGACTTAAACAGCACATTGAAACGATTTATACTGCAGTATAACATAATTAAAGCGCGTCAAGAGGTCTCCTTTAGCCTGATATGGGTAAGCCAATGTTATTGAATAAAGGGACATTAATTTATATTTATATATAAATATTTATTTAGATATTAAAAAACTGTAATGCAAATGCATTTTCACGTTTCCATCGCCACCACCTCCCAGCATCCCTCATTGGCTGTCTCCAGTCATGTGGAATAAAGTTGTCTATGGATTAGCTACAGACAAATGGCTGTTCACTTTGTATTTTGCCATTTAGACACAAAACAAAAACTGAGAACTTCTCTGTCTCCCTCTGCTTAATGCTTGTGTTCAGAAGTGTGTGAATGTGTCGCCTTTTTAGCCTCTCTTCACAATGGAAAGAAAGGGGTCAGCTTTCTCAACTCAAAGAACGACTCAGCAAAAGTCTTTATTCTGTCACCTCCTCAGCAACAAATATTGTGCTTATCTTTCAGACGAGTGACCCTTTCTCAGAACTCAGATCTCTGCTGACCACTAAGACAGAGGGGAAAAAACAACATTTTTGTCATGTGGACCCCTCTTCGCTACATGGAGTGGATTAAGACTAATTCAGCTGTTCATTCACACAACAAGATTGCTTTTCAGACACCATGCATGGCTGCCTCAATGCATTACAGCATCACACACATCTGTACACAAAGGAATATGACTTAGTCAGCAGGGCTGAGTTTTCTCTTTGCGATGGTTCTCAAGCGCCCTCCTCTGATTTTTGTAATTAAGCCTCTGGTTTGTGCAACAATCGGTCAACTATGCAATGCAGCTTTGCTGTACCTTTATATCAGAGATTCAAGCATGCCTCATTTCTGAACATAACATTATATTTAAAGTGGGAAAAGACAGCATTACCCCACTGCAGTGCTTAAACTGGGCACCTGCAACAAAATCTGGAAATATTCTGCATAAAATTTGGTTGCACTCCCCAGTTGTGACATGTCAACTCAGGGCTTTGCTCTTGCCAAGCTCATTTTGGGTCCAGAGACATAGGATCTGTTGATGCTATGTATATTCATGCATGGGCCCTATATTCCCATCATCCGTATGTGTCAGTTTTTAGCATTCTTGCTATTTAACACCATTTCTTTTGCCCATATGTTCAATCCCATTCATTTAATGTAATAATACATAAAAATAATATTTAATGTAATATACAACATAAAAACATCCATTCATAAATTATGCAAATGTATAAAATTAAAAACTTAAAAATTAAAAAATACATTATGTTTACTGTATGTATTTGATTTTTTCAAAATGGTTTGATTAGTCTGTTAGACCTAGGTTTAAAAATACAATATGTTAAAAAGTGCAATATGTTAAATTTTTCACATTTTGCTTTCACATTTTGATGCACAAAAGAAATGGGCTTTTGGGCTGTGCGTGAAGAATATGGCAAGAACTGAAATCTCAAAATCTCTGAAATAATGTATATTTTTCTTTCAGAAATGTTGATGCTTGAGTGGACTTCTGGAATAATCAAAACAAACAAAAAAAAGTACATTGACCCAGTGAGTTCCTACTCCACCCTTACTGAAAACAAGGTAATCTGATTTTGGGGGAAAAAATGTGAGGAAATTCATGGTCTCAAGCAATATTTTCCTTCAGTCAAGCTTGAAACATCAGGTTCACCAACCTGGTATACAAGATTGAAGTAAAACAAACACAGGAAGAGGTGTATCTCAAATAGCCTGTTCAGAACAAGCACCCCAGATACGTGTGTGTACTCTGCTTCAGTGCAAAAAGCTGTGGGCCAGAGATGCCAAAACTGCAGAACTTGAAGGGCCATTATCAGGACAGAGCAGAGTATAGTGGACCAGAAACATTTCTATCACTTTCAGGATTTAAAAAAAAAAGACTGAAAAAACATGTTTCAAAAATAAATGCATATAGATGCTCAAGCATGCTTGTCCCTCAAAAGGCTAAACTAAGGATGAATTAAAAGCCAAATTTGGCCCCTGGCATATAGTGCAGACACCCTTGCTTTAGGAGTTAGAGGTCATTGTACTGTTACTGTAAACTGCAACAAACCGTAGAACTGTTGGAGCAATCAGTTCCATAAGGAAGTGAGAAAATATTTTGGGCCCAGTAGAAACTGGATATACAAGGTAACTAGGTAACTACGGTATAAAAGGCATAAACAGACTATCATGTATTGCTATGCAAACACACACACATCAGAATAGAGATACTTCAAGCAAAAAATGAAGGTGATCATTTAGAATGGTTTTGTATTTATGGGCATTTATCTTGGCCTCTAAGGGGTTGAGAGGACTTAGACCATGTGGGAAACAAGCACTTGGGCCTGTAGGTTTCTTTTGGCATGAGCCATGCATGCAGTTGTCCGCTTGTTGATAACAGGGTGAAGGATGACTCATCTGACCATAGATGATCTCATCTTTCTTTTTTCCACGGCTCACTGGACCACTACCTGTGTCATTTGTAACTTGCAAGCATGCATTTTTAGGTGTAATAAGGGCTTTATGCGCTGCAACCCAACCACCTGAGCACCTGAAACACTACCACCTAAAGGAATTTCTCATGTCTCAAAACTGTTACCTATTAAACTATTTAAAAAATCTAACGGTTGAACACAGTTACTTATAACTTACATTATCTCTACCAGCTAGCTTGTACCTTGTCTGGCCAACCATTGAAAACTGGTCATGCAGTGCTTCTAATATTGTTGACTCCTTATGGTTTTTTTTTGCTTGTGTTGTACTCTGCCTCACTTGTAAGTCGCTTTGGATAAAAATCTGTCTGCCAAAGGAATAAGTGTAAATATAAATGTAAATATACTATCACTCTCTGTGAAGTTCTTGACAGACTGTTCTTGATAAAATCTCATGTCCATGCCCTAGACTGATATTTGCAGTCAAATGATTCAGAGTTGCTTGTCTTTTTTGTCTTGCATCTTAAACCTATGCATGAACATCATGTTCAAGGAGTATGTACTTTTGACCATAGTTACCCCTAGCTGATGTTGCCTTTCCATGTCAACGTCACCTTAGCCACTGTTCCTTGTGAAACATCAGGAAGTTGAGCAATCTTCATTACTGAAGATGCTGATGCTGCTGATGATGATGATGATGATGATGATGATGATTTTATGTTGTGATAAGTTACCTGGAATTTGTGAATCATTTGAAAATGAAACTGAGAGAAAGTGTTCAAATCCCACACAAAGTGTGCCTTATGACACAGCCTTACAAATGCCTTACATGTAAACTTACATTTCCATTCTCAAGTAAAGATGGAAATGACTTAAATAAGCATTTCAATATATCAAGAAAATGTTATTTTTTAAATAATTATTAATTTGGCATGTCCTACCTTTCTAAATGCATTTTAATTGAGTAACTCTAGTAAGGAGACATTCTTAGATGTAAATCATTTAAACATGCTGCTGCCCTGAACATCCTAATAACTACAGATGACCTGATAAGGAATATAGGTCTGTGTAGGAACATTATTAGTAGGGTAGGGTAGTAGTGCATTTTGGTACAATGAAAAATAAGTCTATGTGTGTGTGCCTGACTCTTTGTGACTTGTCCATTAGTGCTAGGGATGAGTACAAGCACTCATGTGTTTTGTTGTGTCATTCTCTACTGATTGAGGACCATACAGATCTGCATACAGCCTGTCCTTGTTGAGGCTCCACTGTTATGGACATGACATCAGTTCAGACTTTGTGCGCAGTGCCCCACCAGATCCTTGCAAATTTTGCACCTTGTAGCAGGGTGACCTACACCACAGCATCTCTGAGAGTAAACTGCTGTACCTAGCACACAATGTGCTTGCAATGTCACTCATATGTTGTGGAAATGTTGGGAAAGCAGAAATTGTGGTGGCTGGTTCTGATGCTTACCTCGCTGTTTGGGTTTATACTGAGAGGTGCAACACATTCTTTTGTATTGTTCCAGTCGTCCTTTTCCCATCAGAAAAAATGGCAAATGCCAAGGTATTGAATTCATATCTTTGTAACTTAGGTCATTTTGTGCAACTGTATGTTGTTACAGGCCCAGGTTCTCTTGAAGTTTGGCCTTTCTTTTCACACCCGGAAAGGGATGCAGTGTTTTTTTAAATTCGAGGCACAATGCTGATATTAACCACTGAACACTGTGAAACATTTGTATTTCTGATGACCGCATGGGAGGATGGAAAAATAATGGTGCTTCTCAAAGGAAGTATTTCCCCATCCCCCATCCCCCATCCCCCATGAAAAGATGTTTGCTTTGGTTTTTAATCAGGAAATTAAACATTTAAAAATGAATTAAGTTTGATTTCCATCATCTGGTAGCATCTGATACGCTGTGTTTGAAAGCTACATGAAACATTCTTGTTTGACATGTGCAAGCAGTGAGGCATTAAACCATACGGAAGAATTCCGTGGGTGTACTCTTGACTGATGGCTCCATCCTACTGATTATCAAAAAAAAAAAATTAAAATGCATTCAATACAAAAACAATAGCATGCTTATGTTTTCCTTTCAGTGTTATTCATATAGAAAGCTAAATGTTTCCCACAATGAAAACAGGCTGTACCTGTCTGAGCACACCCAGGCCAGAACAGGCCAGATAACCTCTCTGTTCCTTCCACCCGCCCTGTAACATCTCAACTATGACTTATAATGCTTACAATCAGAGTTTAAGGGATACAGACCCAGAACCTTAAGGCCACAACCCACTCAAGACAAGCCATTTTTCATTGTCTGTGTGTGTATGTGTGTATGTATGTATGTGGGCGTGTGTGTGGATGTGTGCCTATTGACTGTGCGAGGTCTGGAGGAGGCCCTTTGGCACACACCTGACACAGTCCCGACCCTTTTAATGTCCCACAGCAATGAGAGTTCAGAGGGGCCCTCTGCGAGCGGCGAGTGTTTGTGAGAACAGCACAAGGACGGGCATTGTGCTGATATCCGCTGATAACATTGTGTCGCGGCTGCTGGAAGAGGGAACGCGGCGAGGTGAAATCATATTTGGAATGAGGTTCTAGATGAGCTGGAGGGGTTGTGCTCTTAAACCCCCCTTAGGCAAAGTGCCCCCCCCCGACCCCAGTCTTCCCCTCTGTCTCTCCCTGTCTCGAACGCCGCCTGCCTCCTCTCAGTGCTGCTCTTCCTCCTCTCCATTGTGTTTCCATGGGACCAACGGCTCCTTCACCCTAATGTACAAAAAAGGAAGTCCTATTTCCCCTTCCTGTCCGATTGGAGGGAACAATCTCTCTCCAGCCCTCTCTCTCCTTCTCCCTCTGTCACTCCCTCAACCCCCCTGAACAGCAGGGCTGTGTGATTTACTGTTGGCCTTCCTGGAACAGGGCTTGTGAACTGACACCAGCGCTGGGTTTCAGACAGGCCTCGGGCTCCGTGCTTGTCCTGGTTTTATGTGAATGGCCATAAGGGAGCTGTCTCTGCCGTGACTCACTCACCTAGTCAGCCTCTGCTTAAGGATCACACAGCTGATGGGAACCATAAAGATGCTGCTGACAGAAATGGATGTGAAATGAATCCAAGCACTTATCTATATTATCTATATTAATCCAAGCACTTGTCCATGTTATCAACTGCACGGAGTTAATAGCCAGAACAAACTTTATTTACTTTAAGTAATATATTTGCAACCTATTAAGTGATTTATTTGCAAGTGCACATTGTCACACGCTAATCCGCTGTTGAATGAAGCTGGATGGATTTGTCATGGAGTTAAAACTGGAAGGAAACTCACACCCATTGAGTGTAATAGAGAGAGCGAAGCGATGTGGAAGCCATTGTTAAGAGTGTTTTAGACATTCCATGGCGACATCGACATCATCATCATTTCACCGTTTCAATTTTTAATTTCAGGAAACGAAAACAAACGTGCTGAGTAAGCCTGTCACCTTTCCTGTGATTTAAATTGCATGTTTTTTTTTTCTATGGGAAAATTGACATTCACATGAGCTACAGAAGCAATCTTCACATCAGACCGCTGACTGGAGTGTGTCCCAGGGAAATATTGAAATAAAAGGTGATTAGAAAAATATTTAAGCACTTAAGAAGCCAAAATACCGCCGTCTTAAAACAGGAACCTTTTTCTCCAAACAAACAGGCCTTGCCTGGGCATTGTGGCTGGACATGGGAAGGGAAGCCCAAAACACAAACGCAGGTAGTGCTGCCAAACAATCCAACAATCCAGATATCCCAAATATCTGAGCCCCATGCACAGTGCAAGGAGGGTGGGATAATCTTACCCATGGCTGACAAGTCTTGCCTGAAATGTAGTGAAAGATAGAAAGAGAGCGAGACAGAGAGAGAAAGATGGACAGAGACAGAAAGAGAGAGGGGTGTGATTGGTGCTGCTCTGCATTCTCTTCTTCTTGCTCTGCCTGGTCCGTACGAATGAGGGAAGAGCACAGCAGGCCGAGCTGCTCTCAGCCATCCAAAGTCAACAGCCCTGGTCCCCTCAGCACAATGCCAGCCAGGATGTGTGAGAGCTCCCATCCTCCAGACTGTTTTTCTTACCACGTTTATTGTTGAGGTGGGACAGCCACCTGTGTACATTACCTAGACCTGAAAAACACATTTCACAGGTCGCAGTCTAAATGCACGCCACGTTTTTCCTGATTTTGTTAATACAGGTTGTGGAAGGGCATTTTAGGACATGTCACTATATACTGCTACTGACAGGTAGAGTTTAATGCAGGAGAGACAGCATGCTTTGAGCCTGACATTAACACATGCAAATATTTTTTTCTGACTGGTCAGAGAAACAGAAAGCTCTAGAAACCCTCCATTTCTGATCGTCTTGAATAATTAAACTAATTTTTTGGTGCTTAGCAAACAGTTGGCAGAACAACAGAGTGGCACCCAAATTGATGACCTGTGGTCCTCAGCTTCAGAGTCCTGTGCCTCAACCCCTAACCTGCACCACTGTTCACATTACCACCACCATATTCAATCCACCATGCTAAACCAGCTCCCTGGTGGAATAACTTGCACACACACACTCACAAGTTATTTATACACCCTATTTAGAAACAGCACACTGAGTTGTTCATTAGTGGTCCATGTTAAAGTTCCCAGACGTCTCTCATGTTCCATCCTCTAAATATTTTTCAATCTACTCTTCCTGAGGCAGTTTAAAATAATCAAAGCTGATTAGTGCTTTGGTTTAAAAGTATTCATCCAGCTCCTTATCATGGGACCAAAGAGCCCCTTGGCAAATCAGTGATAATATCTGACATACAGTTCATCTCTAAAGCAGTCAGTGAATGACCCAGTTTGAATGGCCTCTGAAACTGATTGTGTGAGAATCACGCATTCTTGCAAATAGCACAGTCATGTGCTATCAGACTGTTTGCAAGTATGATAGAACAGCTTAGGATGGTGGATATGTTTTTTTGCTTTATTTTTATACTGCTCCTCCATCTTCTCTGGTGGTATTCAGCCTTCAGTGCAACATCGCTCTCTGCAGTAAGGCATCAAATACCATTTTCCCCCTTTCCTCTCTCAGAGCCCACACAAATGGAAGCTGACTGAACTGAGTAAATCCTCCTTATTATAAGTGGTATCTCTGGCATGCACAAAGAACAGAGTGCAGAGAAAAACCCCATAAACTATCAAAAGAGTGATGCCAAAGTAGAGATTAATTGGGATTACTCAAATGAGAAGGAGATGGAGGAAATTGGTGTGACATAATGTATAATATATACAGTAATGTGGGAGTTTTCAATGACACCTACAGCTAATAATGACAAAAGACAGCTCATTAATTTTATGGCAGTTGATGGTAAACTAATTTAAACTATTAACAGTAACTTCTGGAAAACTCAATGCAGATATACAGTATACATGAACTTCCCTTAAACTAGGAATTAAATCAAATGTATTTAAAAGTTTAATTTCACTGCTGTGAATGTCATGGCCAACTTTGAGTGTAGCTGTTACCATAAATATTTTGCATTGAAAATGAATGTTAAATTTACCAGTCATTATGTATAATGAGCAAAAAGAAGGATTAACAAAATTAGCACATTTTAGAGTTTGCTTGCAATAAATACATATCCAGGCTGTATGTGCTGTTTTCTTCACCTTAATTTATTCAGAGGTCAATACAAACTTTTTATAGTTACAGTTTGAAATTTTACAGTTGGTAGTGGCAGTGTAGCATAGTAGTAAGGAGCAGGGCTCATAACCAGAAAAGGTTGCTGGTTCGATTCTCCTGATGGAGCACTGCTGCTGTACCCTTGGGCAAGGTACTTACCCCAGAATTGCCTCAGTGAATATCCAGCTGTATAAATGGGTAACATGTAAAAAAATTGTAACCCATGTAAGTCACTCTGGATAAGAGTGTCTGCTAAATGACAATAATGCATTATAATGTAATGTAACATAGTGATCAATGGTGCTGTGTGGCAGCTGCAGATGAAATAGTTTATATGCCTTCAAGTCCATAGGGGTATGAGCCAACTCCCTTCGCTGCAACAGGGTGGTTGTTGTGCCAAAGATCACACCCCTCAGCCCCCTACACCCGTTCTTCCTTAACCAAGTGCGTGCATGAGGACTCATTCAGGCAAACTCTGCCCATATTTCCCCCCTTCATTTCCTAAAGTTCCTACATTTTTATGGTCTATTCTGTATTTTTTTTTTTTTTGTCGTCAGCTAAATCACCCCAGGAGCAGGAAACGTGTGGTGCGAGCACATGTAGGCAGATCGGCGTAAGATAACTTTGTTCTGGGATGGTGCTCTGATTAGCGGCGGGTCAAGGCCTGCTTCACTGGCACAATCTGGCCTCACGCCTCATCACCCAGGCTCAATAGGGTCAGCGCGCTCTATCATGACATCATGTCTTTGTGTGAAATCCCAGCGCCATTCACAGTCCCACTCGTGGCTTAGCCCAGCACCGCCTGCTATATCAACAAGTGGAGCTTTTAAAGGGAGGCGCCAGAGTCATTGGTATTGTCCATTTTGAAACTTAGCACACATTTTATTTTTTTTTGCACCACTTTTCTTGGGAGCTGTCTGTAATAAATGTGGGAACCATTAAAATGTGGGCATGCAGTTTAAAATAGAGGAATGATTACTGTGTAGCAAGTTGAATTGCAACTCTGTAAAATTGGTAGTGGGTTTTTTTTTCTCCATGCCATCCCACATCTCAAGTACCTGTGCAGCTTTTTAAGTCATGAGTCATTCTCCCAGGACTAAAGTAAACGTATCCACAATGTAAGTCAACATAAATGATGCTAAAAAACTGCTTAATTGCAGTACTCAGATTCATTCCAGAAACTGAAAAATCAGCGGTCTTGCATGATACATTTTGTTCAGCTAAAATAAAGGGTTTTTTTACAAACACCTTTTTTTGCAAAAATCTTAAGACATTGGGGGGGTTAAATCTCTGTTTATCTGGATGTGGCACTGATAAATTAACCTTTAAAGGACCATCTGCTTGGTGGGCTTGACATGTGCAATGACTTGGCTTGAGAATGTCCCTTCAAACCCCTGATAAAAGTATGAGGAGCATAGTTGTGCACATACACTAAGTGTTACAAGCTTGTGAGGGAAGTTTCTGCATGAGATGGGAAGCATAGGGTCACTTCATGTGATGCACTGACATGTGGTACAGAGTGACACACAACGATCACGGGCAGGGAGATGTCAATCTGATAAAGCTCATTCCCACACAGAACAAATGTAGAGCTCACCTTTTACCAGCCCCCCAACCCCACCCACCCAACCAATCACTCCCGTCACTGCAATTCAGCCAGTGAGAAACAAGACAACATGATGTCATCTGGGAGGTGGACTGTGATTGGTTTAAAGAAGAATGCCAGTGGACTGACTAGAATTAACAGAGAGGAGCTGCTGGAATGCTAGTTTGGACCCTGTGGACACACCCGACTCAGGTTTAGGTTTCAGCGCATAGTCAGAGTCTCAGCTTTGAGTCCTTAGTTTAAGGCCAGAGAACACATGGCAGCACAGAGGGCAAACTGAACTAAGAACACAAGATGAACAGCAGACGGCCTTAAACCCCATACCTGCAAATACAGCACTTCACTCAGTCCGCATTACCCATTATAAATATGTAGGCCAGGTCAATTTATCATTCATAGGTGTCAGAACCCATTTACTGAAGGACTGTAGGCAGTCATGAAGATTTCCGTTTTAATGAAAGGCGATGACGGTAGTCTTTCATAACAACTGCATTTCATGTAAAGTATTTGTTTACCTGCTCTTACTGTACAAATTCAAAAACTTCTTTGATATAGTGGAGCACCTGAATGCAACTGTTTTCATTAAATACTTCACATCCACCTGAAGGTCAGTCAGGGAACATTGTAAAACTCTCCCCAGGCATTTTTGAACAACACTGTTGTAAAATGTTAAAAAAAATGTAATAAAACATTAAAAATATCATCTCCTTAAAATTATAAAAACAATATAAATGTAAAGCATAATATTTGTAGCAATAAAATTATGTTTACTCTGTATGACAAAGAAGTACTTCACTTTAACAGAAACTCATAAAACATATGTCTTACATTTTTTTTTATTTTTACTCTTGGAGTGAAAAATATTAACAATACAGCATATGATATCTTGATGAACCATTTGTATAGCCAAAGCCATTCAGGCTTGGGAAAGATATTATACAGAGGAACTGAGTTGTATAGCATTTAGTAAACTTTCTGTCCAATGTTGCTTAAAACATTAACCACTGACTACAATGCTTCCTCTGTAAAATCTTTGTAGAAAGAGTTTCCCTGGAAAACAATATAACAACAGTTTAGGCTATAGCCAAACAATTCCTTTCTTCAAATAAGCTCCTGTCAGTGTTCCCACGTCTACGTGTTCCCTTGGCCAGTTCCCTTGGCTGTGTTCTGTCCGATGCCAGTGCAAGCTAGAGGTGCATCTACAGTACGTTAGCAGTTTAACTGGCACAATGAACCCTCTGAAATGACGCATTGTGACTGTCCTGGCATATAATGCCTGGGTTGCATGGTCAAGGCTGGACCCACATGTCAGTGGTCTTTGGAATGAGGCACTTTACCTCTTTAAACTGATTTGAGATTAGAAGTAGCATTCATATGTAATTAAGTATCATCAGTCACTGATCATCGACACTGATCATCATTCTTATTAACTGTGCAACAGGATGACCATCATCTCCAATGTACTTTGACTGCAGGTAGAATTACTGTGCTGTTCAGCAATGTCCAATCATGGCAAAATGATGAAAGAAAAAAGTAAAATAAGATTTACAGTCTTATAATGCTTCACTCGTCATGTGTGATCACAGTGCAAGCCAAAAATAGCCAAACCTGTAAAATGTTTTTTTTTCCTCAAAAAACTCCTGAATTATCATAATTAATTACTAAGTAGAAATATAGATGCTATTTTAATTCATATAATATGACATCCTGTCCATATCTGACAAATAGAATATTTTACTACATATAATCATGGGAGAACAAGGTATTTCACAGGTCTTTGCGTCATGGAGACTATTTCTCATCGCAGAAGCATATCACTCTTTTATTGTTTGAATTCAAACATTGTAAACTCATTAACATGTCACTGTAATCTCTGGAGTAGTTCCAGCATTTCACAATTACATAACGCTCTGCCAGCCTTCCTGTATGTATTCCAGTGATTACATTTGTTTGCATCTGAGAGGTGTGAATATACTTGAAAAAGTACAAGTACATGTACAAGTGTGTGGATGGAAGACCATTTCATTTTTATCAACTATTTTACAATATACTGCTGCTAAACAATGAAACCTACGAAAGTTATTTGTTTAAATCTGCCTTATAATGTTTTTTTAATTTTTTTAAATTTGTCAAAGTGGCATTTTTACATCTTTGTTCTCTCACGGGGGAAGCCGGATACAAGCTTGTAAATCTGCTGTTCCTGCTGTTTCTCACGCCAGAGGAACCACAAAGCCAGTGAAAGTCTTGGTTTCTGTACAGAATATCTCTCTCTGACAGCACATTACATGTACTAGGCACTTCAGATAGTTTAAACACAACCTTGAATTACGCCAAGCCTTCCGTTCTTTTCTTTTTTTTTTTTAACCAGAGGAACGTGGGGTGGAATCTGTGATAATGCTGCTGGTGGAACTTTGACCAAGGCAAATCACCTCGGCTATTCTATGCTGATTTCAGAATCATCTTAAACGGTTTACTTTCCATTTTTAAGATAATACTTTGTCATGACCTGCACTTGTCTTTTACTCAAACTGAAAAGATTTATTGCTTTAGCTAGTGCTTCTTTGTAGTTTGTATTTTGACTGAATCACTGCCGCTTCTTAGTAACACCACGCTGTATGAAATGCTATCATGTAAATTGTCAGCTGTATAAATAATGACAAATGTAGGTGTGTGCCAAGCCAGAGCTGTGTTATTTTTTGTGTTTCTGAGAAATTGTGCACCTGCAACCAAAACCTAACACACAGACTTCCTCTGCATTGCTTTCACAATGTTTCTCTTAGAGCATTAGCTTAGAGCATTTAGCATCGCTCTTAACCCTAAACCAAGAAAAGACAGCAGGGCTTATAATTCAGTTTGACTCTGTAATGCCTTTTGCTTTGTTTTTATTTAACAGAATAATGAAACGGATATGCAGTCGATTTTTTACAACCTATAGCATTTTAGTGAATTCAGAATGTGGTGAGAAGACGTGCACACCACCAAGCATAAATAAAAAAAATACAAACTTTTAGCTAACTGTAGCATGACCAAGTGATTATTACAGTACCATTCTCTCAGAATCTCTTAGTGGAAAAACACCAGGGCTCCACTGGTTGCATACTAAAGTTCCTCTCTACTGTTGCTGGTCCATAGCTCCTGGCCTTTGAGTCCAGAGTGGAAAAGCTGCAGTGTAATTATGTTTGACTGAAGTAGTAGCCCTGTGACTGACTGATGTCCTACAAAATGTAGCATCTGACCTAGATTCAAGTCCACAGCCCTCAGGTCCACAGTCCAGTGCTCCAGAAACACTGCAGTGGAAGAAAGTCATGTAAAGAACACATTTATGGAAGTTGTAAAAAATATTTGACTTATTGTAAAATACACGTAATCAACATGTTGGTGAAAAAAGAGAGTGACATTAACTTACCGGCAATGTTGAGTTCTACCTGCTATCCTCTTTCACTGGCCAATCAGATGGTTCCTGGAAGAAGAGGGGACGTGGAGGCTGGACTAGGGTTCACATTGGACACATGTGTTTGACCTACTTCAGCCAGACCCACACTGTTCCTCTGTGCATGGACAGAGCAGTGAACAAATGCTCTCCATTAGCCTGAAGCTTCATGTGTTAATGCTTTTGTTAAGGTTTGTTATTCTACAGCAATCCTCATCACATTCATGATAAATTCAGGAAGAAAAAAATCACAATTAGATCACTGATTTGATTGTTATGATAATGCAATTTATTTATATTCTTACACTGCACATTCAGTATATTAGGTGTAATTCACATTACCCTCTGTGCTTGGCACATTTTGTTTTCTGTTTTTCTTTTGTACTTTGAATGCATACAAAATTATTTTTGTTCTGTCACTGTAAAGGCCTTGTTATTGCCTTTTAATATTAATGACAGTTCAAAGTGAGAAAGAATGAAAGGTATTGATATAATAGGCACGCTTCCCTGCATTTGCAGGTGCTCTGGTTGAAATTCTGGCACCTGTTGATGATGTCACAGTTTGTGTTCCCTCGTAATTTTGGTCAGAGATAAATATTACATTAAACCCACAACAGTTCTGCTGAGGTGGAAACATCATGCTTTTGACTGGCCATGTACAAGTTACAATCAAAAGTGTGAAGTGTTAAGAAAAATGGCATGCAACATTTAGTAGGTTATAATAACAAAATACATTCTACAATTTCTATGTCATAACAATTACAAAGGTCAACCAATGCAAAAATAAAAACACAAGCTTAAATCCAGAATGCATAAAAGATACTAAAAACAACACAAGTCTCTAAGACAACTGTCGATAAAATCTGTTCAAAATGCACAAGAGCATGTAAAAACCAAACCCTTTCCCAGTTATATTAATAAGTACAGGACCTGTTACTTAACAGTGGCTACAATAATCTTCAGCTCTAAAAGAGAGCAGATCACAATACGATCACAAATATTTTCCCATAGCGAAATGTCGATCCCAGTGTTTTATTTTCACAAAGCGATATTGCAGATGCAGAAGACATTTTTTTCTCCAGCAGAAATGAAAAAGCATTTTAAGTACACGCTTCGGTTTACAGTATACCTTTCGGTGTCACTCCCAACAGCAGAGTCCCATACATTCCCGTTCGTGTTTGTTGATCCTATTGTCTTCTGCGTCACCACACGTCGCCCTCTGAATAAAGGCCGTCTGGCTCCCAGCTTAAATATTGCAGCAAACTAAAAACCAACCATCAGACCAAATTCATTCACATCTGCTCAGTGGTGCGACAAGGACAGGGCTTTAGGTGGGAAAGACAGAGAAAAAAGTTCACTTTACACCGCAGGGTGCCAGGAGAAGGGGACATAACTGCACTGGAGCTTTTGCTGTGGCAAGTTGCCCATTTGATGGCATTTAACTATATCACTGTTTGAGATTTATTTTTGAGCCAGAATTTTTTTGCATTGACAGTGTTTGTTTTTTGGTTGCAAAATTGTGCTTTATAACTGCCTCTGGGGACCATTTTGCAAGTACTGTTGTGGCTGTAATGTTGGTTTTGCTTAAAGGGCAAAGGGAGAGGCAAGCAGCCACAGGGTGATTGTTCTGATTACTATTTTCAGTGAGTAGATTCCACCAATGCCACATGCATCTACAGCAAAACAAGACTTTGTTAGCTTTATGTGCAAACTGTTACGGTTTCCATTTTAATTTGTTGTAATCGGTCTCACTTGCACCTGCAGCAGAGTGATGCATTTACAAAATAAATGAAACTGATACGTTCAACACAGTGCAGGGATTTTTGGATTTACTGGTTGCCTGGTTTATAACATCCTGTTCTCTCCTGCCTTGCAGTGCTAATCGTGGACCATGGGTGACTGGAGCTTCTTGGGAAACATTTTAGAAGAAGTAAATGAACACTCGACGGTTATAGGAAGGGTGTGGCTGACAGTGCTCTTCATCTTTAGGATTTTAATCTTGGGCACGGCCGCCGAGTTCGTCTGGGGAGACGAGCAGTCGGATTATGTTTGCAACACCCAGCAGCCGGGTTGCGAGAACGTCTGCTACGACGAGGCTTTCCCCATATCCCACATCAGACTCTGGGTGCTCCAGATCATCTTCGTCTCCACTCCCTCGCTGGTGTACGTGGGCCACGCCGTGCACCACGTCCACATGGAGGAGAAGCGCAAGGAGAGGGAGGAGGCGGAGATGACCCGGCAGCAGGAGATGAACGAGGAGAGGCTGCCGCTGGCGCCCGACCAGGGCAGCGTCAGGACCACCAAGGAGACCAGCAGCAAGGGCAGCAAGAAGTTCCGGCTGGAGGGCACCCTGCTGAGGACCTACATCTGCCACATCATCTTCAAGACCCTCTTCGAGGTGGGCTTCGTGGTGGGCCAGTACTTCCTCTACGGCTTCCGCATCCTGCCCCTGTACAAGTGCAGCCGCTGGCCCTGCCCCAACACCGTCGACTGCTTCGTCTCGCGCCCCACCGAGAAGACCGTCTTCATCATCTTCATGCTGGCCGTGGCCTGCGTCTCCCTCTTCCTCAACTTCGTGGAGATCGGCCATTTGGGCCTGAAGAAGATCCACTTCGCCTTCCGGAAGCCTCCCCAGCAGCAAGGGGAAGGGCCGGCCCCGGAGAAGGGCCTGCCCTCCATGGCCATCTCCTCCATCCAGAAAGCCAAGGGCTACAAACTGCTGGAGGAGGACAAGCCCGTGTCCCACTTTTTCCCCCTAACAGAGGTGGGCATGGAGGCTGGCAGGCTGTCCACGCCCTTCGAGACATTTGAGGAGAAGGCAGGTGAGGCGGGACCCCTCGAAGACATCTCCAAGGTGTATGATGAGACTCTGCCCTCCTACGTTCAGACCACTGAGCCAGAGAGGGAAGTTCAGCAGGAGGACGAAGAGGAGGAGGAGGAGGAGGAGGAGGAAGAGGAACCTCCAGCTGAAGCTGAGATGGAGGCCACGGAGACGATAGAAGACACCAGACCGCTCAGCAGTTTGAGCAAAGCCAGCAGCAGGGCCAGGTCAGATGATTTGACAGTATGAGCCAAAGTGAAACAACAGAAAGCAGTGCAAGGGAAAAGCCAATAGTCCTTCTAGAGAGCACAGAGCCTTAATTAACTGGGACAAAAATTTAACACCACCTAGTAACTTTGAATGTTAAATGAGATACTAAAACAATGTCTGTGCAATTGTAAGAAAGCTGGATACACTGAAACCATCATAGACTTTTATTACACGCAGTAGCATTTTTGATAATGTCCTTACTAAGTGAATTTAAAACCAAAAACAAAAAACAGATCACAGCAAGGTTGGCGACTGTTTCAGTACAGATAGAGAAAAAAGAGTTTATTTTACAAAAAGCAATGTGCTGTTTTTAAAAATCCATTTTTTTACCATTTTAGCAATATCATCGATAGTTGACGTTTACATATTTTGGATTAGCTGTTCAAAAAAGTGTAATGTGTGTTAAGCACTGTTTTACCAGCAGGGGCCTGCTTTAACCAACCAGAGTAACAATAATGAGTGTATATATTACACATATACTTATAACCTCAGATATTCACTGATTTACAACCAATTTACCTGATTTAAGTGACCCTTCTGTATAAGCAACATATTATATACAACATATACCATTATATCTCTCCTTTCATGAGCAAGATTGAACACCTGAAAAATATGCAAAAAATATAGACATACATATAGTGAGAATAGGACCTCTGGCTAAAAGGCCAGTTCCTACCTGTTGGCATTTTCTAGATGTTACTTGCCCTTTTCATATGTATAAAACTACGCTTTCAACAATGTTTTTTTAAAACATTTTTTTATAGATAACCATTTCAACCATGGAAACCGCCATCGGCCAAATCCTTTCTTTTCTCGCTGTACAAACAGCCAGCATGTTGATAAAGATCACGCCCAATCAGCACAAAGTATTGTTGAACTAGAGACAATAAAAAAACGCACTCATTACTGAAAACAGACATCCTTGACAGTGTTGTAAAGAAAACATTTTTTTAAATCCTTTTGTTTATTATCTGATTCAATTTAATTTCCTTTTCATTCAGCATAGTTTTAAACTTTAAACCCTATATATTGAAATGGTTTAAAAAATTAATTTGAAAGAGATAACATAGCTTTCACCTCTAACACCTATTCTACCTAGTATCTCATTCTGTTCTAAAACGTACATTTTATGAGATTATGCAAACATCGAATCAAACAGGAACAGACTGTAAGTATGAACAAATACAGTGTACAAAGATATTTCTAAAGTGTTAAACTATTTATTATTTATAATTGTAATTTATTCATTTTGCCAATCAACTCACTTTGGATCTCATCTCTGGATTACAACTATAGACATGGACTTCAATAAGAAAGGCTTTTTGGCTAAGTAATTACTGTAAATACAATTTTAAAAAATGATAGCAGAAAGTAATGATTGTGTAATATAAATTCATCCTGTGTAATATTGTGCTGTTAGAAGCTATAAATCACAGTTATTTGTACAGAAGAGTTTCTTTTTTATCCTATTAGATATTCTTTGACAGTCATGGAAGACTGTGCAACTTAATGGAATAGGTCAGAGATGAGATGTTGCTCTTAGCAAACGATAGCACAGTGCACAGCAGGTCACTAATAGTGCGTGTGAATGTTCAACCCACCCCCACACATTCAGCTCTCATTTAAACTGTCAGGAAATTGAACAATTTCTCTATTACAAGTGCCTCAATAAACTGCAGGTTAAAACATACACAATATTTTATATTATAACTAGACATTATAGAGAATAAGTATACAATTATACATTATTTTAATATGTAAACAGGGGAAACAATGCCATATGCTGTATTTGTTTTTTTTTGTTTTTTTTGGCTTTCTCTCTCAGAGTCATTGTTAATCATTTCTGTTTTAAATGTGTTTTGTTGTCAATTTTATATCAGTTATGTTTTTTTTTTTTTTGAAAACACTGTTATAATGAGGAAACATATGTGTCATGTGAGAAGTCTCACACAGGGGAGTTTGTGTTGAATTTCTATTTAATTCACTTTGTATAATTTACAAAATTAATCATTTATATGCAGAAACACCGCCTTAACCCTTCACCCTCCCCCTCATGCTAGAGATGTGTCACCTTTGTCTAAAAAGTGCCTCTTACTGTCTTATTCTTGACAAGTGCAGTGAAAAGGTTTGTGTATTACAAAAAAAAGTACAGTCATCTTACTCTAAACAATACAGGGTTACCAAAAGCTCCTTCACAGATCTTCCAATGCCAAAGCTTTGTGATGAAAGTTGAAAGACCCAGTCATGAGATTAGTCACAACAAAATGTATGTTTGCGTTAATGTACGTCAGATTCTGAGCCAAGAAAGTTCCACATGCAGGGACCACAGGATTGCTGTTCAAACAGTATTATCTCAAGACATCTACTCTTCCATCAAAACTGCTCCTCTCAGGTTTTGAACATCAGGAATATGTCATACACAGGCCTATAGCCCTAGCAAAGCTTAAAAAGGAGTATATTGTCAGATCTCTTTAAAAGATTATAACACACCACGACAGACCAGGCAGTTTCGATCCTCTGAGACCTCCTCCCCTCTAACACAATACGACAATTCCACTCTGTGTTAGAGCCTAACTGAACAGATATGAAATGTTAGACTTTTTTACAGTTTAAATGAGATAATTACATTTATAAATGACAGCACTCCAGAAGTTCTAATCATAGAGCACCCTGAAAAAATCAAGATTTTTCAATTACACAAAGTTGTCCCATGTTGTTGTTCTATTTTCCTAACTTCTTTTATTCTCCCTCTCATGTTTTTAAACCAGAGCAATTTCAGTCAAAAGAAAAATGAAAAAAAAAAAAAAATCTTTTTACTAACTTGTAGTCTTCTTTGCTCATAACTGTGTGCAACATCCTTGTTTGAAACTGTGAACGCAGCCAATAAAAGGTCAAGTGTGGTCAAGGACTGACGTGTTCCTGTCTGATTTTCTGTGCGATACACATGCATACAAATACACAGACCATTAATGAACGGTATGAAAGGAGAGTCCTGAACAGGCTTTGATTTTCCTATTAACTGTTCTCTGACCGCTTGTGAACGGTGATCAAGAAATTCTTCGAATACAAGTAAAGACATGGTAAATACACGAGTGTAAGTCAAATGACAATAAGTCTGCCACAGAGTCAGGAGATACAGTACAGCGACAATGTAACAAATGAGGTCCCACAGAAGCAGAGAGACTCATTTTAGAGAACAGCATGGTGATGTCACGCTTCTGACACCTTTGCTTATCAGGAGTCATACAGCAGGAGGGCCTCTGTCTCAGCCCTACATTTCAGCCCCAAAATGAATGAATATTGCAGAACCGGTTATAGTACCAGTTAAGACCAAGAAATTTTATCCTTTGTCCTTGTTTGCAACCTTGGCTGTACAACAGCATAGAATGCAGGTTATTAATCTACATTCAAAGATTGAAACATTCCTTCATTCTAGAATTCAAGGATTAGAGGGTAGAATTCTACATTCAAGGCTGTGTACTCATTGTATGTCAACCACCTAAAGGTGGTTAATTTAATAGATGGGAACTAGTCTGTTTAGAGGATTAAAGACTGAGAGTAACACCTTAAAGTCAGCCCAGTGTCTTATTGGTAGTCAATGGAGTGATGACAAAAAAGTGCAATATGACTAATTGTATTTTTTATATTTATTCAGCTAAATGTGAGGCAATGGATGCAGTTTATATGTTGTCAGAATTAAAAAGAAAATGATCAGGCATTCCAGTGTTATGTAAGAAGACACAGCAGTACTTAATGATTAGGGCCCTCAGTTTTTCTCGACTGTGTGAGCGGCGGCCCGTATTTCAATCGTTACCCTCCAGATGTCGCTGTAGGCACTCAGTTATCAGTAGTATCGACATAACTATAACTACACAATTAATGGCTAATCGCTAATAATCACTTGGAAAGGATGGAAAAGGAAAAGGACCAATGGAAGGAATGTAAAGAACGTCCACAACAAAAGCACGTCTCTGAGCTTTGGCTGATGTTACACGAAGCAACTAAAGTTGGATACACTAGTTGCATGTGATGTCCTTGCAGGGAATTTTAATGTTACAGGAAGCAATTCACGAGCAATTCAAAAGTGATTTAAATTGCACTCAATGTCCAATCATATTTACATACAAGATGTAATTTCATTGGTTAGTGCACCAACAATTCTTATTATCATATAATGATTTAAATATTCTTCACATTATTAGGCTACTGTAATGGAGAGAAATGACCGTGGTGTCGTGTCCTAGCGATCCCTCATTAGAAAACGTGTCCAGATGAAGACGTAGCCAGTCCACAGCGAAACTACTGCTTCCCTTTCAACCCTCATTAGCAAACTGTCCAACTAAAATTTAGAGTGGACCTTTCGCGCTGACTTTGTATTTACCACTTGACTACTCGTAGCCTACAAACCTTCATACAACTCAGCGAGCACGATTGACTCTCGATTCTCCTCAGGGTATCTTCCCTCGTGAACAGTTAAATATGAATGGATTATAGATACTTTGATCGGAATGAAAGTCCTAGCCAGGTAATGCGTTCAAAAATGAATTATTGTGCGTGGAATGTGCCAACGCTTCTCCGACACTAATATTTACGTGTTATGTGTTGCACGGAACTTGTTGCATTAAGTCAAAGTACCACTTTGCCAGCGATAAAAGTCACTCATAAATTGCTTCGTGCAACTTCAGCCAAAAAGTGCAACGGTATCCGCAAGATATTCTGCACACAGACGGATTTAATTTATTTTGCACAGCTTCCAATGTATCAATAAAGAAAACGCAAAAGACAACGATTTATAATCACAAAAGGTGGGGATAGCCTACTTAGTATTCCCCTTAAGAGTCTCATTCAAAGTAAGTCAGTTTTCATCTTACATTTGTGGACGTGGAGTTGAACACCAGGGTGTTGACACAGCTCAAGATGATGCGGACAGACAAAAACTAGGAGAACCAGCTGTCGTTAATAGCATTACAATGCGAGAATCTGGTTGGCATATTATAGTGGCTTTTAACTCCTGATGTAACTGTCCAAGACGCGCACAATAAAATTGAGGAGGTGACAAATTAATACGGAATACCGACCCAGCAAAAGCACAGCATGAACGAAACAATTAATCGCCCGTGTGCTAACACGTTTAACGAAGCTGCAGAAAACCGCACGGCGTATTACGGCCCCGATCAACCAAATACAAAACAATAAACCAGCTCACAGATTTCGGCTCTCGGGTTTTTTTTTTTTTTTTTTTTTACCACCTACAGGCCCTCAGGCTATATATGGAAACCCTCCCGTTGGAGTCTATTCCAGGTTTTAACGAGGACTATAAACCAGATCTGAAAAATACAAAACTTGTTCGAGCTAGAAAAAAATGGAAGTAGGCTACAATTTCTGTGCTGAATCTAAAGAAAAATGGTTCCAACACAGAGGGCGAACTTTACTTGTCCATTGTAAACAGTTCTGTCGATACCTACAGTCCCATCTCTTATTCACTCTACATCGTCCAACGATGACAGAGGAGACATACCTTTAAACCACTGACCATGATCAATTTAATCACAAAGCTAAGAGCGCTGGGTTTTGATTTAACTGTGTGCATGATATTCAGCATTTAAATGCCATCTAGACCCTACCAGATTATTTATTAACCTATCCATTTATATGTCAATGGTGTATCACTCTCATCTGTGCTTAATTAGTGGTAGTTAATCAACTTCGATCATTTGGGAATTGCAATTACATTACATTACCTCATTTAGCAGACGCTCTCAGAGCGACTTCCAAATAAGTGCATCACTATGCTAAGAGTAGTTACCGAGAATTATTACAAGACGTCAGAAAGATACTTAGTTAATTGCAGTGTAGAGTGTGTAAAATGCTTTTTAAGTAGAAAATATGGATAGAAAGGATAGATAGAGAGGAAGGTAGATGCAATTGCAATCATATAATTGTTTAACAGATGGCTTCAGAAAGTCTGTATCGACCTCTTGATGTGGGAGGATTGAAGTACAGGCAACAACAAAAGCAAGGGCTCTGTGACACAGTATTGCTCTAGTGGCATGCGGCCTCTGATATTTTGGGCAAACTCAACACGTGAACTAAATGTAAATGTGTTAGATGAAATTTAGAAATTGGGGGTTGGGGGAGGGTATGTAGAAATGAAGACAGGGTTTGGTTTTTAAGAGTCATTAAAACAAGATAACTTGTATTCATCCAGTTGAAATTATATAGAAAAAAAAGAAAAGAAAGAAAATGAGAATGCACCAATGTCTGCTTTGCTCTTTGACATTCAAGTCTTTCTTGTTGCATTTTTATTATTATGAAAAACTGTGTTTAATTATGAAAAACTGTGATGCTGTTTAATACAACACTGTTAACAACGTATGTATTGCAACGCAGAGTTATACAGAGGGTCATATTACAATGCTCTTGTGGATTACAGGATAGTTAGGAGCTTTCCAAAAGATGTCTATTGTTCGTACTATTGTTCGTTTTGATGTAGAAGTAGATAGAACCTGGGTGCTCTACTGCCCCCTGCTGGCCACAATTAACTTTTTTTTAACTGAAACAAATACTCTGTCACATTACTTTAAAAACATGTGATATCACTTGCTAATGCCTCCATTGCCCACTGTTTTCCCAGCAAAGTTTCCCTTCAGGGGTGTCAGTAACATGTTCACAGGCCTACTTGACAATACTTTAATTCAGTCTCTGGATTTAATCCAGGCCTACTGGAAACATGTATTAGAAATATGCAAACACCTTGGGTCAGTTTATCTATTATATTTATCTATTATATTAATCTGGGACAGCTTTAATACAAACACACTATATGTTAACTTCATGTGAGTCAGACAATGTGTAATGTGTAAATGAGTTGCAATTTCCTCTCATGAGATATATGGATTTGCCCACTTGTACGGATTCATGGCCCTAGTGCTGTGCTTAACACGACACTCATACTCTTAGAATGTAGTGGAGTGCCCACTTTAGTGACATACCAGAGAGGCTGCTACTTGAAGAGGGATTGAGACAAAAGCCACTTGATTGGGACTCACTTCATTGTCATCAATCAGTGACAGAGCTACATAATACACACCTGCAAGGCAGGGCTGTCCTTTTATCCCACTGACTGCAATCATAGCTTCACTTGCTGATGTAACTCCCATGCCTGAAGTGGCAAAGTTCAATTTCAACTTTGCCTGTACTTAAACAGATTATGTTTTAAATCGTTTTGCCACTAGATGGCACTAGGAAGTTTCTGTATGATGTGAGTATAGGAGTACAGCAGGCATAAGAATCTATGTGAAGACAAATCAAGAGGAACGCTGACATGGGGAATTGCATTAGAGTAAAGACGACATTACCCCACTTTGTTCAGGTCATTTCCTTATTGAATGAAAAGGTCATTGATAGAATTTACTGTATATTACAATAATTCCACGAGGAGCATACATTTTTTAACTGTCAAAATAAAGAAAAGAGACAGAGCAGGAAGTGGTTTTGCTTGCATTATTTTGGATGCATATATACAGCCACAGTCCTTTGTATGTTTTATATTGCCTCCATATGACTCCTGACTCCTTCATGCACATTTGTTTCTGAATGACTTTGAGCAACACAACAAGGTAAATGTTCAGACACGACGCCTTTTTGAAAAAGACACTTCTGGAACAAAATTTCAAAGAACAAACAGCCATTCACTCGCAGCTGAAAGCAGATTTAGTGATTTCTCGCTATTATAATTCTGACTCAGTCCTGACTCACTGTCTGTAATGACACGGTTGAAAGGTGTGGGGGCTGAAGAGATGCAGACCTATGGGGCAGTGGTATCAAAGAGACACGCCGTTGCTGATTCTGTTCTGGGTCTTACCCTTAGCCCATCGACACAGAACACATTTGTTCATGGGCACCAGCACTCCATTTGGGACAAGGTTTGTAATACACGTGACAGAGAGAGCCAGACTTACTCCCAAAATGATCACCTTGTGCAATAAAGCACCCAAGTTCATTCACAAAACAAGCATGGATTAAATGTGAGAAAAGTGGAGGTGCCTGTTTTGTTTAGGGTGGGCCTTGTGCATATGTACGGATTGGAGAGAGTGTGTGAACAGCTGCAGGTGAGGTTATTGCACATGTATTTTGACACCTGGTGAAGGCAGTTATTTCCTTAAATTTATGCACCGGTGCACTGTCATGACTGCTTAGCAAGTGCACCAGTATGTTAACATCTCCAACACGCCCCGACTGAGTTAAAAAATTGATTTTACATCATGCCTGGCTTCAGTAATGTACTCCATGCAATTTATTGTGTTCATGGTCCATTAACCCCTGCCCCATAACAATATCCAAGCTGGATCTTGTTGAATACTGGGCCGAATGTTGGCACACTGTTTGTTGTGTTGCAATTAACCAACCATCTCTAATCTACCAGATGCCAATATTGGCCCACAAATGTTGCGCTACAATTCCCCTTCAAATCGGCTGACAATGCTGTTATTCTGATGGTCTACATTCATAAAAGATTCACATGCAACATTTATTTATTTCTTAATGAAAAGTGGGGCTAAAAGATCACAATGTTTCAGCCTACTGCCTTCATCACTGAAATAATGAACTGTGTCAGCAACCTTTTTATACCCATCTTAGGTCATCACAGGTTACTTTAATAATAATATAGTTAATTAAAGAAGAACTGGCAATCAATGGCCTATTGTCAGTAAGATTGCTAACGATTTCTTAACTTGTAGGTGCAAATCCAAAAATAAATACTTCAGTAGAACCTGACTGCTCCATTATATCACACTATAGGTTAAAGACAGAGGTGGGTGGGTATGTATAAGTAACTGAATTCATAAAGAGATCTGCACTCATAGTTTCTGAATAAGAATGAGTTTGTAAGATTCAAATGTTTTGGCATATTGACTTCATTCTGATGGGTGAAATCAATTCCCCAAAAGATTTTTTTTTTTTTTTGCATTGGGAGAGAATTTTGGCTAATTGATTGGCTAAGTACTGGAGCCATGATAAGTCTCATAATATATTTATTTATCTCTTATTTAAGGAAGAGCCACTGAGAATTAAACTATTTTTAGGAGACCTCACCAAAAGGCAATTGCATTCATACTTCAGAATAAATACAACTAATAAATACAACAACTAAAACAGACATTAGAAAATAGATCAAAAGCTTAGCGTGATTCATTACAATCAATGATAGATTCTCAAATCAACCACCTTTGAAGCTTATAATAGCCGATAACAGTGCAACAACAATGTCAGTTACTTATCCTAGTTAACCGAAAGTACATGACACTGGCCTATAATCACTCTTCTATCAGCACTGGCAGGTTCCAAATATCCCACTGTCCATTGTCAGCATTGAGGCACAGCTGTGAGAACTGCAAATACCCACCAATCGTCCCGCTCAGCATATAAATACATGAGTGAAAACAGTTGCACAGATGACTCTCCATTTGTCAGAGTAGTCGCTTATACTAACCCTATGAGTCAGACAATGAAACAAGAGACAGACAATGTGTGACTTTAATTTCAACTCTATTCATTTGTTAGGACACGATCGAGTTGACCGGGGACTATTGGGTGTTGTGAATGATTGTTATTAATACAGTGTAAACTACCTCATTACCATTACCATAGAGGCAAATTCATCCGTTTCTCTTTTTTCCATCTTTTCTGTAATGATGCTGAATTTGCTAATGTAGCCGACTAACTGGGGTCAAGTGACCAAAGAGAACCATATTTGACGTATACTGGCAAGCCAAGCCCACATTCAATTCTAGGAGTTCACATTAAAAGTAACAATTTTTAATAAGATGAGAATTTAAGTAACATTGACTTGGCACAAGTTCTCCAGTGTAGGACTGTGAATAAATTGGTTCAAATATAGTAGAGCAGGGCCATTGAGAGCACTTCACCCACACGGCAAGACAAAAGACAATAGCCCTCCAGCCTGGGTCAAATTTTCTATGCAAAAAATGTTTAAAAAACACTCAAGAGACCTAACCCCAATGAACAACTGCCCTCATTCATTTTGTCTAGGTCAGAGGAGCTGCAGCCACCACCACACCAAACACAACACTTGAAGCACGCATGCCAAAACAGGACTGCCCTCCTGCCAATAGTCACACACTGGTATTGAGTCTGCTGCCTCAGTAATCACACATAACTCTTTCTTTTCCCAAGACAGGCTCCCGTTTCCTCATTTAACTGAAGGAGACACAGGTGTAACTCCTAACCTCATTAACAATCTATGTACCTTATGGCCCCGCCCCCTTCCACTCACCCACCCCACTCCACATGCAGGAAAAATTCCTCACAAAATGAAAAAATGAGTTGAATGAGTGGTCTCCACAGTGTATTAATTAATCCTTGCTTAAGAGTTTACTGCAGAAGAAGACACTATAGAAAATATACAGAGTTCAGGGACTAATAAGTTAGCACAATGCCTGCCTGCATTTAAAAAAAGGGTGGGCAGAAATGTGTGAAGATACAAAGAGAAATACTAAGTGCTTTTTAAAGTAATTGTAGTATTGAAAAAGGAAGTTAAAGAGGAGGTTAGGTGTGTCAAAAATAGGAGAGCAGTTTGCTTTATGACAGTAAAGATATTGCAGATGTGCTTGACAGTTAATGACAGCTTCACCAGACTACATATTACAGCTATGTCTGATACCCAGGACGTATTGCACATAAGGGACAGTCCAGCACTGGAAAAATTACAAATTTGAAAGAGTGAAAGAGTGAAATTATTCTTGGAAGAATAAGGGATAGTCAAAACTATCACAGAGTGAGACAGTATTTAACAAATCTCAATTTCTATGAGAAAACTACTGTTGACTAAAATCAAGCATGTGATATATATATTTGAATTTTCACTATTTAACTGAAATCAGTAGGAATCTATGGTGTTATGTCAAACTGGACTGAAATTCATATTTAGCACAGGATACAAGGACAAATAATATGAGGGATCTCATCTGACCAATGGACTGTGGGAAGAGTCCCTTAGGGTTATTTATTTAAAAAACATTGGTAAAACAGAGAAGAAATAAAACAAGTACACTTGCTTATCACAGTGAAATCATAGGTGAAGTAAATAGTGAGGAAGCTACTAAAATAATTCCAGGTGGTTGAAACAGAATACAGAATTGGAAAGGCGAGTAGCAAGTGAAATTTAATATCACCAACCATAAAGATGTGGGTGATAACAGTGTAAGGCAGGGAGGTATGGGAAGGACTGTACCAAATTAATGTGTGCAGCATGCAAAAGACTTGGGTGTAAGAGCTGATCCACACCTCTCTGGATCTACACATTATGCCATAATAATAAAAAAGGCAAATGGGATGCTGTGATATACAACAAAAAGCATTGCTAACAAATCAAATGTTATATTAATGTCATAAAAGCCTACAGAGGCACTGAAGTTTAGGAGGGACATAGAAGCCCTAGAAAAAGAACACAGAGCTGAAACAAGAACAGTTGCAGGTATAAAACACCCTACGAGGATATAGAGGCGTTTTATTGGGTGGTCAACATCAAATACAAAGGTATGATTTGGATAAACTGTTTCAGCTTATGTTCACAACTTTTCCTTGTTAAAATTTGAATATAAAAGTTGTTTATATTCAGTGCCATAAAGTTGGCGAGAACTTTGTAATTAACATTCTCAATATGGAAAAAAAGTAAAAAGGGGTAGAAATGATCATCAAGATACAATGATTCATAGAACAATAACAGGTGATTGTTACAGGAATGGTTTAGAATATCAAGCAAGTGTGTATTTTTTCCACTTGTATGCCTCTCACCGTTTGAAGAGCGCAGGGTGTCATGTCCAGCATTGTGTGGCTCTTTGGTATTATTTTAAATACCTGTGCAGTAATTACATGTTGCTTACAAGTGAGGGGGGGAGGTCAGAATAAAGCTCACCTAAAGCTCACCATAAAGCTGTTTTTGTTCTTTCGTTTGCCCTGACAGTAGCCTTGGATGTTGTGGGGGAAGACAAATGAAATCATACTTGGGAAGGAGGGTCGGTCCGTTCATCCCAGGTGCTATTCAAATTCTGTTCGTGATCAGTCACGTTTGTTTAATCTCAGTGTTTGTCTCCAGTTCCCATAGTAGCAAGTGTACTGGGGTACCTATCTTCTCCTCCCAGCTACGTAGGCCCGGATTGTTGTAGAAAGGTTATTACGCCTTGATGTGCTGTCAGTGATTGTTTGTGCCTCCTGGGGAGCACAGTCACCATCAGAAAGCACTGCCTTAGTTTGTTCATAAATGTCTGTTTGAAGTGGAGTGATAGATGCCTTTGATATTGTTGATGATGAAATGTGTTTAAATTCGTCCCATCTCAAGCCTGTTTACTCAAAAATTGATGAGGTAGGGAGGCTTCTATATTTGGCATAACAAAGTATTAACTGAATGGGCCCACAAGGTTTCCCAAACTAGAACATTTACCCTGTGCTCTTATAAAGTGTATTTTGTTTATGCTTTGGACCCCTTCCTTAGGAGGACATGTAGATGCCTGCAGTAATGCTTTGTCGGAACTGGCTACTTTATTGAACCAAAGAAGGAGCATGGAGGTGCTGGCACACACCCAGACCTTATAACGTAGTAAACTATTGCTCATCCCGGTGCATCTTCTGTTTCTCTGTATATATTGTACCTACCCTGAAAAAGTTTTTCTGGTGACACATCTGACCGTAGAAGTGTTCTGAATTGAAAACAATGTTTTATGTGAGTACAGAATGTAAACATATTTCTTCATGGAAAGAATTTCTCTCAACCCTGCTCTCACAGCCTGTTTAGTTAGTTTGCACAGAGAGGCAACGAAGAGTATAAAAAGTGAGGGTTTTTTTATGTGAGAGAGCTTGCAGCTGAGGGAGAACTGCCAAGCTAGTGAGTGGGGAATTATTTTAATCAGCAAAAGTCAATTATGCATGTTTGAATTTTTAACTTTGTTGAGCGCATGAGGGAATGTGTGTGTTTGATGGCAACGGCACACCTGATGGCAATGGTGAGGTGTCCCCTTAAGCGACAGCGCTGCTAAAGGGAAGAAAAAAGTGTGTTAAAAATGGCAGCAAGACCAGCCGGTGGAGCGATGCCTGGGGTGGTGCACCAGTGGCGCGGATTAGGAGTGTTCCCCCCTTACAGTTAGGAATACGTTCCGCTCATGGGCTAAACTGTGTGTGTGGGTTGCTTCGTGAGCTGGCATTGCTATTGAGATGGGGCTGCTCTCCTCTCTCCTGTAGTGTCTCATTCTTGTCAGCAAGGAAGAAAAGGCAAGGCAACACTGGCTGCACAGTCTGGAGGGTTGCCAGCGGGTGGCCATTCTTTTTCTCTGGGGTTTTCTTGTTTATTTTGGGCTGTAGATTGGCCTGGCAGAACAGCACGAGCCAATCCAAAACCACCGTTTTTCTGGTGTGTGTGTGTCTTTGTGTGGGGATTTCCCTATTTCTGTTTCTCCCCCTACCATCTGTGGTTCCAGTGTGGAGTAGATTCATGTGCTTAGCAGCACCAGAGTGTCTATAGAGAGGGGACCCCGCGTAGAGTGTTAATATCTGCAGTGTGTACAAGGCTGTGCTCATGCCTTTGGCAGGCTCGTCTGGGTAGTAACGGGGCTTCCAGAGGGGTTGAAGTGATAGAGGAAAGGCAGGGTTAGCGGCAAGGAAGTCTTTGTTCATATCTGTGTTTTTATGAACCGCTTAACTCAAAGAATTGAACCTTACTCACTGTGTCCTGAGTCTGCATTGGGAAACTTCGTGGATACCCTACACCAATGGAAAAGAACCTGGTTTGTCTGAGGAACGTAGTCCATCCCCAGTGACATCTGCTTACAGTCACAGCCCAGCAAAAGTCGTGATCCACAGCATATCCTCCTCCTGGATACAGTGGTTTACAGGAAAGCTCTGAACACTGACAGAACTTTTGGCTGTAACTTACTGCAGTGAAGTTACACTGTTGGCATCTCCTCTCAGAGGTATCCTCCACTGGAGTGGAAGGGAGCTTGCCCCAGTCTCTATCTTTGATGGCTTTCAGATGTTGCAATTAAGCAAAATCTCCATGGATGGGTGCTCCATATTTGAGAAGATGCTGCAATAATCCTTTTAAGGCAGTTTCAGGAGGGGAGCAAGGCCAGGCGGTCATACAATAACGTCAAGGCCACCAGTCAGTGCACTGAGGGATGACAGAAGCAGAGGTATCCCTCTGATTATCATCTATTAAATGGGCAAGGGTCAGCTGTTGGTAATTGGCCTCTAATTGCTATTAAGCTGTCATGGTAAGCCTTTCAGCTGGACAGGCTGCTGATCAAATCTCTTCCTTCACCTGCAAAAAAAGAGGACAAATCAGCAACAGCTCCACTTCCTCTTTCTTGCCTAAGTTGATGAGAAAATTTCTGTTATTAACCCTGTTATACATATATAGTGACTGGATTTAACTGGTACTGTACATGTATTTATGATGTATATATATATATACAATAAATATATGTACAGTACCAGTTAAACCAGTTAAATCCAGTTAAAATCAGTACATGGATGGTGCAGCTGTCTTCATTCAGTCATGGATTAAATGTGATTAGCATGGAGCCGTTCATCATATGTCATGTTAGCACCTGATGACTTCCCTCCTGTGTCTGAGTGAGATTTAAAACTGCTAATTGTCCTGAGCAGCATTGCTCCTCGAGGTGCAGAAGTACTGCACTGAATTTTGGTTATGCAAGAGCTTGCTTTCAGAAAAGTTAAAAGCTTGATGAAAGTCGGCTCTAATTATCCACCTTTGAACACGGTTTGTATTTTACTTACTCAACAAAGAGAAAATTTCAGATTCTTCCAGCATCGATTATGATTAATTTAGTTAATAAAGGTACATGGCAGCTTTTAAGATTTCAATCATTTTTTTTCACAACATTTCCAAGACAAATGGTGGGAAAATGTCAGCAAGCCCTCTCGCTGTTTACAGTTTATTGATTTTTGAGTGAAGCTGTATTCAGTTTAGCTTGCGAGGCATAGTGAAGTCACTAATTGTAAAGTGACTCCTCAAAGTAGTCAGTTCAGGCGCTTTTCTGATTTAATGGACATCCATCCTTATCCTCTGGCTAAAGAATCACAGGGGAATTAGTCTCTTAGAAGTTAACTTAAGGTAATACATTGTATGCCAGGTAAAAGACGTACTAATACAAATGTATCTAGTAGGCAATTGTGGACAGTGATTAAATCCTACTTGCTATTCTGAATATCCTGCTCCCTGCAACCCTTATGACATGCGATACATGCGTCTTGCTGACTTGGTGTCATGAAAATTACAGTGGTTGAGAGCATCTGCCAAATAAATTAATGTTTAAATAAATCATCCTCAGAAAACAGAGAATTCAGAATACCATGGGATCTCACACTCAAATAATAAGAGACACTTAGCTAAGCTAAGTAGACAAATGGCTGTTAGTTTCAATTAGCTTCAATGAGCAAATGTTACAACTACCAGAATATGAGAGGAGGAATTCAAATTATAGTACTGCTGTTTTTTCAGTGATATAATGTGGGAGGAAAATTACATTGGAGAAAAGATAAGAAGAAAAGGAGAAAACAGAAAGTTTTCCAGGTTGATGTGTTTATTGTGTCATTTGAACTTGTATTAAAATCATACATTTTTACATGAGGTTAGATGGCACAGAATTAGATGTTTGTAATAAGTCACACCTCAAGGTCATTGTGATTATTTCTATAGGAAATCACAAAAGGTTTCACTCTTAAGTGCTGTTTAGCCGTGCGACATGATCCATCAACCCTAGCTTCCATCCCAATAGGAACTATCCCTGTCCAGGTCAGACCTGACTAAAGCTTTCCATCCCTCACACATGTACAAATGACACTCTAATTTGATTGCTGCGCTGTATAATATTGGCACGCTTTTGGAGTGGAAGTTAAAGGAATGCATTGCTTGAGAACCAACTACTCTTGCTCATGCAAAATTGAAAGAAAATACGTTTACATCACAGACATAACTGCCAATTACCATGGAGATTACCACTATCTGGCATGTTGCCCCAGTGCTTGCATTCCTCTCTTTGTGCCTGTCAGTTTGTGGGCATGTGCACAGACACACCACAGCACAGCACACACTAATAAATGCTCCCTGTGACACTAAGCCTGTTAAAGAGAGTGCACTGAGATAATTTCATGGCTTTGAAGAGGGATGGAAGAGTAAAAAGCAAGACCTCTTTGCATGGCGCGTTCCCCTGGGTCAGTAGCCTCCATGCTCGGCTGTCTCTGAGACCCGCTCTGTTCCTCTCCACCCTCGGTGTGAATTTCCCTGCCCCTCTCTGGGGGCAGCCTGTAAGGTCACATTATGTGGTGCAGAGACAGCACAGCGGTCCTCTGTGATTCATCCCCCCAAACCCGTGGATTGAGACACCCTCCCTTTGTTTCAGCTTGAATTTTTAAATGGCATTTTTAGCCACACAGTTCTTCCGGATAAACATTACAATTTGCCTAAAAATGAGTGCTTTACTTAACTCCTCTGAATCCAACCCATTCCACATGACTACTTTTTGACATGTCATCTGGGTGACAAATGCTGTTTATGGCTTAAGACACGTAACAGGAAAGACAAGCCAGAAGACTCAGGTTTAAGCAGAGGTTTGAATAGGAATTCATTAGAACCTGAAAACTGAGATTTCAATGAACGTGTATTACCTTCTGTTATGCCACAGAGGTTATATAATATAATTCCACTTGTCACATCTGACAGCATTTTTCACACACACTTATCATTTGGCACCAAACATTGGACACATGAAATTAATGGCCACATCATCTTGGGTGAGGGTTAACCTACACTTTCAACAATTCTTCATTTATGCTGTAGCAACATTAAGTTATTATCTGCAGTTGTCAGAGACTAGACAAGCCTCATTGCAGACCTCCAGACGGTACTTCCACTGCCTTTGTATGTAATTGCACCAAAGGCTATTGGCAAAAGAAGTGTGTGATGCAGTCTTTGGGGCAAAGCCTCAAACCAATAACCTGTGTGCTACATTCCCTCTGTCAAGGGTGTGGTTGTGGGGGTGATAATTCTTTGCTTTGTGTTAAACAATTTTTCTTCCCTGGCCCATTTCTAGGTGGATAATTTCTGCCCACTTTCTTAGTCATAATTTCTCACTTTAATTGTTAATCCATAAATCTGATCATAATCAGGGCATTTTCAGATCAAATTATAGACACATAATGGTGTAGCTTGCACTTTGTTGTCATGGTGACATTCCTAGTAATAAGTCACGAAGAATCATTTTTGTACAGTGAGATGAATCACAACTCCGATGGCTCCAGTCCCATGGCTGGTGGCCCTGTGGGAGCTTGTTATTGCACTTGGATAAGTGTTTTATACAGATATTATAATAATTACTATTATTACTATTGTTGTTGTTGTTATTGTTGTTATAGTTATGATACATCAGGTATGAATTAAAAAACCTTGAAACTTAGCAGCAGTGAGAAGAGGCACACAGTTACAAACCTATCCAGATGTTCTGACTGACAGCACTACATGAGAACATATGTGTGTTGGCATATATCTCCCGGCAAAGAAGGATCTAGAAATGTACCATGTGCCAGGCCCATGCATCGTGTCTGTGATGCAGTTAGCATGCATACACCACTTTCATTTTCTGTCTCTTTTCCATCAAAACAACTAATAGTGGGCCTCTGACTCATCCTCATTTCAGGAATCAGAACGGCAAGTATAAAGCCCATTAGAAGACCCTTGTCACATCACCGAGTGAACGGTAAGTGAGGCGCTTCGTCTTCTAAAGATAACGAGACCGGGACATTTTCATTAAAGCATCAATGGCTTTAATGGAATGAAAATCTGTGGTATTTTTCAGCTGTTGAGTTTATTTTGCACGTCTTTGTCTTCTTACTGGGGTCAGGGAAGCATTAGCAGATTTAGATATTAGAAGGAACAGTTCATTGCTTTTTTGTACTTATTGTCATTGCATATTGTGCTGTATATATTTTAGTATATAATAGTATTAGTATATATTATAGTGGTTAAAGTGCTGATTAAAATCTAAATGCATGTGTTTTAATTTTATTTATTTATTTATGAAACCAGCACTACGGCCCTCTGGAGGACTTTGCTCTGTGAAACTTTGTTCGAAATGACTTCTGCTTTCTTGCCATTTCTGTTTATCATTTCATGTAAAACCTCAGTGGTGTTAAGTGTGTTCCTCCCCCACCCCCTACCGGGAGCCCATAATCCCCCCCACACAGCCCCTACCATTCCCACTTCCACTCCAGCATACACTCACCATGCCAGATTCCCACCGTGTGGTGAAGTCCTTCAGAAAGTTAAAGGAATGGTAGCTCAGTCTCCCGCCTGATCATTCATCCTCAGACTGCCATGTGGTACACTGCGGTTAATACATACCCAATAACTCAAATCCAGAAAATAGACATGTCAGTTCTGAAGTTGTATCAGAAATTGTTTAGAAGTGTTAGGCCTATATGTGAATACAAATTTCACATCTTGGAAGGATTTTTAAATTACTTTTTTAAACGTCAGTATGTCATGTCAATTAACAGATGCTGTTAACAGATGATTATCTTGACAGTCTTTGAGTTTTCCTTCTATACAGATATCTTACATCTTTTCCAGTTATATTGTGCAGATGCATTTATGCACAGACTTAAGTATGACATTGTTGCTTTGACACAGTTTTTTTTTTTTAGAATTTTGGTTGACTGAGTTTCTAAAAATGAATGTAAATATAGATATTAGATGAAAAATATTATTTAACTAAAATTACACTGCAGCTGGATAGATCTTCAATTACAGAAGTTGAAGGGAGATGGGAGTTACAGTAGAATGTCTGGCTGTGTTTTCCTATATATCTAGAATGTTGCCACATTCCCTTAGCATTTGTCCTGTAATTACAAACCTTTGCACCTGTTGTATTTGAAGTCACCATCATTGGAATAGTAGATGCCTTAACTGGAAGGCTATCCTCCATCTTTCTAGATGTTTGTCCAGCTAAATGTGCATTTAAAATAACCTGCAGGAAATGGTTTTATGCAATTATTCTTATTTTGCACTGTTTTAAATGGGAACATAAAAGCACGGGTCCATTTTATGATAAAGGTGTTTCATGGATCATGGAGTGCATCTTCTTAAAAAAAGATTTATCTGATTCATCAATTTATTTTCTTTGTTGCTGTGCTGTCTCTCACAGTTGAGAGTAATTTCAAATGGCCATTTGGAGAAGCACAGATGTGTTTACTGGCAGCCAGGGCATCACGGGTGCCAGGAAATTGTGTTGATGGAAATGGTTTCTGGGTAAAATGCCCTGCAATTAAGATTCCTGGTGAGGTGAGGATTCTCTCTGGATTCACATCACTCTCCTATTCTTTCAGTCATCCCCACACACAATGTTAACCATGCTGTGAAAGTGGCCCATTACAAACATGAAAATAAGCATTTCCTTAAGAAATTATGCCATTTCTCCATTACAGTTTTGTCACCAACATCTCCTTGGCTTAATTTTAATAAAGGATGCTAGAAGCATAACGACAATATAATGGCCTTTTTGTCCTTGTACAAGCTTAGCATATTCATAGTTAATGTGTGCATTGATCCAGATGCAGCTTCATCTAGTCAACAAGTAGCTGGAATAAATTATTTAACACAGATTAAATATACAACACAAAAAACATATAACACAAATCTTTTGTTTGGAATGATTCATTCTTGTATAATGGACTGAAACAACGTCTACTTGATCAGAATATTTCCAGCCTGCTTCACAGACCTATAGTCAGAGTAATGGTTTCTGCCAGGGAATGAATACATTCTTTTTAGACCCAAAGGACAGACCGGTGCTTGGTGTTTGGAATTTTTTTATCGCAAATAAAAGAAAAAATCAAGAACAAATGAAACACAGAAATGTGCAACATATTCCTATTAAAAGATAAAAAGAGATCCACATCCTTTAGAAAATATTTTTTTGCTTTCAACTTTCTTAAGAAATAGTGATATTGTCACATACATTTCACACTCAGCAGAAAGCTTCTTACATTTGTTCTGTGTAGAGCACATGCAGCTCATATGTTATGCACACAGACACGCACAATACAGCCAGCAGCTGCAGGCCTTTGTTGCACACGTTGACCCAAAAACAATATTTTTGTCTGACCGTCTGAAGATTGGTAAGAAATTACACGTTTAATGTGAAAAGGGTATCCTTGGCGTTTTGCTGTCAAACATTTACAAACTACTGAAGAAAAAGCCCCATATGCACAAGTCATGAAAAGACATGAAATGTGATTGCAATAGATGTGAACAAAAATGGCTAAGCTTCAATCAATAAAGCAAATCTAGACATGAATTTCTGCTGTACATGAGTATAACAGTCTTTTTCATGTCACTGATTACTTCCCTCAAAGGCCTCATTCAATTACTCAGGCCCTCAATCCTTCTCGCTACTGTAGCTGGCAAGAGAATGTTCTGGTTTTTGTAACCACTGGTATGGCGTTGAGTGTGTGTGTGTGTGTGACCTTCCAGGCCGCTGGGTTCTACAGCGTCTCCTCGTCGTCCTCCCCCAAGCTGCTGCTCAGCTTGGGCAGGGACTCCTTGAGCGAGATGTCGTCCACGCGCTTGGCGCTCTCGTCCCGCTCCTCGGGGATGGAGTGGGGCAGGCTGTCGGCGTCGGAGCTGCCGAGGACGTAGCCGGGCAGGGCGGCGTGGGCGCCGACGGCGCGGCCTCCGTGGCTGCGGTACACCCGGCTGGAGAAGAGCGTGGTGGTGCGCGAGGCGCCGGCCAGCTGCGACTGGCTGCTGGTGCTGTTGTTGAGGTTGGAGAGCACGGAGCCGTAGGGGTAGCCGCAGCAAACCGACGGGCCCTTCCAGTCGAAGGCCAGGTTCCAGCGCGTCCAGGTCTTCTTGATCTCGGTCTGGACCTGAGGAGACGGCAGCACCAGGGCATCAAAGGGCATTGCTAAGAATGTACCAGAACGTGGCTTCATGTATTATGAATCAAATCTTCATTAATATCATATTTGTCTAAATAGACACATTCATAAACATTTGTACTGACTCATTTTGGAGCAGCTTTAAAGCTTCTCGGGCAATTTTAGGGCTTTCATCATTCTAATTCCTCTGCAAATACATCTTTAATTTATGATCTTCGAGTTTGGTTCAATAAACAAGCACTATTTGCAGCCCATGAGGATGACACTTGATATAACATGAGCAATAACTATTTATAGCTGTCTCACGTCACTGTCCCTCTGCCTCATGAAGCCGAGGACATTCAATTGCCGGAATTTTAAAACTTGTGACATATATGCACTTTAGATACATTCTCAAGTAGGTGAACTCTTATGCTTACCCTGAAGCAACATGTTATGACCCATATTTTAAAGATCACAGATCTTCTCTGAATTCACATTAACTGAGCGTGTGCTTTATCTGAGTCCCAGGACTGTTCACCTCTTCTGACATAAAAGCATTTTCTATACCCTTGTTTTCTTTGATGTGACTTGAAATAGTCTTGGAAGGTTCCCACTCCAGCAGTCAGGACTTCAGAACATTTGTGTTTACGTCATTGACAAATCTGGTGATTTCAGCCCAAATGCAGTATGTTTATGTCATGAGAAACTTCCTACTAATTTCACCCCTCTGGCTCACATGATTATGGTAAATCTCCCTTATGCTTACAGTCTTGCATCTAAACATTAGAGCCAGTACTCTGCACCCATTATTACAGAACATCAAGATATATCATTTTTCATTTTCTTTGGAACTATGTTTAAAGGAATAACAGCATTAGAGTACTAGAGTAAGACATGCATCTGGATACGAAAGAGTCCATTTCAAACAGTGTGCCACTAACCTCTCCATTGCAGTAGCAGTAGATGATGGACACAAAGAAGCCCTGGAACAGCAAGAAGATCACGATGAGATATGGTAGTGACGAGAACCAGTTTCCATGCCATTCAGGCCAACATGACATGACATGCTGTTTAGCACAACTGATCTTCAAAAATTAGATGGCTGTTACATGTATGTTTTCAGGGGAAGATTACTGTCTCCCTCTCTAATCTTCAATGTGCTGTCAAAATGTTACGTGACTGGATTCCATAGACAATGAAGTATTATGGTGGTACAAAACACATGATGAATCACCAGATGCATGCAACAACAAGCTTCTCATATTCTCAGATGAAATCAGACATTGAGGGGGTAGATGTTGACTTGTGAACTTGTCAGCTGTGTTTCTCAAAACTGTTATTCATATTGTGCAGAGACTGGAGACAATGTAAATATCTTTTCTGTTATCATTTTCATATTATTTGCAAACGTACATACTTTGTGTTTCACAAGCTTCAATACCTAGGCATAATCAGATCTTGACACAAAAAACTCTAAAACTTAACTACAACTTTAAAACTCCAACTTTGTTTTTCTAATATTGCATTACCATGTGTGAGATTTTTGGCAGCCTCTACTACCTTTTGAAACACAAAGAGAATTTGATGCCACATTTCTATAGATTTAATGAGGACTGAACTGTGCTTTATACTTTGAATGTCACAGAGCGAGATGTACGGTGATAGGAAGATAACTTTCATGTAGAGATTTTGTGTATGCTGCGCAGGGGAAAGAAACCTGCCTGTATCCAAAGATCAGTCTGTGAGATGAATGGAACCTGCAAGGGAATGGATTCACCAGCAGCAGTTCTCGCCAGTGAATGTGCCAGCAAATGAGCTGTCACAGTCAAAGCTTATTACCGTGAATGCATGTTTTGGAGCAACAATACTGTTCTGCGTCACTCTTTGGGTTGTACCTGTTCAATTAAGTTGTTCTCAGCTAATGAATATGTATTATGTGCATTCCATTCTCTCCTAAGTGGAAATAAATGCAGCAACACTGCTTTGGGAAGAAAGACTCCATCGGTTGCAGATACAATTGCAGTAACAGTGTCATCCAGGTCATTGACTGCTGGCTCATAGGATGCTAGACACCTTTGTATTGAAACCGATTGCAGGAAAAGGTAACAATGTGGCTGTGTATGTGATTTCTTCTTGGTGACATAAGGGCATTCATGCGCTGTTATAAGTAGCAAATGCTTTCCTTTCTCCTTTGTTATCTCTTTGTGCTTAGAATCCAAGACAACTACCTCCCCTTGGTTTTTGTGCAATGTAGTTTTTAATCTTAGTTGAGAGAGACATGGTGCGTCCTGTGATCTGTAAGCTTTGTTCATTTTATGTAACCTAAAACAGTCTTCATATTACTTTGTTCAGTCAAGCACTGTATATACTATGCGCCCAATACACTGAATAGCCATTCCATTCCTCCATAAAAAGTGCACATGCTTTCAATGATATACATATTGCACCCACAGGTGAACAAAGCAGACGGTTACCTGGAAGGAGTTGAAGAAGAGCTCACAGTACATCCTCACTTCCCAGCCGACGCCCTTGAAGGTATGCGGCATTCCCACGAAAATGATGTAGTGTACTCCAAACACCAGGACCAGCACCAGGGTGGACTTGGCCAATTTTCTATTCATGGGAGAAAAATGAGAGCTGTGGTTTCATGTGGAGCCAAAACTGACCTCAGAACAGAAACTGTTCACAGAAATTTGCAGTGCTAGAGTGACATATTATGGACAAATGCATAGACTACATTTTCTGAGGTACTAATACAATTCATATTTTCTAAAATAAATAAATAAAACAACACACAATATACACTCCCAAGAGGGTCACCAAAGAGCCAAGTTGATTTCATGCAAGGCTTATGCTACTGACATGTTGTCTTAACAACAGCATGTATCTGTGAGTAAATAACTATCAAAACTGGCACAGACACAAGCACCCTGTGAACTGACAGCCCCTCAGCTTGCTGAAATGAATCTCTCACTTGGATATGAGCAATGCCTGTGTAAACACTGGTCTGCTGGCCAGTGCAGCTGTGACCTGACATCTGGGACTAATGCTTATCTGGTAAGCAGAGATGCGAGATTTGCCATCCAAATTATATCCTTCAATTCAAGTTGCTTCTTAATCATTCCTGAGAACACCAAAACAATGCTAGCCTGCTCCAATCTGCATCTATCAGTGCATAGAAGTTTAGTGTACTAATGATTTGCCCTGATCTTAAAACATAATTACTACCATTTACTCTATAAATGGATACATTTATTGAAATAAAACTGGACATATTCAGTATTTGAGAGGAGTCCTGGAGCTCTTTTCAATGTAAACACATTGCATTTTATTTTTGCATGCCTTTGAGAAATTAAATCAACAAAAATACTGCCTTCTATCAATTCTTACGGAGGAGCCTTCTGATCCACAGTGGATCAAATGGTGAGGAGGATACACACATCATTACTGACATCATCCAAGTGACACCTTATGGGATGAGGGGACGAGGGGAGGGGCCAAGGTAATCTACCCTAACCCTGGCAGAACAAAGCCTACAGTGGTCTGCTGCTGCAGACTCTCGGTTGCAGTTAACTAATGAGACCACCCAGCCTCAAATGTGCAGTCATGGGCTGTAGTGCTCAGCCTGCTCTTGGAACAAGCTCCTTATTTTACTGAGCCATCTGGCAGCCTGTGGAGGGTTCTGAAATACAAAAACACTAACAGCCTGAACATACCTGTACTGTTTCCTGGTGTCGTATCGTCCTGCGTTGGTCTCTCGAATCTTTGTTGCCAGCACTCGAACGATATTTACAAACAAGATGAAGTTCAGCTGAAAATTTAAAAAACAAGTTAGGTTGAAAATAGTACAAAAGACCAAGTATAAAAACGTCTGCTCAAAACTAATTCCCTGAAAACATATATTTAATTATTTTCAAATTATAAAACTCTCTTTGTTTTCTTGTAAATAGTCAAAGTAATGAGCCTCTTTAGACTCATTCAGACACTAAAACTACAAAACCACATTTGTAAAAATTCATTTGAATTGTAAGACTTCAAAGTGTTATCAGATTAAACTCATTCAGGAACTTTAAAACTACAAAGACATTTCAGTTTATACTAATCTAGACACTCCAGAACTAAAAAGCCATATACTTTCAAATTAATTTAGACACTCTACATCATCATAGCCATATCAGTCAAAAAGATCAGATGAAAATCCTTCAGTAAGTGAGTGTAAGCAAGCATATCTAACAAATTAACCTCATAATGCAGCCCTGTAATTAGGTATGCATGCCTTTATGTAATACACAATGAACAAGAAGACAAATAGTACATAATAAGCATCATTAATATGCTGGTAGTTACTTGCCTTATTAACTGGTTACATTATGTAGTAATAATACTGCATAATCTAATGTTATTTGCAGTAATAATAATAATCACAATGGATTATATTTTTATAGTGCCTTTCAGAAAGTCAAGGTCCTCAGAGCACTTTAAAGTGAAGAAAAAGACTCACCTCAACCACTACTAATGTGTAGCACCCATCTGGGTGATGCATGGTAGCCATTTTGCACCAGAGCACACATCAGCTGAGATGGAAAGGGAGGCCAAATAAACTGGGGGGTTATTAGATAGCCAGGTTTATCCAGGACACCAGGGATCTTCCCACTCTTTGTGAGAAGTGGCAAGGGATTTTTTCCTAAAACACAGCGTCCCCATCACTGTACTGAGACTTTGGTCTCCTGTTAAGTCCTGAGGGAAGACTGCCCCCCGTTGGCTCACCAACACCTTTCCAGCTGTAACCTGTTTTTCCCCACAGAAGGTCTCCCATCCAAGTACTAACCAAGCCCAACCTTTCTTAAGTTCAGTAATCAGGGAGGAGAGGGGTACGGGGTGGTATGGTTGCTGGCTATGATGTAACAGGTTTATTTGCTAATAATAAACTTATAAGGCAAGCCTAAAAAATATTGCTTTTATGACTTGAACAAATTCCATCTTGATAATTAATTAATGACCCATTAGCACTTTATTAATTCATTATTATAAACTGGTAAATGAATGTTTTGCCAAATGGCACTTAGACAAGGACAGTACTGTCATTCTGACACTGTTAATGCTAGTAATTTTTATTTTTACTTTAAATTATATTTTTGTTAAACATTTATAATGATTCCCAAACATCTGAGCACCTGCTATAGAGCTGAATTAAAATGAAATGTTGCACCCACAATGAAAAAGTTATATGGAAAATGCAAAGGTGTATTTCCTTTTCACAATGGATAAGGCTTCCAAAATCTCTAAACAGGCTTTTACTGTATGTTTTCCGCTATATTCCAGATTGCACTAGATTCTGCAGAACAGATTAAAATTGTTCCCAGTCAGCAGGGGATGTGCCTTTCTGTCTCTTTCCAGCTGGCCATTTAATCATCCCCTTGTATACTGTAATTTACTGAACCAACCCCTCGCTCTTCACCTCAGAGGATATGTGGCAGGCGTTCTAATGCAAATTGCCTGCCACGCACCACGCAGGTGCACAATACACACTAATGTAGCCCCAGTCACTGTAAAGTGCTTTGAGATCCATGAAATGGATCACATTATTGTCTTTATGACGCAGAAGGGGTGGGGTATAGCTACATGAAATTTCAGGCGCTCCCCAAGATTCTGGCAGTGCTGCTGATGGAGGGAGTCAACACTGTGAGAGGACGTGAAATTTCGGGCACTCCACAAGTTCATCCTTCGTGATAAGAGGCAGGAACGCCTGCTGCTAATGCATTAAATCTCCTTCCCTCCAGAGCTCATGGGAGCAGAAGTGACAGGCCTCAATGGAAATAAAGGAGCACGCTTGTGCCAAATATGAAAAGCTCCCACTGAATTCCATGAATCTTAATTCTGAGAGCATTATGCATGCCATTTTCTGGACTCTTCTGAGTAAAATGGCTGGAATAACAAAGAGACAGTGGAGTACTTTGGTAAAAGTGCTCATATCATTTACCCACTGCCAGCGTTCCAGCTAGGGTAGCTCCTCTTTCTATTCAAATGCTCCAGTCGCATCCATTTCACTTAATATCCAACTGGGCACCCACATGCAACTCCCCTGAGATGTAATTAGGATCAATATGAATGGATTTATTTCACTGTTGATAAAGTTCACATTATTCTCCAGTGTGGAATATCCTTTTAGTAGCATAACCTGACAACACAGAAAATTCAGGTCCACTTTAATTCGCTTTGAGAATGGATCATGCTGAGTCGAAACTTTCTTCATTTTAAAGAGATCATAACTATGTAAAATTATCTATGCTCGTCTCACTCATGGGAGAGTCAAAAAACCGACTTGTGATGTGACTTTAATTTCGGACAAAGTCCCTCATATTGCCTGGTTTGTGTTGTGAGTGATTTTAAAGCACATGTTGGGTATGAGGAATATTATCACCAGTTCACCCCATTATTATTTCAAATAGACATGATCATAAAACTACCTAAAGTGCCCCTTGGAGCAATTTAATAAGGATAACAGGATGATTGGATGTAAGAACTGGACTAAGCCTTCATGCTGTTGTAATGTAAGTGCTTGACATGTCCAACCAAACTGTGTCCCTTGGTTTAATTAATAAGAACCAGAATGCACTTTAATTTGGGAAGTTTGCTTGATAAATGCAGGAATACACAAAGAACTGCTCAGATAACAGCAAAGGGATTATCCCGCTAGTATCTGTCAGGCCTTGTTACAGGTAAGTCATAAGATACCTTGCAAAAACAAACATTGGTTATATAACTTCAAAAAAGTTTGTAGAAAGACAAAAGGAAGACAGAGAAATGGGGTGAGCATTCTGTGAAAAAGAAAGTATGTCTCCTCTTACGCAGACTCTGTGGTCTACTGAGAGCTTGCACTGTGAATACGCAGTGCAAAGAACTGAAGACTGTTCCCGATAGTTTGGACTCTGCAGTAACTAATCTTGGGTAACTTTTGCGGTTACCTAATGATAAACGCCTCCTGAACAGCTATATTCTGAGACAATGTAATCAGGGGCTGCATCACAGGTTTAAATGGTACTGGTGCTGTAACTTGTCTACTTTTCCACCTCACTACCACTTTCCACCCAGTATCTGCCTCACTCATTGTCCCTTGTATTTGATCTGGCCTTCAGCCTGCTCTGACACCTGCTCTCTTCAGCCTAATATAACCAAGAGGTCAGGATGTAGACATGTCACTGCCTGACCAGAGAGGATCACATTATCCTCATGGCTCAGATCAATTCAACTGGAGGGTTTGTGATGAATGTTGTTTATGACACAAACTTAAAGATTCACTGTTGGTAAAGAGGCTCTGGAAGAGGGGTGAGAATCCCTTGCAGAAAGAATAAGAGCACCAATCCTAAGACACCCCCTGTGCTCCTGCTTAAAAATCTGCACTGGTTTCACCTGGGTGCCAGATGACCTTTAAAAACATGGTATATTAATTGTTTGTCTATCTGAATAAGCCTTGCAGTCTCTCTCACACTGTATTCATCACATCAATATTTGCACCTTTCCTTCCTGCTGTTGGTCTGTTTTGTCTTTAATAACACGCATTACGTAATAAAAAGTTTTAAAAGGATGTTTTTCTGTGTAGCGGTGACATTTCTCAAGTAGCTCTCCTGAGATGTGCAAAAAGCAAGTCAATGAGCTTCATGCAAGACAGATATTGCACTGACTTACCCCAATAGCTGTTAAAATGGGGACTTGGTATATCCACTTGATGTTGCCAGCACTTAACTCCCAGCATCTACAGGTATAGAGGGAAAGACAAAAACAGAAAAATAGTGCTTGAAAATTTGTGGAAAAAAGTGGGTGAGATGAAGAGAGGGAGGGAAGAAAGAGTTGGTGAAAAGTCCTTGATATGTCCTGCATGAGCTTTGCAGCCATATGAACCTCCTTACCTCTAAATACAATGACAGGGGGAATTCCCCAGAAGCACTGTCCTGTTCTAAGAATAATCAGTGGCATCTGCAGAGTTTCAATGGCCCTGTTTCATTTTTTGATTCACGTTTGTTCACTTATTTTTAGGCATACACAGGCATGCTACTGATGTTTAAATCTCACTGCAATGCTGCTGAATTACTCAGCAATAAGATTTAGACCAAGTCACGTCTTTAGCTGTCATAACATTTACAATTTATAAAGCTGTCATGATGCAAATGAAAGCAATTGCAAAAGGACGTGCTAATAGGATTTTGTGGTTTTATTCCCTCTGTGTGACAATTTGTGCTTGGTTGTTTATTGCAGAGAATTCTCTCCTTGGTACATGGGTGTCATGGATTTTGGAAGTGGGTTCTACAGGAGTTGCTTTGGGTGCCACAATTTTAACCCTGTTAAAATGACTTTGCTTTGTTCTTACTCTCAATGAATTATGGCTCCTCTCGACAACAAATTTAATGCAGAACGCGATGGAGACAAGTATAAGCGGGTCTGTCTTTACCCACCATAAACACACATTTCTGTCAGGAGCACGTAATATTACTGCGATGATTATGCTGATTACCGTGGTGATTGCACTGATTGTTGTGTGCCATTTTAAGACGCATGAAGTTGTGACCTCTAGGTTTAATTAAAATGAGAAGACCACAGATTTACTGAGTGCTTATTTCAATGGTTTTCTTCAATGGAATCACTGAAATACATCTTACAATTTTTACCTAAGACACAGTAACAACACAAACTTCCTGTGAGCAATGCATTGAATGGAGGCCAAAAGGACATTGCCAAAACATCTAAATCTTTTGTTTATTACCACTGAAATATTTTATTTTTATGTCCACTTATTACTGACAGTCTGGGAGCACAGAACTGTCATTTATCTTATTTTAGCCGTTACAGTCTTTTTCTCTGCAATGCTACATATCCCAGGTCACCTGCTCGTAGGACAGCTAATCATACTACTAGATACTCCAGTATGGCTCATGCCACTCGAAACAAGTCAACAGCTAGCGAGAAGAATGTGGTCCACTGCATGTGGCTATAGAAGCTATCATTACAGATACAAAACCCAACTGTGTTGAAACACATTCCTGAAGTTCAGTGCGGTGTAATACTTAAGGCAGCTACTGCATGCAACTGTATGATCTCCCTCACCTCGCATCTGCCAGGGTTGCTCTGACAACTGCCCAAGCAGCCACAAAGAGGGCAGGAACACCTGCAATTAGAAAGGACAAACCATGTAATAGAGACCCCTTCAAAAGCTTGCATCTGGAAGAGTACACTTAATGAGCTGCAAAGAAAAATAAGTGTCCTGCTCAATTAGGTTAATCATCTCGGCCTTATCGCTTTAGTGTTCGTCCTTGTCTTTCTGGTGTTTTAAGCATTTTTAATCTCATTAATGGTTTGCAGAAGGGCAGAAAGGATTATGCCAAAAAAATCCCATTCAACCGTGACATGTGTTTTTACACTGTGCAGATAATTGTCTTTGAGAAGATGCTGGTGAGGGAAAGTGACTGGTTTCAGTATGAAATGGTCAGAGCTGTACTGCTGCACACTGTGTGTATTGTGTTAACTGAGGGGAAGAAGAAGAAGCTTGGTCCCAGCCTAAGGAGGAGCTACTGTATATGTCAGCCACTGGTGGTGCAGCGTTTCAAAATTAGTTTCGTTTTAAACAAAAATAACTAGCCAGAACACACTTATGGTATGTTTTCATCATCACAGGGTTCTTTTGTTCAAAGTTAGGTTTGGACATCTAAAGTGTGTGGTAATTTTCTAAAGTGCAGATGCATAAATACAGAACAGGTTGAAGAAATATATTTCAATAATACATTTCAATCACTTTTTTCACTGTTGACTTTCATGATTTCTGAAGATACACCTGTGTTTTTGCAGTAAAACAGTGGTAAGTGTCTTAGTGATCACAAATTAGAGTTTAGACAATCACAAAATTTGCCTTAATGAAGCTCTTTTAATATCCATCTCAAGATACTGTGATTTTCCTTCAAATTTAACACCTCACGTTGTGCAGTGTGTCAGGAGCCTATGGGCGACTGTAATTGCCGGTGCAAACTCCGGTGAATTGAAAATGAATTTCCAGCAGGGCAGAAATGTTCACCGAGCTGACGTCAGTGTCAGATTTCACGAGCTGTGACATGTTTCCTGCACAAACACAATGGGAAAAGGCGCAAGCACTGAGGCTGCAAATACACGCTGGACAGAAGTGGAAGATGAGGAACATATCGATCTGTGACAAGAGCATGAGTCTTTATATATCTGCAGACACGTAAAACAACAAACAAGAGAGGCATGGTTACTAAGCCTTTTGTAGAAACAGGCTGACATTTTGTGTGCCTTGGACTTACAGTCTATAGACTACATAACCTTCTTGTAGTGCAGGATCACACAACAGAAGGCAGTACCACTGGTGTAGTGGTGCATAGAACTGTGAAAATACTATATTGGGATGGAGAATATTTTTCCTTACTTAAGAAAATCAGAAAGCTGCTGGGGTAGAAAGTGACTAGGAATGGAGGATTGGCACCCCTTAAATAACTGTAATGCACTAAGCCAGTGTTTCTCAACCCTACTCCTGGCGGCACCCTGTCCTGCATATCTTCTATCTATCCTTGCTCTACCTACCTGACTGAACTCATCAGTGGCACGTTTTATTAGCTGAGCACACCTGATTTAATCAAGCAGCAAGGACAGATAGAAGATATGCAGGACAGGGTGCCGCCAGGAGTAGGGTTGAGAAACACTGCACTAAGTAATGAATGAACTGTAATGTTTATATCTTGCCAGGTGGTGGTGCTGTAATGCTCACCAAACGATACTTAGTGCTACTGAATTAATTAAACCAGGGGTGGCCAACTGTAACCAGGGTAGAGGCCAGAATTTGTCATTACTGTCAGGATTGTGGCTTCTTAGCCTGGTTTGTTTTTGTTGTCCATGTGCTTTTGTTTACCGTTTTTCCCTCTGTTCCAGCCCTGCCCTACCCTCCACCCTGTCTCCGCCCACCTGATTACCTGACTGTCTCCACCTGCCTGCACATCTGCATCCCATCGGCTCATCTACCTTGCCCTAAATATTCCCCTTTTGCTTCGTTTTATCTTCTCCTGTTCTGCCTGTCTGCCTGTTTTTGCCGACCTTTGCCTGTTCCTCTCGACCACATTTTTTTGGATCTGATTTTGTATCGTTGCTGTGCCTTTCTGGATTTTGGACCTTGCCTGTTTTTTTTTTTTTGACCTCGTGCTCTGGACTTCAATTTGGAATTAATAAACTCGCTTGTACATCCTGCCATCCAATCTGCGCCTGAGTCCCTGCCTGAGCCTTGACAATTACAGAGAAAACATGCTTACATCTTTTGTTTGAATAGAGGTGGTCCACACTTACATGACACCTAATGCATTCCTGGAAACTGATTCATAAACCAGGAAAAGAAGAGAACGGAAAGGCATATATATAGATCTCCCTTCACTGGTCCACTTATCAGAAACAACAAACTAGATGACCTTTTCTTCTTGGAAGCCCTCTCCATGCCTTTCCTTCAGCTACTTGAACAAGCCTTTAATTTTTAGTCTTACTGCAAGGCTGAGTGGGACAGGTTTGGTCATCCACACACCCTTTTAAAAATTTCTCAAGTTCTACAGTGAGACCCAAAGGCTGACAAACACATGCTGCCAGCAAAGAAGCTTGGCCCTTAACCTCCTCCTAACACATACCAAGCGACACTTTAACAAGGGGTGGGTCATAGCAAATGCAGTCCCTCATTAAACTGCTTCCCTGAAGGGCATTATCTGCCTTTTAAAATCAGCTAAGACTGTAAGGATAAAAGGCAGATTGTGATATTGACCCTTGCATTTACCTCCTGGACTAAAGCTTATCCAATTGGCACAGAATGTGACATTTCCTATGCCTTTACACAGTCTAATGATAAGGACAAAATTACTCTGCTCACCTGTAGGCAGGAATATAAATCTATACAAACATGCCACCACATGTCCTGTAAATGCATTTGGCACTTTGATGTGCATTTCAAAATGTATCTCACCTCACCTTCTGCTGGGTATGGCACATCAAAGAAGGAGAGTATTAGGAATAATTAATAAATAAATAAGACTTCAAACACTGGCACTTCAGGGTGCAACAAAACTAAATAACCCCCCCCGTCATTATTACATGGAACAAGGTATGAAGTGAAGCAGGGAGGAGTAAAGGCAGAATCTGTAATGATAGCTTTGCAAAGGAACACCGGGTTCTGAGACACATCTCTACCCTCCTCAGAATTCCCAAGACGTTCTGGGCAGGCATTTACACATACTGTATCCATCACTGAAAGTGGAAGCAAAGGTTTATTTAACAAAATACACAACTCATGCGATATCTTGTGTATTATTATGCTGTGTATTTTTATGTCCATACTGATTGGTAGTGTTGGCCTGCAAATTTGTTTAGTTCTGCTTAAGTTCATCTCCCAAGACACCCTTGACTCAGACCACACCTATGCCTGCTCTTTTCCCACAAGTAGCCAAACTGAACCTGCCAGCCTGTGGTGGCACCTCACCATGACTGAAATCTGATGACTCCATTAACACATGGTGAGACTACATTGCTGCTCACTTCTGCAGGTATACCATCCCTCACCTCTACAATACAATCAACCTGTGGAGGGTGTCTCCCTACATACACGCGTTGGGGAAGCAAACCGTGCCTGATTTCCTTCACTTGCTTTCCTCCATTTCACACACCTCCACAAAAGACTCAGGTAAAAGGTCCTGAAAGAGCTGGAGGTACACCTGATTGGCTGATTCAGCCATGGCTTTGTTTCCGTGAACACTTCAGATACAAATTATTTTAATGTAGTTTGGCTGCTCTACTCAAACCACTCACAAACAACAAAGAAAACCTCTCAGAACTGGATTTCCTCCATGTTTTCTTTGGTTATTTGTCATGACAATATTCACAGTATCCTCACTTTCCCCCGTGTCCTCACTACACCTTAGCCCTGTGTCGCCATCAAAACTGAGTTGACACTGAGGTGAGTAACACCAGCAGAGGGCTATAGGTATAGAATGTCAGTAAGAGTGCAGTGTCAGTATATCTGGATGCAGTACAAATTAAGTACTGTAGCCCTCCGCCTGAGGAGAAAGAGTGGGAAAAGTGCAATCCACCTGGGATTCGCGTTCTTTAATGGCACTAACTTTGACCCCCCCCTTTACTGATACAAGCAAATCCCCACTGCAAACTCACACGGGCAGGGGAATCGCACACTCACCCCACCCGATCAAGGTGAAGCCCCACAGGTACTTGGTGTCAGAGAGGAAGGCCATGAAGATGAGGCTGTGGAGGTACAGCCCTTCCACCAGGATCCAATAGTAGTTGGTTGCCAGGAAGTAAATGAAGAGCAGAACTGTGATCTTGCATCCGATCTAAGAAAAAAAAAAAATACCAGCAGATATCAGTTATCAGCAAGGCAGACAGCTTTTCTGCCATGCACAGCTCCCTTTCAACATACAATCTTTCGGAAGATGGTGCTGTGGGGTGGGATCAGTTCCCTGGGCAGGGAGAGCCAGTTCACAGAAAACGGCAGTGCCATGGACAGCAGCTGCATTTAGCCCTGCTCACTGCTCCCAGCACTCACCCTCTCCCTGCACCTAATCAGTATGGCTCTGCCGCATTCCCTTCACAAGGCCTGTGGCTCTAAGGGGAGAGGAGAATCTCCTGAGACACTGCATTTTCATTTCCCTTGCTGTTACACTCCTCTTTTTTACCTCTTTCCAAATAGCCAGCTGGAGAAACTCTCAGCTCCTTATCCACAGAAGCCCCAGTCCACACATTTAAAGGTCTGAAGAACTCTTGACTGGGCTGTTGTTTTCCTCTTTAAGTGGTCTTTTGTATTCTTGTTTGTCTTGTGTTTGACCTGCATGCTTGATTATATTTAGCCTCTTTTTTCCTTTGAATGCCTGCAGGGTGACATAAACACCCTTCAGGATTTCACATTTTTCTCTGGTTGGTGTTTTTTACTTGCACTGTCCATAAGTTACAACACCTCTCTTCTCTTCATGACAATGTTATTTACCTTTCTTTTAGAATGAAAGACTGAGTTAGTTTGGATGAGTGACAGAGCTCTCATCTCAGATGGTGACGAAAGAGTTGGCAAGCTGAGACAAAAGCACCAAACTGGGAAAATGTCTCTGCTTGGATGCGTCATTAATTTTCAATTTCTGGAATTCATTGTGAGACACAGTAAGTGTAGAAGTGTAGCCAGTCAAGGGTCAGGTACTCTACAATGAATAAAACACATTTACTTGTGTTGAACTACCCACTGTAAGAGTGTTTCACCGCAGGAAGTGGATCTGTATTTAAATGTGACATTTCTTTAAAACACTTGCCTGTTGACTTGTGCTTCCTGCAAATTAACATCTTGTATGTCAAGTCACCCCACATTGCATGGTTTAATTACTTTGGAGTTAGACTTTGTTAATCATTGCATTTTGTACTGTAAGAAGGTTCCGAGGGATCTGATGAACCAGTCTGACTATGTAGAGCCATGGCAAGCTGCAACTATGCACTCCAGGCAAGGTTTTGTGATCTCCAGATCTTTTTACTCTGTCTGACGTGAGGGCACACACAAATGACAGCTCAGCAAATCAGGGAACCCACATAAAGAGGCCTGAAGGCAAAAAGGGAGAGAGGGAGTAGCACAGCTTATATTGTCAGTTTATATTCAACAATTAAAGACATTTTGCTTGTATTGTCTTTTTCAGAGGTCCTGCGTAAAGGGGCTGTGATTAAGCAGGATAGGGCAATCTGCTTGTTTTAAGTCTCAAGCCTCAGTGTCATTGATTGTCGATAGTAATTAATTAACCAGTGACCCTCCATGTCATCATATAGATTGCTCGCATTTGCATATGTGAATGAGGCTCTAAGCTGATAAGTTAAGGGGTCATTTAGCCTGTACTTGTGCTGAGGCAGAAAGGCCTGAATCTTTTTACAGAACTGGCTGGAGGGAGTCATCTTCGCGCTAAGTGTGTCGCTAACTTTATACTTTAAAGGCAGGTGTCTGCAGCATAACATTCAAGCGCTGGGTGCAAATTAGACCTTATGTCAGCAATGGCATGTCAACAGCAGGCTCAACATCAGGGGATGGAAAAATTGTGAGATTAAAGATTCTACACAAACTAATGTTGTTTGTGTTAAGCTTCTTCTTGCCCCAAGCAGCTATTCCCAGTGGCCTATCCTCCCACCTCTTTTTCTCTTTTTTGTTCATCTTGTGGTATCAAGGCAATTACAGAAAAAAGAGCCATGCCGCTGAAAAAAACATGCTTGTCTGCACCATAGTCATATTGTGCATTGAATGCAGCCATAAAACACATTTTCCCTAGTTATTTATTTAACTCACACTCCTGTGCAAGTTATACACATGGTTATTTTGTTATGAGCATTGAAAAATATGACACGGTTAACTTTAGCTTTGCAATTGAGTGCTCGAGTGACCATCGCATCCTCACTGACCTATGGCGTGGATGTCTGCATCAACTGCAATAAAATCTTTTTTTTTTAATGACTGTGGTTGACTCGCCCACACATAAGTGTCCAACCCCAGCTCTACACTGCTGATAGTTGTACTTGTTGTGGCTCAAGCTTTTGGAGATATGCTAAGCAGAGGGAAGGCTTGTCTAGGAAAGGCATAAAGCCAGTGGTGGTGAGGTTACATTTGGGGGAGGCAGGGGTACAGCACTTACATACTGAGACTTGTCGAGAGATGCTGCAGAGATGGTCTTGAAGTTATCCATGAGGGCTGCGTCAAACTCCTGAAGCCCCATGTTGGCTTGCACCACCTTGTCCTTCACGAATATGCTGACAGCTCGTAGCATGAACGACACAAACAAGTGCATGTGGATGTAGTTTCTGGTGCAGTGCAGACGCCTGAAAAAAAAACATAAAACTGCTTGTTTTTCATTTGAATGGCAATAGTCTGTCATCTGAGCTTGGTCTGAGGTTCATTCCATTTAGCCCCTGAAGAAAGAAACTTCCAGCTCCTACAAACTGGGAAGCAAAATGAATGACTGTCATTGGATGATGAAATTGTCAGTGCTGCTGGATGTTTTTGTGTTCATTTGCCTGCCCCCCCTTGTTTCCCTGCCCGAGATCTCTTCACCTGCCCGCTTGTTCACCTGTGTCTCGTTTTCTCGTTAGATATACCTGTCTGTTTCTTAGCCCTTTGCTTCTCTCAGTTTTCTGTTTCGCAACCAGCGCTCTTCTAGTCTTGTTCGTATTCTGCCTACCCGTATCTTGCCTGTTTTTCTCGATGGTACCTCTGTCTACCTGGTTTCTGATCTTGCCTGTTTTTCTCGAAAGCCGTGTCTACCTGGTTTCTGATCTTGACAATGGTCTTTGTACCTCTGCCGGTCTACCTCTTCTGATCTTGCCTGTTTTTCTCGACCTCGCTTTTTGGATTTTGTCTTTGTACCTCTGCCGTGTCTTCCTGGTTTTTGACTTCCTGCCTTTGACGTTTTTGTATTCTGGATTTTTTGCATTCTCCGCTGAGTCCCTGCCTGAGGTTTCCTCTGGAGTTTTGAATGAGACTTCTTCTGAATTCTTCTCCATGTATGTGATAATGGGTATGAGAAAGGGTGACAATGGGGCACATCTCTCTGCCTCACTCTCACGTTTTCATTTTTCAGACCTTAGGTTTGGTTAATGGTTCTTCTATTAAACAGAAAACCTGTGGCGTGAGGTCACATTCACAACCCCTCTCTGTCAGTTTAAACTCTATAATAGAGACATTAATTTCACAATGTCCAATATCCCCTGGGGTCTCCAATGACCTTTCCTTGCGAGCGAAGTCAATTCAGCACCTGTGTGGGAAGATGAATATTTTTACATATTTGGTCATTTCTTAAATAAGGATTATGATTCTTACATTCATTGATGATCTCATATTCTTCATCAGAATGTTAATTTTCTGGACACTAGTAATAGCAGTCAACAGAAGAACTTCTCTTTATTTTTTGCCAAAAAAACAATGGCAATATAGTGATAATTTGCACTGCCACAAACCAGATACACCAAGAATTTATACTGCGATTGGATTGCTGTTGGTCAAAATGTAGTAGGTTGACTTTCATCAAACAGTAAAATTGATTGAGAATGATTATAACTACATTTACAAACACTGATCTACTAGTGATTTATTACTTTGAATAATGTGGTGCACATTATAATGTGGAAAACTCAATATCTTTAATACAACAAAGCATTGTCATGCAGCCATAATGCATTATAGCAGCTTAGGAGCAAAAAAGTATTCTTTTTGTAATGCTATTAAATTATTTTTAATCTTTTCCTTTGACCCACAGGTGTGCCTTGTTTTCTGGCATGAGGGAAATTTCATTTAAATTGAAACTGGCTGTTAAAAATGACTCCCTTAATACATGCATTTGCAAAGGAGTATCTCATCTTGGACAGGTAAATGCGTAAGGGAGCCCTTACAAGAAAACAATGATTATGATGGTGATAATGATGTTTTAGATGAGCAGGCATGGTAACAATCCCTCTTTGAAATATGAGACAGAAATTACATATTGATTAGTGGTTAAGGAGCAGGACTTATAACCAAAAGGTTGCCGGTCCAATTCCCCACGGGTACACTATTGCTGTACCCTTGGGCAAGGTACTTAACCCACAGTTGCCTCAGTAAATATCCAGCAGTATGTAGGTTGCTCTGGATAAGAGTGTCTGCTAAATGCCAATAATGTAATGTAATGCAATGTAATGTAATGTAGTTGTTGTACTACATATCTTCCATCGCACCACTGCTTCACATTGTTGTGGTAATGACAGCAGCCATCTTACAGAATCTTACAGCATCAGCCTGTGCGGACATGCCTGAGGTGAGTTAGGTGATTGGGATGCCAGGTATGCCTTCTGCCAATTTATGGGTTGGCAAGGCATTGCCCATACTTATACAGCGCTGAGACTTAGCCTCTTTCTGAGGCCTCGTGCAGAGATAATCACAGTGACCCTGAGGTCTAACTCATTACAAACATTAATGCCTGTGTTTCTAGATTCCAACATTTGGCTCTATTGTGGCAGTGGTGAGAATAAAATGAATTAATTAGCTGGCAGCACGGTGAAGGAATCATGCTATGATGCCCAATGAAATGTCCTCAGATCTCCTCCCTTGGTTTGTCACCCATTGCCCAAGTTACAGAGAAAGTGCAGTCTGCAGGACAGCAGCAAGGAAGATTCTGAACTGAGGAGACAGAAATAATTGTGCAGAAGGTGCAGGTCAGCTTTGACAAAGTCTGGGCTATCTACAAAGGTTCCCCTAAATCCATTAAAAAGGGTGAGTAGAAACATTTAAAAAATAACTAAGAAAAATAAATAATCACATTTTCAATATGTTCTTTTGTTTTCTGAGTTTAAACTGAACTGAGAAATTTCAATTAAAGACTGTTAAACATCATTTCAAGAACGTTAAGAATTTTACTTCTTTTTCAAACAAATAAAACAAAACTAAAGCAACTTGGAGCTCATAACTAAAGCAACTTGGAGCTCACAGCCAAAATTTCCCTCTTCTTTTTAGCAGATGGTGCAGCACTCGAGCCCTCTGGCAACCCTACATGCAATTCTGCCTCACGTTGTCTTAAGTCCTGTAATGTGTCATCTGGGGAATGATGTTTGGCAATGTCGTGCAACACACAACAAACCACAAAGAGGGATGCACTGAAATGTATCATCCGGCTTACCCAGACATCTGAAAAACATTTTCAGCAATTCAAATGTTTGCTCAATCGTAAACCATGCCTAGCTTAACTTCACCTAAAATTGAACACATTGTCTTGCCTTCACAGGGACATTGTATGGTGCCATCATTTTAATGGGTAGCCATTGTCACCTCTCACCCCTACACTGAAAGAGCCATCTTCTCAAAAGGCTGCAGCAATGACACAGTTCAGCAAGATGAAAGTGTCATGGGCAGATGGGAAAGTAGCAAACACAAGCACCACACTGCAATCTGTGTTTCAAACTGCTTATACATTCATGGAGTAGACCTCTTTATGCATTCACATAGACGACATTGTTGTCCAGTGGTTCATGCAACTGTACATTAGTACAGTCAATTGCACCTAGGAGCTTTGTTCTTTGCTGATTTGCAAGCGTTACTCAAAAACAAATGAGCCTGTTGGAACTTCAGAGTCAAAACTGCACACACAGTACAAGCAGCCAGCGGCCAGTTCTGAGAGCCTGTCAGTGATGCCTGGCTAGGGTATGGAACACAAGGGCAACTGTGACCTTAACGACCACAGGGAGAGCGGAGGGACCTGGTGTGGTTACAGCTCCATCACGAGCCAGTAAGTGGCACACTATGATCACCAGCTGTTTAAAAAACCTCATACATTCACGTTTGGATAGGTCTATGAATTTTCTTCCTTTGCGTGCCTTCTCTTTCCCTGAAACCCTATCTCATCATACAGATGGCCAAAATGTACTCCATTTTGCAAGGAGACAGAGAAGGCCAGAGAAGGGTACACACAAGCTGTAATCCAATGGTGTTAAATATAAATAGAATTATGGAGGCTAAGATGCCGTTTGACTTCTCTCATGGCATGCTCCAACAGAGGGAACTGGTATCTTACTGTATGTCTAAATCATGCTGATCTGCTTTAAATAGCCTACTCTTGGTGTGGCATGACCTAAGGCTGTAAATAAGAACAGCCGGTTATTACTTCTGCCCCGATTGCATGGGTATGCCCTATGGAAATTAGACAACAGTTTGTTCATGCTTTAAACTTTTACATAAAATGTTCCTTCAGGAAGAATACAGCTCTTCTCTCTAATCTATTCTAATTAATCTGTGCTTGCTATGGTTCGGCTGAGACCATTATACTTGTTTATGCTAACAAAGGGTTCCAATGAATGTTGAAAAGGAAGTGGCTTATGTTTTTTTTGTTGTTTGAATTTAGTAATCCTTGAGATCACAGCAGTACTTCACTCACGGAATGCATCATTCTGCCCTCCAAAGGAAGCACAGTTCATTCCTCATTGTTGATTTTGTCAAAAAGCAGCAGTTTTGAAATATTAATGACAGTAGCAGTTGAAATATGTGCTGCACTATAATGTAGCCTTGAAACTGAAGGCCAATTCAAGGCCAAACAAAATTGTTTGTGAACTCTAAAATGACAATTGCCTTAAATTTCATGCAAGTCTCAACGCTATCAATACAGGCTTTTTGCATGTTTGTTCAAGCCCGGTCCTAAAAATTTTGATGCCCTTGACACAATTTTTGTGGGGCACCCCCCACCCCTACCCGCTCCTCTTGAGTCCCATAAATAAACTAACAAGGATGAGGGAGAAGAAAAACAACAGATTCTTTGTATGCTAATAGGAAGTTGTAAATCAGCCTCTGAGGGATTTAACATGTGCACTGCTAGTGCTGTACATATGAAGCCAGTAGTTTTACAGATGATGAATCTTTGCATTGATTAGATGCCCAAAAATGACATGAAAACAATCCTACACTACATTTTGACCTGTAAGCTTTTGATCCTGTTGTGCAAGCAGTCACCAGTTTTAAAATTATGTGATAAATAAAATGAAATTATGCAATAACTGCCCATTAAATCCTAACTGCTTTGTCATTAAAAGCCAATCACTCACATATCAAAAATATGGAATACCTTGAAAATATTAAACATAATGTTTCACAGTTTAATTCAGTTGAGACCATAGTAGCACATCAGCAATGGAAAATGTAGGCCTCATTAGGACATTCTTTCTGCCAGATAGAAACAGTGGGGAGCAGTGAGGAAAAGACTCTCTTTGTCCTACCTGAAGTAGCCAATGATGAAGATGGCCACCAGGAGGGAGCTGAAAGACACTGCATATCCGATAGTGTACATAACATACAGCCGCTCAAAGAAGTCCTGCTGGAAAGAGAAATGAAATTCTTTTGAACACTGAAATGCTGCGTACAAGTGGTGAGGGAGAAACACAAGTGCATCATCTGTTTTGAAGGGAATCTATTTGAGGGCAGATGAGAGGGAACTTTTTCAGATCAAAGTTAAAACAGGACTACTTGTACTTACTTTTTCCCCCTCTTGGTCAGGGTGAAGGAATCTCAAGCAATCTGAATAATTCGCCCAAGTCCTGTTCAGATTCTCCATGTACACCCAAGAACCATTCACGTCACACTTCCTGTAAGCATGGCCTGGAACAGACAAACACACAAGCAATATGCACAGCATTCGGATAAAAGCACTTGAGCTGATGCACGTTAATAAGGCACATTGCAGGAATGTCACTGACACTGGCTTGGATGCAGAGGTAAGCTCTACCATTGTGATTGAAGTCGTAGACATAGCTGGGACAGGGGACCTTGGTCACAGCTCCAGGTGAACCTCGAGGCCAGCAGATCAGACCGTCCCAGCCTGGGGGGCAAAGTTCATCTAGACACAAAGGAGAAGGAGTGCATAAATGTTGGAATCACCCTTGAAGCACACTATTCAGGTGAGATACATTCTTCACCTATATAATTTATTTCAAATTACTTTGCAGTTCCCTCATTTTAGGTTCTCGGATGGGAGAAAGCAAACCTAGACTATTTTTTAAACCTGTAATTACACCCCATTGACTTGCTGCCTTTGTGTTTCTGCACAGTAAGTGCTGGAACCTCCTCCAGGCCCCACAAAGGGGGTGAATCAATTTGAGGTGCACTCACTTCCTACGCAGAGTGTCCATTTATCTGCCCGGCGCAGGCAGTGTCTGCAGCTCTGCAGCATGTGGGAGAGAGTCCTGCAGACGCCGCTCTGATTAGCGTTACGCACGGAAGCCAAATATTGATTTCTCACCCACTGCTCATTCGTTTTGCCCAAACTTCCTTCGTCTACGTGGGAAGGAACGAGGGACTGAAGTAGAGTGAATAACATTAACTCAGCCCTGTGAGAATAGCTCTTTTTCAGCTAACTATGACTACACAATGTTCTATTTCCCTAAATGAACTTGTGCTTTTTCGGAAAATGTACAATTGTGTCTGACAGTTCTATTTAATATCCTTGGTTTTTAAGGAAAATGGTGACAATATTGATTTCCATTGGATTCTTTTAAAAGCCTTCATTAGTGTGATATTCCTTGTATACAGAGCTCAGGTTTGGCCAATGGTGGGCATAATTTCATGTACTCTGTTCAATTGGGAGTGTATAAAAGTGTAAAAATTACTCTAACCAGTGTGTTGTGATGTTGCTTGTGGGTGGGCAGTCCCGGAGGTATTCAGAGACATGTTTCAGTTAGCAGATAATTAGCAACTGGAGTAACAGATGGTGAGGGTTGCCCTCTTTTTAATAAGCTGCATGTATTAGACCTGAGAAAAACACACTCTACCAATGCTTTTTGAAATCATGACTATCCACCAGCACTCTTGATCTTCTTCCATTTGCACACTGTCAGTGACTGTCTAAGGTGATTGTCTTCACTGACTCTAGTAAATGCTGAGGTAAGCCTACCGTATCAGCAAAGGCTCCAACAGGTCAATATACAGTATGCTGAGTGAGCTTCCTTACTAGATGCTGGTGCCATTAATACCTTAAGACTGCCCATCTCAGTTACAGTTCACCCTAAACATTTGATCAACCACCCACAGTACGCCACTTAGCAGATAGGTCAGAGACCTTGAATGCCAGTCTGCTTCAGTGTTCCAGTTCAAACCATTATCAAGCTTTCAGTGAAGCAACCTCATTCAATTCTGATCAGAGTGCACTGCCTAGGAGACCATATTCTGGGATTTCATCTGCGCTAAATATTGGCAGTAATTATTGCACCAACAAATGAACAGTCAAGAGAGGACAAATAAAAATACTTTCCTTCTCAAATGAATGTAATGAAACAGCACTGTCTAGAGGAGCTTTTCATCTTTGTAACTTTCATCTTTGCATGTGAAACAAAGTGCATGACTTCGGGTATTGTATAAGCGTGACTGTATGTCTGGATCTATTCAGAGTTCATACGGATATGAGCAAAATTCTTGTGTAACATGTTTATGATTTCCAGAGTACATCACTCCTGACTCTATCAGCAGCATGCAAACACTCAGGCCATGCTAATTAAATAAGACGGTCTATTTCCAGCACCTTTTTGATATTCTTGTTTATCCAAAGCTGCACGTCTTTGTCTCAGACCGACCATAAGGTTTTTTTTAACTCAACAGATGCTTGACAAAAATAATGAAGAGGGAGAATTTAATTTAATTTAATTTAATTTTCATATGATGAATATTGCTGCAAAAAGAAGAAAACTTTAAGGGCTAAGGAGAGTTTGCTTCTGAATCTGTGTTTTACCACTTAAAGTGAATGGTTTAGATACAAAGGTTACCCCAAGACTAGCTGTAATCACACATTTCTTTTCTCTTACTGGTTTGACTTTGACAGAATTATGATCTCAGTGCCTGTATCAATGAATGTTGGTGCTCTCCAAGTGTCTAATATCACTGTTCACAATGTATCCGTACTGGTGTGTGGTGTTGTAGCTGAAGAATTTGGCTTCTAAGGAATTTGACTGCAGTTTCAAATTCCTGGCACTATGCTCTTGAGCAAGGCACAATTCCTCAGGAAATATCCAGCTGAGCAAATGGATAAGGCATGAAAATGTAAGCTATCAAAGTCCTTTGGCTTTTCATGAAACAAAGTAATTTAGCAGACATGGCAATTTAACATGCAATTGTAATGTCAGCTGAGATAAGGTGGCAGAATACCCAAAGCAGAACTTGCTGGATACCTGCTCTGTTACATTACGGGGGATTACACATAAAAATCACACACTAAAACGTAGTTAGATTCCAGCTATGCAAGCTTGTGCAAAGTATAGCGCTGTAGCTTGATAAGATTCGCAACACAGCCCCTACATGCTATGGTTATAGGGAATGAGATCAATCAAAAGCCCAATCCCTGTGATGACCTGGCTCATCTTCTCAGAGTTACCTGTGGGGTCATACGAGGAGACGTTCTGGTGACACTGGAGCTTGACTTCATACAGGAGGTACATCTGCTCCTGAGCTGTGATCCCTCCATCTGAGCCCACCTGTGGGGGACAGCCATTGACTGATGGCAGTGCAAATGACAGCAATGAACTCCCCTCATTGGTCATTTACAAGATTGTTTTAAGGCTGCTTTCATTTCTTCAGACTGTTTAACTTAGATCCCAGATAACTGATAATCACATGGAATTCAAACATACAAATAATATTCATATTGCCAAGGTCCAAGGCAACCAGGTAAGGATTAAATATTGCACTCCCTTTTCAAATTCATTTGCTGCTTTTTTATTATATATCATTCAGGGATTCTATCATAAGTGACGTAATATACAGTAATGTACATTGTAATGTGATTTATGATGGACATTAAGCACATAACAGAAGATGTAGTCCAATGACAATGCTGTTATGTCTTTATGGAGGTCAGTACAAACAAATGTTTAATACTCAATGAACAGATGTAAGTTTCTGTGGCCTAGTTTAACTTTTGTTTGTTTGTGGAAGGTGGCTTGTTTATTATGCAAGAGCTTGCTAATTGCTGTAGCTGAGAAGGCATATTAGACACAGTAAATACCATAGCACATCGAAAAAAAAAAGTTTTCAGTCCAAGACATTCACAATAACAATGTTTATTATTATTTAATTTTAGTCTATACCTGTGAGGGTATGTGCTTGTTGTAGCAGTGAAGCTTCTGAAAAAAAAAAAAATTGATTACCATAGATTGTTGTGTACTTGCATGAATAGTATACAAGATTCTCCATGTTGCATCATGGATGCATCTGGCTATGGAGGTATGGGTAGAAGGTCAGCTCAAAGTGATTTCCCAAAGGTCTGATACAAGTATGAATGTGACCAGAAGCATTAGCTCATCAGCACACCCATAATTGTTGTACATTGTCAAAATATCATTTATTATGGAAAAACATCAAATTGTATCATTTTCAAGGACAGCTGTCAGAGTCCATGCAAAATTAATTGGCTGTTTGAAAGGAGCGTTGATTTTCAGCTCAATGATGTATGACAGATACATGCAATTTTGGACACACTGCTTTGCACACTGCTCATAATGCTGTTTTATAAATAACATTGTATGGCTTATACTCTCTTCAGTTATGCAGCCTTGGGTATGCATTAAGAGTGACCAGTGTATACGCTACATTAACCAGAGTCACTCACATGGCAAGGATGTGTAAGACATTGATAATCCATTAAGATGAAGAAATAAATGCAAACATGGTTTCTCTTACTGTATAGAGGGATATAGGGTATATTTACAAACTGCTGTCTGTGTGAAATCATTCACACATATCCTCTTTAAAGACCCATATTACCACATAATAACATTTAGTGCATTATAACAGCACATCTCTACACTTACAATAATTAACACGGTTTTGTCATGACAACCGTTGAAATCCCTTATTAAAAATCAATTTAACCACACATATAAATGAAAAATGAGGCAGGTTTGTAGAGGAACTGCAAATTGCATTCTTTTATTGATAGCTTTTCCTAGAGGGACGCTGAGCATATTTATTAAATGAAACAATTGATTCAAAGAAATAAAAAATCATGGACATACTGTGATGCTAGGTCTAAGGTGAGCAGAGCTTGCACTTAGAATATCAATGTGTTCAGTGTTTTGGTGTTAATTTATGGCATTGGCATTCAATAAGCCATACCTGACCCGCCTCCCATGACTACTGAGCCACAAATTTATGTGCATACCTCTTCAACGGATTTTATTTCACTTTGCTTCTAAGAGAGGGAGGTCATATGACCCAGTACAGCAATTAGCAGCCAATTACACTCAGTGGCAGTGAAACCACACAAAAAAGATTCCAGCCATCTCCCCTCCAACATTCAAATGAGCTTTACCCGCTATGACATAATGCAGTTAGATAAAGTTGCAATAGGACGGCTGCCAGAATCACAATCCATGCAAAAATAAATTTGGAGAGCAGTGCAACCCAGACCTGGAAGCAGAAGCATGGACCATGTGTCACCGTTCAGAGAAATCCTATTTTTAGCAAGTATCCCATGTCCGCGTTTACATGGCACATCTTCATTTCAAGTAACACCAAATCACAATGGTTTGACTCTACCTCACAACCCAGTACTGCATGAGCACAGAGTGGGAAAACCAAGTGTGTAACCTTTCCCTGCTGCATATGGAGAACAAACATCAAACTCCTGGATATAGTTACTGTGTCCTACCAGCCTTCCACCGCAGGCAGGTGAAACTGAAAGCTAATTGTATTGGAGCTATTAAAGACAGAAGCAATGTAGCATTGTTCCAAAACACTCCCTGCATGGACACAGTGCTTCTTAATTGTACAATGTTAAATTTATCATGGATAATCTGAACATCACATCTTCTTGGAAAAACTCACTGCATCCAAGGGATTGGTTTTGATATTCCACTGACCAAACAGGAGTATGACTTTCAGTGGAATGAAAAAAATCGATTTGAACACTGAGTCTCTGGATGCTGGACATCAATAGAAGTCACTTTTAATAACATCATTTCTACCACAATCTGTGCTGCTATTGCAGAGAGAAGTCTCCAGAAAGGGTGCATCATGTGGTTGGTAAGAGACAAACCTGCAAAATTACATCCATCCCAGTGGTCATATGGCAGCCTATAAATGAGAATAATAGTGGCGAGGCAGCACAGAGAATATGATAATCCACTACAGTAAGTGAGTGTACATGCACAGTATGTGGCCCATGACTATTGGAAACCTGCAGGACTGCTTGTAATGCAATGTGCCATGCATTACAATGTAACAACATAACAATAGGGTAGCATATTGATAAGGAGCAGGACTTGTAACCAAGAGGTTGCCGGTTTGATTCCTTGCTGTGGCATTGCTGTTGTACCTTTGGACAAGGTGCTTATCCCACAATTGACTCAGCAAATATCCAGCTGTACAAATGGGTAACATATAAAAAATTATAACCTATATAAGTTGCTCTGGATAAGAGTGACTCTTAAAATGCCAATAATGTAACATTACAGCATATCTTCATGTCATGTTCTGTTCTGTCATGCAGAGAGGGGGGATGAAAATAACCATATAAAGTATATCATTATGTGTAAAATAAGATTATAACAATAACGAACTTTACAGGGAAATGTCTGCTGTTGTGCTTTTAACAAAATCAGTTAATTAAAGGGACATTAATTACACATGTATGTAAATGCACATTTCATTCTGCGTCGGCTGCAAATAGGCAACTAATAACTCTTAAAAATGTAAACATTTTAATGGATCATTATGAGGGAACCAAAAGACACATACCAAAGATTGATTAGGTCTGTTCAGGGAAAAAATGCAATGGTGAAAACAATGAAAAGTATATCAGGAAAATGACACCATCACACCTAACTTCCCGTTTCCTTATGGGTTTAGTTTGTGGTTGTTTTTATTATTAGGCTACTATTTTAAACGATTGCTGCAGCAATGCTTCAAGAAACTACTCTCAGAGTTGCTGCTGATATACTGTAATTTATGCCAGCTGGCCTATTTAAGTTATTCCTTCTTTTACGTGTTTTGGTCTCCACACATGACAAAAGCATCGACATCCCACTAAATCGTGGCTGTTTGACTAATTCCGTCAATATTTTAAAGTTTATATTCTACATTTCCTACATTTTATCGCATTTTTACCGTAGCTTTAGTTACCTGCGAATCTGCCTCATCTACGGTCATGTAAAAATTTCTTTCACACGCCTGTGCAGCCAGTTTGAGCTGTTGTTTAACTTCATTTTTCCAATTGTCACTGCTTTTTTGTTTAATTTTAATTTGTTTAATTTAATTTCCGTTATTTCTTGCAATCAGACACAATGAACACATATGGTTACGAACGATAAGAGTACAGCTACAGCAGTCACACGCTAGACAGACATATGAGGCAGGAAAGAAACTAATTTAATTGACCACCTTCGTGTCTTACCTGAGCGCCCGCTAACCTCCAGCAGATGATGACTTTGGCAAAGTTCCACCACAGAGGCTTAGCCATACCTGTTGCTTATTCACGAAACCAGCATAAACGAACCAGTTGTTACTGGTTTTATGTAGAAAGAAAAAATCCCTTTAGGAGTTCAATAAATTCCAAAAAAAAATGTAGATAGTAATACAGTGCACTGTGTTTGCTACTAATCCATACTCTCTTGCGAGTCCAGTATCTGTTTTTGTTAGAATATCTGTGGGTACCGCAAATCCCCCTCAGATACGAAAAAGAAAAGTAATGCGGGATACGCTAAAACTAGACTTTGTCGGTTTCAGCTATGCCATGAGAAGCATTAAAGAGGACAGAAAGTTATTGGTGCTTCAGTAATGGCAGATGAAAACCTTCCGAGGCAAATATGTCAGTAGTACGTGTCCAACATGTAGATACATTCTCGTTCATGAGCAGCCTACACGCCACACTCGGTCAGATCAAGCTAATGGATTCATCACGTTCTTCCTGTGGTTACGGTTTCTCTGGCTGTGACAATATTCGCCCGACGTGCGCTTCAGTGTGACTTCGGTGGAGACGGGCTAGTTTAGGTGGAGTGTGCGCACGCTAGCGGCTCCTTTGCCTCTAAGCAATCTTCAATGCGGAGCTGTCATCGGTTTCTCTCAGAGGTGGGACTTGATGAACACGTGTAGCCCCTACCTACCGCTCTTGATGAAAAAAAACGCCAACGAAATCAGACGAAGCAAAGTAAGAAGACGCAATTTTCTTCAGCCACTTTCTCCGCCCTCCCAACTTCTTTGACAGGTGCCGTACAAAGGACAAAGCATTGTGAAATGATTTTAAGCCAATATGAAATCATTCGTCCGCATTCAATGTGCAACGAATTATTCAACTACGCATGCAAAAAGTGTGACTGAAACTCTGGAGTGGAAAGGGGTGGAAATGCGGTAACCAAATGTGTCGTGCTTTTGTTAGGGTCATTCATTGAATTAACTATTCAATCACTGCAGTAATAGCCCCAGCCGTAAAGAAATATCTTAAAGTTTTAAATGAATATAAATATGTCAATGCACATTTTGTGTCACCGGAGAGACTTTTCTTCGTACACTCTAACGTCTTTGTAAGGCTGACAATCGCAGCAATCGCTTGTCCTCCAGGAACGCTTTGTCGCTGTTCTGTCCCAGCGGTGCTGAAACTCTTGCAGATAAAGAGTTGTTATAAACGCAGCGAACACCAGACTGTCTCTCACCAAACGGCCGAGCGAAGTGAGGATAGCTACGTTAAAAATAGATAATTGGTCGTGTGTGTGTGTGGTGTGTATGTGATCCACCCTGCTCAGATGTGCAAGTTGTGCTTATGCCTGCCAACTCCCATCCCTATCCACTGACATACCAGGCTTCCTAACCAGTGCAGAGTGGTCCAGTGCAGGGTGAGTCCTGCTCATGACAAACTCTGACCACCAGATGCACTTGCTCAGACAACAAAAGGGAAATGGAAAGAAAGAGAAGATGGGAGGGAAAAGAGCTCTAGAAAAGAGGGAGAGCAGCAGTAAGTGAGAAGCAAGGGTAGGACATGCAGTAATGAAGGTGATCTAAGATTAGAGCAAGTAGGCCCGCAAACAATGACATAAAAACTACCAATACAGTCAGCACCTGAATTCAATATAGTCATACATTATTCTCCACTTCAACACTCAGGCTGATTATAACACCATCTAAACAGGATTTAGCTACTAGTATTTAAGCATTAAATCTTACAACAGAAGACTGTGTCCCATTCCTAGACGAAATCTGTCAGGCTATTCCATAATAGAAGATTTTTGTGTAAATGCACTTGACACAGAAACATTGGCTAGAAAGGACAGCTCAAGTACATCAAACATAGAGCACAGGCTCCATGTTGTTTTGCCTAATGCTTATGCTAGTGGATAAATGCCGTTGTGAAATTTCCAAACGTGGGTGATGAGCTTGGCTGGGCAACAATATTTAGCAAACATTTTCCTCCTTGACTCATAAGAGATGATGTCAAATTCTTTGGAGAGGGTAAATATCATATATCCTGTGCTGTGTGTAGGATAATCTCAGTGATGGTCTGAGCTAAAGTCAGCAAACCTTCCTAGCAATTGTGAGCAGTGATGGGGGGGGTGGGGTCTCCACCTTGTTGTAGATTTCAGCCTATATCAGATAAAGGTCAGTGGGTTTTTAATGGGACTTAATGGCCTTGGCATCTTCAGAAATTGTTGGAAGGGAAGTGAACTCCTCAAATGATGAACTGTTGATATACAAAATGTAAGAGATTTTCCCTGTGCCATGGGAGGTTTATTCAACAAAGTGTTCTCAAGGACTGCACATCTCCATATGGTTCGTAAACAGTACTCAAATCTACAGAAAGTTTATGGCAACTTTGAAAATAACAGGCTTTGCAGATGTAGAAAGCAATCCATTCTATGAATATTTAAAAACGTTGCAAAGGAGTGAGTCAAAGATTTATGTTTAGGGAATAATAGGGAACAGGCAAAACTGGCCTACAGGTTCAGAGCAGAGGTGGTGAAGGACAGGCTCATACTCTAGCAGTGGCTTTCAAAGTTTGAGTCACATCTCTGTGATGATTCAGCTTACAATAATTGCTGATAATATGGTTCATGATACAAAAGCATTAAGGCAACGTTACAATTATACATACATAATAGCATGCTTCCAGTATTTGTTGAGCATTTTACAGCTCAAGGCAATTTTATATTCCATGTCTTGACTCAAGACATAGTAGTATACAAAAAGTCCAATATCTTATGAACAGACCTTTATCCAATGTACCAACTTGCCACTTTTGTTGCTAAATCTAATGACTTTTCAGACCTCATCAACACCTTTTAAATCTAAAAGCCTCTGGCATCACATCTAGCACTTTTCAAAGTCAGTTTGACAAATTGGCAAGTGAATGAATTAAAACTCTGTGCCATTGTTTGCAGTTTTTGTTTCTTCAAAATCAAGTGCCTTTACATACTGTGCATATTGTAGCTCAGCTGCTCCTCACTTTGGTGTGGTAATGTCATGGCATATGTGTCTTGATGGAATAATTGCAATCATTGGATCTTACTTTACATGCCAGCCTGACTGCCCTGCTCTGCAATCTGAGGAGACCTGGCCATCCTTCCTCCTCTGGGGTGCACATCCTGGTCATGTCCCCTGTCTGTTCTGGTCCTTATGTGGTGGCATGAGCTTCCCATATTGGTCAGGGCAAGGGATTCTTTGTCCATTTTCTGCCACAGACTGATGACCCAATATTGTACCACAACTGATGTGATGAGTGATGTAGTCTGCACGTACTTATTACATGCATGCATGTATCTTCACTGTGAAAATTGCGCTCAGTCTCAGAACGATTCAATAGTGGTTCAGTAGTGATTCAATGTAAATGCCATCATGTCTTCCTTGCACTATAGTTCCCTTGTTTAGCTAGATCTGATGATAAAAGCTTCAATCAAAAGTGTTTCCATCCTGTGGCCTTAATCCTGTGGTATTGTGTAAAGTTATGTCAGGACTTTTTAAGTATTTTATCTTGCAGCACTGATGAATTTATCTGTGGTGGGATGTACGGATATAGCCATTTTTCTAGGCAGTTTAACAAGCAGACTACCCTAATATGATGATTGGCTGCTGTGATATTCTGCAATTAAAAGCAAACTTCAGTTAACTAACATCCTTTTACATTGTACCTGACTATTCAGTAGCTAGTTAGTTAACTATCAGCAGCAAGAATGGTTGACTGACTGACTATTAGCTTTAATAATATAAGCAGCATTTAATTTAGCAAGTTAACCAAGCCACCTATTACTTGCTTCATTCATAACAATTAGATGGTATATTCAAATTGCACCCCTTTCCATCAATTGAAGCAAGTCCAGGAATATTAATGTATCAACAGAGGAAGCAAGCAAACATTTCAACATTACATCAGAAAAATAAAGTTGCTTGCCAAAGAAACATTAGGCAAGCAATTAGTGCTATGGTCAATTCGACACAAAAACCTGGAAACAAATGGGATATGAGGAAACCTCTGAATGGTTGTTTTCACAGTGAATCCCAGTGCAGGAGAAACATTCCAGTTCCCAGGCTGGTGACAATAGATGTGAAACCATTGTTTATTTCACACAGTTCACCCTCTTGGCATATTTTGTCTAAAACCACAGAATATGGGAGCACTTATATTCCTGAACAAAAATAGCAACACTTAAGCTTGTCTTTGAAGTTAGCATTGTGCATCATAAAGAAGGCTTATTTGACTTGCTTACATTGCTCTATTACAATAGCAGTTATTAGCAAGCCTATGGCTCTGAACTGATGAAGTTCATTACACAAAGTGACAGTTAATTGTATCTAAGAGTTAAAAGTGAATATGAATATGATAGTTAAAAGTCTGACAAGCCAAAAAAGTGATTAAACAAGGAAAAATACTATAACATGATGCACAGCTCCTTATCCATGCTACCACTTTAGCACTTGGGCAGAGGTAGCGTCTACCAGCTCTTGTAATTTTACAGAACTCCTTATTTGTTCTGCATATAACATCTGCTTTTAAAAGTCTGAGTTAATTATTGGTGACATAAAAGGAAGGCCATCATCAATAATGAAGAAGCAGTCCCTCACTCTTCTATTCCAAAACATCTTCTTTTATCAAGGAACAAAAAATAAGTGGTTCATCTCCTCAGGTGCCCCTGTCTGGATGTGATACTTGTGGGATAGAATGGTCTTTTATAACTGGTTATGATAATTGATTGAAATGATTCAATTTACTCATACCTTTAATTGAAATTACAAAGTTATGGACATAGATGCGGTTTACACATATTGAATAATATACCAACTTGTATGCTAATTCAAAGTGACATCCGACTTGTTATAATGTCACAGCTTAGGGTGAAAAGTCTAAAATGTTTCTTTTTTTGTAGTAGAAATGTATCAAAATCACTTCCTTTCTTAGGGGAGCTTTCTTTCTCAATGCCAGCATAAGTAGAATATCAAAGCAGACTTGGGTGGGTTGCCTCAACATACTGGGCAGTGATACAACATTCTGCTCCCTGGTGTCTAATAGAGCTACAGTGCTGTGCTATTCTTTGCTATAGTTCTCTTGAGGCTTTACCCACATATGCTTTAATACATGGATGAAACAAGGTAAAGTGCTTCCTTGGCTGTACAAAAACACAAATCTGTATTTTTGTCCAAGTGTGGGTGTCTGCAGCATTTCCATCAGGCAATGTTATTGGATTGGACACATGGATCACTTTGCACTTCCTATCCAGAACTGCTGTGAGAAATATTCCATTCAGACCTGCTGGGGGTAAATATGATTCAGTCATTATCTTTTAGGTTTTGCCCACATCTGTACACCATAAGGGGACTCATGGGAGGAGAAAAAAGTCTCATGAATGAAAAAACAAAGCAAATGGTGTTTGCTTGTATACAATATGCAAGATACTTAACCAAGAATTACATCAGTGAACAGCCAGCTGCATGTATGGATAACATGAGAATTAATACCTACATAAATTGCTATGAATAAGAGCATCTGCTAAGCACCTAATTGTATGTGAATGTACAATTAAAGAAAAACACATCCTTTTATCAGATGAAAGAACAACTTGTAGTCATCTTCTAATGGTTTGCATGAATGAAATGGATTTCACTCATATACGGTCAGTAAATCTGTGTGGGCAATACAATAACAGGAACCATGCTTTAATGTAATGAGAGAAACATTGGTCTCGCTAGGTCATATATATTTTTGCCCAACTTCATTGTGATGTAAAAGGATTATAATTACTTTGTAATTTCAAGTGCAATTACAACCTATGCTTGTTTGAAGGTTGAGGCATAGTCATTCATCACTATTCATTGTTTTGCCGTTGTTTGATCATCCATTTATTCAAATAGAAATTTCACCATAACAGCGAAATAGTGCTTGTAAAGTATAATGAAAAATTCTGAGGGAACGTGTAGCTTGCAGCTTATGCATGGAGAAACGTTATTTAGCATATGTATTTATCATTCAAGCACCTGTTGTTAATTCAAAAGTAGAATTATGTACATTATTTCATTCAATTAAATATCTCCCTCTGAAACAAGATTTATGTCTTACAAGAGAAGTAGTCTGATTTAAGATGTGTACTATGTAGGGGTGCAACGGTACAGTGGGCCCATGGTTCGGTATGTATCACGGTTTTTGTATGGAGCGCCGAATGTAACAGACCTTTTTTCGTAGACAGAATGCCTTCTGTGCTACGAAACGCATGAATTCATTACGAAACCATGTAACACCGTAACGCGTTTTGTCCACGAAAAACACAAACGCGTTAGCATTGTGTCCACGAAATATTGAAGAGAGCACATATTTTCGTGCCCAGAAACAAAACGGTTGATTCCTGTCGTGCACTCAGTTGACCATTGTGCTTTTCATTTTGTGGACAAAAGACGGAATGCACTTTGCACTATGTGGACGAAAGAAACTCATTTTGTAGACAAAAGTAATTCTGTCCACGTAATAGATGTTCTAGGCCAGCATTTATGCTGTTGTGACACGAAATGCAGAATGTGCTATACTATCATCATTCCATGCCATCAAATGTTCATTTTGTCCACTTAACTGTTTTGCTATATCACTGAAAGTATCATGCACACGAAAGGGATATATTTTGTGATTCTGCAGTTACAGAAGGCATTCCGTCCACAAAAGCAAAGGCTGCTCGAAATTATAGGAAAATGACAGACATATCGTATTACCGCGGTTCGCATGTGCGTATTGAACCGTAGGGGGCGGACAATATAGTAGTTAACAACGGTACAACAATATACCGTGTACCGTTGCATCCCTAGTACTATGTGACGCATTCACTGTTTAATTATGAGACTGATGTCCCCGGACTAACAATTCAACAATTGACACAAGGAAGGGATGTTGATTCTTTATTTTTACCTTCTAGTGACACCTACAGACATGCAACTAATTGTAACTACATTTAGAGGAAACATAACTAAGGTTCTCTAGACTGTAGGAATAGCAGTGAGTATGATCCTGAAGATAAAGGATAATTGTCTGATACAAATGTGTACAGAAACTGAAAAGAAGTTCCTTTTTACAGTTTTAAAGTTAAGATTGATTTTTTTAAATTCAGCACATTGTCCAGGTCATCTCATAAAATCAGAGAGAGAAATGATCCAATACACAGAAAATCAGATGTACCTGTAATATGATTTATGCCTTCCCTTGAGCCCAAAATATTTTTTGATCATCCTTCACTGAGGTGCCACAGTAATGATTTCCCAACAGAGCTCCAGTCCAAATGCATTGATTTTCACATTAGACCCCTAGTGGTCAAATTAGTATCCTGTCTCAGAGACACAGAAGATTTCATTGATCATATTAGACCATGGGCCAAGAACAAAAGATCTTAGCTTTCTTAGTCCCTAATGAGGGAATACCTCTTTTTTGTAATTGGTTATTTTTTCTGAATTTAATGTATATTGACACTATTACTTTGGTCACATTAAATTGCAAACTTCTTTTAAAGTTTTCTCTGTGGGTGAATCCAGGGACTGCTCAACATTTAAACACATAAGGACCCCTGTACTGTACACAGAACTCTAAAAACAGCCAATCGCATTCTTCAGAACATAGGCACTATCGAACATGAATGTGCAAAGTGCATAATAGAATAACCACTGCTAGTTACAAATAGTTACAAAAAGTTACAAATACAGAACCACTACTACCACTTCCTTGAATCTATACTCATCAATAAATATTGAATAATTATTTTATTTTGGGGTTTACTGATAATAGCAAGTGAAAATCCCTTCTAAGCTGGCAAGTAGCCAAACACCTGCTCCATGACTCTTGCCAGGCTGGAAAGGAAGTTATTCAGAGTCAGATGGATGCCCTCTGTGTAAAAATGCAGTGCGCAAATAAGATCTGTGACATGACGAGGCATTGAAATGGCCTTACCTTCCACCTGGACACAACAGGCACAACAAAATTTCAGGTGAGGTGCCATGGAGAGATTGTCCTCTCTAACTCCACTCAGACCGCAGGTTAGGACCCAATGAAAAAAAATGGTGGTGGGGCTTAGTCGGCAACCCGCTCACTCTGAGCTCTGAGTCAACGTTTGTTGAAATGCTGTGCCTTTGTTTTGACTTTGTGCAGGAATAGGAAGTCTTCGCTTTGAAAATTACCCTAATTTCTTTTCCTTCTTCTCTGATTTACAGATGGTGTGCTGGGATATTAAGCCAGTGATATCTACTCCCCCTCGGCTCTCTGACCTGCTGTACCGTGCAGCGAGGTCTCCAGAAAGCTGGAGTGTTTATTCTGTGTGAGCTGACCTCAGAGACATCTACAGACCAGGTTCTTGTGAGCAAACTAGTTTTCATGTGTGAGTCTTACATTCCTTGTCAGACACTGCTACACTGGCTAGCCATGTTGAATACTGATGCAGTGTTTGGGCGGATTGCATTCGCGCGGCGTCACCATCTCACACCACTGAGCCCATTTAAGCACCATTTAAGCCCTTTTCCACAGCAGTTTAATTGAGGGTCTGGGCTCTGTTTGCCTCCAAAATGCACAATGCATCAATGCCCAGAGAGGGGGTGTTACATAAGATTTGTGCTGCGGGGGTAATCATTGTCTGCTCTACAGTTCTTTTTTTCCATCCGTGCGGCAGCATCTGGTATTTCGGGCTGAGGCATGTGTCACAGCAGGGGATTTAAACATCTTAGCGACAGTCTCCAGCAAAAATTGTACATTTTAATCTGATAAGCTATTTAGGTAGCTTGGGTATATCCTGGTAAATACACCATCAGGTTACAACATTATAACCAATGAAATACATAAAAACTGCCCTGGAAGCATTGTCTTCTGAGGGTTATTCAAACAATGTCTCCAAGAACCCTGATGTCATCATTGCCATGGGGCATTGATGACATCAGCACTGATGTCCTCTCGAGGGAAGAAAAGACCACTCCTTGAAGTTGAGGCCACAGCCCTTTTTGAGTTTTATACAAACAGGACGAGGTGACAATGTGTCAAGTGCCCTCACTGCTTGAATCATACATGCTCCCAAAAGGCAATGGCATTTTTCAGCCTCATATGCAGGTGCCTCACTAGATAGAGCAGTCTTTGAGCTTTCCACTGGGGCAACTGACTCTACAGATTTTGATTCACAACGGCCTGTGCAGAGAATGTTTTCACAAAACACTGCTTGGTAATCAGCTACTGTCCGATTGTGTTCAGAAATTCAAAGCTTTGATACAGATTGTGTGTTGGTTTCACTGCTTATGTTTCACTTTTGCATATAATGTACATTGAAAGTCAGTTGCAGTGCACACCATTTTAAGACATCTGTCATTCAACAGCAAAACATTTTATTCTGTAAGGCCAGCCAGGGGTTCAAACAAGAATGATTGAATTAATTTCTAATGTAAACTTTTATTTGCTTTCAGTAGAGGGGAATATGGTGGCATACATTGCAATTAATTCTATCTGAGGTTGTACTTTTTTGATAGTTTTAACATTGTCATATTTGTGGGGGCACTATTCGCATTCATTGAGAACCTGCATAAAGATGTTTTGACATCAGTTAATTTTATTTTTTAAACAATAATTACAACAAAAAGTTACTTCAGTTTTATTTTTTGCTTGTCTTGATTGTATGACAAAGAAGGGGAATTGTGTATCAGAGAGAATTTGGGGTGTCAAAAATGTGCATGTCGAGAAAAACAGAAAAATGCTATCTCCAATGGTTCATGAGGCAACAAGTCCAAGCAGGAACACACATCCTGTGTTCTTTTACATGGTAAAATTTCACTGGATTCCTTTTTTAAAACCATATCTGATGGGCTTTTGTTGATGCTTTATGGCTGCAAAGCAGAGCCTTACAGACTGTTGGGAGCACACCCACAGAGTAGGAAACATGGGGAAAAAACACTACAGGCAATCATTTTATTTACAGCACTCATACGTTTATGGTGTGGTCTCAAGCAGTGCATTATTGCCGTGTTTTATTGTTCGGTTCCATGTTCCCAATCCCTGATGGAAGGTGTCATGAAAGAGCCATTGCACTCCATGGGAGATGGCTGCCATGAAACTGTAAAACTTCATTAATAACAAGCACAAACAGGACTGCCTTGAAGTTCTACTGAAATTTCATGTCGTTCTGGGGGAAACGGAGGAGCAAGTCAGGTAAGTGTCAGCACGAAGGACACAGTTGAAAAAAAAACCTTTTATGTGAATGGTCTTTCATTTTCAAAGTCTCACTTTCTTCTCCGGCCAGTGCTTTTTCATTGAGTACACCTGCCAAAAAGAACCAGAATACATAAATATATATTCTGAGATTTTTTACCCATATTTCCCTCTATTCAGGCTTGGCACCAGGAGGAAATACAGAGGGGTGCAACTGCAATCCACGGGGGTGCACAAAATGTCATAAATACCATGTAGACATTGGAAGGAGACAACTGGGGGTGCACTGAGTTCCATCTGGGGATGCAGTGCACCCCTAAGCACCCCCATAGCGCCGGGTCTGCTTATATTACTGTGAGAGAAGTAGAACGATATTTGTTGTGGTTGTTATGTGTTGTTATGTGTTTCAATGTGGTCATGCAGACACCTGCCTTTATATATATATGTGTGTGTGTGTGTGTGTGTGTGTGTGTGTGTGTGTGTATTTTAAATGCATAATGCCTCTTGTCTTTGATGGAACTTGCTCTGTCATAGCAGCCAGGTGAGAGCACCATAACAAGAAAATTTCACTGAAACAAAATAACCATCTGCTTCTGGATAATGTGATACACTGCTACTCTTCCTACTGCCCATGGATGGTGTCTATGAAACAGGTGAATCCTTTCAGCGCCACTTCCGTGATGGAGTGAACCTCTGTGTCCTCTGTGATAACTCTTCTCCATCTTTTGTACGATCTCTTGGTTACAGTGTACACTGTTGATTTTCTCTCACCCTGCAAGTCTGACCCATATAGATACTGTTTTCCCACAGGCTGAGTGTTTATCCAGTGAACTTTACACTGAAGACTGAATGACTGTAATCTCCGGAGGACAGGCATCCCGCTACTGAGGGTTCACTTATTGCCTCCAGTAATCCAGACCGAAGAGAGGCTTTTCTCCCTCTCTTCCCTTAGTTTTATCTAACCAGATGAAAAGCAGCACACTCCACTCCCCAGTCAATATGATTAGATGGATTTTCAATGCCACCCCCATGTTCTGGGCATCCTTTCATATAAATGCATTGTGAGCTTTAAAACCATTGAGTGAAACAGACCAGTGAACAGGCTATGCCCAGGAAGGAATTAAAGATTACAGGAGGCAGATTCCATGCAGGTAAAGCTATTTGTGCAATGGCCATCACCGGTTGTACTTCCATGTCAAAAATCCATGTGCTACTCTTCTTACAGTTATTTAGACATGGTTTACAGTTTGCATCAAATGAATATGGACAGAGGCTGAAAAATGTTTTGCTAAAGCAATGTGTGACCAGCTGCATGATTAATTTAAGAAGCTTGACAACTGTGACCTGTCATAGTCTCAATTCACATACAGGCAGAATTCAAAACTGATTTAATATATTCTTCTGCCACTGTTCATTCTCAGCCAGAACAGTGGAAGCCAAACCTGAACCAAATGCACAATTTACCAGGATATCTCAACGCATTGTGGGAAAGTAGAAAAATAAAAATTAAAAGTATGAAATGGATATGCAGAATAATATTATTTGTATGGTAAAAACTGTTTTTGGAGTAATAGTGGGCAAAGAACATCTCTGGTAAGCTGTGAAGTGAACACACTGACTCATGTTATCCATCGAATTACAAGAACAGTGATATATATAGACACAGTTGTATTGTTCCTAATATGATTGTACTGAAACATTTCTTCTGAAAGGGCAGGATGCATTTTTGTCTGATCTTGCAGGGAATTTCTATGGGTGAAGTTCTCTTCCTGTTATTTCTTTTATGAAGGGACAAAACCCTTCTATGAAGTCTTACAAAGTGAATAGAACGTTATAAGTGAAGCCAAATCATGAATATGAACATGAATACAATATTAATATAGCCAAATAAAAACATTTAAAAAGGCCTTTTGCACACTGATGTATTTTAAAATGATTACTTTATTGTCCATTCATTATTGCATATATTCTCCTTGCATTGTCTTTTGGCATCTTAGAGAACCTACAAGTAGTCTCTAAAGTTTTGTCTTGACTTTTTTGCATTTGCTTCATAAAAGGCTGTATTATAGAACTGCTGTCAGAAGAAAGAGGACATTTCAAAGGGATTGTCTTAAATTAGTTTTGTATCCCCTTAGAGAGGTCTGTTTGTTTGCAGAAAGACAAAAACTGGAATATGAAGTCCTGAAATAAGGTATCTGTTTCCTGTGCACGACGCAGATTTCTTTCGGAGAATCCAAGCTCAGTTGCTCTAATATTGTCTATAGTTTGGCAAACTTGTGACACTACATCTTGAAAGATATTCTTGTGAGACAAGGGCACAGTATTTGAAAAGGACTGGGCCTCCAGAGGATGTCCAGAGTCAAGAATTTTGGAAAATTCCAAAAGGAGACTACTGTATGTTTTATGCCACAAATCTGTAAGGATAATATTTTACAAACCACTATGTGATGGTTTGATTGATCTTGTTGTGTTATGTTTCTTGCTGTGTTGATCTTATAGTATTCCTCTGGTGGTAAGAATTTAAGCAATCATATAACATCATGTTTTTTTCCAGAAGAAAATCCACAAAAATACATTCTGTAATCCTTCATTGATGCTTTTCACATCTGTATATTTTATACAGATGTATCATTCAGCTCATTTGCTCTTTTTTTTAAAGATATCTTTCTTCTCAATTACTGTCTCCTTTGGAGAGATAAAGGCAGGGGTCAGTCTTGTGAAAGCTTTTCTGAGTGCTATCTTTGATCTCTTCTTTGTACATCAACCCATTCTCCTCTTTCCTGGAATCTCAGACTACAAGGAACAACGAATTCTGTTATGAGTATTACTGCTATATATATCTATATATGCTAGATATATATCTATATATCTGAGTTAATCTTTGCCACCTCCATTTCTCATTCATTACATTCATAAAAAATGAAATTTGCAGCAGTTGAATGCAGTGGAGCGATAGATCTTGGCTGTGGTATATGCTGAGCATGTGTAAGGACAATAAGAAGGCTATGGCCCCGGTGTGAGAAAAAAAATCAACCAACAGGGCACAACACTTCCAAGACATTCCATCAGAGTACAGCTATTCCTCTAAACTGAACTTCTGAGAAAGAAAAGGACAGCAGCACATTTCTTCATGTAACAAGTTTACACAATAAAAATGTTACATTACAAAGGAGCAAGCAAATATGAGATGGGAGATTCTTCTCTCAGTCATTTTGCTGCACAGCAGTCAACAATTCTATTAGTCTCATATATTCATGTGCTCTGTTTGATTTTTCTTTTAGTTTTTATTTCAATAAAATTCAGTTCTCCTGCAGCATGAGTGACAAGCACACAGTAGTATACTAGTTTGCATAGAAAGCCAGACATTCTATCAGTCTGAATACTGAGCTGTCAAGAAAAAGCATAAGGAAGGACCATGCTCACACACTGTACCACTCACACCCTCTACACTCAAAACTGGCGCTTTGATATTATACATACATTTTACATACTTCATTATCCCTATGCCATCCCATATTGCACAGCATTTCAATTATTTTGCTTTTGTATTAATAATATTCCCACAGGATGTTTAGGATTTACATGTGTTCACATATGAGAAGAATGCAATTCTTCTGTAAATTAAGGTATCCCTATAGCTATGGTAACATCTGTGCACATTTCATGATCCATATTTAATTTTCTGGTTGTATTCCAAAGTACTCTCTGTCCTAGCTCCCCCTGGCAACACTGTTTCTGATCTGTTCAGCAAGTTAGTAGAGGAACAGTTACTTCTTATACCCTCTCTTCCTGATCTGAGATCAGTGCTGATCAGTATGTGAAACACCACGTGTACCAGACTTGTGTGTTTTTCTCTGTGTTATAAAACACGAAGAACAAAAGACGTTTTCAAAGCTGTAGTGTAATTATCAGTATAGCATGAAGTGATTATTTTGCCGCTCCATGCATGAAGTCACACAATATAATAAACGATGAAAATAAATTGGGTTACGTTTGTAAATGGGATCAGAACAAAGAGAATTGCTGTAAAAAGTACATGTTCTTTCCATTCTACTTGTGTAAGCATTTGGAATTAATTCTTCAGCCTCCATAAGGGTGTTGAAACCCAACCTATTTTCACTTCATTTTAAATGTCAAAATGAAAGAGGAAACAATTTTCAACTGTTGCAGTGCCATTTCATGCACACATTAGGAACTCCTCAAAGTTCCATTCACCTCAGTCATCATATTTAAGCATAAAGGGACCAGGAACATATGTAACTACACTCTACATGCAACTTAAGATATGATTACAAGTGCTCCTGCATGTTAAGATATGAGAGGATGTGCTCATGTAGGTGAAGATGTGAAAAGATGTGCTCATGCAAGTTAGAAGTCAGAAGATGTGTTCATGAAGGTTAAGGTGTGGTCAGACTGGACAGAGTGAAAGTTCAGCTAGGCAGGTATGTGGTTTCTAAATGACTCCTTTGGAAACTGTGGCACTAATGCTAAGCGCGGTGCTAATGCTAACGGATATGAGTCAGCTGCTCAGGCTCCGGTTAGTGCTGCATATGAGCAGGACTGTTCCTGTTGAGCTTTGAACACGTATTGTCATTCTGCCTGCATATCTACCCATACAGTTATATCTGACCAATGATTAGCTACAGAGCCTAATGAACAAAGTTTTAATGGCTGCATTGTTTTTTTTTTTCTTACCTCTTGATAATTGCGCAGTCTAAGTTTGCAGTTTTGTTCTTGCCCCAGTTGCTGTGGCAACACACTGTTGATCTTCTACATAATGAGGTATTTGTGGTGAAGACTACTTTCCATATTACCCCTCCCTCACTTTAGTTCAGTTTTTTGCACCTAAAATAAAAGAAAAAGGATGTGGAAGCAATTACTGCTTTTTCTTGTTCAGCAGGCCTGTTTCTTAAATTATGATGCCGCTGTCTGTGTAATTGGCCAGAGACTCAGCATTAGTTTCACATACTTGCATTTCACAAGTTCGTCTTATTTTTAATGATGCATTCTAGTGTCGTGGGTATGAACCCTCTGGGCCCTGCATGATTTGTTGACCCCTTAATGACTAGACTTAGGTGCATGCGATTTTGAACTACCTTCATCTGCCCTAGTCTGCAATTCCTGTCTGACCACACCTGTCTGCTATTTATTTTAGCTATGCTGAAAGTGAACATCTAGTTAGGGCCATATTTTATATTCAAGTTTCTCAAGGAGTTTTTACTTGTGGTAGTTCAATACTATAGGACATTTTGTCCTTATTTGCCCCTTCTGTTTTTGCCTTTTGCACTGTGATATCTGATGCCTTTTATATATAATGGCAGTGTGTGATACAGTAGCTGTCCCTTCGCTAAAAGCATCTCACAATATCACATCAGGAAGATATGTGAAGGTATAAAAGCTGTCCTTGGCTGACCAATTTAGGCTCCAGTTATCAGTTGTCATGTCTATCAGGGCTGTAGTCCTGTGCAAATGCACCTGACCACCATTTCTGTACATTTATTTGAGTCGATATGAGTTCCCTCAGTTCCTTTTCTCTTTAAAATCACTGATCAAGCAGCAGGTGAAGAGATTGAATGTCCAAAATATTATGTTGCAAAATGTTATACACATATGTAAGAATTATACAGCTTTAAATATGATTGCATATTTGCTTGATTATGTTTAATACCAGCATATGTGGGAAATATATACATATATTACTGTAATGAAACAGACTGGGATCCAAGTGCGGTTAACAGTTTAATGCCAGAATCCAAAAGGCGTGGTCAGGGACAAAACAGGTCGTTAACGGGAATCAGAGGTGCAACAAAACCAGAATCCAAAATCACACAAGCAAGGTCCAAAAAACAGGTGAGAGGTCAAAAACACAGTAACAACACAATGGAGTGACAAAGAGTAGGCTCAGTAATGAAACAAAGAGTCAATACCTCACAATGAGGTAACAAAACTGAATCCTTATAAAGGCAGGGCTTGATTGGAATGAACCACAGGTGTGGTGGAGCCAGGCTGAGCGGGGCGTGGCTGAGCTTGCTGAGCGGGGCATGGCTGAGCTGGCTGAGCGGGGCGTGGCTGAGCTGGCTGACTGGGAGCGGGTGTGACAATTACTATATTTGACCTTTTTGTTGATATCTGGGTGTTCTCTTTCAAAATGTTTCTGAATGCCTCTTAGAAGACGAAATATAAAAGAAAAAAATGTGGCTCTATTCATCCATGATGCTGACTATGCAGGCTTACGGCTTGAGCACATCACTTTTCACCTCTACCTCAGTGGTTTCTCAAATGAAGAGGGTTTTGTGCTGCTGATACAATGCATGTCTTACTCTTTTAACATCAGACGTTGCCAGACAATCTACCATTAGACAGCAAACGGTAGATGCTTAATACTCTCACAATCACACTGAAACCATAGCACAGATGCTCTGCTTTCTATATATAAGGCTATAAGATTTCTTTTCCTGTTAAGAGGTCCATACTTCAGCATGCAGGCATACCTTGGGAACATTTGTATTCATCAGAGCCATGGGTAATGAGAATTTCCAGCTGGGAGAATTTAGTCACCCCACTGGTAAAATTTATAATTGGAATATCAATACAGAATCGAATAATAGCTCGTAAACAAATTAGTTACATAACCTAACACTACATCCCTTCACTAGAACATAAAGACAATAACGAGCAAAGTCAGGGCTTACTAATCCATGAATCTTTATGGCTAGAAAGGGAGTTGTCTGAACTGCAGATCCAACATTTTCACAATTTCTCTGTAATGGTGTCGCAGCATGTTCATATTAATTGCATATTGCAGTTGCATGTTGAGTGCTATGTATTACATGCTATATGTATGTGCAAGTCTATGGCATGTATTTAGCACACCATTTTGTTGAGTTCTCTTCAGTTGGTGATGATATGAGACCCTTGCCGAGCAATAAGTATGTTTTAAATCTTTTATTTGCTGTTCAGAAACTCATATATATGAAAAGAAATGCAATTTGTTTTAACTCATTTTGTGAAGTAAAGATTTAGTAAAACAAATGTAAAGCCTACATTTTAAATAAAATTTTCAACATGTATTTAGTGAACAATTACATTTTTAATTTAAAACTTAAATACATAACTTAAATATGGACGGCAGTGTAGCATAGTGGCTAAGGAGCAGGACTCATACCTGAAAGGTTGCAGGTTCAGTTTCCCACTGCTGCTATACCCTAGGGCAAGGTATTTAACCTAGAATTGCCTCTGTAAATATCCAGCTGTACGTATGGATAACATTGTAAAAAAAAGAAGGTAACCAATGTAAGTCGCTCTGGATAAGAGTGTCTACTAAATGCCAATAATGTAATGTAATGTAAAATATGAACCCTGACTAAATACAAAGAAATTCTGCTTAAAAGAGTAAAAATGTCATAATTTTATTTCAAAACCATTTCAAAAAGCAAAGTCATACAGTTTAAAAACAACAAATCTTTTTCCACAAAACACAAAGCCCACATTTATTCATCCCTTTAGGCAATGTCAAACCAAAATCCAACATAACAAATATACACCAACTGCAAAATGGACACAATCCAGGGCTGATTTTTTTATAGTTACCTACCACAGAGGCCTTGCCCTTACTGTTTAATTCATTCTCCTGGTGTGCGGTGCTGTTGCTTCTGGACTTTCTCTTACAGGGAACTTATTACATGACACACAAGGACAATATTAAACAAAATATTTTGTATCAATTTGCATGTATCACTTTAGGTGTTATGCACATTGATAAAAAGGCATATAGGCATACATAAATAAATGTATTGGCATATATAAATAAAATATTATATTACCAAAAATGTTCCATGTAATAATTAAATTCAGCATTCTTAAAATGATTAAACATGCAGTTTCAGAACAAATAATTAATTGTATACTGTGCTCCACTTGCGCAGCTCTTTGATGAATGACTCGATGATGTCCTCTAGTGGCTATTTTTTTCAACTCTACGAAAACTCAGGCTTTAAAAAGGGTGATACAAATGTAGTTCATTTCAGGAAAGCAAAATCTGAGGTTTGCGCTCTCTTCATCATTGTAAAACTAATGGCAGATAAATAAATACAGATACAAGAACAGCGAAGGAAAACAAAGTTACTTATTATGGTATTCAAGCCATGTAAATGTAGATATAGCATTAACAATTTTCAAACTTGGGGGATCAGTAAAGGCTGAAGTCAAGGTATTTATTGTATACCTTGCCAAAGTATAAAACATTTCCCTTAGATTGCAGTATTTAAAATACCTGTAAACATTTGTTAAGAAGAGAGCTATCAAACATTTCATTAGCTGGAGGTAGTGCTGGGCGGTATGACCAAAAATTTGTATCACGGTATTTTTTAAGATTCTGGCGGTTTCACGGTATATATCACGTTTTTTTGTTTGTTTTTTGTTTTGTTGCATGACTGGGCCTTTATATAGGTTTGTGGCTTATTCTACTGTCAGCTGTACTTAAAATATAAACAATTTTTAATTCCATCATGTATATAATGAAGGCTTTTATTACTATAGGGTTTGCTTGGCCCCACAAAATGACACAATATATGAAGGAATCAGTATGCATAAAACAGTTGCAGAATGCAAACATTTTTTATTGTGCAAACTGCAACGTAATAAAAACAGAACTTAAAAAAATAGATATGCCAACAACTGCACAGCTCCTCTCTTGGGCACAAGTTCTTCTGGTGCATTTCCGGTCTCACTTTCTTCATCCTCCATCTCTGTTTTCTGTTCTCTAATCTACCGTAACGACGGAGCCTCTCCCAGCTGTTAACAGACTGTTATGCTACCTGGCTAGCCAGCGAGCTGTACCCAGTATGCCGTTCGGCGGTGTAGTTTTGTAAACGTAAAATTATTAGTGTTACTCAGTGGCGACTGGTGAGCTGGAAACAGGGGAAGCGGAAACACTACCTTTAAATCTATCATTACTTTCAGCCTGTTTCAACCTTCATCCTCCTTGATTAACAATAAAACAAATAATTCACAGAATAATCTATACCAATCGCGTAAATAGAATAAATGATTATGCTCGCGAAACACCGCAGATTGTCTGAAATTTGTGTGCTGTTGCGAAAGCTACAACATGAAATTGTATAATTAACAAGGGTGGCAATTTGAATAATTAAGTGGCAAGTAATCCCAAAGCTTTCTCTTAAATGTTTCACATTATAGCTTTCTTGTCTTACAAAATTCAAATGACAAAACTAAGCTAAATTTAGTTAAATCGATTTAAAGTACTGAGAATAAACTTTTAGGTTAGGTTGAGTGCAATGAACAACTATGTTTAGAACACAGACTTCACAAAAGCTGTGATGTGTCATGAACATTTAACGTAATAATTTAAATCGAAAAATGCCACCCTTGTTAATTAAGCAATCTCACGTTATAGCTTTTGCAAGCACACAAACACAAATTTCATGAATGCATGTTCCACAGCAGTTTTCAATGACGCACGTTCTTATGTAATCCTTTACTTTGACACTGACAAAGTCACGTCACGATTAGTTCAAACAGAGCTTAGTTGTGTAATCTTACCAACAACGCGCTCATCTAAACTAAGTAAAATATTGCATTGTCACCGCTGTTTTTTCATTAACGCTAATAAAACTAGACAAGTTTTCAATGTTAGCTGTGTGCCGTTATCAAGACAAGCAAGCTAGCTAGCTAGCTGGCTACCTAGCGGGTTAAAGGGAACTTCAACTTCAGGCCCGAAGATGTCGCATTAACCGCGAAGATATAAAACTACCTGACGTATATTCAGAAGAATATAATCGTTTGTAAAGTCCATGCAGATTAACTAATTAAGAGGTCGTCTCAGCTGTAGACAGAACTTGAGAATCGTAGCCAAATATACTTTAATTCTCGAACACAACCGCCCCCGCCCCGGTCCTAAGAGAGTAAGCTGTGGGTAATTCATTGTTGTGTTATAAAGTTATAACCGTTAGTCAGAAGGGTTGGCACAGTTAATAGGGGTCCCCGCTCAATACACTCTGCATAGCGCTCCGTAGCGCTTCTAGCGGAGAACAATGGTATATAATTTGCTGCCTACTGAAGCGTTACAGTTGTTGTTTCAGCTATGCTACGGTATGGCGGTATATGAAAAATTCATACCGTAGCGGAAATTAAAACCGGTATACCGCCCAGCACTAGTTGGAGGCATTATTATACCAGTATATTATAATGATAACATGAAAAATTGAACATCTTACTGATGCAGCAAATAGATGAACCTACTGAATGTTGGAACTAGTTCACAAATCATGTTACAAATTAACACTGCACAACATGTCCCCAGTTTGAGCTAGTTTAATCAAGGTAGTATCAATTCAGATAAAGGGTGAAGAGTATTGCACATGCTTTGTGTGACTCTGCACTTCAGCAATCTGGTCTTGAAAAGTCTACACATCTCTGTTTCCACTTTTAATCTGGCTAAACTCTGCCACACTTTAATAACTATCTGAGTTAAAAAAATAACTAAATAAATTCTTGTTGTCACTTTAAAATTTCCCATTTAACTGATTTCATCGATGTCCTTTTGTTGTGCTGCAAACTCACTGCTTGACACAGCTTCTGTAGTCCTTTTTATTAATCCCTTTTTAAACCAATCAAATTCTCCCTTTGTTGAAAATAAAGACAGAGAGCCCCCCTCAGGTGGTATAGCACAATATTAAAGCGCAGGCACAAGGAGCAAGCATCATGATTAAAATGCATGTCTGAATGGGTTTTGGTATTTAAAAGGCACAGACTCACAGACACATGCATAAGCAACACATGGGCCAGTAGTAACTCTTTAATGAGTACAAGGTGTGACAAAGGTAGTGTGAATGAATGAATGAAAGAATGAATATACACTGTGCATGTACACTGTATGAATATACACTGACCACTCAATACACCTGCCACAAAACATGCAGCACTGAAGCCACAGACAGGAACTGCATCACAATATTAATGAAAAGGTGTCCCTAATGGAGGGAGGTGCATTGTGGTTAGCACATATTCCTTAAAGCTGTGGGTGTGAAGGGCTTGCACAGCTGTGTCCCCATGCATACTGAACAATAATTTTGCATGGTGTGGTTAATTTGGACTGTGAGATTGTATTGGTCTAACTGTATGAGTATCATGATCGCAGGGCTACATTGATGTGATTCACTCATATATATCCTGAGCGCCATTAATAGAACAGACAATAGAAACAACAGAAGTTTGGTTCTTCAACTTTTATTGTTGTCAATGTACCAGTATTGATTTCATCTAGAGGTGTAAATGAAACATTTAAAACAAACAGCTGTAGACCACCCATAACACAATTAATAATTTCAATATGATAGATTTACATACAATATAACTACTGTAGAAGTGTCTCTGTGAGGAAGTCTCCCCTTATTACAAAATTCTTTGCTGTCCTAATTATTGCCCCCTGTCAAGTCTCCTGGTATTACTGGTGATTTGTATTTGTGTCTATGTTAAAAGTTTGTTTCATCTAGTGGATTTTGTTGATCACTTAAATACAAATGTGCTTGATATTTGCTCTGATCCACACCCCAAAATGAATGGTCTCTGCCCTGTCACAATCAATCAGTGCAAATAATAAGAAAAATAAGGTACAAAACAGCAAGTGTGACATGACTGTAATCTTCCACTGTTACTGCTCTCACAAAGCACCAATATTGCACCAGTGTCTTGACTTCAAACATTGCACCTCCATTTAAACCCTCTAAACAGGGCCTTCAATGTCAAATCTGTCTACATAGCGTAAATGCTTGGTACTTGGAATCAGTCTTCATGCCCTTGCTGCACTTTACCCTATCAAGAGCTCCTATATCCTTTTAGTGTGGGGTCCAGAGGTCCAGAGAACTGTAAAGGTAGCCTGACAAAGGAATTGTATAACAATATTGCAGTCTCCTTTGATTTGTGGTCAGTACTCTTTACTATATATCCCAGCATCCTATTTGCAAACATGAAGTACTTTATATTTGGCAAAGTTGAATTTCAACAGCAGGTCTGGGTTATATTTAAATCTTTTGTAATTGCTTTTATAACTTCCATTCCTTCCATGATTTTTTTTTTTGGTTCACTCCAGAGCTTACTGTCAACGGTGAATTAACTGTCCTGCTTCTGACATCCTCATTAAGGCCATTTATGTAAATAAGAAAGAACATAGTTGCAAATACTGGTCCCTGGGGGACTCTGCTTCCCTTTACTGCCTGATAAGATTTCTGTTATTACCTATGTTACTCTTTTTATTGTGTGTTTTAATCCATTTTGACACACCCAGTAATTCCTCCTGATTTCAATTTGATAATGAATGACTCACACAATGGCTTATCAAACACTTATCAAACATAATTATATAGTATCATACATATTATCTTTACCAATTTGAATTTCAATGAGCCTGAAATTCAAATTGGTAAAGATAATATGTATGACTTGATTACTGTTAAAAAAAAAACGTTTTACAATATGCTCACTTATTACTCTCTCAGCTATCTTTTTTATGTTTTTATAAGATCTTATATTAAACTTTCACAATGATTTATTTATCCACATTCAGAATCACCTACTCAAATTAGTGTACCTTCATTTTGGAATTACTTTAAACAGAATGTGAAGAAGCAGGTCCCAATCAATACAGTTTAAATTTCTCTAATTTTACTAAAAATTAACGCACCTAAAATGGATAACTCTAAAACTGGAGGAGGCAGACTTCACTTGCCAATATACATGAAATGTGACTTCAGTACTGCAATTTCTAGTAGGACTATCATAAAAAACATACCGAACCGTGGGCCCACTGTACCGTTGCATCCCTATTGCATACAGAGCGCTGATAGGCTCCAGGGAAATTCTGATTGGCTCCAGAGATGTTGTGTGGATCTGAATGTACAACGTGCGTGTAGTCTGCAGCGCAATAAGCAAGTTTTGGAAATTATAGGAAAATGACAGGCATATCGTTTTACCGCGGTTCACGTGTGCGTATTGAACCGTAGGGGGTGTACCGGACGGTTCGACAACATACCGTGTACCGTTGCATCCCTAATACACACCCTTTGGTTTAAAACATTTGTACCGTACAAAGGCAATGAATGCATTATCTATGTTCATACAGTATATTTTGGACAATGTCAGTTGTAGTTGAATTTTGAGGTGGGTTGAAGGAGATATCTGGCAGAACAATTGGCCAAGCACTGTCAAGACCAATGAACAATCTGAATGAACATGAGCTTACAGACTCAATTTCATTAAGCAGAATAGCTGGAAAGAGAGCAGAAAGTGCTTTGAGTTCATAAACTAGGGCTCTGTGGAGCAAAGGATTGCTCCCGTACAATGATGCTGTTAAGTCCTTCAACGGTTGTGGATGTGAGTCCCACCCACATCATGGTATTATATCCCAGTACGCTGAATTCAAACACTTGCATGAAATCAAAGGCAAGCTTCTTGTAAAGCAGGGAAGAAAGCAACCTCAGAATTGTTCCCAGCAAAAAGATCACTTTCTTATTAGATCTCACCTTTGAACAACTGTGTGTACCTTTTGGGGGGTGCAGTGGTAAGGAGCTGCCCAACCAAACAGTTGCTAGTTCAGTTCCCAAATAAAGCACTGTTGTAGTACCCTTAAGCATAGCACTCACCCAAAAACGGCAGTAAATATCCAGGGATATAAATGTATTGTAACGTGTTGGGGGGGAGCAAGCGGACCGCGACCAGCATGCTTATTTGTACATACATTAAAGTTTTTTGATCCTTGCTATAACAGCAGTAATACATCTGTAATAGATTTCTTCCCAGAGATTTACTTTCTTAAGTTAATCAAAGTGATAATATCCTGACTTCGTATTCATATTTATGATATAATCAATGTTCTTACTGTTGCACTTAACTTATTGGGAGCTTTTTCTTTTCACCTACAATCAATTCAGATGAATTGCAACTTTCAGTGGGTTCAAGGCTGTAGAGAAGTGACTCGAGCAAACCTTTGGTTCAGCCTCTGAAAAAACCTCAAGCTAAAGTACTTTCCCATTTAAAATAATTATTCCATAAAAAAAGTTACCCACCGTGACTGTGTGTGCTATGGCATTCAGTGAGTCTCTTCCCTTTTTTCCCTAGTGTCTGTTTTTATTGTGTTGCTGATACACGACCGGTTGGCCAAATTCAAGCAAGTCTCCGCGTCGTTCTTCCCTGATCCCGCGCGAACATTACAGTATTATTTACATGTTAATCGCACAGGACAAAAAACTCAGTTGCAGAGCTCTCAGCGCGACCAGAAAGTATGTAAATATCTGAGTTTGAGCAGAGAATTCCAGAAAGTAAACAGTTCTGAGAGCAGGATAAGATCCAAGCAAGAGCAGAGAATATCTGTGCGTGCACAGTTTTGAGTTGTGCATGTATTATAAGCACTGTACGATTATTTTTTTTCAGGTTCGATTTTTGTCACTGAAGTATACCATAGGAGGGTTATTGCAATAAAAACTTAAACTGAAGTACAAAGAAGGTTAACAAAGCAATCTATTTATATATGCTGTTCCTAATATTGATCGGTAGGTGGTACCACGGCACTGAGTTTTCAATCGTGCTTCTTGGTGAACGTGAATGTCAAAATTAGGGACCATATAAACGAATTATTTCATCTCAAATAAGCAACATATGTTACTTTTTTTAATGTGCTCTTAATCATATTATCATTATTAGCGTTGGCACTTGTGGAGGTAATGGTTGTGGAGGTAATGGTAGGTGGATGTTTGTCATTGTTTTTTATTTTAAAAATGATATTTTAAATGAAATAATTAAAAAAATGATTTCTACTGATCAGCAATTACAATTACTCAGTGTTTACCTTAGATTCTAACGAAAGCTCTCTGTTCCGCATTCAGTGAAGTTATCTGGGGACTGTCTTTCGCCGTAGGCTACTGTAAATCTGGTGCGTTTTTAAAGGGAATGGGAAGCGTGAGACGGCCCCTATCTGGTCTGTCTCAGATGCTGTGTTCATGTTGGTTCAGCGAGGGGATCCTGCAGCTAGAGCGTAAAACTAGCAAGTGAACTCAACGTGTTTGCTTTCGTGAGCACCATCATATAACAACTTTAGAGGGGCGAAACAATAAAAATTTAAGGAATAATCAATTTGCCGAAAAGGTAAGCTGAAGTACTTACTCGTTGTTTCTAAAGCCTGTCTGTAACCGGTATAAATAGAGACGCAGTGTTCTCTTCGCCCACCCGTAGCACTGGTTGTCCACTGCGGTGGAGTGTACTGTAGCGGTGTGGGGAAGAATGAGAGCAATATATTGTAATGTGCCGAATCGCAAATGTCACCCTTATTTTTGTTTATTTTTATTTTTTCTTACTCTCAGTCGGACGGTGTCTAAAGACTGGAAATATAATGGTAGCTACACTAATATAGAGAGAGTAGACATGTAATGAGAGAGCATGTGTACGGATTGATCTTTCATTGATTACTCACATACAGCGGGAAGTACGCTTTACAGCTGATCTTCAAAACAGCTATCAAAAATCATCGATATCTATCATATAGAAAGTTTTATAGCTACATTACCTTAATGGTTCTAGCAGCTGTGGTCACTGTATAAATGTGTGGCAGTCCAGAATGGACGCTAACTTGTCGCACAATGATATCTTAATGAATGTCCGTAAGAAAGAAAACGTGATGTAACTAGCCCACAGTATAGATGAGAAACAATAGGTCATTGTCAATATTGCCGTATGACACAACAACGACCATACAACACTAATAGTAATGACAATATCCTAAAAGTAATAATCACTAATATAATCAACAACGCATTGAACAACAAAACTAGTAAACGCTACATACGCATGAACTCATGAAAACTTTACAGTGGCAGATTTAATTTTCTTGTGAATGTGTTCTGTGTTACTAAGATAGCCGATGATGCTTGTGCGTGACAGTAGTGTCGACAGTCTCGGTAGTACTGACATGTTTCGTATCGAACGCTGTCAGATAACATTAATTCATTTGGGGTTTCTTCATCGGGAAGAGTATTTATAACGAAATACTCCACATTATTTCTGAAGACGGTCGTATTTTGAAGTGTGTGGCAAAGTCTACGAGAATCAATTCGCGAAGCAGGTGTGTGGTGAATAGTTTAAAGTACAACTGTATAATAAAATGCATGTATACATGTTTTGCTTTGTTCAGGGTCCTAAATTCACGATATATGTGAACGCCTTTTTGGGTAAGATAAATGTGAGCTCAGTACCTTACCCTTTTAAATAGTAATGATCTTGAACGATAACCATGTTGTAATTCAAACTGTAAGTATACAGCTTCACCGTTTCATCAGCAATAGCCATATAATTTACTACAGCAGGTAGGTAGGCGTGATGGACTTGTGCTTGTAATTTGCATTGTTACACATTTTATTATCTCAATTTACAAGTTAGTAATTTACTTTTTAAAGGCACTGCACTGACTTTACAAATTTAAGAGCTTGGGGCAAAATGAGACAACATCGTTCTAAATTGTGGCTATAAAACAATGCTGCTGTTACACTGATGGTGAAACAAAATGTTTAAATCTGAATTTATGAATGTTATTTTCCAAATTTAGATTTGTATTAACAAACCCAAAATGATTGGTCTTGCACTGAAAAAATATGTAGTTTTACTGTTTCTCAAAATTAAGTGCATGTTCATAGTTGTTCTAAAATATTTTGGATGAATCAACTGAAATGACAGAACTATTGAGTGAAGTTGTTCAATTTTATGTAGCAAGTGGAGGGTAATCGGTAAGGGTGAGATATGGGAATATGTGGTGAGACTGTAGACCAGCCAAGACGCAACATTCTGGATGAGCTGGAGGGGTCTGATTCCATATGCAGGGAGACCAGCAAGAAGGGAGTTGCATTCATCCCGGTGGGTTGCACCAGGAGATGAGCTGAGTAGGTGATGAGGAAGGAGTGCATTCTTCCGATGCAGAAAAACATAAACCAGCAGGGCCTCCTGACTGCTGGGTGGTTTGAGTGTCATTCTTAGGCTCATGGCAGTCTGGAAGGCTGACTCTATTGTGCTGTCCAGGGTGACAGTGAGACCATGGAAAGGAGAGGATTCAGCAGGGATGTGGAGAAGCTCAGAAACCCTATATCCCAGTAGGACTGTATTCCAGCTGTGCATGCTGTTTTAAAATTTTGCTTCATATCAGAATGTTGTGCTGTCTCAAAAATGACATATATGCCTATACCACACGTTCCGCCTATGCTGCACAATCACTTTGAACTGACAGTGAAGTTCTTGAACTCTTTCTGACACAGTTCATGAAGAGCACAGATCAAATGGAATCCTCTCCTTGCTCTCACAGATCTATTGAACAGTTTATACAAAGGAAACAGCAGGGTCAAATAGACCCTGTCCAAACAGCCTTATCAAAGGGAGCATTTGGACTTTTTCTGAAGCATCCAAATTCATTACAGTTTAAAGTAAAATGTTGAAATTGCTGTCTAAACCCAAGCAATTAAGTGAAAGGAAGGGCAGGGATTCTCTGATAACTGAATGTCAACTCACTTCATCCGGCCAGACTGAGCTGTTTGGTTTTTTGCGTGTTTTGCTAGGGAAAGCTTGTAGGGTCAGCATTAGTAACATTAGTAACAAGTTTTTAGAAGCAGAATAAAAAGCTTTTAAGGGACATGACAGTTGATTAGCATTTATTACATGACTGTGGTGTTATTGATTTAGACATAGGGTTTCTAAATAGGTGCCTGAGGGTTAGATTTAGGAGGTCTGGAGCAAATATTTATTTTTCCCAACTGGAAAATTATATAGTAAGTAAGTTTAAATGGGAAATCTTTATACATTAGTTGAGATGGTGGTGTGAGTGCTCTTTAAATTTGCACTTTGCGAGGGGATACTTCTTCTTCATTTTCTTCTTCTACTTCTTTGCGAGGGGATACTTCTTCATTTTCTTCTTCTTCTTCTTCTTCTTCTTCTTCTTCTTCTTCTTCTTCTTCTTATTATTATTATTATTACAAACATTTTTGTTTCAATCCTTCTTCCACCTTTTGATTAACAGGTGTCATGTGTATAGGAGTAAATTATAGAAGCTGAAATTGAACACTAGTGTATAATTAATAAACAGTGGGGAACTCATCTGTTCAGGGAACGTGTTTTTATGCTTCTTTTTCACTTTGTCTGAAAGGCTGAGGAATCTTCTGGAGGCTTTGCTGCACTTTTTAATGTTTTCAATTGATGGAAGGAAAGTATATCATTGTACTATTTAAAAGGCAAATTTTGAAAGGAGGACATGTGATTCCGAATGAAAACAAGTTAACCTGATGTCTTAGATTGTTGGATTGAAGCCTTTCATTTATATTTTGGCTTGCCGTTAGTATATGGTAAGTAATGGCGGCAAATGAAATGAAAGTGGTAAGGATGGCATTTCTTCTTCAAAAATCTATGAGTAGCCTAATGTTTGGCAAAATTACCTCATATATAACAGCTTCAGTGACTGTGACTTGCCTTTATACAGTGGTTTGCCTTTTATGTAGCTGTTTTGAAATGAAAAATCATATCATACTATTCCACTTGGCAAATGGGTGTTCGAAAATACAATTTTGCTGATGCATCAACAGCAATGAACATCAAAAGACAAAAGCAAAGAGAAAAACATTGTCACTGGTCTTTTACACTGAGGGTACAGATTGTGGTCAGCCCTTCCAGAAAGTCAAAACACTGCGTGCTGAAGGGTTTTTAAATTGCAAAACAATCTGGAAACACTGAAGCTTAATTTCTGCTGTTTGTTGCTCTGTTCTGTTGTCTTCCTGCTGTAGTTCCACACATTCAGCTAAATGTTTTGATTCATTACTACATTATATCTAACTGAAAACACTGTTTGCCACAGAAAGAACTTTTAAACATTTATGTGGTGTGCATTTAATGTGTTGCTGTTCATCACTTTACAAAACAACAGACAATGTAGTTCTCCTATTTTTATGGCCCCTGTTGCCATTTTTATCTGCTATTAAATCTGAATCAGTACGCTTGCTGGCTACTATGTGCTGAAGATAAATATTTATAAAATAAAACCACACCTTCTCTCACACCACAACATCCCTTCTGACAATATTTCCACTCGCCTGTTTCCTGTGTAAGATTTAGAGTTACACCATTCAGCAAGATTTTTATATGAAATTAACTATTTGTATTGCATTGCAGCTAGAGGGCAAAGCTGTTTTGTATTTGTCTAAAATGGCTGTAGTAGCAGTATTTGCGATACCTCTCATATAGTGCGTGTATGAGTCCACGCTTCTTGGTTGTTAAGGAATGCACAGGCCAGGCAAGATTTTTTTTAGTTTTTTATGCTTGATGAGTGTTTCCATCCAGCATTAAGAAGCCTGGTTGTGAGAATGCCCTGCCTTTGCACCATGCAGGTTTACCTTATGCAGCATTTCCACTATTGTATTTTCTCCCAATGCTTCTTATTCCTGCAGAGCTTTCAGAGTGACGTGGAAGAGAGGGGGAAATATGCAACCATGGCTGTGTAGAAACAGAATATAAACCTCTTTCTTAAGTCGAACACATGGCAGCATGCTGAAAAAATACGGTTTCATAACACATGGTCCATTACCTGCACCGAAACCCAATCTGGAGTCACAGAGTGCCTCTGTATGTGTAACACTACAGGTCTCTTGCTAAGTCCACTGCTTGCATATTCTGTGATATGGCCTATTGTGTATTAATCTCTATGTAATTTGATCCCATTATTGGTATTTTTTATTTTAGGATTCAACAATCGTTAAAAAAACATCCAGTGATTTGCCAGGTTGTGTATATTTTAGGTGGTGGGGGAGTTTGGACTGAATATAACCCTTGAGAGCAGACTCATTGGTCCTGCAAACCGCTGCTGACTGTAACCCTGTCCACTGAAGCTGCAAACCGGAGTGGGCCCTGACTGCCCTGCCGTTATAAAGAGCTCATTCAGGTGCCTGAGCCACAGCTCTGGGGGGATTATAAATCTGCTGGAAAGGAGGTTTACCCCGGTGGTATGTTCTCTGGCAAGAAATCGTTTGGGTCGCATCGGTGCGCGGGGCCAAGAGATGATGGAAGGATCTCAGTGGGGCGGCTGATGGATGATCTCCAAAACAGAGGAACACTAAGTCTTTCACTGATTAAAGGCGTCCGGGCGCTGGTGTCCAGTCCGCACGCTCATGTTAGACTGGGCTTCGAGCCCTCGCGGGGCCTGGGCATATTGCGCCCTCTGTTCCACCCACTCATACTGTCCCACTGTGTATGTGATTACTGTGACCTTCTGTTCTGCCTGTCCCTCCAGTCTTCCTGATTTGCTGAGGCGTCATATGCAATGAGGTAAAACTGACGGTCAGGGACTTCCTGGAGACACTGGAGCAGTGTAGAACCAGTACCAGTTATTTAAATATTGTTTCAACTGTCAAGAGCTGTAAATATGAAATAAGTACGTATTATACCCATGTACAGTGCAGCACTGTAAGTTTAGATTCAAATACTTTGAAATTTAGAGTAATAACTGGGATTCCGATGCTTTCTAACTTGCATCATGGAAAGGGCGGGTTGTCTGACCCTTGGGAGAGAGGTTCAGAGAAAATCGACATGGTTAATTATCTAGTTAAGGCAATTAAGGGAGCATTATTTGGCCTCTTGAGACTTTTTGTCTTTTCGTTGTGATGGTGTCTAGCTTTGCGTTCAGGCATGTCTAGGAAAGTATCTTAATGATGCAGTTCATAAAGAGATCAAAGAGGCAGCCTAGCTTTTGTACTGTACATTAGTTTCTGCTTTTCAGTCAAAACTGACACTGTGAGGCTATACTGTGATTAAGAAGCCGTCACTAGGCATGTTGGAAACTGTCTCAGGAATGCATAGGGAGTGTTTTTTAATTTTTTTTTGCGTTTCTGGTAAAGATACTTTACAGACATGCATTTTTCCAATATAGCCTACTTGTTTCATTGAACTTCCATATTTTCCCATATTATGTTCATTTTGAATGACTGATTCTGTTTAATGCTGGCATACTGGGGAATGCTGAGAATATCATCAAAACAGAAGTGCAATCCTGCTTCCTCTAGATATAGGTTTTGCTGTGTGCACTGAGGTCCATTCTATTACAAATACACCTATAACAGAGCAAGTACCAGGAATTTTTGAAAATTATCAATGAATATTTGACTTGGCTGGAATGATTATTGTGGTACAATGCACCAAGAAACTTAGTGATTGCCTGGAATGAAGTGGTCTGGTAATTATACTGTGCCTAATGAGGAGTCCAGTTGCCATGGCAGGACATGTTCTGACTTTAACACTCTGTCTAAAGTGGAGTCTCGTTACCGTGGCAGGATGTGCTCTGGCGTTTACACTGTGCCTAATGTTGAGTCTAGTTGCCATAGCATGATGTTTTCTGCATTGACTGCACTCCCCCCTCTGGGCACGGAGCAGAAATTGATCTTGGAAATGAGATAAATGACCAATTTGTGTGAGCGGCAGTAGTCCCGGCCTGGATGGGTCTCACATGCATAGGATCACAGGAGAGCAGTCAACTGTTCAACAATACCACTGTTTAACAATGCATGAGCCTGATGAATGTTTTAAAAAAAGAGTTTTTTTTAATATTCTGAAATTGAAAAGTCACATTGAAAGCACAATGGTAGGGGCTAATGTTTTGCAGTTAGCTGCACTTTCCAACCACACGGCTAAAGAGCCTTTTCCAAGAGTTCTTAACTAGGCAGTGAAATCATTGCACATGTTTCCATCTTTCTTTGCTCCAAGAAATGTGTGATTAATATGAAAGCTGGCGTCCTGCTCCGTGGACACATGCTGTAGATCTGGTCTAAAAACGCGCTGTGCAGTTGTAGGCTGTAGCAGTAGTTACGCTGTTTGCTGCATAAAAACCCCCCAGTTCCTCTGGTGGTAGTTGGGGGTTAATAGGGTCCCATATGTCTGACAGTTTTACAGTTAATCTCCCGGAGTTGGCTGCGCTAGGTCAGAAAGCTCTATTGGGCATTCACATAAACACTACCGCTCATAAAACCTGACCTTAATCTAAGATGGGAAATGTACTCACCTTTTGAGGGGCTGTAGGAGAAAAGTGTTTGATTTCCTGTGTAAACTGCCTTCTCATTTCTAGGAGCAAATAGAGACCATGTGTCAGGCTGCAGACGCACGGCAGGGGAAAGAGAAGGTGAGGGGTAGAAGGGATCTTTCCTCCCGGTTCTGAGCGTATGCCTGTATGTCATGTGTTGCGCTGCTGAATGTCAATCTGTAATGGCTGACACGGCTCACAATCCCAGCCTAGGTGATGACGCATTTATGATAGCTGCCATTTTAGCACTCTCTACCCATCACAGAATCATGCAATGAAAATGATTTTGGGTGTTTTTCTGTTTGTGGGATTTTTTTGTGATTGGCGAAGTTTTTTGACCTTAGCAGGGTTTCCATCACCAGTCTGCGTGGACAAAGCTTGGCGGTCACGTTGCAGGGTGGAACATGCCTGATGACAGCAGCAGCACTGTGGAAAACCCTATTGACTATAAAGGAATGCAGCTTTATTGCTGTTTTTTTTAAAACCCTCTGAAAATTGCCAGTTTGTGCAGGAGCCCTCTAAGACTGGGACAGGAGAGAGGTCCAGCGTGTTCCCGTTGACTCCCCAGCCATCCGTTGGTGCCAGCTGCCTGGCAGGCCCGGCTTATTGACCTTCAGGAAACGGCATCTCCACAGCGGCAGCGTAGCGGCAGGCACCATCGGGGTGGGCAGGGGGAGTGTCCGAGAGCGGAGGATGCTGGGAGAGGGAGGCAGGGAGGCCAAGCTGTAGGGAGTCTGACTCAGACCGTTGCTCAGATGGAGGCAGAGTTAATGAGGAACACTTCATTGTTCTTCTCTCGTTCAGTTCAGAGAAAGAGCCCCGCAGTATAGACCAGATGACTTTGATCCACCCTCTTGCCTCTCAGTGGTCAGTCAGACCTTAGCCCCTTTTCATCTGCTGTGATGTGTAATGTACACAACAGCCACATTGACACTAAGATGGAATTGACCTCTGGGATGGAATTGATCTTTGTTAAAATAGACATGCACAAGCGTTCATAACAGGAAAGGCCCTGGTCCCTGGTCTGTCAATCATCCATCGCTGTTTATTTAGACCTACTCTCTCCTTGTATTTTTTTATTCTGTACATTTTAGATGTTGGGCGTATTTCTTATACACGTGGCCTCCTAAATGGGGACCTAAAAATTCAGACAAGTTGAACTAGTTTCCCAATACTGGCTTTTAAAAAACATGAGGACTTGCCTTGAGTGTGCTCTGAGAAACTTCTGTGGACCTTTTAGTGGTGAGTTAAGAGCGTTTAGAGGTGGCACTTGGAGGTTGTGCTAAAATGCAGTGGTGATTTTTAGCTGAGGACAGGGACCTAGCTGTCCGGGGTCACAACAAACCTTACATCGCCACGGCTGGAAACCGAACCGCCTGTAACGAGTAACCTTCAAAATGCAGCGCGTCTGAAGGATCTCCCCCGGTCCCTCAAGCTGGTTACTGGTAATGGAGGAATTTGCTTTGTTCTGTACGTGTGGTGTTCTTGGGCTCCCACCGCTGCCACAGATTGAATTTAACATCTGCCGATGAGAGCCAGGGGCTCGTCTATAGACCAGGGAAGAGAGACTCTCAGCACCAACAGCACATGTTATCAGCTGATTTCCCTCCAGCCCTTCACAGCACAGCACTCCTACCTGCTTGAATTAGAGGATTTTTTTTCCTTCCACTGTTGGAAGGGGAATTCTGATAAAATTGGACACAGTCTTTTTGAGGGCTTTTTTTGTGTGTTACCCACATTTGCTGAAGGTGGTTTCATGTATTCTCCTGTGGACATACCCATTTCAAAATGCATTTTGACCACTGCTCAGCACTGAGAGTAGCGAGCAGAATTCAAAAGTTCCCTGAGGGGTACAGGGCCCACACTGTCTAACTGTTTCAGTAACTGGTTCAGCCTCGTGTAGTGATGCTCAGTAAGGTGAGTGAGAATGTAAACTTCCGCTACAGGGTGTCATCACCCCCTAGAGCCAGAATAAGAGTCCATCTGTAGTGTACAGTGACCTAATTGCATCTCTTGGTGCACTGCACAGTGGGTGTGGACGTGGTTTGAATGCTGCCACGGACCCAGCCCAGTTATACATCTATATGTGTGTGGTTTCATTCACCCTCTCTCTCCCCAAACCTTTCAGACTGAGCACCAGGTCCCGCTCTAACAGAGACCTATCTTTGCACCTGTTCTGTTCTTTGCAGAGGTTTACTGCATCCACCACAGAGACTGGCCAGGCATGCTATGGACCACAGCAGGCAGATTTGACCTGTTTTTTTGCACATGATGGCATGTCAGTTGAAGTAATCTTACACAACTAGATTACACTCCCAGTAGTTATTTTCTAATGTCAACAATTTTTTATGGGTACGCCCTTCCTTCCCTTATGCCGCTCATTGTGTTTACTGTTAAAAACAATGTCCATCTCCAGACAATCTGCAGTAAGTATTTGTAAAATGCATTTTTCAGATGTGGATTCTTAGCATGCTTTAGTGCCATGATGTCTTGCCTGCGGTGATGTTTGCTGACCAAGAATGTGGAAATATTCCCAGTGCTAATGTCTCGGCATACATGCAAAAGCAATTTGCCAGGGTGTCGGGTCCAAAAATGTCAGGAAAGCATATCCGTTCCCTGCCATTCTGTTCCGTACTTCATAAAAAGACTCAATTAGCCAGAGGCTGGTGAATTAAACATTCAAGTGCTCTTGTTAACCTTAGGAAGAAAATAACCCAGTGTCTGAGCAGTAATATAGGCATATACATTTGTGCACAATACTGTGCCTCAAGGCTCTCGTGAACTCACAGTACTGGAACCAAGTGCAAGGCCAATGGGTTTTAATTGTGTTAGCTGAAGTAGAGCTCACACAGGAAAATCTACCCGTTGACTTCAGTGGCTTCTTACAAGCTTACTCGCACTCACCTGACAATTAAAGCTCCTGTGGATGATTTCTTCAAAGCTTTAGATATAGAATGTTGGCAGCTGACCTTTGCCTTGCTGGAAGAGCAGCATTGCCAGCCTGCATGGCGGACCTCAGAGGGCTGAAATGACTTGAAACTGAAATTAGTGTTCAAAGGTTCGACTCAAGTTGGAGCAGGTAGGATCACCTCATTTTGGAACAAGGCAATACTGCAAAAACTGCTCCACGGGTCTGCACACTGGGCCTGTGCTGTTACCGGCTGCTCTCGCAGCGGTTTGCTCCATTTTGTGGGCATCAGTCACTGCATTGTGGGAGGGGCCTCTGTGTGTCTCCTGTGACTACTTCTCTGTGAGGTAAAAAAAGAGATCAATTTTCTGGGAATGGGTGCGCAAGCAATTATTTATTTATCTACATATTCCATTCCTTTTGTTCTGGTTATGCAACTAAAATTTTTAATGGAAATCCCCCTTACAGAACATTATTCCAGTCCAGTAGGATGTGGCCTATTTTAGACACAGAGTAATTGTAGTGGAATTAATCTTGAGACCTTCCACTATGGAGAAAGATTTCTCCTTTTATGTGGCTGCTATTTTTGTAGAAAGAATGAGGAAAACCTCAAATGCACAAATTATGGTTTCAAAAAAGCAGGATTAACAAGAGTAACAACTGTGAGTGTGATACAGAGAGAAGTTCAATTTACTATTTCTGCATTGGAAATCTGAACTTTAAGCTCTTTATTCAGTTTCAGGTCTCCCCTCATTTTGCTACATTGTCTCTCTTTGAAAATTGTAGATAACTACTGGGTGAAAGGGTCATGGATGAAAATTATGCGTACCGCGTGAGAGGACAGAAGTTGAAAACATGAGCTTTGGTTTATAAGCTCATTGTGTTCCCGTAAGGGTGCACGCCCAAATTCTGTTGTAAGTGTCTGCAGCGTCTCTTGGCTCATCCTGTATGTGACACTTCTGGTGCCCTTTCATGATTCTAATAGAGACAATGAAGTTAGAGATTGGTTTTTGCGTGATGCTTGAATCCAAATAATCTTCAGATTGTGTGTGCATTGATTCATTTCCTGAGCTAGTGAGTCTAATCAGATAGTTGAGGAATTGATTGTTGTTTCAGTTATACAAATATGACTATAATGTGCACACAGTTTCCCAGCTACACAAACAGTATTCCCCATTTTCTGAGTGTATTTTCCTTCATGGTAAGGTGACCTCTTACTCTAGTGTTTGTGGACTTCCGGGGAAGTGAGATGAATGCCTAAAAAGCACTTCAAAGCAAGAGGGAACTCACAAGAGTGCAGTCTTCATCAAGGTTTAGCTTCAGCTACCCTGTGCTGACCTATCACAGCGGACGCACAGCTCTCTTTATGTAAGGCTTCACAAAATAATAGCCATCACATAATAATAACAACAAAAAAACCAAAAAAGAACACCTGCAGTAACATCACATCTGCTTTTTTCAAAATGTAAGAACGGAATGCTGCATTGCCATAGCTTGATAGAATGGAGGGTACTCCTGAAGGTAGAATACTTAGTCATTTATCTGGTGTTTATAATTTAATAGCTTCCTACAGAAAATTATTTTAACGTTGAACAGAAAATGGCCAACCTAATGTGAGCTGAACCAAATGATTGTCCATCTTCCTTCTTCCCTCGTCTCTTTGAGTAGTTAATACCTCTGTGCTTGTCACGCAGTCCGTTTGATGCTGCAAACAGATTGAAATAACATGGCACTGAAGAAATGGCGGTACAGTTACTCCCTCAGCAGGCCGAGCTTTCAAGCCAAGGTTCCGGATCAATGTTTCCGATCAACACTCCTGCGAGTACCCGGCCTCCCCCCACCGGCAGCCCTGTTTGTACAGACGCATGGGGAGGATCGTTGATTTGATTTCTGTATGCTGGACAGCAGCCGAGCCTCTGCAGCCAGCCGCTAGAAGAAGCTTGTCGTCCTGTTATTTCTCTTTTTTGGCCATGGAGTGTTAATGTTATAAATCAGTGTTTCCCAACCCTACTCCTGGCAGCACCCTGTCCTGCATATCTTCTATCTATCCTTGCTGCTTGATTAAATCAGGTGTGCTCAGCTAATAAAACGTGCCACTGATGAGTCCAGTCAGGTAAGTAGAGCAAGGATAGATAGAAGATATGTAGGACAGGGTGCCGCCAGGAGTAGGGTTGAGAAACACTGTTATAAATGTTCAGCCACACGGGCCACGGCTCCTCGCTCTTCAGGGCTGACTCAGAGACACTTGGCCCCTTTCACTGCCCTCAGTCTTGAATGAATGAGGTGTGATGTAGCACTTGCTTATTATACAAACACCCAAATATCCACTTATCTGCTCAATTTAGAATGACTCATCACAAGCTGATTTTGAATTAAAAAAAAAACATTGTTTAAATTTACGACACCATCTAGTTTGGCAGAGCATACCACATCTGCCATACTCACATCTTGATCAAGATTCTTTATACAAGGAGGACCTTTGTGGAGCTTTGATTAGTAAGACCTTTTTTATTTGACAAGCCACTCAGATTTTATAGAGCTGTACAACGGAATGTACAACAGAAAGTTAGCTGTATTGTATGTAGTTAAATTGCATTTAGTTATCTCAGAATTCAAAGTAAAAGGCCCTGCTTTTGTAGTTAGAAGAACTCTATGCATGAAGGAGAGTGTAGGTTTTTTTTTTTTTTTTTTCAGCAGAGGAAAATTGAGGCTGACATCAGATTTTGTCAGAAGTGTTGTGATTATGGTGAGTTTTGTGCTGGGGAAAAAGAAAGTTCCCGTAAAAAGGCAGCCCTTGACCCCATGGCAAGAGAGAGGCGGAATTCAGTCCCTGCCCGAGACCTGCATGTGACAGTGCCATCAGTTCTTTTGGACTCTCTCTCCTTCATCTCAGCTTTCTGAATAAAGGGTAGCTGGTACAGATTAATTTGATATGATACATATATTTCTACATTCTCATATCTCTTAAAGTACATTGCACCAATGAATTCTTAACTGGGTTTGAAAGTTTGAAGTGTGAGGAAAGGTTTATTGATTTTGGAGATGGGACCTTTCATTTATCCTGTGTGACAGACCTAGAGCAAAGGGTTTATTTTATCGTCTTTGAATTATTTGATCTCATTCTGATCTCAGCACTGCACAGACTGCTTGATAAGAAATGGCATTTTTATCAGTACATTCTCGTCATCCTGCTTATAAAGGAAATAAATAAATGAATTAATTTTTGAATAAATCATCTGTGAGTCAGTCATCAAATAGTGTAACCATTGCCTTTACCTTAGATGGTGATTTTATTTCTGTATTTGTATCTTCTCATTCTTTTTGAGCCTTCTTTTCTCTCGTTAGTCTAGTAATTGTATGCAGTCTCTTATGTTGCTAGTGTTCATTCATCCCTGGATTTAGGCAGCTTTTTTCTTTAACTCTGACATGCCACACAGTGTGGTGAGATCATTGATTCCAAGAATTAAGGGTAAAAACAATGGATTTGTTTTGAAAAACATAGCATTTGCATTTATTTGCAAGGCAGATGTAAGGACGGAATATACTGTGAATCTAGGACATGTACCTAAGTGTGACAAATATGCAGATTTCTCTGTTTGTACATATCCAGATGATGGGTGCCTGAGTGAGGGGGAGCGGGGACAGTGAGAGGCTTTGGTAACCAGGGCACCAGTGACATTATACGCAGGGGCCTTTGGATGCGGCTTTGAAGTTCATGCTGTAGCTCAGCGGAACAAGTGACACCAACCTGTGCCGGAGCGCTGATGCAGTTTTACAGCTGATTCACGGAACGGAACCCGCCTATTTCTGTCACACCGATTTCCTGCAAGAGCTACGGGGCCTAAACGAGACAGCCGTGACTGATGTTTAGGGCTCTCCAAGGTTGGGCGGGTCGTGTTGCTGCGGGTTTGTTAAGCACAGCAGGTTCCTCTCCCTGCAAGCCCAGGCCCATTTTATGCCAGAAATTACACTTCCAAAAACTGTCCACGTTTGGCGTAACTTATGGTTCACATCAGGTTGGGGTCTGGTGAAAAGGGAGGCGATTTTCTTCAGAAGGACGTACAAACAAAAGGTATGTCTGCAGTGTTGGTAGAGTGTGCGCAGTAGACATAAACAGGCAATATGCACATGCTCCTTTGTGGCAGGGTGGAACACCAGGCTCTCCGCAGCTTCCCCGCTCCCGCTGCATGCACTGTGATGGCAACCGAGTGGCACACCTCTGCTTGCTCTTTGCGCGCTCTTTATTGCATTAGAGCGCTGATAAAATGAAAGCATCTCTGTTGAATAATTCTCTTTATTTTCGCTGTCGGGCCCATAAGAATACAAAGTGACACGGCGGGGAGATGGTCTCTGAGATTGTTGTTTTCCTCCTCGCTTGGTTCTTCCTTTGTGTCTGTACATACATTCCATCGTATGCTGGTTCTTGACTCCTGCTGCTGGAAATAGCTGAATCACAAAGATATTAACTGTTGAATGTGTTCCCTTCTCATTTTTCCTAATTCATTATGCATTCTGAGCTCGTTTCTGAACTTACCCTAATGTTCTCATTTTTCTCTATGGTTTATGCCTAGTATAACACCACACTCAAAAAGGACAGACCTTAGTGTTTAGCATTATATACATTATTTTTTTATTTTCAGATAATGAAAAATTTCAACAATTTATCATTCAACTATATATTGTACACGCTACGAGTGTGCGTGTGCTCTCAGTGTAGTGTTTGTGCAGTTATGAGGTTAGCCTGCCTATTGAAAGTTAAATACAGGCTATATAAGGCAAATGCAAATTGTGGTATGCAACTCATAGCATTATGCAAATAATCTATGAAACTGAGAGGACTGTTCACCGGCATTTACAATGCATATTGCGAGGTCATTTGAATATTTGACTCTGACCAGGTCAGTTTGTTCTGTAAGCGCATTCTAAAAGTTGCTTTTCTGAAGGCATTTTTAATTTCAGCACCTCAGAGGAAATCGGTGTCCTTGACATCTCTGAGACAATTGAAGGAAGTGTCAGGAGGTGCTGTTGGAAGACAGAGCCGCAGAGAATCTGAAATGAGCACAGGGCTGAATAGCAGTGAAACTGTGAAAGGTTACAGTGCTGGGAACACAAACTTGACTGAGCTGTGTCAGCGCTCCTGTGTGTTATTCATATATCTGTCAGAATTTGTATAGGATACTGCTAGATGCGGGCATACCAATATACCAGGCAGAGAGAGTTAAGAAAGTTTTCCTACAAGTTTTATGTGCACTTGTCTTGTGACAGAAGTGCAGTGAATGCAGTGCAGAAATGTGATGTGACGGGAGAATGTATGACCAGAGAGATAATTAATTTTCAGCCTGCGTCTTGGAGGTCAGACCAAACACAGCCTGCGCGCTGTTAGCGTTGGTTGCATTACAGCGTCTTCTACGTGTTTCTCTCTTTAGCCGTGGCTGAGTGTGTATTTAACGCACACACACAATGTGCTGCAGTTTGCGTTCCGCACGGAACGGGACGCTGGCTTTGACGCTTCACCGGCGGCCCCGCTCCCTTGTCGACTGCGTTGCGGCGTCTGCCTTGTAAGTCTTTGAATCCTCGCTACGGCTCCGTCGTGGAAATTTGACACGTGCCTGCAGTTGTCATAGGATACCTGTGCGCTAGAATCTGAAGCTTAAATCAGGAGGAGGCTGCGCCCCGTGGAACAAAGACAAGGCCGATTATCCGCGCACCTCTCCTGTCACTGAAAAGCGTGTTGGCATCACTCACTGTCTTGGCAACAAAGAATGCCGTTGCTGCCTTGTAAATAAGACAGCGATTGAACTCTCTACAGCACTAAATCGGCTGTTATTAAAAGCACAATGCCACCGCGGATGGCAATAAGAAGTGTCTGGGGTTGCCGTCTGAGAGGTCTCTTTAAACCTGCAGTAATGCAGCTAAAACATGTAAAATATCATTGCTGCCATTTACTATGTCTACATAGATATAAAACACATTTTGGTGGGGTCCTTCTGTCTGTTGTTACACCTGACACAAAATCAGGAATTATGGTGTTATCAGTTGTTTTGCAAAAAGCAATGTCATAATTTGCACAGGATTTGTAGAAAAAGACCTCTCCTCAATTAGAAGTTTTTGATGTGGAAGGTAAATATGTTACAGTAGGACATTGATTTGAAAATATTTTCAGCTGTACTTTTTTGTAAACTTGATCAGTGTACAGTATCTGTATTTTTAGATCTTGAATGGTCTTCTTCAGTTGCCTTTCGTTTCTTTCAGAATTGTGAAAATGCAAACGATTTATAAAAAGAAAATATGTGCTTATGACTGATTTATCCATATCTCTCTCTGAATGGAAATATGCTTGTGTGAATTGGCTTTGTTCCCCCCTCTGGGGGATTTTGAGGCAATAATGTACAGTTAGCTCCTGACCTTAGCTGTGCTGCAGATTTATCAGTGCCAGCCTCCCCTCTCCCTTTGTTTCCAAACTGTGCGGTAGTTACTTTCAGCAAATCTCATCAACTGTCAAAACAAAAGCTGAAGCCAGGCTGCTGCATGGATGTGTTTGCTGCACCACTGCCGGTGCTTGTTTTTCTCAGGCAGAGTTTAGTGTTTGAGATTCAGCCTGTGTAACGGCTAGCCAGACCAGGTGAAGGGAAAAGCACAGAACGCTTATGTGCGTGCAAGTAAAACATTGACAGTGGGATTCTTTAAAAGGCACATGACTGTTTTTTTTTCTCCAGTCAAATCACATGCTGCCCTTCTGTCCAGAGGGTGAGAGGGACACTTCAGAGACTAATCAATGTGATCAGCTAACCCCTTTAAGCAGGGCCTAGCCCAGCTGTTGTATACATTATATACAGTACAACCAGTGTGATCAACATGTGACACAACTCTCTGTCACAACACAATGAATGGTAACAATGAACAGTAATTATCAATAAACAACCAGTTAAAAATAATTCAACAATATAACTCAATAAAATGAAGTAAAGCATTCACATTACCTTTAGATTTTTTGTAGGCTTATTCAGAAGGACTTTGATAGTGCACATAATAAAAGATGAACAATTGCACAGGTATAAAACTCATTCTTACCTGAAAAAAAGCATTCAGAGCTGTTCTTTAAACATTATATAACACAATGCTACAATCAACATACAGCTATCCACAAATACCACAGAGACAACATGAGCCAAATAGAGAGCTGTACTAGCCATCTCAAGGTTCACCAATAACACCACAGCCTGTGGAGTAAAAGGTAATAACACTAGGCAAGACCAGAGTCTGCATTTACGAAACTCTGTAGCACGGGAACTATTGGGTGTAGGGTTTGATGATAGCCTGCAGGCAAGCAGGATCTTGTCTACTGGACAGCCTTTTGCTGTCCAGTAGGCCACCACCAGAGTTTTGACCAGTAGCTACTGGATGGAGATAAGCAGGTGGTGGGTCATGAGTGTGCTAGTGGGTTATAGAAAAGGCAAGCTAAAACATAACAAACTGGAGAGGCCTTGTGGCACTTGCAGAGAGACCAGGGGTCATGCTGAGTGGCAGCTGGCAAACTGGTGGACTCTATGAGTACTGTATATGTGAAATCTGCCACCCCAGGTCACTGCCACTGTATTATCAGTAAAATAATGAGGGTGAGAGAATAATGTTTTTCCTCAAAGACAAAAAGGCAAATGACAGGCAATAGCCACACAGTAACATGCTGATAACGAACATCTATAAAGTTTTTTTTTTTACTTTCATGAAATAGAATGATTCATTTTGCCCTGCCTGCATGGAAATATTTTAAGGCTGAACTAACCCACCTGAACTAACACTGGAGAGTGATGAGCGGCAAAGAGCGAAATCAAGATAGATGAGGCAGGGATGAGTTGATGTGTGTGTATTTTTTCCCAGAGGAAAATGTCACGATTCAATTTCACTTTAATCCTGCTAAATCATCGGTGGGTTTTCCCTCATTTACATCTGACAAAGGAAGGCATTCGCAGAAAAAGAGCTGTTCCTCATTCCTGAGAACAACTAACTTCTCGAACTGTAAGTGGATTCAGACATCTCCAATAAAGCAGCTCACTGAATCACTGTAGGTGTGAAACGCACCCTCATTTCAGACGCTGTGTGCCGTGTGCAGGAGCCTATTGGAGAAGCTGCCATTGTGACACCTGTAAATTAACACATCATTAAAGCTGAGAGGAGAGCATCCGCTTTAAGAAGGGCTGGTGACGTGGAGCTGGGGGTGTGCGTGTGACAGCAGTCTGTATGTGCTGCGTCTGTTTCAGGAATGACACGGCGCATCGGGCCCAGATGTGAGTGACACACACACCCACCCACAGCGCCCGCTCTCCGCTGCCCCCCCGCCATGGGCTCCGTGTACCTGTGGAAGCTGTCCTCCCAGAAGCTGGGCTTCTTCCTGGTGAGCTTCGGCTTCATCTGGGGCATGATGCTGCTGCACTTCACCATCCAGCAGCGGGCCACACACGAGAGCAGCACCGCCCTGCGGCAGCAGATCCTGGACCTCAGCAAGCGCTACATCAAGGCCCTGGCCGAGGAGAACCAGAACGTGATGGACGGGCCCTACGTGGGGACGATGACCGCTTATGGTGAGTGGAACCCGCACCAGACATTCGCAATGGGCCTCCATCACAGGCCTTTCTACACCAGCTGCTTACCCATAATGAGGTGTTTTTCACTTAAATCTGACAGTTGGGCAGCGTAGACTGAAGTCTTTTTTCTTCTTTTTTAAGACAATGTCAGTGGAAATGTCTGAATAGGCAGAGTTTTCTTCACCTGCCATAATGCGTGCCATTAAGGAAGAGTTCTTTTAGTGAGTACAGCAAATGAAGAACATGCCATTCGCTTCAAAAAGTCCATTTTAAGTTTTGTTTTTCCTTCTTTTTTTTTCTTTAATGCATGTTACCATAGAGCAATAATGTGATTTCAGAGGGACCTGGAAGCACAGGGGAATGGGTTAAAAGCAAAGCACTGAGGCAGAGGCTGCGTACAGTACACCCAATATGCATACCCGCACCTCTGCGATCAGAGGAAACACAGTATTGCCATACATGTTCTGACATGGCGATGGATTATTAATGGAGGGCCTCTTTATTTTAAGCCTTTATCCAGCTCTGCGGTGGTGCAGGCTGTGTTTGTGGAGAAGGAAAGAGAAATCAAGAAAATAACGTACTGTTTTTAACCGCTATTAGACCTCCTTTAACAAACGCTCTTTTGAATCCATCAGATAAAGAAATATCAGTGAGTTACAGGATGCCTCTCAAAGAGCAACCATTCGATAAAAAGCCATTCATGACAAATGACTTATTTCTGTATATTTGAAATAGTTATTGATTTCGCTTACATGCTCAAACAGCACCGGAGTCAAGGTAAATGCTGAGGCAGCTGCATCATGCCAAACACTCAAAAAAAAACCCTGTAAATCACCATCGATAAGTCATTCATGCAGCAAATAGTCCTATTTGTTCAATGAGAGGTTTTGTGAGAACTGTGCAATCAGTATTGATTCTGCAACTGTAACTAAGCAGAGGCTCAACACTATGAAATGGCAGGCATAAATGCGTCCCTGAGCTGACATTGAGGTGAGAAACTCTGTAGTAAAGCGACACTTGATATGATTTGCCATTTATATGCATGGAGCATCTCGTCTAAGACCTCTTGTGTCTCAATCACCAGAGATGTACGTTCCACAAAACTGGCAGAACTCCAAAGCGCAGCGCTGAAGGAGGAGTGTTTAGCTGCTCTTGTACCCCTTAAGGTCTGTCTGAAACATTTATGATGGATTTGGAGGCATTTGCTGTGAAAAGCCTTTGATTGTGGAGAACGTCTGTCTGGTGAGTTCAACAGGTCAGTACTCAGTTACCCTGTGTTGGTCGCGTTATGAAGTAGAGCAGTCAGAACACGGCCTCTATTGTCCCAGATTTGTGTAATGATTATAAGCATTTAGATTTTAATCACAATGACAATTATCTTCACAAATGCAAGAAAAGCATGAAATTAGTTTACACTTGCAAAATTCACAGGGCAAAGGAAAAAGAAGCTACTGCTGTATTGCTTTACCTTACTGCAGAAGTCAGCATATGGAGACGACGTCTCTGGGTTATGACATATCTCATCCATATTCCCACTGTACCATCTGGACGTGTGTGAGGGTATGCATTCGTGGTAAGACCACAGGAGTTCTGTAGATGGATTCTGTTGATGGATATCCTCCTGTTTGCTCAGGAAAGTCCCATCAGCGATGTTTCTGAGCCGGGACCGAGGGTTCAAAGAGGTCCTCTTTTTATAGCCATTAGAGCCTTCGAAAGGCACGGCTGTACTGCAGATTGTGGGTTTGATACACCATTATGCAGTTTCCATCCTGCAATCTCAAATTAAATTGAGCTCATTTTTTGCTCTTTTGTGTTTATGTTCCTGGCAGGGTAGAGTGGCAGGACGGGGGCTTTCCGTCCTTCTTGGGGATATGGGATTTGTCTTGTCGTGACATTAATTCGGTTAAGAGATAGATGATTTCCTTTTTGCTCTCAGTAAATGCCCCTAAAATGAGGAGCGCACATGAATTAAATATTATATTAAGTAAACATTTGGCAGTAGAAAGAATCACAGTACTAGGAAAACACTGTTTTATTGTTTTAAAAGGAAAGAAATCAAACGTTAAGAGGAAAATAAAATTACATCTTGGGTAATGGTTGTCTGCACACATATTTGGCTGTGACTGTACAGAGCAAAAGCATGGATAATAAATCTTACAGTACGCATCCAGTATTTAAGTAGGAGACCAAGTTAAATAAAACACTTCCCCCTCAATTATTCTGGCAGTTCAGTGAAAGTGAATTAAACATTGAACACATTGTACAAACTCTTTCCCCTTCAGAGAGAACATAGAGGAATGGTGGCTAACTTTCATGAAGGTCACTGCAAGGACTTTTGTCTGTGAAGTTGAAGTCAGTTAACAGGGACTGGCAGCGTCAGTTGATGGCTGCACTCTGACAGCACTGCAGCAAGTCCAAAAACATTGCTCCGGCCCAACACAGCAGACCACATTCAGCCCTTACAACTTTTAATTTTTAATCCCCTGAAGGGAAAAAACCTCACTGTTTCGTCATGGAAACCATGTTTATTTTTTATCGTGGGAGAGCACATGATGTGATGTGATCTTTCCTTCCCTGACCCTTGGAAAGTGCTGGGAGTCAGTAGCTAGCTCTCTGATTACTGCTAGCGTCAGAGCCGCTGTCCTGGCCTATTGTCTGGTGGTCATTCATCTGTGCCCAGCAGGCTGGAATTTACCACCTCTGCCTCAGCCAGAAACACACGAAGCCAGGGCTGCTGTGGCCGGGATCCAGCACCCACTGGTGATGTCTGTATCTGGGATAAGGTGGAGATTAAAGCAGAGGGAGAGAGGCAGAAGGATGAGGCTAACGCGTGGTGGATCTATAGCGTAGCATCACTTGTCCTGCTCCATCTGCGGGTCCCAACATTGCTTCATAAAAGGCCAGAAGACCAGTAATCTATACTTACCTATTCTGTCACATCTTTAGATACATGGTGTGATGTTAATATTATAAGATGTGAAACTTTATGTGCTGAAATGTATGCAATGTATTGCGAAAATGCAATGATATGATGCAATGTATTGTAACATAGTTTTAGGGCATAACATAAGGTCTTATTACCTGTTAGGAAAAAAAGCTATATAACATCTGTCAGCAGTGGATGAGCCTGGACGTGTTGCCCCATTAGTTAGAAACCACATGTCGAGGGTGACTCTGCAGAGTGAATGACTGAGAGCAGCTGAGCAGTAGTGCTTTGCAGTGCTGTCTTAGTTCAGCAATAACTCCAGGTGGCAAGAATGACCCTGCTGCATTGCAGGGAAGCATGTAACGCAAAAAAAAGTGAGACGTGACAGGCAGAGCCGAGGACGGAAAGGGAGAGACAGAATGAGAAGAAAGGTGTAATTCAGCCGCGGAGCTCACGTCTCAAGAGGGACATCAATTTGTCAGTCATTAGCCAGTCGAGTCATCTCCTGTCACAGCAGCACTGACCACAGTAAACATTACTGAAGTGACTTGTGCACATTTGCAGCCATGTGTGTCTCGCAAGCATGTTCAGTATAGAGTCCTGTATAAATAACAAAGCCTCCGTCATTTGGACATGTTGAAGCTTAGTCAGATGAATGCATCAGAGAGTCTAGAAATTGCATGATGTAGGACTCATGCTTTTTTCATATGCAATATTAATGAAAGCCACCAGATAAAGCCAGGCTGCAGTAGCATAAAAATTATGGATTTCTCAGAATTAAGGAATCAGAGATTCCCCATCTGTCACTCTCATTCTGAGCAAATGAAAATCCTGTAGGAGTTGTCCAGGCAACAACACAGGAAATTGGCACCGTGTGGCACATTATTCCACATTGTGGGACAGAGCTGTGTGTATATATATAGTATATTATGTATAGGTTGTTATGTTATTGTTGCTGTTGCTGCTGGAGGATGAACAATGGACACTCTTTGAGTTTTTTGTATGCCATGTCAGTTCTGGAATGGAAATGCTCAACCTTTTTTATATTGATTTATAACACATAAAAGTAGATGTCTATAATTTAACTCTGTGGATTTCTCCTTTCATAACAGCACTGTAAAGATGTGTACAATGTTTTAGTACATGGTTGCAGTGACAAAAACATGATTATCCTTATTTTCATTGAAGAGTCTTTTTGGTCTTGACACAGTACATTATGACTGCAGTAAATTAAACAGCCAAAAATGTTCAGTGTTCATTGAAAGAAGACACAACGTGTCACCCAGAAGGATTTTTGACATGACTGATTAAGAATGTGACTTTGGACTATTTTTTTTAAATTCAAATGAATTAGGTAGAGTCTACTGAGGGAACACTATCCCTTTGAATTAAGTATTGTTAAGCATGTCAGTATTAGATGGCGTTTATTAACTGGAGCGCAAATGACTGCACATTGTTCCTGAGATTAAAATCCAAATAATTTCACGTTTGGGAGCATTTATTAAAGTGATAATAAAAATGGCACTAGGTGCAAACAACAGCCCTCACTGGACTTCATTTGCACACCTCCTACGATCGCATGCTGTCTTAGTCCGTGAACTTGTAACACATTCAACTTGTGAACAAACAATAACATGGCAGAGGAAGGCAAAATACCAGCCAGCAAAACTGGAACCATTAATAGAGGAAGGAAAGTATTCAAGAGCATCTTGCCAACGTCTCTATAACTGGAAACATGAAAAGAGTGAGAGAAGAGACTGTGTTGAATGGTGTTGTTGGCAAATACCAGCCCTGGAGAAACCTGTTAGCTCTCAGGCTGATGACACTAGAGGTGAAATCACTGTTTGTGCCACAGAGATTGTGCACTTGGAATGTTTTAAGCATTGTGACAGTATCAGCCCTGAACAAAGTACGTGCCAGTAAATAGGAACCTTGACATACTGAATGTTAGGTTTATCATGCTGGAATAACTTTCCCCCTGATTCCAAAAGCCCTCCACATTCTTCTTGTCTTTGCCCATAAGCTGATACCAGCAGTGGAACTCTACAGTTAAAATCTCTGTGTCTTCCAATCTAGGATTATTATGGAGCACTAGGGCTAAAATCTCTGTACCTTCCAATCTGGGATTATTGTGGAGCTCTAGGGTTAAATGTGCTGTAGCATTCAATCTAGGATGATTATGTGGTTCACAGCCCTGACTTTTACTCATACATTTTTCGATGAACATGAATCACCTTAGAAGAGAGCAATTAGTGGAGGTGTTCATGAAAAACCCCTTCCCTCTGAACAAGCCGTTTAGTGTAAAATAATCTAAAATAGCCCTGAGTGTGTCATGGTAGTGCTTTTTCCACAGCATGAGTACCACTATCTATCAGCTGCAAAGAGAGACGTTGGCCGTGACTTTTAGGATTTATGGCTTTATATCAGTACGTCACGGTGCCTGTGAAACAGACCTTTCTGGAAGCCCACTGAAGTGTGCATTATGCTCCCTGTGCCAGCTATTATACAGTCACAGGTCAGGGTTTAAATGCATGATACGGCAGTAGAACCTAAGTGTAGTGCACAATGATGAGAAAGTTTATATGTCGACCAAGTGCAGGGGATTTTACTGCAAATAATTTCATTTTCTGCAGAAAGGACTACATTGAAAGAACAGGAAAAGCACAGTGTATATTCCACATTATATCCCTACAGTTGTTAAGTCGACATCACGCTTTTCAGATGTGACAGATGGCCGTGAGGTAGTGTGCATTATGTTATTCAAGGTGTCAATATCTACATCACAGGGAAATACAAGCAACTGCACCTTATACTGTCCAATTAAAGACCTCATTCTTAAGTTCTCTAATTAGCTGAAATTCTAATATCTCTTTGATTTTCTCCCTTAGTTGCAAAGTCATAAAACTGCTTTTGAAATATGATCTGTCATTGCATTTGAGAGCAAAGAATGCCTGAATGTCAGGTTCTGGTTAGACAATAATGTAGGTGTTGTTGGACAAGTTGTAAAGTCTTGAAGTGATTGTCTTGTGCATGTGATATTACTTGAGGTGACAAGGAAATACTCTTAAATGAATCCTCATTACCATAGTCATGCAACGGGCTGTCTCACATTACCATAGTCTTTCAGCGGGCAGGGCCACGGCATTGGAGCTCCTGTGCATATCTTGTAGGTGTGTTTCATGTATGATTTTTTTTTGTCCCTGACCATTTGCAGTTGTATTCGAAAAGACATGTTCTTGCTATTGGTTATCAAACTATTTGATCTGAAAGACTTTGTTACTGTGGAATGTTAAATGCATGTAATATGACTGTTATATGCAAGATACACATGCTTGCGTTGGGTGTCAGCCTGTTTTTGTAAATGTGCCAGTGTTTAAGCAAGATTATTGTGATGCAGCTGAATGGTGTGCATTTAAACCATAACCGTATGCCATTTTCACTGGTAGTTTTCTGCATCCTCCCTATAGGAATCCATCTTCCATATCACTTTTTTGCATAACGTACAAAAGAGTGTTGTTGAAATACCATGCATTTGCATCCATTTCACACACTGGTGTGAAGATCGTTCTCTCCTCTGATTGCTCATATAAGTGGTTTGATGTTTTTGACGTCAGTCGCCCAAACATTTGTGTTAATGCAGATAATGGGTGTAAAATCCTTGATCCGTGTCAGACACATAATGTGATTTCCTTTTTTTTGTTTTTTTTGGGTGAAATAACAAAGTATATCTTAATGCATAAAATGCCAAATGCTAAAATGAGCACACCAAAAAGAATAGATATAGAATTCATTTATGTGTACTAATGAACATGGCACTCGATTTCTCTGACATAACACTGCACCAAGCAGCATACTGTGTGTGGCTATGTGCTGAGTGTAAGTTCCACTGTATACATGGCGCCATATATACAGCAGCTGTAGGCCTAGCGATGTCTTGTGTTTGTTTTTTTTTTCCTTTCCCCCACTTAATGCACCCCTTCCCTCGTTTTTAGAATATTGTACATTGTAATCTTTCACTGTGACGTCCAGTGGATTCATGCAGGGGTGTGGTTCATAGTGAACGCAATACTCTGATACGCTCGCACACCAACACAAGTATTTTTCAGAATGCGAGTGATCTGGAGAACTGCAGTGAGCTAAGCACACTATTAAGGGATGGAGCTTCACTCACGCCATCCGAGCTCCTCGCAGACGCCTGATGATTCAGAGTGTCGACAAGAGGGGCAGGAAGAGGAGCCCCTATCGACATGCCCATCCCTATTCCTGGCCAATTTATTCTGCCACTGTGAGTTCATAGGTGTAGTCGTCATCGTCTGATGACGCGGCTCAGATCGAACCCAGGCCGTGGTGGTCAGCTTGCACGTAATTTGAGTGTGCTGAGCTACTTGGGAGCCCTGTGTTCTGATTTTTTTTTTCCAAACTAGTCTACAAACTGTGATAATGGCGGTGAGGTTAGTAAGACCACAGGTGTGTCTGAGACAGGGCCTCTCATTTTTGAACTTTGGGTATCAAATAAAATGCTGGAGCAGATGTATTTGCTCTCACAGGAAAGTGTATCATTCTGTCTTAGAAATCTGACTACCTCTTTAAGTTCTGGTCAGCTACATCTTTCGTAGTTTTACTGGGAGTGGGAGATAATTTCTTGTAAAAGAGAGTGGGTAGTTTAATTGGTGTGAGGCCTCTGCTTTGTATTCAGTGCAGTCTTTGGGCTGTGACTGCTTTGCCTTTGTCTGCTGGTTTAATAATAATGGAAGTGACATTTCTCAAATCGCTCAATGCCCGTTGTTCTGAATGAATGAGATTGTCTTACACAAAAGGGATGCTGGATTCCGACAGCGACGCACCTTTGCATACCAATGTGCTGTCGGTGTCAATACCTGGATCAACATGGGCAGAGAGAGAAAATACAGAGCAGGACATTCTTTATTCAGAGTCTTGTTGCTGGAGTATTCTCCAAATCTCAGTTTCCTCATGAAAATACATACACCAGACTTTGTGTCCAAAGCAGTGCATTTGCTGGTTCAGTACGCATAGAAATGAGACCTATATGCAAGGTTATATCTTAGAGTGACTTACTGGACAGGGCTAAAGTGGGCTGCTGTCTCCGTCTCTTGCTTGTCTTCTGCTGTGTACTGTATCTTGTTTCTGGCACGTACAGTACATGATGCCGCTTTCCTCATCTGAATTGACCTGTCTGCCCTTTGATATCGTCCATTGAATCTCTAAAAAAGAATAAGCAGAACTAGACAAGGATACAGATGGCTGATGCCGTGATTTCCAATGCTGTTCATCCTTTGTCCCCCTGTTTCATATTGTGTAATGTAGTCTTGCAGGCAGACCTGTACCTACCCTCTCTGTGAGACTGCTGGACACTGGCACCACTCATAAGCTACTGGCATTTAGAGAAATGTGTACCCGGCACTGCCACTCAGGTCAAGGCTGAAAAGCGTTACAGTGTTCTCAAAGTTAGAAACTCTTCTACAGTAGGAAAAACAGTTAAATAGATGTTCCAAAACTTAAGGACTGTTACACAGATGTTTCAAAATACAGATGCTGTCCTACCTTTCCCCTTTACAAAGCCATTGCATGGGAATGAAAGCACTGTGGGAACATGATGCAGGAAAAGCAATGGCAATGTAAAATGGAAGATTACACCCATGTATTTCTTACCAACTCATCAATAGCCTCCACTTTCAGCCTTAACCAAAATGTCCTTCCGTGGCAAATTCCAGTTTTGAGCACAATACACATGGATGCTGATTTTAGTAGCTTTCCTGCAATGCCTGCAGTGAAATATCAGTCTTAACCTCTTCATTAACGCTTGTGGGTAAACGTGATCGCCTCAGCGAGAGATTTCCATCCCAATCAGCTGTGGCACTGGCAGGTAGACCAACTATGACACAGACATTGGGTAAATATGTGAGGTGGAAGGGGAGTGTGAAGTCTGTATGGTGCGCCCCCATTGTTAATTTCACTCTTTCTGTGCCGACGGGCGATGGGAGAGAGCGCTGAGCGTGACGTTGTCTGAGTGCCGACCTTATTGTCTGTAATTATGTTCAGCCTGATGCCCTGGCAGCCTCTCCGGCTTTCCAGTTGATTTCCTCCTTGTCCTCTCTCGCTGCTCCAGGCATCTGCTTCTGCTGGCCCTGAGAGCGGGGCGGAGAGTGGGGCGGAGCAGGCGAGCACTCCCGCTGCACGCAACGTGTCGCGGGGGGTCCGCGGGCCCCTTTTCAGATCCCGCTGACATGATGGGACACGACGTGTTCAATGTTACGGGGGCCGGAAGAATGGCTTTTTTTTAATGCTGTATTTCCTGACATGCTTGCTGGGCGGCCTGCGTGTGCGGTCCTCTGGAAGCGTCTTCGTGTTCGGCTCGGCGTGTCAGTGAGAAACGCTCGTGACGTTTCTTGGCGACCGGGGCTCATTCGGATCAATGAGATGCAGTATTGAAATCATTTCATGTCTGTTTACATGGCGGAGTTTCAAACCGAAAGACCAAAGGGCCAAATGCAGAATGCAAAAGTTTCTGTTCTCTTCCATAGATATTTAATGGGGTTTAACAAATGCTTAAGAAACAAAATGCACATTTTTTATGTTATTATTATTATTATTTTATTTTATTTGTTATTTAATTATTTATTAGACTAATTAATTAAGTCATTATTAATATTAGTCTATTTATTAATCTATTTATTATTAATTATTATTTAATCTAATTTTATTTTTAGTTTTTATAGGGGTGTCACCAAAAACAATTAGACTTGGAGTGGTAATTGTCATTTTGAGTTATTTAAGATATCATAGTGATGAAGCTGAGTGATACAGTGGGCTATTTTACATGGCCAAGTAAGATTTATTGAATGTTGGCAGCACTCAGATAGAAGGTAATGAAAATGCTGAGACTGACACATGAAACCAGTGACAACCTGTGATGGAGGCGTCCCTTGGTCAAACCAGTCACATGGCAGAGGGGTACATAAAGTCGAGCTCATAACATAGGATTACTGGAGATAGGGCAGCGAGCTGTATTCCTACTGAAAATACCGATAAACAACCCAGATTGCCGCCGTTCCCTTCCCCGTCTTGCAGGCCCATCTGCATGTCAGTGCTCCCCGCACCATTTGGACGCTGTCGTTGCCGCCACCGTCTGGTTCGTCCGCGGTGCCAGCGCACAAGCAGTAATGAAACGGAGCGCAGTGGACACTGGGGATCCGGGCAGTCCTGCGCGACAACGCCATCTGTCCAGGGGAGCGCGGCGACGGGGAAGCTGTCATCTGTTTCGGAGCCGCGCGGCAGGGGAGCGAGGGCAACGCCGCAGACGTGTCACTGCTGAGGAATGGGCGTCTCCCGCCGCGCCGCGGGAGGGATGCCTCTCCTCTGCGCCGCGCCGCGGTTGGCCTGTTCTTCCAAGAGCGACGCGCTCGCTAATTTGCCTAAATTAAGGTAAACAGGGCAAAGAAGGCTATTTGAAAAAGAAGCTAGGTGACAGTCAGCCGTATTAAGTCCACTGACTTCCAAGTCAGGTTTGCCGAAATGCCCACGTCAGTTGTCCTTTGTGAGCACAGCTGGAGAAATGTACTGTATCAGTGCGGACAGTGTCCTTGAGCCAATGCTTTGGAATGGTTACGCGTAGGAGGGGAGGGGCAGAGTTCAGCTCCATGGCTTGATGGACAGTAGGAAGGGAGGAACAGAGAGCTCAGCTCCTCAGCTTGACGGACAGGACTCCTTCTGCAGTGTTTGTGTGTCCCCAGGGTAACTACAGCAACACGGCAGCGACCCGAACTGCATCCTTGCACTAGGAGAGGGTCACATAGAATTGACTGTTCACAGCTTAGTGCTGGTTTTGTAGCTCGATCAGCTAAGGGTAGTGATATTGAGAAAATCAAAAGATTTGACTCCTCCAAATACCCTTACTGAACAATTAAAGCCTGGGTCTCAGACATGACTGCAGCTGAGAGGGCCGGACTGTCCGTCCTGGCTTGGGACCTGAGCCATCCGAAAGGCTCGTAAAAAGTTAAGCCATGTGTTAAAAAAGATTTTTATTTGTGTTTCCTGAAGGGATTTAAATCAAAGTAGGAAAATACTCCCACTCCCAGTTGGCTAGATTTAAAGTCCCTGTGTATACACAATTCAAAGCATAAATGGAACTACTGTAGCCGGTTTTAAGGAACATGATGATGAGTCCTTATTGTCTCAGTTACTGGAGGCACAGAAAAACGGTTTGTGGCCCCTCTGCTGATTAGACTGTGAGCTGATAGAATGGAGCCGCTGCCGAACAAGGGGATCTCACTAAAAAAGAACAAGCAGAACTAGACAAGGATGCAGATGGCTAATGCCGTGATTTGTATTGCTGTTCATACATTTGTTCCACTGTTTCATATTGTGGAATGTGGTCTTGCAGGCAGACCTGTACATACCCTCTCCGTGACACTGGTTGACAGTCAAGCCACTCACAAGTGTCTTGCATTTAGAGAAACATGTACCTGACACCGCCACTCAGGTCAAGGCTGAGAAGCATAACGGTGTTAGAAACTGTCCTACAGTAGGAAAAGCACTGCTAAATAGATGTTTGACCACTCAAGCACTGTGAAATAGATGTCTCAAAATACAGTCTTAGCTTTCTCCTTTACAAAGTCATCACATGGGAATGAAAGCACTGTGGGAACATGACACAAGGAAAGAACTGGTAATGTAAAATGGAAGATAACACCCATATATATCTTACTAACGCCACGCTGCTCCGTGCTTCCCTCTTCGGCAGACCTGAAGAAGACGCTGGCCGTGCTCCTGGACAACATCCTGCTGCGCCTGGGCAAGCTGGAGTCCAAGCTGGACAACATCATCTACAACGGCACGGGCGGCAACCTGACCAACGGCACGGGCAGCGGCACCACCGTGCCCAGCGCCGGCAACGCCGAGAAGGTCAACGTGGCAGGTGGGCAGCGGCCGCTTTCGCTCTCAGCCGTCATTCATCCTCTCCGTGCTCCCGGAGCTCATAATGACGCCTCTGGAGCCCGGAAAGCCTGTCGTCCTGCCCATAGCAGTGCGCTGTACCTACATTACATTTATTCATCTGGCAGACACTTTTATCCAAAGCAAATTACAAGCTTATGTCCTGTTTTGCATGTCCTGCGTGTGACAAAATCCATTATGGGATATTCAAGTCTGTTTAAAGTAGACAATACATGAAAGCCTCTTGATATGTTGTAATAGGCCTGTTTACAGTGTCAGCACTATTGAACATCTGGAATGACAGGAACTGACTGAACAGCTCAACTGCTTATTAGTGTGAGGTCACTAAACAGAGAACGCCTGCAGCACACGCATAGCAAGGCGTTCCGCACCTCCCCCCCAGCAGTAAACGGCATGCCGGGGGATCATGGGAAGCATTAGCCCTCCCAGGCTCCGCTCGTCCTTTGTTACTTTGTGTTTTTAATGATTCACTCTGAGCAGCTGACGCGCGCTTAATTGGAATTCTTGGGACGGGGCTTCCCTCGGAGAGGCGGCCTGTTTCCAAGGCAGCGGTGCCGTTGCCTCAGGTCGGTAATCAAGGGCTGGCCTGGCTTGCCTCTCGGTCCGCTGAATCCACTACAGCAGGCTGACTCTGAGAGCGTGGAATGCTGGGAAGGCGGGGTGGGCTGCTCCAGCTGTGTTCTCCTCTGGCCCTGATTACAGCCAGGAAACGGCCGTCAGAGTGGGGAGGTCACTAATCAGCTCTGCACATCTCACACAACAACACAATGCGATTCAGAAGGAGGACGTGCACACAAGCACAAGGGATTGCTTGCATTGCAAGAGAGCTGTTGAAATCAGCAGGACATCTCATTAACTATTGTTCAATGCCAGATATCCTTAGCTAGGCAGACGGCCTATGTGTATATTTGCTAGACAGGCCGTCTAACATAATGTGCTACTCCATTACGCATTATCCAGATTGGTTTCAATTGTAGGAATTGGATTGATAGTATGATGGTGGAAGAAAGACTCTGATGTGCTATTTTTCGCTGATGGATGGAGCTCCACTCCTGAATAAGTGGTTGTAGAGTCACCCAGTGCGCTGTTGCATTTCACTGGATGGTGCACTCCAGCTTTCCAGAGGCTACATTTACACGGCTCTATTCTTCCCCAGTCACCACACTGCCAAGCTCCAATAGCTTAATGACTCTCCTACCTTCACACAAAAAAGCTCCGGTTTGCAAAGGGCACTCTGTCTCTGCCGGAGCACAGACAGCTCTTTTAAAAGACCACAGGCTGTTCATAACACAAACGAGGAATCTTATTTGTGCAACATACTCCTTTTTATTAGTTCTTATTGATTTTTTCCACTATTTTTTAACATGATAAATTTGCAGCTGAAAAAATGAAAAGGCTTGTTGTTTTGGGACCTGGGGACTGAGTTTCAGTTGGTGGTGGAAGTTTTGAGCCTTTTGAATAGGGATTTTTTGTTCAAGCGCAATTCAATTGAAATTAAATTATGATTATTGAGTTACTTACTGGAATGACCACAGTAGGAACTTTTCCCTTGTTTATGATTCAGCCCCTGTCAAAGACACAATTGGATTTTTATTATCAGCTTGCTGCATAAATTTTGTATGATCAAAACTTCCAGCCACACCAAGAATATGAGATGAGAGGTCACAGTAAATCGATGCTGTATCATCGTCTGTGCTGAAAATACCCAAGGACTTCTTGTTCCACGTCTGTGTAATGCAACCAGAGCCGTTTGATATATTTAAAAGATTACGATTCAGAAAGTATCACTTCATTTAAACATCCCAGCACTTGCTGTGGGAAGTACAAGTCTGGCAGTGACAAATATGAAGTAATCGAGTGAAGAGCACTACAGCGACTGACTTGGCCAATGCTCAGAGTCTCAGAGCTTGGAATGTGAACTAAAAGGAGTACCCCCCCCAGTCTGGAGTGCAGGCTTTCACAGGGGCAGGGTGAAGTGGCGCATGGCCGCATCAGTTTGGAGAGTCGCTGACATTTCTCCCGCGCCGTCTATCCTTGCCATCTGAAGTGCCGCACTTCCCGGGCCAACGTCTGGAAAGCAATTACAGAGATAGGATCGGGACAGCGCGGCGGGGCGCACTCGGTGACGGAAAGAGCGGTATCGGGTTGTAGCAGGCCGCCCAAAGCGCGGCGCATCATCATCCCAAAAGCGTGTCCTCCAGCGGCGCCCCGTCCGGCAGCGTGTTTCTGAAGTAGCGCGCGATGATAGAGACGCCACTAGAGCAGTGCCTCAGATGAGCGGCAAACAAGTCAGGCCCGGTCAGATCTCCCCCTTCACCTGCTCCCTGGCTACAGTACCAGCTTGCCGCTAGAACCCTCTGAGTAATCATTCAGACTGCAGCTCAACAGCTTCTGGATCCGGCCCTGCACCAGCGGGGCTCGGAAGCTTCATGACATTCGAGAACTCTGGTCTCCGGTCTCGGGTGCTCTGTGTATGGTAACAAACACATCCTTTTCAGCTCATGTTATGCTAAAGGAAGACTGTGGAAATCCAACTCAGAGGCTTTGCATTCCTTTTTACCAGTGTTCTCAAGATCTACTGCGCCTGTTTAAAGATTCAGAACTAGTTAAGCCTCTGAGGAGCTATTTTGACAGTGATTTGGTAGGCAAAGATATTTAGTGGTTACTCTCTGCTCAAATAACTTCTACAGAAAAGCTTGCCACGTGGTAGGGGCCAGCAGGGGGCCAGTTGAATTTTTATTGCCCTGTGTTTCTTAAGAAAGATTGATTGCATAGGTCTCCACCACAGCTTGCATTAAAAGTCAGAATTATTAATATGGAGCAATTATTCATTTATACTTCTTGAAATGCAGGCAGAAAGGAAGGCTCAACATATCTGACTATATTTTTGTTGGGAATGCAAATTGTTGAGATCAAAAATCATCTGAAAGCTTTAATTATCCAAAGCAAGCTTTTGAACAGAAGTATTTCATTCTTTTGTGTCCATTTTTTTAAATTATTTTTTGGCTTTTGCAGTATTGTAAATGGCTATTGTAGTCATGAAATTGTTGGTGCTGTAGTTTAAGTGTTCTTTTCTGGTCTGATTTTATTCTTCACCATTTAAGTACATGATGACATGAAGTTTCCTTGTACTTTAAAATGTAACGTTTTAGAATATGTTTCAAAAGAGACTGCTCTGTTTAAAAAGAACAGTCAAGTTCAGAAAATTCATTTATTTGCACGTTATTTCTCATTTCGTGAGAAAGCAAGGTTTTGAGTTCAGAACTCCAATAGATCATTTATGACATGAAGCATTTTTGTTGTTAGAAGATAAACCCACAGCAGTACTGTGAGAGCATTTCTTTCAAAGTCCATTCAGAGCCTCTGAATGGACACTATTGTATCTGAAAGCCTCCAATAATTCAACGTGTGGCAGAAATGGTCACAACATAGCTTTGTTCCTCTGATTTTCTTGGTTGCAATATCTAGAATGCCTCTCCTACAGAGAGCTCTGCTCTCAGTTTAACCTCTGTATCCCTTATATGGAACACTGAAATGTGGCAGTTATTACATCCCCAATGGAGCATTTCAGCTCTCTTTTGTTGCCAGCTTCCAGAGTGCTTGGGAGAGGGTTAACCACATAAACCAAAGAAGGACTTCAGTGGAGTGACTGTGGCCATGTTTGGAAGGAGCACCAGACATGCACCGCATTTCTCTTGGTGTGTCCCTTTGAAAAGGCTAACATAAAGGGAACTAAACATCATTGCGATGGCTGAGAGAAGCATTCATTCGGTGGCGTTCACGGTACGCCGGGTGCCTTTGTCCTGGCACCCCTCTGCAGCCAGCCCTGGCGGCCCGCGCCTGTCTCAGGTGGCTCTTGTACCTGGCACACAGGGACACGCCGCGCTGCAGAGAGGGTCTTTGTGGCTCCGCCGTTGCGGTCTGTAATGTGAGAGCGCAGTGCTTGAACCCGGGGTTTCTCCTGAGGAGAGCTTCTCCTTCAAAGAGCCACTAATCTGACGGGTCCATCTGGCCTCCTCTCCTCTGCTGCTCGGCGGGACCCGCGGGGTATCGATCTGATGAAAGCCCATCCGTCTTTGTCAGGTTAACCCTTCCAGGGGACCAGAGGGGGGAAACTGTAGGGGAATTTGCAGGACCACATCTCCTGCAAAGCCCCCCAAAGGAGTGCAAGTATTTACCTCTGGGCTCGCAGGAGGTCAGGAGGGTGCAATAGATATCTGGATACCTCAGTTACCTTGCAACACCCATCAAACGTGACTATTAAGCAACTCAACCAGGGGGGTAGCGGCAATCCAACCCATGTCGCTGATCTCTGGTCAGCCGGTCACGCTAAGGGCAGCTGTATCCTGGACTCTGGACTCTGTCTGCTGCCAAGCAACCTACAGCACAGCCATACTCAGGACTCTGTTCATCTCTTGGCAAAAGTATAGAATATGGCCATTCTCATGTGCAACATAATCATGTTTGGTGTCATTTGAAAGCTAATTTCACATGCATGTCAATGATGTATGTAGCAGGGAGGTATGACGGGTTCATAATAAAGATTGTGATAGGTGGCACAAAAGTGGACAGTGAGGAATGCACTTATCTTCGCATTCCTCACCCACTGACACCCGTCCTACCCCCGTGGTTATGACGGTATTTGTAATTGCTGAATCGTGACTACACTGTTGTTTTCAGAACTTATCATATTTGGTCATGGCGCCAAAGTCCAAATACCACATTTGATGTTCAGGTATATAGGGGGGAAACTGGCATAGTTCGGGGAGACTCGTTAGCACGACCTCTTGCGCACTTTTGCGTATAGGCAATTCATTATTCTTTGCCTCTCTGTTACTCTGTTTTTTCCATTGCATTGTCTACTGTTTATTATTTTGGATAACCATACATTGTAACAATAAATTCATTTATCCTAACTTGATGCTCATCGTCCGTCTTACTCGCTGCAGCTGATCACTGTACGGTAAGATAACTGCTAATTACGTGCTCATAGAATCATTATGCTGTTGGTATACTCCGTAGTCCCTCACCTATACAGCTAGTGCCACTTTAGGTCAAGCGCAGGCCACAGGCATGTATGCATCTCCATGAGAGACTGCAACCCACATAGAGCAACACTATGCGAGACCAGAGGCTACAGTCCCTTGGTTGCATATATAAGCATTCTATCCTAGCGATTAGCAGAGAGGTATTTGAGTAGTCCGGTTACTAAATTAAAATACGTTAACAATAACAAAATTGGAGTCAGATGTATCAAAACAGTTATATTTAATGAATTCTGTTCCCGAACCACCAAAGGTAAGATGGCACGCCATCCTTCGCCACTCGCTCACTTCCGTCGTTGGTGTGTTCGAGTGAGAGCTCTACAAGCAGCTCTACACCACAGTGCTTTCATTCCCATGCAATGGCTTTGTAAAGGGGAAAGGTAGGACAGCATCTGTATTTTGAAACATCTATGTAACAGTCCTTAAGTTTTGGAACATCTATTTAACTGTTTTTCCTACTGTAGAAGAGTTTCTAACTTTGAGAACACTGTAACGCTTTTCAGCCTTGACCTGAGTGGCAGTGCCGGGTACACATTTCTCTAAATGCCAGTAGCTTATGAGTGGTGCCAGTGTCCAGCAGTCTCACAGAGAGGGTAGGTACAGGCCTGCCTGCAAGACTACATTACACAATATGAAACAGGGGGACGAAGGATGAACAGCATTGGAAATCACGGCATCAGCCATCTGTATCCTTGTCTAGTTCTGCTTATTCTTTTTTAGAGATTCAATGGATGATATCAAAGCTGTGTTCGGCCCCTGCTTTAGGTCTTCCCAATCAAACAAAACCATTTCACATACAAGTCGATGCCCACAAACACACACTAAGTGGAGTGTTAGCTCAGGAACACGGCGGTAAATTGTGGCGTGACAAATTTTCGAAGTGGGTTGAGGCCACCCCACAGCACAGCACACACTGTTGCCCGATTCTTGGCGAACCAGATCATTCCGCTCTGGGGTACCCCACAGCACATTGAGTCTGACCAAGGAACTCACTTCACAGGTCAGGTAATGAAAAATGTGTGCAAAATGCTGAATATTCAACGATGACTGCACATGCCATACAGAGCCCAGAGCTCAGAAATGATTGAACGCGCTAATCGCACCATCAAAGCACATAGCTAAACAAATTGCCCAGCATAAGACCCAGTGCACCGATGCCCTTCCTACTCTGCTAACTGTGTTGCAAGCAACTCCCTCCAAAGCTACAGGTGTCAGTCCTTACGAGCTTATGACCGGGAGAATTATGAAACTACCCATTGACCCAACGGTCGCACCAGCTGACCTGGGGCCGCTCATACACTCCACACAGCAAACAGTGCTAACACAGCTTCAGGAGCGACTCAAAGTCCTCCACACACAGGCGGCTCTAAAACAGCAGCAGTCCGATAGAGCCAATGATGCTCTTCACAATCCAGCGGCCGAGACCAAGTTTAAAGAAGGAGACTTAGTCATGGTCAAAATCTTTGTGAAGGAAAATGCATTTGCCCCACACTGGCACGGTCCGTATGAGGTAAAAGCTGTATGCAACAGCTGTTTAGCTGTCAAGGTGAAGTGAAAACTGAGGTGGTATCATATGGCACAGTGCAAGCTTTTCCACAGTCCAGTTACGTAAAGTTATAGCATTGCTGTCTCATTGCAGGCTAACCATTGCCATACCTTGGGCCCCTGAAACCAGAAAGGTGTCCGGACCCGCCTACATTGAATTGGGACAGCGAGTGGACTTACTCCACAACCTCAGATGCGGAAGATGGGTGTGGAAATACTTCCAGGAGCCATCCACTGTCAACCCCGTCACCATAACCTCTAAACAGTCAGTTACATGGCTCTCTGGTGTAGCACCTGAACAAAACTGCGCCACACAAATTTGCTGCAGATCAGGCTCCACCCATCTTCCCACTCGAATTGATACAGGATACACACGCTACGACAAACACGGATGCACCAATCACACCATGTGGTTCCAATTAAAAGGAGAACCACGTGAGAGCACTGGCACCTTCAACATCCTTTATTCACAAACTAACCATGGCACAGATCCTAAGAAGTGCTATAACACAAAGGATCTGACCCCAGCACTATACAAATGTATTCACATAGGTCCACACAACAGTACACATGTCAACTACACTTCCCTGTTGTATAACATCTCTGCTCCGACTAGAGAATATAACCCTAAGCCCTTTGTATGGACCAAGCGGAAAGAGGGTATGTTCTGTGTTGGCTCGTGTACTGCTAACCCAACTACATGGACTAGTCCCAATAACTGCTCATGGACACCAAAAATGTGTTTCAACCTAACTACATGCGGTTACCACAAGCCAACACAGTGCTCAGCAACATATCCCATTCCCAGAAGTGGTCTCATCAAAGGAAACATTAACAAGACCCTGTTGCATGACGTTAATCTGATAATGACACATGTCACTTACAACATCTCCAATGTTTTGTCATCATACACCACCCACTGTAGGAAAGATGATAAAACATATACATGGTTACAGTCACGCATTGATGACCTTATATCTGATTACAAGAGCAGATTAGCCGCGCAAACACAAGCACGCACAAAACGCGATCTATTCGCAGATGTGACAGGTTTGTTCGGAGCAAGTAACTCCCTTTCAAACACATATCAGATCACAAAACCGTTACAATACACTGCATGGCTAACTAACCAAATTGCTGCAGGCTTCCAGCACCTGACAAACAGCAATGATAACATAATCAAAGCAATTAAATCCGAAGCCCAGGCATTAGTACAGCTTAGCCACTTAATCTACAACCAAACCAAAGCTGCAGGAAATGAAGTAGCGTGTAGAATGTATGCTCAGGACTTGTTCAGTGCTGCATGGCAGGAGATCCTTGATCTTCGGCTGCGCAAAACGCAGCGGCATGCCTTGGTGGACCTCATTGATCTCCTGGACCTGCACAGATGGTTTAACTCTAGCAAAATGAAAAATATTTACTATTCTGAATTACTAACCACTGTCATGATCTGCAATGGAAATGAATATGAGGGTTGTATTGGGTTCTATGCCACTTTCCCTTTTAAACACCCAGACCAAATTTTCCATAATGCCACCACAGTACGGCCTTTGGGAATAGTAGTCAAAGACCAGGTAATCAAGTGGGACCATATCACAGGTTACATGACAATAAAAAACAACAATGTACTGTTCACGACACGGTCTTGCTGTCACGAAACTTCCAGCTACATCATTTGCACGTGCAATACATTGCAACCTGTGTCTTTAAATGACACCAAACTGGTAAATGTTCAATCTCTCCATGGTTTTGCGGATGCCATACAGGTGTCACACACTCAGTGGTGTGTCATCAGTGAGATGACCTCATTCAGTTATGGGGGCCTCTCCTGCCCTGCAAACCATACCTTTTGTTTAGGGGTAACGGAGGACTTCACCATGGGGCAGCTGAACATCCTGGGACGAGAACCAATGGATGCAGACATCTCTCCGTGGTGGGAGGACACGTTTCACGAGGCAAGCACGCAAGCTGTCACTGACATCACGGAACTGGTTCAGCAGATGGTCCAGGAAACCAGTTACCACCTTAACCAAGCACAGGTGGAAGACAACCTGGCCAAGCAAACAACCAGAATCCTGACCAGCACCTCTACCCGCTCCGCCCAGTACGCATACACATGGTGGGACTGGATCTTCCGGGGGTGCGTCATCGCCAGCCTGCTTGTCCTCGCCATCACAGTTGTCCAATGTTGCTACTACAAGCACCTCATCGCCTCCCTGCGATCAGCCCTGAACACTTCAGCAGCACTTGGGCCCCTGAACCTCCCAGTGTTCCAGGGGACCAGAGGGGGGAAACTGTAGGGCAATTTGCAGGACCACATCTCCTGCAAACCCCCAAAGGAGTGCAAGTATTTACCTCTGGGCTCGCAGGAGGTCAGGAGGGTGCAATAGATATCTGGATACCTCAGTTACCTTGCAACACCCATCAAACGTGACTATTAAGCAACTCAACCGGGGGGTAGCGGCAATCCAACCCATGTCGTTAATCTCTGGTCAGCCGGTCACGCTAAGGGCAGCTGTATCCTGGACTCTGGACTCTGTCTGCTGCCAGGCAACCTACAGCACAGCCATAGTCAGGACTCTGTTCATCTCTTGGCAAAAGTATAGAATATGGCCATTCTCATGTGCAACATAATCATGTTTGGTGTCATTTGAAAGCAGAAACAGTGACTACACTGTTGTTTTCAGAACTTATCATATTTGGTGATGGCGCCAAAGTCCAAATACCACATTTGATGTTCAGGTATATAGGGGGGAAACTGGAATAGTTCTGGGAGACTCGTTAGCATGACCTCATGCGCACTTCACCCCCAATTCATTATTCTTTGCCTCTCCGTTACTCTGTTTTTTCCATTGCATTGTCTACTGTTTATTATTTTGGATAACCATACATTGTAACAATAAATTCATTTATCGTAACTCGATGCTCATCGTCCGTTACTCGCTGCAGCTGATCACTGTACGATAAGATAACTGCTAATTACGCGCTCATAGAATCATTATGCTGTTGGTATACTCCGTAGTCCCTCGCCTATACAGCTAGTGCCACTTTAGGTCAAGCAGAGAGACTGCAACCTGTATAGAGCAACACTATGCGAGACCAGAGGCTACAGTCCCTCGGTTGTATATATAAGCATTCTATCTTAGCGATTAGCAGAGAGGTATTTGAGTAGTCCGGTTACCAAATTAAAATACGTTAGCAATAACAAAATTGGAGTCAGATGTATCAAAACAGTTATATTCAATGAATTCTGTTCCCGAACCACCAAAGGTAAGATGGCACGCCATCCTTCGCCACTTGCTCACTTCCGTCGTTGGTGTGTTCAAGTGAGAGCTCTACGAGCAGCTCTACACAGAACTAGAACTGTTGGAATTTATTATATAACCATGTATATGCATTACAACCATTAAACACTCCTCACTGCCATGTCATAAAAAAAATCCTCATAAATACCATCTATAATTATCAATATTAACTGAACATTAATTAACATTTAGAACACAGAACATAAAAATTCCTTATTGCAAACTAGTCTGTGCATTCAGAGCAGTAGTAGGAAACCTTGGGTGTGTGGGACTTGCACATGTGTTTCCCACATTTGCAGCAGGCTGTCCCTGTTTTGCAGTCCTTCTTTGCAGGCCAGAAGTTGCATCTCTTTCTCTTTTGTCCCCTTGTATTTGCTTCCTGTGTGACCTGTTGATCAGGGCCAGGCTCAGATTGCTGCACAGCCCTCACCAGTGCTGCTGGTGAGGTGTTGTCGCTTTTGAATGCAAGGTGTCACAAGGGCCTTTCCAAGCTCCTCCAAAACAGAACCTCCTCCAGTTCCTTTTGCTTGCCCTCCAGGCAGGGTTCAGCTAAGTCCATATGACAAAGGCATTGTAGGTCGATATGTCAATGATATTATGGAATATTGCGAGAGGCCAGCGGGCAGTTTTCCTCTTGCAGCTGTATGTGCCTGTTACTTTATCAAGGTTGTCCACTCCTCCTTTGTTGGCATTGTAGTCAAGGATGATGGCTGGTTTTCTGTCCTCTCGAGTGCTGACCTCTGCAGCCTCATGTAATGTACTCATAAGGATGACATTCTTGTTTTTCTTTTGCATATATGAGACAACTGTGGTGTCATGGGTGAAAGCAAACTTAGAAGAAAAGATGTCTCTCCCCCTAGTTGTAATCAGAGCGGGTGGCAGCTCAGGCTTGTTCCGTCTCACAGTGCCAAACATTGTGATTTTCTTCTTTAGGAGCACCTGACCAAGCTCATAAGAGGTGAAAAAGTTGTCACACGTCACATTATGTCCTCTTAGCCCTTCTGTCATCTCTAACACAACACGCATGCCTTGTTTTCTCTCCGGGGTTCTCCAGCTGGCTTCCCAGTATATACTTGCATATTCCATGCATAACTGGAACGTGCATCACAGGCTGCCCATACACTTTATTCCATAGTTTCCTGGCTTGCTAGGCATGTACTGGCGGAAAGGACAGCGTCCTACAAAAACACAAAAAGGGAGGAAACCAATTATTTATCTTTTTATTCTATTCTTATTTATTGAATTCCACTATATTTGTCCTGGGATGTGTTTTTCAGGGAAAACTTTATTTCACTTTTTATGTATGGAAGTGCATAAGAAGTGACAAATAAAGGGAATCTGATCTGAATCTGACCATTTGATATCACAACCAATAGCATGTGTATATTGAAGCAGTGATTAATAAGTCTAACAATAAAAGGCAAGTCTTACCTCTAAATGGAACCAGTCGTTCGTCCACTGTGACCTCAGGACCAGGGTTGTACATGAGAGGTAGCCGTTCCACCCACTTGTCCCAGACATCCCTGATTGCTGCCAGTTTGTCAGTGACACGCCGTGCAGGTCTTGTCTCACGATTATCAAATCTGAGCACTGCTGATATGGTACGGAACATTTCTAGGGACGTGGTGGCGCGAAATATGGGTCTTCCCGTCTCAGCATTCCACAGACTAGAAGCAGCCTCACCTCGGGACCTGTACACACCAGCCAGTATTAGCAGCCCCAGGTCAGTCACATCCATGGTCTTCCATTCTTGACCATACCGTTTAATCCCCTTTATGTTTGTCATTTCAATGATAATTTTTTCAATGGCTGGAGGGAAGAAGAGCTGGAATGTTGACAGAATGTCAGATGTATGGGAGGTAGCCAGCCTTGTGGGTCCTGGAGTCATTCGAATGACATTTTCTGCTGCCATCCTGCCTGCAACTGCATGTGGAAGTGAGGACCAACTGATGACATTGTTTTTTGACATAAATATCTCCCTTGCTGCCTGCTCTTCTCCCTCAGAGTCATCATCAGACAGGCTGTTTTCCTCCAAGTTGTCTTCCTGCTCTGACTCATCCTCCTCCAAATCGCTATCTGCTTCTTCATCTTCTTCATCAAATCAAGTACCTCTTGCACAGTATGTCTTGCTGCCATAACCTCAGTCAATGAAATGGCAGCTCTGGTACCTTTATATGCTTATGACCTCCCCAACCCCTCTTTTTAGATTATTTTGTTACATTGCAGGTTCAGATCTCGCGCCTGTGTCAAGGCACCCTCTGACCTCTGTATGACTTCTGTTCCTTATGTTTACCATGTATGATCATTCCTATGCTGTTTTACTCTTTCACTGTTTCGAGACTCCCCCATGACCCTTCAAAGACCAACAGGTGCCTGTCTCTGCGGGAACCTGGGCAAATGTGGTGGGAACACAGACAGTTCTTGTGACAGTTTCAAGGTCCCCCACAGTCCCAAAAAAGTTCTCGTGACAGTTTCAAGGTCACCACTGTCCCATAAAAAATGCACACAGACATGGCATGTACAGTTTCACTGTGTCAAGATTCCTTAAAACAACCATTTTCCTTGATTTGACACACACTGGTAAATCTAAAATCCATTTCAATAGGTACGGGTCAAATCTGATCCGGAAGAGCCTCAATGTACAAAAATCTGTAGCACCTGTACAAAAGTATAACATTTTAAAATATTTTCATTTTTCTGTAGTATGGGTCACTTTAGGAAAAGTCATCAAATTTCAGACTAAAAGAATGACATTTAGGGTATTTTTACTGCTGTCAAATGTCAAAACGGGTCAAATTTGACCCGAACACTATGTAAGGGTTAGAGACGTTTAAATCCCATCAGCCGAGACCATCAGGCAGCCAGAGTACAGCAGGAATGGTGAAACCAGTGCCACGTTGGTCTCTGATGGCTTTGTATGGGGCTGAAAGTAGAGGCGATGTCAACCGAAACGTGGGGGGGTGTTCTGTGTTGTGGTAATCAATCACTCTGAACGTAATGTAATCTATTATCATAACGTAATCCCTTACCTCAAATGTAATTGTGCAACGGACAGCTTGATGTAATGCTGATGACAAACCCGGCTCTGATCTCTTAAATTCCAGCTGATGGCTTTGTTTTCCCTCTGGACTCTTTTTGATAGGTGTTGATGTGTCTCTTGGCTCGGATTCCAGTGATTTGCGGCCATTCTAGGTGCCCTGCCCGCTGGCTGGTGGACTGAATGGCCCAGTTTGACTCAGGATGGCCCATCCCTGTCTGAGTAATAGATGGCATCGCTGGAAATGTGGTCACCCAGGAGTGATGAGTTCTGGAATCTCAGTGACCCTCAGAGGCGCTCCAATGCCTTTGTCTCAAAAGGCTCGGGAACTCCAGTGCATCAGCATTCGGAAGGGGAGTTGGAATAAATTTCACACCCCTCTTTAATGTGAAAATGCAGTCAGCAAAGGGTCATTAAACAAAATCAGAAAATGGCTTGGCCTCATAATTCAATAAAGAGTCTAAAACAGTCTTAGCTTTTGTGACTCAGCATTAAGTGTTTGTGTAAATATGATGTAGAATGTGCATGTCATGAAAAAAATAGCATTGCCTTCGCCCTCTGATTTAATCACTGCCTAAATGAAGCGCTCTTGCCTTGTGATGGCTAAATTAATTCTATTATCAAGAAGAGTACCTAATTTTTTCCCTGTGTTCTGATTCTCAACAGCACAGGTCCTTGTGGTGAAGGGGTTATTCTCTTTCTGTAGTCCTCTGTGATCCTAATCAATACTAATCAGGTGCTGAGAGGTGCTGTCAGCCACACAACAGTACATAAATCACCAGTGGACGCAATCCAATCTGAAGTGTCTCTTACACAAATCAAAATCCATTTATTTATCTAGTGTTGTGCCAACAGTTTACCCTCTTTCAAAGTGTCACAAAATGAGCTGAAGTCAAGTGTTTGCACCCAAAATATTATTTGCCACACCCAAGAGGTTATATAAATATGTAAATGCCATGCTCAAAACAATGTGCTCCATGCACAGAGGGGCCTGCCTCTCAGTCGCTAACTAAACAGCTACATGTAGCAACAGTGCCTCTTTTACTCGTCAGATGGATGTAGTTTTTAATCTAGAGAGCAGGCCTGTCTCAGTGCCTTGATTGTAATTGTCTGTTACTGTAGCATGTAGTTCAAATTTTGATTCAATCAGGGCCATGTTAGACTTTTGCCGGTGGGTAATTTGATTTGGCACCCAAGGGTCAGAGTGAAATGCACTAATGGGATACAGCTTGTGGATTGCTTTGACTGTGTGTAGTGAAGCTCTCTGTGTGTCTTCTCTGCCTCTGGGGGAAAAAAAGATGATGTGATTACACAGAGAGTGTTTGCATGTGTTAGAGTGTGTGTGTGTATGTCTCTCCGTAACAGCGTCTGTACGTGCATTTGGCTGGCGGATTAGCAGCTTGTCACTATCATGTTAAATAGAATGTTTGAATGGATTTGCCAAGTTACATAATTATGTAATGCTTGTTAGCGGAACGTGTCCAATATATCCTTGAGGGCAGCAGCCATCCATCATTCCACCCCAACACCCCACTAACCTACCGCTTGTGTAAAGTTTACACTAGTGGTCGTCAGTGATGTGCAAATTGGAGCTTTGGTAACTGTTGGAATTTCCCAGGCTGCAATGCCCCTTGCCCATCCCCCTTCAGTCCTTAGCCATTCATGTCTTGTTTGTCAAGCTGAAGTCACAGCACTGTGAGGGCAGAGTGCAGTCCACACGCATTTGTCTCTCGGCACACATGGGTGCTGGTATCCAGCACCGAGAAGGAGAGGGTGAGGGGGGGTGCTTTGGTGAGAAAGCAGAGCAGACAGTTTTGGAGGCACTGTGATTGCAGTGTTAACAGTGCACATACTGCCACAGAGCCCTAGCCGCAGTCTGCTCAGCTTGCATCATTATGATTTAAGATCTTAACCAAGATATAAGCTTAGCATTTGCACCTTGATTTCGGAATGATGCCGTTAGTTGGGATCCTCAAATACAAGCATACATGAAGTCTCTGGGCCTGGTCTCCTTTTGAGCTCACTTTCTTATATTCAAACAAACTAGGGACAACCATTAATTTTAGTCAACTAGTTACATCAGATCAATGTTTGGTAACCTTTACATTATTACATTATTGGCATTTAGCAGGCACTCTTATCTAGAGCGACTTACATCAGATATGGTTACAATGTTATCCATTTATACAGTTGGATATTCATTGAGGCAATTCTGGGTTGTACCTTGCCCAAGGGTACAGCAGCAGTGCCCCAGCGGGGAATCGAGCCAGCAACCTTTCGGTTATGAGTCCTGCTCCTTAGCCGCTATGCTGCACTGCCACCACTTATATTAATGTATACATAGATTCAAGTTTAAGAGTTTTTTAAAGCCAGTTGGTTACATATTTCATAACTGCAAAATTACAAAACATCAGTATTATGCATATGTGTGGGTTTCTAGTGTCTGTGCTTTGTTTAGAAGTGAGGTGCGGTATCTGTCACTGCTGTGACGATTTTGGAAGCCTGCGAATGGGAGTGGCGGTCTGTGCTCCTGGCTTCACGGAGCACTGCGGTCACCCTCAGCAACACGCTGTGACTTGCTTCACTCGGTGACCCGTGCCCTGTGTGAGTGGGAATCGGCTACCGTGCCTGATCGGCAAGAGCTCCCTCTCTGAGAGATACAGGCCACAAGAGGGAGAGGGAACGAGGCTTCGCCTGGGCCGCTGAGCTCTGAGGCTCCGGAGTGGCTCGCAGCCTGGCTGTCCTCTCCATACACTGCAGATCGGGGTCAGCACCGCACCTCTCCCCAGTGTCACTCGCTTAGTGTTCATTTTAGACACTGCTGACCCGAATTCTCGCGGTTCCCATAGCTCTGCGCCAGGTGGGAAACTGTGAGTGGAGACGTGTGAGGCGTAGCTCTTGGCGCATTTGGGAATGCATTGTTTTCTGAGCCTCCAGGGATTTTCACAGTGTTAGCGATGCGAAATCTTGAAAGGACTGAAGAGCCCCGCTGTGTATCTCTGAATAAACTTTGCCCGCTGCACAGTAATACACAACCATAGAATGCAGAGCTCTGGGTGGAGAGAAAGAAGTCAAGGGGGGTTGTAATTAACACGTTTCATGAGGTTTTGAGTTTTGTTTTCTGGTGCTGAAAATAGTTGCTTTGTCGTCGTCGCTGCGAATGTTGACATGCTGATCGTTTCCATACTCTCCTTGTGCTCGTGCCCAGATTCGCTCAGCTGTAAACGGCCAAAGAACGCGATCTGCACTGTGTCAGGACCATTCCAGGGAACTGTTAACAAAGTGCAAAGGGTTGTTTTTCTCCCGTGAATGGGCTGGCCTCTTTAAAAGCACCGGCAATGGAAATCCTGAGGGATAATGTGACGGTGTATTCCAGTTATCATTATAGATACCATATGGACTGTAATTTCGATGGAAATGCACTGAAGCAAGTTGCCTGGGTCTCTTACTGTGTGGGAGGGGAAAGGGTGTGTCACATGTGTCTGTGGCAACCTGTTTCTAATCAAAATCTGTTTTTGCACTCATGTTTATCATGGATCTGACAGAGATCCAACTGCACATGTTGTTTTTTCACGCCAAGTGGAGACGCAGCCTCTTTCCAGAAACGGCATTCGTATTTGGTCGTGAGCACAAAGGCTTTCCTAAGTGCAGCTGCAAGCATCCTGGCTCTCTGACACCTCTCAGAGGGAGGATGTGATGGGAATTGCTGGTTCCATTCAACAGTCCCTGTTTCCCGCGCTCTGTCCTGCTCTCCCTCATCCCAAGTCCGACAGCCCCCTTCCTGATCAGAGCTTTGGATGGGGATCATGAGAGCGTCTGGAGACCCCCGCAGCCCGACACGTGTGCTCGGCAGTGTTCTGTTTCCCCTCATCTGCTGCGTTGTGTATATCTGAGCCAGAAGCAGGGCATATCTCAGCACTGTGTCATAATATCCTGTAACTCCCCACAACCAATTGGAATGTTGCCTAACTGAAGCTGAATAAATCAAAACGATTGACCTCAATTTTCTATATTTTCACATTTTAAGATATTTGATCCTGTAATCTTTTTTTTTTTTCAATGCAATTTCAATGCAATGCAATAAGAGATGGCCAAGAGAAAGCTATCTGTTAAGCCAATTAATGAGATGAATATTAAGTCTCATCTTAGTTTTTATGTTTCCTTCAGGAAAACACTGAGAGTGTTAGGTTGTTTGCTCTACGTCCAGTACTGCAGTGACAGGCTCCAGTGAGTGTGTTGAATTGTTTGTTCTCTGGAAGCGCAGAAGACCACAGCTGGCTTGAGAAGATCCGTGTGGTGCTGTCAGAGCCAGAAGAGGTTCACTCCTAGCATTGTCTCTCCCCGGTTTAAATATAAGGTGGTCTGAGTCCTAAATTACACTGGCATGCTCTACTTGGGGCTTCACATTCATTGATATAGACTGAGTAGGGGATTGGGCTTCCATGGATGACTCTGTCTCGGCTGTCTCCCTTCCAGCAGGTTTCCCAGCTCCTCTTGCTCTGTGTCTCAGAGGGGTGTTATCCACTCTGTCACTTCCTCCCTCGCCAGCTCTTGTGCCTAGTCTCATTACCCCGCTTTTCAGCATTCGGCTGAGAAAAGTTTGTCACGCCTCAGAAATAATAGTGCAGACTTTTTGCTGGCAGTGAATCCCCGGCTTGTTGTGATGCTGTTTGCCTGTGTGTCCGCACCACGGCTCTGAGACGGGACTGGATGACATCTCTGGATCAGTGTGAATCCAGCGGGCAGACTGAAGCAGACATGTGCTCCCGTGGATCCCTGCGTATGTTGCAGAACGCTTAAACACAATGTGAGTGGACTAGGAATGCACCGGGAAGGTCTCCGCAATGACATTGCTCTCACTGCACCACAACTTCAATGTAAGGAGGTTGTTTGGTAGCTGTGCCCTAGTTATGGTCCTGGGTCCCACTCATGCCTGGAGCTGACTGTGCAGGTGTGAATAAATGTTTTGCATTTCTTGTTTCAGGCTGCGCCTTATGTGTCCTGCTGTCTCTGAGGAGGAAAGTTCTTCCATTGTCTCACAGTGGGATCAGCAGGTTGACTTCTGTATTTTTATATGAAGTGTAGAGAGTGTGGAGAAACTGGTGGAGGATTGAGGATGTGTGTGAGAGCAGTGTAATGTCAGACCTCTGAGATAAGGAGGAAATGCTATACCCTGATGTGTTTATCCAGCCCTTTAAAAAGACAGTCGTTAAGGAGCATCTTCTGAAAGCCATCACCTAGACAACAGTATAGCACTGATGAGTCTCACTTTGAGGCCATGAAGGAGTGAGCTGCCTGGCTTCCCGTGAGGAGTGGTCTGAGATCTCCCCAGTCCATGACCTCACAGAGGCAGCACTTTCTTTTCTGCTTCTGTGTCCTCTTTTGTGTCTCTGTGTGTCCCTGTGTCACAGCCCATGATTAGCCTACTCCGTCTGTGACCATTCCTTAGCATTAGTCACCCAGCATCTGTGATTGTGCAAAATTGCAGTCCCTCGCAGTATTTTCAGGTCTGTCTGCCCATGATGTCTTCCGTTTCCCTCTTTCTGTGCTAGCAAGAGGGTAAAACGCTGTTGCTCTCCACTTTCCTTAGAAAACAGGATGTGTTTGTTTTAATTTCTATTTATAAAGTGTACGCTGTTCCTGTCTCTCGTTTTTGTTTAAAGATGAAGAATAGCATGCAGTCATATTTTATTGGCTGCTTACTGTTGTGTTCATTTAGTGAAGAGTGCATCTAATACACTGTATTCTGCGAGATACATCATGCCACACTTCCATCATTAGCTTGCATTACTGTGTCAAGGCTATTGGTAAGCACCATGCTACACCTGAGGATATACATAGGAAATACTCCTCAGATTAGAACTCCTGTTATTTTTTAATGCTGCTCTTGACATTTAATTATGTGCAGCTGTTTAAAGATTAATTTGTGGCAACACCTCTGCTGTTGATTGGAGCAGCGTCTCGCCTTGGTATTTTGGTTTATTTTGGTGAAATATCACACTTTGCTGCAGATTGTCTCTTGTCGTGTCCCTCAGCTGTGTTTGGGCAGACTCCTTTTGTTTGGCAGCTTGATTGAAAACCCCCAATGCATTTGCATCTACTCGTTGCCCAGGATGCGTTGCCCCTGGAAACAGTGCCTAAAGGGTCCTGTTTTATTGTTACTATGCTGCCAAATTGCCCTGTTATTTTTCTTGCTCCGTATTGTTTTCCCAGACACTCAGACAACTGATCGGGGTCCAGCCTTCTCTTGTCGAAAGTCCCTTGTTATTCAGACATTGTCGTTCTCAGCACAACTGCAAAACAGAAAACAGAATCCGTCATCAAAGACTTGGGCACGGCCACTGAACTCTAGCATGGGTCAAAGGAAGTGGGTGATTATAAAGTTACAGTACAGGGAAAATGGCAGCACCTGATTTACTGCTGTGGCAATTTGCGAAAACCTCAGCTTTTACAACGGCACTGTAAAGTGTCATTTTATAAAAATCGGTGCGGTGGTAATGTGGGTAATTATTTTGCAAGCTGTGCAGCGTTTTTGTAAGTGGAATCCTTGATGGTTCCACTAAATGTAACAACATGACACTATAATAAATGTCAAGGGCTGTTTGGAAAGGGCTGTGCACACGCTCTTAATCATACCTGGATTTGAAAGTGCGTAATCTTTACGCTCTTCATCTATCACCTTCCCCACTGTCAGCCTGACATTAGCGATTTGTTCCGTGGAATTTCGCCTTTTGAAGTTTGATGTTGTAGCATATTGTTCATTAGAAATGGTGCCTTTTTCCACCACTCAAACTTGGTTTTGTTTTGCTCAGAATGGCACAGGAAAAAAACCCAGTTGAGTTCCATCTACGTGTGCAAGCTTCAGGGCTGACTGAATTGAGCGGTCATTTTTTTTCATTCTCTTTTTGTCTTTGAAGGAGTCCTCTGGGGTTTGGAGACAGAAACCTTTTTATAGGGATTTACTTGTCAGCACAGCTTGGCACGAGGTCGTGTCGCTTATATGGGGAAGTTAAAATTATATTTCTCTATGGCTGAAGACAGCTGAAGATTTAACAAAGAATTTCCCATAGTGCACCCTGTCAAGTTTCTATTGTAAGTGAATTAATGCTGATCTGGAGCAGAATATCAAGGTCAGAGCTAAGGGACCATGTAGTAATTTTGTTTAGAATGTGCACAATGTTGGATGATGCAATGTAAGGGCAGGACAGAGGAGGGAGAGTCATTGTCTTATTAGCAGAGTATAGCCAAGCCTGTGTCACTTTAGTGTCACAATAAAATGTAGTTTTTGTGGCAGGGCATTACCAAAACCAAGAGAGACTTGAGAGGAAGTGTTTGGATAGATTCCACTCTAGCCTCAAATCATTCTGCAGACTATACCTCCCCCCGACCCTACTCTGTTCTGGTGATCCAGCAGTCTGCGTCTTCCCTGACAGGAAACTCATTAAGAGATGTTATTCTTGTTGTGTTTGGGTCCTTCCATCCGCACAGACAGGCTTCACTGTAATGGAACTGTGGACATACCTAATGAGGACAGTACGTTTGAAGACCTGACAGTTTATCAGACGTCTCCTTGTACTGCAGCTCACTTTTGCTGTCGTTATGCTGCTCTACAGAATGAGCAGTGGCACAATGTCCGCAGTGTTTTCCAATTTAAATCTTTATTCCTATATAAATTGAAGGCCAATGTTTAGAGCAAAAATGCCTAGCTTTTCTCAGCTGATGATAGTTGGAAAAACAGCCAACCTCCTGCTTGTCTTGCTGAGACCAGCGCTGTGTGATTTCTCTCAGTTACGCGAATTAGGCAGATTTATCGTGGATGAGCTGATTTGACCCGCTGTCTGCATCAGATATGCAAATCATGTTTTGCTTTTAGAGGGGATCCAGATGACATGTGCATATATTGGACACCCTCCTCCACCCTCCACCAGCCTTGGATAGCCAGCAATGAATCCACAGAAGCTAATGTCACATCAGTAATGAGCTAAAGAGGCAGCGCTGTCCGTCGTAGTGGAAAGAAATAGTAAAGGTTTAAAAAAAGTAAATAAGTAGATAAAACAATTTAAAAATGCTTAAGATACAATTGTAACATTCTGTACTGTTTCTTCTGCTTACTCAAAGTCAGTAAGTGTTTGTTTTTGTTCTGTTCAGTCACTGAATATAGGAGAACACAATTAAGATTGCAATCGCCTGTTGGCTCTTCTCCATAAGTCACAGTAAAGTCAGGGCAGCACCAGCTTGTCTGGCTGAAAAAAAAGTCACCAACAACCCCAGTGGGGCTGCGCTGGGAACAGTTCAGGAAGTGAAAGCAGCAATATTGGACAGAGTTCAAAGTGCTCTGTAGGGGTCAAGAGATGAACTGTAAACTTGTCTTCAGTGAGATGATGGGTAGTACTGCCAGTGTACGTGTTTCCATACACATGCTTGCCTAGATGTAAAACTCTCATGCATTACAGTGCTGGCGACATAAATAATCATCAATTGGCTTACCCATTCAAATGTTACAGATAAGATGGTTACTCTATAATGATGATAATGTTTCCTGTTAAATATTTGATAACCAATTGTGGTGCGAGTTCTCAGAATCCACTGTGGACTCTGCATTTGTTCATTGTTCATAGAATCATGTGTTTTGTAGGAGCTGTCATAAAAACTTTACAGTAAATAAAATATGAGTAAATACTGTAAGTTTTACTATTTCTTCTCTCTTTTCAGTGGTTTCGTAACCTTACAAATAAAGGTCCGCTCAGTCTATACCCACATTGTGGGTGTATTTCCATTTGAAAGTATCTTTTCAGTGATGTGTAATAAACAATAAAATATTAGCTTACATTTTCTGATAGCAGAATTTTAGGCTGTAATACTGTCCTTTTCACATGTAATTACCAAATGTTGAGATTAGCACTAGAAATAATTTTTACCACCTACCGCTACAGGACTATTGATTTCAATTAATTTTATCCACAACAATTAGCTTACAGTTAGACTGATAATAGACCTTTATATTTGACATAAAATGACAAGAGAGAAACAAAATCTCAAAATGGCAGCACAACCCTCTCTCCAAGTAACAGTATCCATAAAAAGAACTAAATAAAAGTCTACATTTTTGTCTCAGTGTTGTTGCTTCAGTTGTCCAGTGAGGCATACTCCAGTAATGTCTAAGTTTCTGAAGAATTCCTTTTTAAATGCATTTGAATTTCCCTCAGAAATATGCTGTCACACATCTTTCCTTTTTTAGCATGGGCTTGCTACTTTCCAAATATTTTGACTCATATTGTGTGCAATCTGAAATTCACTGTCGTTCATTTGGTTTTTGTTCTTACTTTTTTTCAGAATTACAATAACCATAGTGATTCATAAAGCAGTTAATTTTTAGCATTGCTCTTTGACACTGTGAGGCGTGCAAGATGACAGTGCATATCTATAGTTCTTTTTTATGTATGGAATGAGATACCCCACTGTTTGTGTCAGATGGAGAATTTCTAATCTGTGTGTAGACATGCTGAGTGCTTATGCGGCTTGTTCCCTGATTCACTTCCCCCACCAGAGTCCCAGAGGCACCCACACACCCCAGCACCAAACCACCAAGCACATCCCCCCCTCAGGATCAGATCTGTGTTGTGGCCGAAAGCTGGGTGATCAGATCAAAGAGTCTGATGGTATATTCTCCATCGTGCTCCACATTATAATTAATGTAGAGTCATCACTCATTATGGTGGGGCGCTGAAATATCGAGGCTTTGATGTTTATGCGTTTGTCTCACAAACAAATGGCTCGGAATGAGCGATGTTTGTTTATCTTTCGTTCCGTGGTGTTCGAGTGGATGTCTCCAGCACATCAGAACCCCCTCCCGTCTCCTTCCGGCAGTGTTATCTGACCACGCCCGTGTCCCCCCTCTCCACAGATCTGCTGAACGGTGCCCAGGAGAAGTGCGAGCTGCCGCCACTGGACGGCTTTCCTCACTGCGAGGGCAAGCTGAGGGTGAGTGTGAAACTGCGAGCGGCGTCTCCGGAGCACCGCCTCTGCCGCGAGCCCATGCGGCTCGCCCCACACCCTCCATCTGCTCTCCCACTGCCCCCGTCCCCCGATAATATCAGTGTGGGAAGGCGGTCAGGCGATTATGCGCTGGTCACAAATGCTGCCATCTTGCCTGATAAGGTAGTGGAAATGCTGTTAGGTCATAAGTTTATTTCAGGTGTATCTCAGGGATATGTTTACATTGAATAAGCCCATTTTTTTAGGATTCTTCAAAGGCTGTAGTGAAGCACCAGCCTTTCATCGTAGAGGGCGTGGTCGACTTTAATTGTCAGCATTCTGCTGCCTGTGCTTTTTCTGCAGGCTCCCCTCTTAGCCGTCCTCCTTTCACTGTTATCTGAAGATTTTTTTTGCCCGTTTAATTAGAGGACTGTTGTTGTTTGTATCGCTCTAGTGGGATGATGGAAAGTTCACAACCATGACCACATTTCTTTAAATAATTTTGCTCTCTTGATATTAATCCTATCCTTTGAAGACATTGACTCTTTAATCCAGAAAGGTTCATAATATTGTGTCAGTTAAAAAAAAAAAAGACGATTGTGTTTCGTCTCCCACACAAATCCTTTTAATATCCCTGACGATCTTCGGATGCACTTGATGGCTTCACACATAAATTGGGTTGCTTATCAGAGATGAAGTCCAAGCAGTTAGTAATCCAGTACACTGAAATATTCTTTCTGAGGAGTTGGAAATCTTTAGATCACGGGATGTTTTCTTCATGCAGACATAGACTTTAACAGTCTTGCTGCTGACTTTAAATCTAAGAACAAAAAAAAAATTCATCATGTGCTGCTCAGGCAGGGCCAAACCGCAGTCTGTCTGTAACACATGGATGTGTTTTCCATCTGATCCTGGTCTAGAGCTCCTTATCCCCTTCACTTCTGTCTCTGAAGCTGCTGCTGTTCGCCACACACAGTACATTTGTACTTCTAAAGAAAGGGTCCACTTTTGCACTGTCACAAAAATTTGCACTGTAATTTACAGTCAGTCAAAATTAATTCAATGGCTAATTTTCACAGGTGATGTAATAATGGAATAAATGTAATGTAATAATGTGTAATAATGTAATCATTTTCAGTTCAGAAACTAAGATCATTTTAGTAACGGACACTTATTGCACTGTTTAATCACCACTCCATTCTGCCCACCCAAATTGTGACAGGCATTTAGGCATGGGCAGGGATTGTAGTAACACACAGACACATACAACACAACAAACACAAAAGACAAACAGTGTTTTACTGTATGTATAAACCTATTGAACTATAACAAGGAAAACTGTTAGTGTATATGGGCAGGGGTGGTGCTAGAAATGAGGTGGCCCTATGAAAGAATATAATATTGGGCCCCCCAAACCTATAGTAATAATAATAATAGTGTTCTATGAGGGCCCCCTGTCAGTGCTGGGCCCTTGGAATCGTCCTAACTTCCCCCCCCTTACGGCGCCCCTGTATATGGGTATTTTATTTGTAGTGCTTTTATTTGTAGTGCAATTTGTAGTACAAATTGAATGTAAGTACTGTTTTAGTAATATTTTTCTTTATATCCTGAGCATCTTACATTACATTACATTCATTAAGCAGACACTGTTATCCAGAGCGACTTTGAGCACAATAGAACAGAAGTGTATCCATTCAAATTGAATGAGTAACAGTGTCAGACCAGGCTAATAACACTCCCAGACAAGTGAATGTGAGCATAACACTATTCAAACCCTACCACAGGTTAACTTGTGCAACCTGACTAGACAAAGGAAGACATTAATCTGCATTGCAGACATTATAGATTATGTTATTGAGGGATTTATATTATGCCAGATTGATAGCTCTTAATGTTATTTTGAGAGAGTGTATTGTGTTCACATATTTGACCTTTCACATACTGTATTGATAACTCCAAATGAAACGACAGCAGTATCATCCTCAAGCCTGAGATACATCTATTAAGAAGTGACTGAATGTACCCTTGTGTTTGTGGACTAATAAATTATGAATTATCATAGGACATAACTTCATAAACAATGTATAGGGGATGACAGTAGATAAACAACTTTTATTGTACTATATTTGAAACTTGCTTGTGGCAAATATATAATGTCATATACCACTGTCTTGATAACATTTTGCTTGCAACTTTATTATGATGTAAAACAGAATACTGATGTAAGAATCCATCAAATCATATAACAAAAATGTAGACGCAATGGTAATAGTGTGAGCAAGAGGTAGAACCCAAGGGAGGTCAGATTTGTAAAAACCGTAAGAACCATGTTGTATGAAGATTTCAGTGTAAAGAATTTTAAAAATGACATGGACTATGAGTGCATTGGATTCAAGGAATAGTTGTGACTTCCTGTGGATAACTGTCAGAATAGTCTAGCGGTGTTTGTGTGCTTGCAACTCTTTCTGGTGTGCGTATTGTGAGGTTTTTTTTTATTATTATTATTCTCCCCACTTCTTCAGTGGATGAAGGATATGTGGCGGTCGGACTCCTGCTACAGCAGCTACGGTGTTGACGGCTCCACCTGCTCCTTCTTCATCTACCTGAGCGAGGTAAGTCCTCAGGGGCATCGCTCACAAGACCTGAGCATTGTAATGCAGTTTGTGTGGCGCTTGAAGTGTTTGCCTGCTCTTTGTGTATTCAAAGTATTTCCTGCAAGTATTTCCATATGACCTTGAATATAGATGTGCTGTATTTCCCTGGGAGTGTTCGCATGCTGCTTTATGGTGTGCAGAAGTTAAGGTACAATATAAGAATATTAAATAATGTCTGTTCACCTACCTGGTGGGTGTTTACACAGATTTATGTGTCAGTTGTTTGAATGTTTGGATAAAAATACCTTTGATAGAATAGCTCTAATTACAGGTAAATACAGAGGTTATTTTGTTTTTATAGAAGAAGAATGTTACTTTATGTACATAATAGAAAATAGAGAAAGATCCATTTGTTTTAAAATTCTCTATCTGCATATGAGTATATATATATATATATATATATATATATATATATATATGAGAGATGCTTTCAATTTTTGTTTTATTGTTCAGATGGGTCATTTAGAAAAGAAAGCTTTTGTCTGAAGTATGAACACTGGAGGGTGGAGGGCAGTTGCTGGGCGATGCATTCTTTCCTTGCTAGTAGGACACTCAATCAAATAAAGAGAAACTGGGTGAATGACGTCATTAGCCTCACCTGTTGAAAAACGCTTCCTGTGGTGGGTTTCCTGTGCCAGGTCTGAAGAATGACAAATCCACCAAAAGTTGTCGTCAGTCATCAGGTTTAGTGTCAGCAGGCAGAGCGATCTTAAAACATGTTGGTGGGGTAGGCTTTTCCGAAATGTGCAGATTACATTCTGTTGATGTTGTGAGGAACCAGTCTTTATTCTGCAATTTGCTTTTGAAAAGGAGATCAAACAGTGGTTGAAATAATGATTGAATCTGTGAGGCGCTAGTCCAACTCACCTTTCTCGTGTATGTTCAACAGCATATATGTCTTAAAACTAAATATAGTATTGTTCAAATGATTTCATGTTCACAGCTGTATATGACAACACCTATATAGTGAAGTACTTCAGATCAGAATGCTTATTTGTAAGTTATTATCATTATTCAGATGATAATCAGAATCAGGTTTACGTTATACTTGGGGAGTACAGTACCATATTTGACTGTGCCTTGCCTCAGAAAAAGCAGGCTCAAAAACAAGTGTCCATTACCTATATAACAAGTACCTACTAATTTACAAGTACAAGTATATATAAAAAAATTAAAAAGCTGCATTTATATTTGCATGGCATAGCTGAACTGCTCTCATAAGTTGATAAGTAATTCTTGACTAGAGAGAAAAAGTTTGATTTTGCTGCAGAGAAACTTTAGACAGCGTAATGCAAAAGAGAACATTTGAAGAGAGAACAGAACATTTAAAGCTACACATTAAATGGGAGGCATCTGCATCAAACCAGGACCTGTCATTTTTTTTTCTGTGATTGATGTTTTCTTACTGAAATTACACTTGCAGGAAGCAGCTTGTCAGCAGAGCTGTCACTGAGCCTTGTTACACTCAAACAGACATGGCGTCTGTCCGCTCAGACAGACTGCTGTCCTGGACAGACACTTCTCCGCAGAATCAAAATAATGAGAGTGACACAGTTCACCCCGTGTCCTTGCTTTTCCTCTGCACAGCCAATGGTGGGAGAGTAGCCTCTTGAACCCTGAAGTGGGTGGAGCCATTCCATGCCAACGATGACACGTGAATCCACTCACAGTTTTGATATATACAGAAAAGTCATTTGGCTCATATAGTAATGAGGAGTTCATGAAAGCACATTTTACCCTCTGTACAATGTCCAGTAATTTTCTTCTAATATGAAGAATGAAAAACACTAACATCAACTATTCCCCTGAGATGTTTTTTGAGGAGTTAACAGGAACAGGAAGGTGGTTGTCAGTCAAGGTTGCATGTTTTAAACCCAAGTTCAGTATGAGGGAAGCATCCTACAGTTACCACTCAGCCTTGTAAAATAGGATTACCATAAGAGAAACAACAGGATTGCTCCTTCTAAATGGCGCATAATACTGTGTTGCAACATAAAAGGATCGATTTTGTTCAAAGTTAAAACTGCAGCACAATACAATATATCCTCATTAGCTAACATGAGAGCTTCTGCTTCTCAGAAGAGAGTGGTAAACATGAGGAAGTGTTTCAAATGGAAGGTGTCCTTTTCCCAGAAGGCGGCATATAAAATCCATCAGGAGAGAGGGCAAGGGTTGCACACTCTTATCGCTGTGAGCAGAGATGCCACTCTAACACTGACTACGGAGCAGCGCTCCAGCACCATGTGACCTCTGCTATCTCCATGGCAATAGACATGCATCTCTGTTCCGTGTTTTTTTTCCCCTCAGCTCTCCCTCCTGCTCTCTCATAGCACAATGTATAATTCATATTTATCCAATGTGTCATTAACCTTGAAGAAGAAGCAGGTCAGAAATTCAAACAATCTTCCGCTTGTGATTAATGCCCGGCATCAAAGCTCAGAGCTTAAACATCCGAGAATGAGGGCACTAAATTAATCTCCCATAACTGGTGAGAAAATCCAGATTGATTGCCCCAGCCTTTTTGGCTGTCAAAGATAAAGTTGGAGCTGCCATTTCCGCGGGTAATTTATACTCGGCCACAGTTCCCGCAGCCTGACCAGTCAGAATGCGGGCTAGGAGGGAGAGAGGGTGATGGATCCTAATTGATGACGCAAGCTTGAGACATAGAAGTAATTACAGTGGGGTCGAACTGTCTGGCTCCCGATAGAGGCAGAAAGTGCACTTGCCACGCCAAGGACAGAGCGAGCCCAGCCGCTGTTCGATGGATCGAACACCTGCTCCTTGGGGCCTTTGAAGTGAGAACAAAGAGGGAGAGAGTCTGTCAGCGTGACATCTGTTTTCACGCCGAAACAATTACCGGTCTAATAATGGCCCCCGTTTCCTTGCTCAGCATCCTCGCTTGGCAGAGTTGGGAGCGGCGTGCGCGCAGGTTGCTCAGCTCGATGGACTCCTATGTTTCCCTCCTCTGCTTGTGCTGTCAGGTGGAGAACTGGTGCCCGCGCCTGCCGTGGAGAGCGAAGAACTTCAAGGAGGAGGCCGACAGGAAAGGCAAGGTGGGTTTCGCAAAACACTTGCACCTCACTGTGACTCCCCTGAACTTTTCCAGGGCACGACGGCCCAGCTCATCCGCCCTCTGGGGGCCCAAGACACGGACCTGTCCGTCAAATAGAGGCCAGCCTGTCAGAGTGAAGCAACAGTGTGCCAGTGATGTTACACTCAAACTGTTAATGAAATTTCTGACTGGAAGGCGGAGCTGCGGACCTACCAATAGGGATGCGGTGTTTTGACAGACCTGCCTCAGTGTTCTGGCTCCACATGTCCCATGTGGGATCCTGAATTGCAGTAATGGGAGTGAGGGGTGGGCGGAGTTTTTGAGTGACGCCCATCCCTGTGCCAGAGGGCACTCGCTCAAACGCCCAGCAGGCCCTGGCACCACACAGTCATGTCGGTTTAAAATATGATGGGTTCTGTTTTGCATTGTCCAATGTGTCTTAATTAAATGCACATTGCTCTGTTATGATACATCACCACTGCATTTTTATGCTCTCTGAGGCCCCATTCCTGGATCTGTGATTGAAATTCCCCCCAGCTGACTGACAATTACCAGTGATTTCCTGTCATGACGAGTGATGCTAATCCTTTGAGAGTGCATTGTTTTCCAATTATTTGGTTGTTAATAGGGGCTTATGCTCATTTCTAAGCATGAAAGCTGAATAATAGCTCTCTTAACAATTAACACTTGAGGAAGGAACTCTTTCTGAGGAGACACACATGCTTTGCTTTAGCAGCTTTGATATTTCAACAAGGATTCTTGCGTTGTCATGAAACAGAAAAGTAGGGAACAACTACAAACACAGTAGTCATAACTACCCCCTTCTCACAGGGTGTACATGACATATCTCTGCACCCATCTGCAAATATCCCTGCCTGATACATCCACATTAAAGTTGCACCCTGTGTCGCAGACGGATATCCGGACCAGCTTTGACGAGCTGCACCGGATCATGTCCCGACGGGAGGAGTTCCGCTGGATGATGCTGCGGATCAAGCGCATGGCGGAACTGTGGGTTGGAGCCATCAGGTCCCTGGCGGCGAAGCAGAACCTGGCGAAACGCAAGCGCAAGAAGGTACGTGCCTTTCAACACACCTGTACCCTCTAACACACCTGTACACTCTAATGCACCTTTACCCTCCAGCACACCTTTACCTTCCAGCATGGCTTTACCAGGGCCCCATGACTCAGGCCCCAGGGTGTCAGAGCCAGTGCTCTGGAGTAAGAGAGCATGGGTTAGTTTTGGGAGACTACTGTATCTAGCAGCAATGGCAGAGGCACAAAAGAGTCTGTAAAAGCTAGACAATAGATATTATACTTACTTCAGTCCCTATGTTTTTGTGGGTGTGTATATGGCATGGTGCCCATCTTGGTAACATAATCCCTTCTCCACAAGGAAGTTTTATCCAAGTCCTGTATACCTTCGTATGACAACATGAAAGTAATTCACTGCATTGTTTACAAATTCAGGTATAAATTATGCTGAAAATAGGCACATCTCATATTTGTGAACAGGTTCCCAAAAGTATGCAGTTCTGTTCACCATTACTGACTGTACTGTAGGTGTACATTGGGTGCACATTATGCCAAACAAAGAATCAAGACAAAAAGAATAAAAAGTAAGCAAAACTGGATAGTACAAAAAAGAGGTATGATTGATTTCCTCATTCAATCCTCTAGGTTCCAGTTTATCTAAGATGTGCCCCATATCCAATATATTCTCTACATCACAGCTTATTGACAAGATCCCAACCTCTAGCAGATAAGCACACTTATTCAATGCCACAGAATTTTAATGGTGAAGGCATGATTTGAATTTTAAACTGTGCTTAGCATGCACTATACATTCTTAAGCACAGATGAGGATGAGCTTTAATATTATGGACTCTAGTGCAGTGCACATAATGACCACAGCATAATTATCTATAAGGGGATCAGGGAGCCAAGCTGTAGGTGGTCCAGTTAAAGGTATTAACCTGTCTTGTTCATATTACCATAGCAATGGTCTGTCTGTAATAAGTCGAAGCAAAAAAATGTCATCTCCCCGTGTGGAGTGTTACAGTGTAGGAGACTGAATACATGTGTTCCCTTGGTCTTAGATCCTGGTGCACCTGGGCCTGCTAACCAAGGAGTCAGGGTTCAAGATCGCAGAGAATGCCTTCAGCGGGGGCCCCCTAGGAGAGCTGGTGCAGTGGAGTGACCTCATCACCACACTCTACCTGCTGGGTCACGACATCCGCATCTCCGCCTCGCTAGCTGAGCTGAAAGAGTGAGGACCTCCCACAAACAAACACCCAGAAATGACAAAAGAAATACTACTTTTTATTATTATTATCACTAATTTTTTGTACACTGAGCTCAATGTGGTTTTTGAAAGATTTGTCAGTGAGACATATTTGTTTAGTCCATGTTTGTTCAGCATCTGGACTTGCCTTGGCTCTGTTGGTGCCTGTTGTTAAAGATATTTAACCTATGAAATCATAGAAGGCCTGGCTCCATCTCTTCCTCCATGTCGGAATCTTGTTTGGGAATCTGAGGGATGTTGGAACAGAGGGGAAGTGTCCAGCTTACTTCTTTGATACTGCTGTTCAAGGAAGTAGTTAGGCCTTCTGAACACCTGGTTGGCCCCTGGAAATTTCATTCTGAAACAGTATTGCATCTGTGGTCTGTTACTTACTCGTAATCGGTGTTGACAGGTTTTCACAGGTTTACCCTGAATATATGCTAAAAATTTCTGTTGAGTAATGAAATGATATGAAGGTGTCATTCAGTGTGTAAAAGCAGCAGTGGGCATAAGTAAATATGAACACACATTCAAGCCCTCCTAGATCATTTTCATGGATGAAACACAAGGATCTGCACCTGCAAATACCCACTTTTCTGTCGCTATGTGGATTCCTTGCATATGTTTTCTAATAATGGACATAAATGATTACATGAATCCATCCACAGAACATAAAGAAGACAGTGTATCCGTGCACCATAAACCAATGTCCCTGAGTATTATTCAAAAACTGCAGTTTGATCTTCACATTTGCCACGGAATTTGAAGATGGCAGAGTAATGGGGGATCAAAATTCAAATTCTAGTTGCATGTGTGAAAACACCCGGAGTTTGACCAAGCATGGGAAGCTGTTAGTGAATAATGCTCTTATCAGCACTGGCACAGCGGGATTCAGACTTGGGCCCGCTCAGTCTAGCAGACAGAAAACATACACAGTTCTGTAACGGGTGCAGGGAACAGCTCGCACTTCTCTATAATGCAAATCTCTGGTCTCCCCCCTCCCATCTAAGGCGTCTGTGCCGCTGTCTACATAAACTTATGAAGAATGTTGGAGCACATTTTCCTCCCAGTCTTATCTTCATAGAGATGTCAGTAAAATTCATCTTGGGAGCTGTTTGCAATATAGAATTAGATCAGATCTCTCACTGCAAAAATGCATAATAATATATCATACATAAGAGGAAAATGCATGGTGAAGGGAAGCACAGTCCGGTCCGTGAATCTGTTACATTATAATGTGAGCGTCGACCTTATCTGCCATGATTCAAGGTCAACATACCTTCTGTTTTACACTTGTGTTCTGTTGCATTGTAAGTCTCTCTGGATAAGAACGTCTGCTAAATGAATGTTATTTAATGTAATGTAACTTGCACAGCGGATTTCATGGCTGTACCATGCATCTCTCTCATCCTGATGGTTTGGCTTATGTATGCCTCCCTCTTACCTCTCCAGTATCATGAGGAGGGTCATGGGGAACAAGTCCAGCTGCCCTACCCAGGGAGACAAAGTGGTGGAGCTCATCTACATCGACATCGTGGGCCTGACTCAGTTCAAGAAGACACTTGGGCCATCGTGGGTGCACTACCAGTGAGTATCCCACCGTCTGCTTGTGGTCAAAACACCCTCTACCAACAGTAAGCTGGGCAGTGAACTTTTTTAGCAGTATTGCTTGTTCTCTCAGCAATCTGGAATCTGATTTTTGCCCTGCGTCCAGTCAAACTGGGTTGATGACTCATCAGCAATGAAAATGTGCCTTTTCAGCACATATACGAGAAGATATTGAGCAGCAATCAATATACAGCCATTTAATGTGATTTACTGTGATTTGTGTATGTGGTCCTCTGACCTCTTTATAGCCCATACCAATACCCCGGGCCCTTGTTCTCTGAAAAGGAAACACTGTAATTGTTGTAGTAATTGTGGTGTAACTGTAGTCTCATCCATCTCCAGCATCATCAGAAATGAGAGCAAGTGGGTATTGTCAGCAGTTTCTGTCGGTGGCTGCTGAGAAGTCCACAGAGAACAATAGCGCTGGACTGAGGTTTCCTCTTCACCAGATTTCATTAGTCTGACTGTAGCTTGCACGTGGTGTGAGTGCATCCTGTTCCACTGTCTTTAGGGGAAATTAAGGGCAAAATGTTACTCTCCAACTCAGCAGTTCAGCAGTTTAGTGTCTCCTGGTCTGTTATATTCTCAAGAGTATAGATATTTTTAAGTCACTGTTATGAAGATGTGCTGTATATGTAGTGGACTGGTTCAGTAGCTTATTCTGTAGCCTTAAGGCATGCATACACATGCCAGTCAACACTTTTAGATGTAGAAGAGTGGAAAGATATTGAATCAAATGACGCCATGTCCTTGATTATTGTTTTTCTTAAGAAAGTGTTGGAACAAGCCTTGGTTCCAGTCAAACCTATGCAAACTGTAACAGTCAGCTGTGAGGCCCTAGCTTCATCAACTGCGTTAGAACTGAGTTTCCACATCCTGGTCTCTCCCTCCATTACTGTCCTGCTAGAATGCCATTTTTCATTTCCAGGCAAAATGATTATGCCAAGCATCTGGTTTTACAGACAGCAACAGCCGGCTATCAATCAAGAAACCAATCAATTTCCCTAAAGTATGTTGGGAACAGTACACGTCTGGCTCTGTCACTGACAGAATAAAAGCCCTCTTTTTTGACACTACCCAAATCCTCCCTGCGTTTAATTTGCCCCAGATGGAATGTGTCCTACACTGACAATGCACGTTTTTATCCTAATTGGCTTCTGCCAAGTGTCAAAGTGTTATAGTTCAATTTTATTTCAAGCTAACAGGACACTGAAATATCCTCCATGAGCATAGAAGAAAAGAAATGGGGCCTATTGACTGTGCTTAATGTGTTTATTATTGCATTGACCCCCAGTATGTAAGATTAAGTTTACTGCATTAAGGTTTAGGGCAGTGATTTTCATACAATAGTGGCATTGTTTATATAGTACAGGTGCTATAAATTCAATAGTTTGTATGAGAAATTGAAATCCTGCATTCAGGACCAGTGAGAATTATGAAATATAGGTGGGGTCATTTAAACAGGTATTTCTCCTAGCTTTCCATGTGATTCTGAATAACTGACAAGTAGAAAGGGCAAATGTGTGACATGACCCTGTCTGCTCTCTCCTGCCAATCTAATGAAACAAGGGTTGGTTTAACCCTATACTGGAGAGTTGGATTGTTCATGTATGTGTTTGAAGATCTGTTCATGTATACAAACATAAATTGTATATTGTATAAAGTGATCCTCAATAGAGAATAAATTTAATTTGAAATGTCACATGGCCTAGGAGTATAGATCTTGTACTGGAGTTCACGTTTGCGCTTGCCATCAATTAGGAAACATATCTGATTTGCACTAAATGTGAAGCTGTTATTGGACTGAGTTTATTTTTCCTTGTAAAATCTAATATGGGTTTATAGTCCCCAACAGCTGATATTTTAGCAGGTCAAAGACAAAGGAGGCAAGCATGCTTAGTCCCTGTGGTGTATTTTCTTCATTGTGATTCAGTTTCCAGGCTTTATTTCCAGAACATCTGAAAAACACCACAGAAACACTGAGCCATGTGCAGAGCACTCAGCCCAGCTGGGAAGAGTTTGCTCTGTCTGCCGCTTGTTTATTCATGGCTCCGTTTTAATTTTTCATAAATTTGATAAAAAACGATCGGCATTACGCTTGCTGTACCAGCGGAAGATTTATCAGGACTTGTGCACCCATTCAGAAAGACTAAATGAAACTGATACTGGTGAGCTGGGATTTGTATTAATGAATCTCTTTCCAGCTGACAGTTTTTTTTTTTTTGAAGAATGGAAATGTGATATCTCGTAATTAAAATTGCTTCAGTAACATCTACCACGTTAAGTGAAGTTATGAGTCATTATAGGACTTGCTTTTGTGAAATGGCTCTCTTTCTTTAATAACCCTTCTGTGTTTTTTAGGTGTATGCTGCGGGTGCTGGATTCCTTTGGCACCGAACCCGAGTTCAACCACGCCTATTATGCCCAGTCAAAGGGCCACAAGACCCCTTGGGGCAAGTGGAACCTCAACCCCCAGCAGTTCAACACCATGTTCCGTAAGTCAATCCGCACCCCGTCCGCCTGCGTCACCATGGCGACTGAGAGGCATACCTGTTGAGGAACTCCACCCCTCACCCCACACCAGTTTATCATTTCTTTTTCAGGCCCAGAAAATCGAAATGTTACCCCACAGTCTCAATATCAGAGGCTTTAGGCACCACTAAGCAGAAATCCCGGGTCACCTCAATAGGCCCTTTGTCCTCCTGGTAGAGTATGACATTCTCATATGGCTTTGCAGAGAGTCCAGATCTCTGCTGCAGGGTGAGCTGCCCGTGCTGTTAGATGAGTGGAATTGCTGGAGCAGAGATTAGTTTAGCACGTGGTGTTTCATTGCATTGGGAGCTGCTGGATTTTTACTGCATTGCATAAGAAAGAAGACCCGCTCCTTCCTACTTTCTGTTTACCTCACTACTCCTGGCTTTCAGCCCAAACAGGCCGTCAAACCATCTCATGATTGCTGCCACAACAGCGAGAGTTTCAGAAACACAGTCGGCTAGATATGTGAACATGTTTATTCGTTGTGTTGCATTGCCTTTCCCCTAGATATGGCAAAAGGCGTTTTGACAAAAAGTACGTAATTGGGAAAGAAACCCGAGGCTTAGGTCACATCCATTACCATTGAAAAGACTTGCATGAATCATTGGGGGAAGATGTACTTTGGCATGGTGGAGGGGGTGTGCACTGGCAGATAAATTTGTCCTTACGTGATGTTATGAGACATTATTTTGGGCTGTGAATGGTGTCTGAAGGGCCAAGGCAGAGAGAAGTATTGTTAATAACAGAGCCAAGATATCATTCCCTGCTCATTTTCTGAGAGACTGGAATACACACTGTCTTCTAAATCTGCCGACTAGAGGCGAGGTCACCGCCGCTGCACAAAACAGAGCAAGGCGACTCGTGATCGTTTGTGTTCCAGGAGATCTTGACACGGCAGCTGACCCACTTTAGCCTCATCTTCATCCTGCAACGTGAGCAGAGTGGAGGGTTTGTTTATCAGTGAAGAAGTTCTGTTCAATAATATGCACCTTGAATTGGAGCGAAATAACAGGAAATGGTTCTCCGAGTGTCACATGAAAGGGAGCAACAGAGGGCTTTGTTCTCTTTGCTGGCCCTTGCCCTCATTCCACCTACAGGCCAGACGAACACAAGGTTGTCTCAACAGCATGATCAGCAGCTCAACACAGCATGTGATGTGCTGTCGGGCCTTGTTCTTGGGCCGATACGCCTGCAGGTTGTTTTAGACGCAGCCATCTGCAAACCAAACAATGGAGAAACCAAAAGTGGAATACCGCACAATGCTCCATTGTTTGAGATCTTGGAGAGAAAGTATCCCTGAGATCCAAGTTTACAATGGAAAGAGAGAGCTTTTCCACAGTGCACTCTGCCCCCCCCGGGTCCCTGCTTCCCTTACCGGGGGTCTGGTTTCACATCCCTGCCATGACATCAGCTGTGATGGACAATCGGTGGCTTCGCTTCTCCACCGGAACGCTCCACCGTCCCAGAGCAGGAGCATCGATCAGTGGAGCAGAAAACATGATCGCGCATGCCGATGAGGAAACATTTCCCCTCTGCTGTTCCAGCAGGTGCGCACTATTTCCAAACTGTAACGCAGGGGCTTTTATTCCCATTCCTGCGCAAACACCGTCTGGCTGACTACTACTGTAATTCTGAGAGTCATCATTCAAAGAGTTTAACTTGAAAGAGAGACATCTCAGCTAGACATGGTACCAAAACAGACACGAATGGAATATCGTTTTAGGTATGGAAATTTCGCCGTTTTTCCTCCCGTGGTCCTTGTGATGGCTACCACACACCAGCCTGTGAGTGGGTGATTAAGGGAGATGGTGAGTAAAATAACAGGTACCAGATGAAGGGTTGGAGGAGGGTTTGGAGCCTGTAGCCCTGCCCCACTCCCACTCCTGTCTCAGAGGATCTGGGAGGGCCTGTTATTATCCAGCAGCACAGCTTCAGCCCACAGACCTGTCCTCTCATCGGGCAGTCTCTGTGAAGCTTTTGTTTGGTCTCCTCTCTAATGAGCCCTTGTGGATTAAATGGGTGTTTTTATAGATACGTTGCAATCTAAACTATATTTTTTGCATATTTTTATGTTTAATTCTGGGTTGCTTTGGTCTGCTGAAAGGCTTCGGGTCACAGAACAGAAACGGAGTGAACAGTTTGCGAGGCTGCATTATTAGGCTTGTTTACGCGTGGTTTATTAGGTTTCATGCTTTCCACAGTGAAAGTAGCAGTGTAATTTGAGAAGGTGCTGGCAGATTAGATTTTTGTGTCACGGGTCCATCACTTTGAAGATAATAAATTGGACCGAGATTTATTTTAGATTGTCCCAAATGATTTGCAAAGAAAGTGATTTACTTCAAACGTGCAAATGTTCAAAGGAGCCAGAAGACTCAGAAATAAGTGGCACAGCGTACACAACGGCATCCATTAAAAACATGCATTTTAATGTGGGAACTTTATGTGAGATTGACGCAAGGCCCATTTACAGAGGTCCTTTTATATAAATGTGGGTCTGTCTTTATAAACAGGCCTTGTGAATTAATTGTATATTTTACAGTGTTGTGCACAAGTCTTTTGGTTATAAAATCCAGAAAGCCATACAGAAAAAAAACAAAAACATCTGTTCTCGATGCCTGTTATTTTCTTATCAAACAGATGGTAATTTTCTTTTTTTCCAATTAATAATTCATGCAGAAGTAAACATTATTGTGATGAATTACGGTCAGATGGAAGCTCAGTGAAAAACAAATCTCTGGCCAACTTGTGCAGTGAGAAATAGTTTAAATGGGATGTTACATAATGAGGTCTCAGACTGGTCCCTCGCTTCGGAAGCGTCCCAGGTCTGTGGACCTCATTTAATGTTGCAGTTATCTACGGGGCACAGCAGAAACTCAATTCTGAAATTTCAGATTGAGTTTTGGTCATTTCAATCTTGACTGCAACGTGCAACTTTTACCCCTCTGCAAGCAAGCATGCCTCATCAGTTCCTGTCAAAGACGGGTGTGAAATGAGTGTCGCCCTGAAACGCAGATTTTCCAGGTTATCGTAATATGTTCTACTGATAAGAACGGCAAAGGCATCAGAGGTCACTTTTGGAGTATTTGTCAAAAAAGGTAATCTACAAATGGACCTTTTCCAGATCCAGCCTTCCGTTCCACTTCAGAGCATTAACATCCACAGGGGGGGGCAAATAGAGGAGCAGTTTGCAGTGTGCTGGTTCCTCTTACTGTGAAGTTCTTGTGAGGGCAACTGTAACAACCTGAGAAAATAAATGGTCTAGGCAGGGTGGGTGGCAGGATCTCAGCACCCGAGTGCTTCTGTTTCCACCAACCAATAAAAAGTAAAATGATAACATGAGGGCAAACCCGCCTCTTTCCCCCGTCTCTACATTTCCTGAAGGCAGTTATAGCTTATAGTTAACATTATCATCCTACTGTTGAAATGTTAAAGCAAGCTGATAATATCGTGAAAACATTACACAAATACCACTGTAATCTTCCATACTAGCTGGGTTTAGCTTGAGATTTAGAATTTAGATTTAGATTTAGAATGAGATTTTGTCATTCAGCTGAAGGTTGAAATGTAATTATACACGCTCTGTTACTGAGAGGAGCTTGGAGATGCCAGTCCTTCCAGGCCTCTCCCGGGGGACTTGGCTGTGGGAAAATGACTGGAGCAATGTCCTCCAATCACCCTGGTAGTCCCACAGGCAGCTGACATCGTGAAACTGCGCAGAGTGGACTGTACGATCAGGACTGCTGTGTGTTCCTGCCGTGTGTAGTTTGTGTGATCTGTCCTGCTCTGTTGTAAGATTGTCTCTCAGAAGCTCGCGCTGTTGGAAGTGAACATCAGAATCAGCTGCTGATTGTTCTTCTCTGATCTCATAGCCAGCATGGCCCTCAGAGGACCTGAGCTCTTGCACTCACACCTCAGTGCAGACACAAGAAAGATCTTGGATAGCTCTACAATAGCTATGATATACTTCCTCTTCCTGCTTAGTCATGGTGCATTTCAGTTCATATATAAATTTGAGCATTGACCGGCTCCTTACCAGACTGCCTGCAACCAAATACATTATTATTATTGATTTAAGATTGCATCAGTTCTACCTTGGTGATATTTTGTAGTCTCCTGGGTTCTCATAGGCAGTTTTTACAGTGTCCAATACTGGAAACATCCTGGGAGGTTAGAATAGGGTGGTGAGAGAATTGCCGGTTAGCTGGCATGTTTTCTTTGGCATCTCTCTCAGGGTGACCAGCGGCACAAGCCGAAACAACCGACTGGAGGCACCTGTGGACTGCCCAGAGTGCTGATCTATAATCACAGTCAGCAGGCCCGCACTGCCTCGTTCTGTAAGCGTGCCACCTCTGTGTTTGCTGCCCTCCTGACCCCATTGTGCTGGTTAGGCACTCTTCTCTCCTCCCACACACATTCACTCTGATTATGCTGGAGAGAGAAGGACTGAACTCACTTGGCATTCTACTTAAGTAGAATGCAAAAGTACTATTTGCAAAAGTACTACTGACAATTCAAATACTGTGTGGCGTAGTGGTGAGGAACAAGGCTCATAGCCCAAAGGTCATCAGTTCAATTCCCAGGTAATTCTCCTGCTGTGATACCCTTGAGTAAGGTTCTTAACCCCAATTGCCTCAGTAAAGCTATGTAATTTGCTCTGAATAAGAGCACTATGAAGGAAATGTGATGTTATGATATCTTTTGTCTATTCTTATTAATAGCTACATAATTATACATAATAAATTTACATAATAACTATATAATAAATTTTGACGGATAACCGCTAGAGGGTTTTTGTGTACTAAATACATTTATTTTTAATGGAATTTAACGTTTAAACCCTGAGATGTTCCATTTTGCTTGTTTCTTTTTGTCTAGAACAATCCATAGCCTGTATAAGCAGCAAAAAAGGAAAGTGTAATCTGCCAAAATGACCAACTTTTTATTTCTCGATGTAAAAAGAAACTATAGAGCAGCCATCAATTATTTTGCATTTCAGGAGCACATACTCCTAACAGTACTTTTGCATGTATACTTTAATTGCACGTCCTTAATTGCCCTGAAGCCCACAGTAATATCATCATTACGGTACAGCGCATTCAGCCCTTAATTACTGATACTATCAGATCCTGACAAGCCTAATCACCAGCAATGTGTTTGGTAGAAAGAGTAATGTAGAGTGGCTTTCTGAGAAGAAAGCGCATTTGCTTCCGAACAAAAGCACCATTCACTTTTCCTCTGGTCAACTCTGTAGTGGTGAGACCTCATCCGAAACACTCATTTATTTATAATTTGGTTGAGTAGTTTATTTTTGGTAGCTGTCCATGCATTTTAGTCACGCTTCGACATCATCTGTCCTGGTGTTTATAGTCGCGCGCAGTCAGCCAGAGAAGCGAGGGGTTTCGTATTTCTTATCTGCTCGCTGTTTATAATTTCCACAAAATTACCCAAATTACATTATATATGGATTGTCTGCTGCAGAGCCTGGTCCGATGTCTCTTTTCGCCGCTGATTAAAGTTGACTGGCCTTGCTCTCAGCGTCGTCCAGCAGGGCCAATAAACCCCTCCGCATGCTGTAACACATCATGTTCGGTTCCAGTTGGCTTTGCCAGCAGCATGGCCAGGAGTGCCCCCCCTCTCTCCTCACTCGGCCATTATTACAATGACAACAATGTGTCCGCAGCATTGTGGAAGCGTAGACCCGTTAAGGCAAGACTGGGGAAGGCACAGCTGCGCTCTCACCCTGAGATGTTTTGAATGCACAGTGGAGAAACAAATACCCCCCACCTTCTGTGTACAGGTTCGCTGGCTGTTTTCGCACCCTCTTTTCCACCTTTTCCGTATGGAAGCAGTGACAGGTCCTCTCTAGTGAGCCTGCTGGGAGAGCTGTTTCATTGCACCTCATGTTTACGCATAATCCTTCTATCAGACTGCCATATTTACAGTAGCGCTGGGACAGCAGTTGGCTCACAAAACAGCGCCGAAGCGTTGCTCTTTGGGTAAATATGCAGAGGACATGGCGGCAGTGGGGGGTTCGTTGAGCCGCTACCAGAAGGAGAGGGCGATTCACAGATAGGTTTTTCAGACAGGATATGGGGCCTCAAAACTAGTTGGTTGATCTTAGTGGCCTTTTTGAAAAAATGTGCCTTTTTGTAATCTGTGTGTTTTCCTCTTTCCCGGAGAAATGCTGAAATCCTTATCTCCTGATTTGTGTTTGGAAACAGATGGCACTGGGGCGTAACTCAGCCAGCTCCGTGCTGCCCATTCAAATCCTCAGTGCCTTTATGGCAATCCAGCTTTTGGCAGAGAGAAAAGTAGACTTAAGAGAACTTCTATACTGCATCTTGCCTTTTCCGTTTAAAAAAAATAACTCTCCTACATAATCTTAGGTTAGCTGCCAAGGTCCAGCGAATGCACATGTTCATTTCACATTGTACAACCGTATTTCATATACCTCATAATTTCATAGCCCATAACACAGCCTCTCAGTTATATCCAGGTGTATACATGGACCTTGTTAACGACACCTCATTTATTGTCACATCCTTCTTAAACACTGTCTGTCGTAAAGACTAAATTATGTGGAACTCTAAATGTTATGACCCGTTCCAAAGAAACAGTTCTAGTTCTTTGCTTTATGTCTGCGCTTTTGATCTTATCATTAACTTGGAGACTTTGAATTAAATAAAGGAGCTATTTTCCCCAATTATGTTGAAGTTTGACACACACAGTCGGGGCAGGTATTTGCTCAGCTTATGGCTTGTTTTTGCTAAGGTTTTGGCTTGCTGCCAGTCTCTGTCCTCTTATGGTTTGCTATCCACAGGTGTCCTCTTATGGTCTGGTATCTCTAAGTGTCCTCTTGTGGTTTACTGTCTGTATGCATCCTCTCATGGCTTGTCTCTCTGTTTGTATCTATGTAGCTCACACACCAGACAACAGCTTCCTGGGCTTCGTGGTGGAGCAGCACCTGAATGCCAGCGACATCCGACACATCGATGACATCAAGAGGCAGAATCAGTCTCTTGTGTATGGCAAGGTGGACAACTTCTGGAAGGTAGGTCCGCTTCATTTGCAGGGCAGTTGGAACTTTCAAGTTCAAGTTGGATCTTGAAAAGCTAGAAGAAGTCAGTGAGCAATTAGTCTGCTCATTTCTACTGGGTTTTGTTGGATTTTCTTTTACTTTACAAGTAAACGAACCGGACCAGAAGCGCGCTTGGAGAAAAAGCTTTATTGGCGCAGGTGGAATTCGGCAGCATGCGAAGCTTTAACTCGGAGAACTGTTACCGTGATCGGCCTTTTATACCATAGAACAAATGGCAACAGACAATAGATTTACACCGTTGCAGCATCAACCTATGCTTCTTTTGATGCTGAACGCTCCTTTGTCTGGGTGATGGTTGCCAATTGCCCACTCCCGGTTGTATCCTGCTGTCGCCTGCCTTAATCAATCGCTCATGGCTCCAACTGTAGCATGGCGCCAGAGGTGTGGAGCTTCCTTTGTAACTATGGTAATAAGGCCGTCAGGTTCAACAGTGCTCTGGTTGGAAGTTATTATAATCTTACAGTTTACAACAGCAATTGCAACTATATCTGCTCTGATTTTCTCACTGTCTTCTCCTCAGCTCACCCGAGTTGCTGCTCCACACAGTTACCTCTTCTGCTAGTAACTCCCTTACTCCTGCTGTCCCCATCTGGACTCTGATATGTAAAATCTCACACTCTTACCCCTGTTAATGAGTACCAGGTGTACTGTAAATAAGGAGCTCAAATGAGCCTATGCAGCCTATGCTTGCATTGTTAAGACATATTTTATTCTATTTTAATATGAGGTAGTGTCTTTATAACTGTGCATGGAAAAATTGTGTTTGACTACAGAATATGGCACAGCACGAAAAGGAGAAGCAAATCTAGTGTGCAAAATGGTGTGCAACTCACAATATAAAACTCCACAGAGCAGAGAGTTTAACATCAGAGCATTAAATTGAATGTGATTGGAAATGCACTACACTCAGTGAAAATTACAGGGTGAGGAACCCTGATAAATGGCATGTTGAAAGTGCTTTACAGATGTGCCAGTCTATAGATGAGACATTAATCCACCACCTGAACATCCCTATCATAAATATTGTAGATATCATGCTGGTATATTTGGTTGTCAGTGAATTGATCACAGATTGAACTGATAACAAAAGCAAAATAGTACGAGTTGCTCCACACAGTCAGTCAATACAGTCTATGAACGTAATATAAATATAATAACATAATGTCACATTTGTGTTACAGAATTCACATCAGGGTGTTTTTGAAAAAACTTATCAACATGAAACATCAGCTGTTGGAATCTCTGGCCGTACTCTAGTTCTGGCAATGTAAAGTGATGCTCTGAAGCATGTCTGTATAATGTGTGTGTGTGTGTGTGTGTGTGTCCATGTGTGTGCGTGTGTGTTATTTGCTCTAATTTCTCAGTGCACAGAGCTATTCTGGTGATCTCTCCATTGACTGTGACCGTATATTCACCTGCTGTGTCCACCTTGGCAGCTTAATTTTTGCCCCCCTGAGTGGATTTGACCTAGCAACATTCGGCAGTGTTCTCTGGAATTTTTTCATGGGGTATTGTGTCCTTGAATGTTAGCTGCCTTAATCGAGATGGCAGGGATCTTGCAGAGTTCAAGGACTGGGAGGATCTTGTGCGCTAACCAAACGGAAAGTAGACTGTAGTTCGTGTTCTCCAGAATGTTCGTTCCGCTGCGGTCCCTCAGTGACTGAGCCAAGGCCAACTGTGTGATGAATTGACTGCTGATGAAGACAGGTGGATTTGGAATCCCTGCACAGAGCAGGTTGTTTGTATTTTGCAGGCGCAGACTGACCAGCATTATGGTGCTCCCTTTTTTTAAAGATTAAACAACAGAAAGACATCGCATCAGTTTCCAAGAATGGTCCTGGGAGCCACATGCAAAATGTATCCAAATCACTGCTCACTTTACACGGTGGGTGAAATCACTGCTGCCCCCATGCTAGTCAAAAACCACCTCCCCACACACTGGGGTAGAGCATTCTGGAAACCATGGCCTTTCACATCAGTCCTTACATTCGCTTTTCAACCTCAATTACTGTTTTCTGCTGTTGATTCCTCTTGTACTGTGCATAGTGATTTGCTAAGACACTATGCTGAATAATTCTGATTGTGGAAAATGAGCTGTGGTAACCAGAGTGGATGACATTCTTTTCTGATTCTGTTTGTATTTGGCTTGTCGAATTCCCATGGTGTTGACGCTAGCTTGACTTGTCACCAGCCTTGTTTTGTGAAATGCGTTGGCTGAGTGTTAACTTAAACCACAGAAGTCTTGGTGGTCTGATTCAAAGGAATGTGATTTGAGCAGATTCAAATTACTACTCTGGATAATCCCCAATGCATGACAGCAGCACCCTGGTCCCGTGTCAGGGCTTAATACAAGGTGGAATATGGGAGCGCCACCCACAACCAAAGTCTCAAGTCAGGTTTAAACAAGAACAAAGATTTCAGATTGACCCGTGTTCAAATCTGTTGAACTGCATTTAAGCCATGTAAGATGGCAAGTTAAAGTTTTTTCACACTTCCTGTGATGTAACCACATATTTTGAGCAGACAAATAAGATAAAGCAGACCATGCTTTTCATCACAGGTATTATCTAAGTCAAATAAAGAGGAACTGTCTGTTGGAACTCATCCAAGAACTATGCATGAGTGTTACTTTAGATGCGGAGGGTGGTTTAGTGCGTAACGTGATACAGTAGCCTCTCACAGGTATAGAGCCATATCATACTCCAAATATTGCAGCTGTTGGAACCCCACATGTACTTATCATCTCAAAATGTCACATACGCTATCTGAAATCCCTGTAAAAGGATATGCTATTTGTCTTCTTACAAACTCCACTTTATTTCTCCGTCAGCTTAATTCTGTCAAATAAAAACTCCTCTGAGCTCTCCCCGTCTCTGGGCATTAGAACCATCCATTATCCTGCAAGCCTTAAAGACCGAACTCCATCAGCTTACACACAAAAACATTAGCCACTAATCAGACTCCCTACCACTTCCATTACACCCTGATTTTAATTAAAAATGGCATAGTGGCGTTGAGTTTTAATGAGCCGTAATTAGAAAGAGCCTCCACTCCTGTCTGACTCTGGCTATGCAGGCTTTGATGCCTGGTTTTTGTGCAGTGATGTCACTGAATCGTAACCTCCCTCTGTCTTTGTGCTTCCCCAAGAGACTGATTTATTACATTATGATTTATACCATAACTGGGAGGTAATTCTCCCATGCTGTCTGCGCCTAACCTGGAGGCCATCATCAGCTAGAGAGTGTGTAGCATTCTCATCATGCTTTACTGCATGAGGGAAGTCAACGGGGTGCTCTCCCCGAGCCAGGTTTGCAGTCCCGGATTAGTTGGCCCTGGTAAATAGGATAAAGCCCAGTTATCCCACTGTGGGGAATTAGACTGTGTTAAACCAACTGGATCTGTACTCAGGTTTGAGTTTGGATGGTCATTACAGTTATCAAAAAATTCACAGTACTGATGTATAATTTAGTTGAATACCTTCTTGTTTCGGAAAATGGTATACATGTAAGCTTTTCAGATAAGGGTATGCCAGTGTTCGTGTTAGGGGCAGAAGCAATATGAGTGTTCCATATGTGATAATGCATTGATATGCATGAATATAAAAACATGTAGCCCTCCTTACTGGATGTGTCTGTCAGGCTGTTGTCTCCGATCTGATTCATGGCTTCGTCAGAGTTTTGTGATAATGGCCTCATCCACAGACCCCACTCAGACTGGAGAGATTATTTTTCTTTATGGGAGACATTAAATGTAATTACAGATCTGAATATGCCGCGGAAAGAGCCATCTGTCTTCTGTCGGCGTGGCCTACTTATTCAAGCACAACCTTCAAATTATTTCACTTCCATCCCCTAATGAGATAGGCTTTAGCTCCACTCGCGCTGTCTTTCTGTGTTTTAACCCCAGCCCTCATACCTCCTCTCAGTGAAGGCAATAAAGATAGCCATCCATCATTATCATCCCGCTTATTGCTGAGAAGAGCCAGTAGGATAGCATTATTAAAAAGACATCTCAATGGAACTGTGATACATCCTGGCACGTCGGTTGAGTCTGACTTATGAGGTCTGCGTGGTATTTTGACCTCCTGTCTGTAAAATGGGATTATCCTCATTCCTTAAGCGGGAATGTGGTTAAAGAATAAACACGCAGCAACCGACTTTGATGAATGCACCTTGTGAAATGAGGGGTTGCTTATCAGATGCTCCATCCTACTGGAATTATTTTAGTAGTGACCTTTAGATGCAACATGCAATAATGATAACATTTGGCAACCTGGGCTGGGTGTGTCTGGACTCCATTGCCCCGAGGCATAGCACATCTGAACACTGCACCGCTCTTCCATAAACACTTAGGATGTAGTAAGAACCAAGAATTAGGAGTACAACCGTGGACTCTGGTGGCCCTGGGAAGGTTCCGATGACAGCGTTGCACTCTTCACTGGTTCGGCCTCTCCGGTGATACGTGTCTCTGCACTGAGATTTGCAGTGGGGTCGCCACTGAGCGTGCTCCACAAACAAACCTATGAATACCATGAAAGAGAATGCGGCCCATACATATTGATGGTGAGGAGCAGCGCTGCGGAGAGGCCGGGATTCCTTTGAGAGGGGAGAGGGACCTGTAGTGGGAGTAATAAAAACAAAGCAGCCAGGAGGCCACTCTTCAGGAGGGGTTGCCATGGTAACGGGCCTGCGCACTGACCCAGCATGAAAGGGAGGCTGTGCCTTCCATACCCACTCAGGTCTTTGAATGTGTGTGTGTCTGTGTCTGTGTGTTTGTGTGTGTGTGTGTCTGTGTGTGTCTGTGTGTCTGTGTGTCTGTGTGTGAGAAGAAAGAGAGAATCATAGGTGTCAGTCCTCTGGTCTTTGATCAGAGGGTGCAGATCTTTGAAATGTTAATATTCTCTCTTGGCCCTTGGACTGTCACCAGGATGTTACTTTGCACTGATCTCACTAATTTCCAAAGACCCTCACCCCCTCATTTGCGAAAGGCTCCTCATTGCCAAAGGCCCTCATAAACAAATGAAGCCAGGTAAACCATAAACAGAAAACAGGGGTTGCAGTGTCCTCTGTGTTTCGTTTCTGTTGTCAAGCATTAGATAAAAGGGTGAGGCTCAATACATTGGGATTTTTCTGTCGTGATGTCTTGGAGGTTGTTTATTGTTTTCTGGTGTTTTCAGGCTGGCTTGGTGGTGTGGCGTAAGAAGCTGTGATGAATGATTTAAATCAGCCTCCATTGTTCATGGTATCGGCACACTCAGGTTGGGTCACTCTGCAAGGACTTTGGCCGGGTTGTTCGTAACCCCATCTAAACTGCTTTCCCGATCTGGTCTACTCTTTCTCACGTATGCGTCCTGACCTGGACTTTAGCTTTTGTCTGTTACTATAACAGCACCCATCCCGTGCGGCCTATTACAGCCCCACAGCGGTTTTAGGTTCCACGCTATTACCCTGGCACTGGCTCGGTCCAAAACATACCATCCTGTAAATGGATTCTTCATTGCCGAGCCGCCACTAACGCATGTCTGTGTTTGTTCTTTCTGCTCTGCGTCCCACGCTCGAGGGGGCTGGAGACGCGGCCTTCTTGTGGGAGCTCATGTGTACAGCTGTCTGATGTGGAGACAGCGGGACTCATTGTGCATTCCAGACACACGCAGAGTTGCTAACCTAGCCACTGACCCTTGTTTACCCCGTTTGGCAGCGTTTGCAACGCCGTGTGGATCAAGGGATTAGTTAATCGGCAGGCACTCAGAAAAGTCTTCCAACCTTTGTCTTAATGGCCAGCACAGGGGGGGCTGACATAGCTCATGTCATGCTGTTATGTACAAAGGAACCTTTGGGGATGCAGCACAGTATTACTCTGAGACCTCTGGTGAGGGATGATAATTGGGATATTCTGCTATAAGATAAGTTATGGTAAGCATTTGGTGACTCTGCTGCATCTGTGCAGAGACTGAAGTGCAGATATCTTATTTCCCAAGAATCCACAAAAACTGTAGTAGCTTAACAAGAATCTAAAGATTTGGCTGCTCTATTTGTTTTTTTTTTTTTAAACTGAAATCTGGTCCATTGCTGCTGGTTATAACATGGAAATCCTCAGTTCGCTGGAGAGCACTGGTTTCAGTACTCGAAACTGAGGCCCCGGTCAGTCTCCATCAGTGTCGTGGTTGTTTCTGAGACGGAGCAGGTCTGAAACGCGGAGACCCAGGGAGCCATGCTGATGTGATTCAGCTTGAGTGAGGAAGGCTGGGTGACTGGTGGGAGAGGGAGGCAGTGTCCTCTCGTCACCCTCCGGACCTCAGGCTCCAAGGGGCTCAGTGCCACCCTCCACCATCAGGCACAGAAGCCCCCACAGGGAAGGGAGCTGGGAGCTTGGCCTCCGCTCAAATCAGGCTACAAGCACAAGATCTGACTGCTTACTGGCTCTTATTTCCGACCGCCACCCAAGTGTTTTTTTCTGTTTTCCTGTGATTAAGAATGTAGTCTCCTCAACTTGAACCTGTTTTTTGGAATGATTTTTTTCCTGTTTTTTTCCAGCCGCCTGATTCAGGGGTGGGATGCATGTAAATGCAGTAATTACAACCACAAACCACAACCACATTTTGGGTTTACGTTTTGTCTGTATAGTATGTTCACAGGATATAAACTAATATGCAGGAAGTGTCAATATATGCAAGTACCCATAAACTAAACATGTGTGCTTCTGAATGTTCCTGAGTGTGTGTGTGTGTGTGTGTGTGTGTGTGTGTGTGCTTGTGTGTGTGTGTGTGTTTGTGCATGTGTGTGTGTGTGTGTGTTTGTGCATCAGCGCAGTCGCCACCTCACCTCACGCTCCTCTCCTGAGGTAAAGGGCTCGGGGGGGGTACTTTCACCACCTCAGCTCTATCTACATGCAGCAGGATCTCTAATTCTCCAATTACAGCTCAGTAGCTGAAGGTATCTGATAATGCGGTCCCTAGAGGCCCCCAGACTGCTGCTTGTGATGCACGCTCCAGAAGGCTGATTCCCGTTTCACTGCAGTCAGTTCCCGGAAAAGATACGCAATCAAAGCATCCTTTAGCTTTTCACCTTGCGCATGTGCTCACGTGGTTCAGACTTCCTAATGCGGAACTGTCTGGAAAAAGAAACGTCCAATCATGCATGATAAGTATGGCTGCATGAGAGAGATGAGAAATGGAATTGCATCATAAAGGGCCTCCTCTGGGCCTCTCATTCACGTACAACAAAATATGGTGCCTTATGCTGACATTGACCCTGGAGACATTGCAGAAGGGGTCTCGTAAAGAATACAAGTCCCTGCCCTCAGCACTGCACAAGAGAGAATATACTGTGTCCTATAGCAATATTACCATGTGCAGTGCGCCGGGGTAAACTGGCATCTGTCCTCCTTGGATAATTGGTATTTTAATCATTTGTGACTAATTAGATCGCTAATAGTTTTTGTGTTTGTGCCTATGTTAATCCTCAAAGGTATGGTATTTATTTGCTTCAAATGATAATCTTGCTGATTACAGTCACCAGGCTGTTTCAGACATTACACGGAATTGAATGAAAAGTCAGCAGCAAAAGTGAATTGCAAATACAGATTTCAGACACCACTTTTTTCCTCTGAGCATTGCTTAATGTAATTTTCATGAAAATATTACCAGCCCCCCACACACACACATACACACACATCCAAGGCATAGCTTTCATCCGCCTCCTCTAATGCTGGTCTGCGGTAGATGTGGTCACACTAGCAGGCAGCGTGCTTGCTGTGTTGTGTGTTAATATCCGGATACACATTTTAATGGGCACGGTATGCAGTGGCATTAAAGCGGATGTATTTTTCTGCCGGTCTGCGCTGTTTTTGAATAATGTCGACGGGCGGCCGGGTAAAATTTAGATCTTACAGCAGCATACCTGAGCACACCTGCTGCTACGTCGAAGGATTTATACCGCCTGTGGGCAAGAACATCTGTTTGTGCCTGTCTGATATAGACTTACGGATTTAACGGCATCCTTCTCACTCCCTGTTGTTAGATATGAGGCCTCATGGAAGCCCACTGAATTGTCAAATTGTTATTAAAATGGGACAATTTATTTGGTTTCACACAAGATGAGCTTTGGTTGGAAAGAAGGCATAATTTGTGTTTGAAACAAATAAAAGTTTGTTGCCTGTATCTGTAATGTGTATGCAGTGTGAGGTGTAAGTTAAGAAGCCTGCATTTGGTAAAAACTGAACATGCGCATACAATGTAGGAGACCTCACAGAAAATGCATGTTAATATATGCATGCATGATGGATTTTTTGAAGTTGACCTTTAGTGTCCTCCTCATAAATCCTTTCTGAGTGGCGTTATGTAAGAAACTGTGCTATGAAAATTCACAGGAGCTGAAAGATATCATATTATGACTCCTGGATACTGATGAAGCTGACTGAAGTGAACAATGACTTGGACCCCCTGTAAACTTGGGAGCGGTTTATTTTATTGCATATTACAAATCAAATTTTGAAGTGTCCTTTATTCCTGTCTAATGTGGGACATTGTAAGATATCTGTGAAGAGCAGAGTGGGAGTGATTTCCCTCAGGGGAAATCACTTTGCTGAAATATGCATGGGTAATCCCTCATGCCTGTCCCTGTAGGCACCTGGGCCCGTGGAGCAGAAAACTCTCCAAATCCCTTCACATGCATGTGATCTTTTGTTACTCTTGAGACAGAAGCTGAGGAAATGCATAATTCACATGTAAACAGCGCTGCCGCCATGTCAGAACCAGACCAATAATCCTCTCCAATGTAATCTTTTGTTTACATGTATTTGGATACAATGAAGCAAATAATGAATAAGAGCAATTGTTAAGAGCGGAGCAAAGACTGTCGCCTCTGCTTGAATTTCAAGCTCTGATTATGCATGCTGCCGGAGAATTTTAAGGGGCTTATGAGGAATTGAGCTCTGTCTGGAATTGAAGTGGTATCCCAGTAGTTTAATGGGGTGAGGGGCCATGGTAGTGGTGTATCATGGATTTAGAATGTATCAAAGATATGCCCAAAAAAGACCTCATGAAAAAAAAACAAATGTGCTACTGTAAAGAACTGGATAATTATTATGTTTGCAATGGTGTTTTTCTTTATTGAGAATTCCATGGCCAGGATCATGGCTGGGGAGTAAGGTATCTTTTGAAGGCAAGCCACAAAAAGAGCCAACTTGAATTTACCAAAATACATCTTAACGGCAATTGGAAGCATGTGTCATGGTCCATTAAAATGAAAATGGAGCTTTTTGTACAAGCTCATCACTTTTACGTTTGGCATATAAAGATGAAGCTTATGTTGATAAAGAACCCATGTCCAGTGTGAAATACGGTGGAGGTTTTTATTACGTTTTTGGGTTTATTTGCATATATGAGACCTGGAGCCATTGCAAAGGGGGAGTTATGGACCACAAATCATAGCAGGACATTTTGGCGAAAAACCTGGTTCCCTGTACCAAGAAGCTGAAGCACGACTGAAAATGGATTCCAGCATGACAAGAGTCCAAAGTATCCATCCTCATCTACAAAGAAATACTAAACTGAACAAAAAGTGTAACTATCTTAAGCTCCAGACCTCAATTCAATTGATCATTTGTGGTTTGAACTCAAGAAAGCAGTTCACAAAACCAAACCAAATATCTGAAGGACGTAGACCAATTCTTCCAGGAGGACTGGTCAGAAATCCCCGCTCAGAATTTCCAGAACCTTATGAAACACTACAGGAAGCGTATTAAGTGTGATCCGTGCCAGAGGAGAAAAATACTAATTGCTGATGTGTGAATCAATGTGGCCCACGTGTTCTAAACATATGACTTAGCTCTGTGCAGTGATATTAACATTAAACTGTTTTACAACAATTAAATGTCCAGTATGTATTTATTCTCTATTACATGTTTTTGTTCCTATTTAATCAGGGGTGTTAATAAATATGGAGGGCACTGTATATATTTGACTTGCATACATCTTAACAACATGGGGTAACATGGGATGATTAGGTGTTCACTGTGAAAACAGCTCTCTTTGGAGTAGTTAGGCCATGCATTATTCAAGTGATTTTATGCATATGATTTTGAAACAATACTGTTGCATGAATCTTTCCCTGCATGTAATTTATGTACAACTACCATTGCATTCATAATAGTTGGATTCTTGCATTTCAAAACAGCCCTTAATTACCATGTTGAAATGGCTGAATCCTTATTAAAATGTGCTAAATGTGGACAAAATAAGTAATATGAATTAATAAAACATTTACCATATAATTATATGGCTTTTAGTTAGTTAATCAGTAATAATTGCCCTCTGTAAAATAAAGGGTTTCTGAGAATCTGTGATGTGTATGTGTTAATATGGATATTTCAACAGCTCGTGGGTCTAATGTGTGACTTAATTGACTTGTTATCTCCATTTTGTGTTGGCCTTAAGAAATAATGTGTTCCATTTATAATTTGCCGATAGGAGAAAAGTCATACTATATTACAATGTTTATTATTAGGTGGTTTCAGTTACTATAGCTATTCATTTTGTGACATCTCATGTAATAACATATACGTTATCATTCTTTAATATCTTATTAGCTGTGTATTGACATTTCAACAGTGAGGTGAAAAAGTAAGACCAGTATAAAACTTGTAAACAATATGAAACAGTTTTTTCAGATGTTTTGATGGTCATTTTAGTGTCCGTTTTGTCTTACGATGGGGTACAGAATTTAAAATGTCACCCTTTAATGTTCAACACTCCCATTACAGCACATAAGGAGAAGTCTTGTTGGACAGCATCGCTGCAACTTCAGCCTATCAAATTCAGACTTCTACCTAGTTTAGCGTTTTCCTTTTTCGTCGTTCCGTCTAGAATGTGCTCTACTATCAATAATTCATCCAGCTCTCATCTTAGAGGACTGTCTAAGCTCACTGTTCCCTGGGCTTATTCGATTGTCCATTTATACATTAATAATGTCGCATTGTGGCCTGGCGATGTGCCGTTGTGTCTCTCTCCCTGCGACTTTAAAGCGGCGTTTGAAGGTGTGCTTTTATCAGGGCCTCCTTGAAGTACAGCAGGGTGCAGCGTTGAATGCAGACTGCGTTGCCACTTCTCCTCCAGGCTTTATGTGGGTCAGGTTGTTTATCATACTGCAGAAAAGGGTGGAAAGCCAGGGAAGTAATTACTGATCGACAGCAAATTTGTTTTCCTCCAACTCGAATGAGTCACGGTGGACAAACTGCCAAAGAAAAGAGCCCCAGCCATTGTGTTTGCTGTTGGTATGTTACACATAAACAGATCGTGAAATAAGTGTTCTTGTGTTCGCTGCCTGACACAGATGTGGATTTGCTACCACTTGTAGTTTTAACACTGCAGAGAGGAGGGCACTGAAGGTGAATGCCAAACTTAAGATAAAAATGAACTGAAATGATTCAGATGATTTTTCCATCTAATGGGCACGTGGCAATCACAGGGCCACAGTGAAGCCTTTAAGAGTGGGCTGCTGTTGCTGTTACATTGTATTCAGTGGATTATTAATATAAAATGGCAATGAAGCAATTTCTGTACACTGCACAGCAACACGGGCTGAGCGCTAAGTCAGCATATTGGTGGGAAGCAGGAGCATGCAGTGGCAGAGCTGAATTTGAAACAGTGGCCATTCCCTAAAATTGGGATCCATCATGCTGTGTTCAGAGAGCAGGACTGGAGACCTACGCTCCCAGCACAGCCACACCCCAATGCATTGGATAACCCTCATGACACTTCATTGTCCTGCTGTCTTCAGCAGCTACATTTGCCATGAGTGCTTGAGCTTTTGTCTTTCTCCCTCTAAGCCCTGAAGGACAGTGAGTGATGTGTCCCAGAGTCCTCGGGGGGCAGTCTGGAGCAGTATAAATGCTTTGTTGAGCATTTGTCTTTCCCATGTCACAGGACAAGAAGAAGTACCTGGACATCATCCACAGCTACACAGAGGTCCACGGCACAGTGCACGGGACTAGTACAGTCCACCTGCCCGCCTACGTCAAGAACCACGGCATCCTGAGCGGCCGGGACCTGCAGTTCCTGCTGAGGGAGACGAAGGTGAGGCTTCGCAATCCATTCCACGCTGCGTGGAGAGGCACGAAAAATTGTTAAATGATACCAATTAAACTCTAATTCAGAATTCAGATGAATAATGCATTGTGTAGCTGCAGGAGCTGTGGGCTCCTTTGCAGGGGAGAATGCTTGAGTGATCACTAGGAGCCTAGATCATTAGGATTGCAGTAGCTAAGGCTTTAAGGGTCCAGAATATCCCCCCCTGTCACCAATGGTATTTGACAGAGAGGCTAAGAGTGTCACTGTTCTGCTCTGCTGTCTAGGGTTAACACAGCTGTTGAGAGCATCAGCTATGCCATGAATAGAACAGAATACAGGATATGACAGCATAACATGGGATGTCACTGCGAGTGTAGAGTGAATTGTTACATGGCACAACATCACCCATAATGCTCTTAATGCACTGTTATGAGTGCATGTAATACAGTGTGCAGCAACATTCTAAGCATAGCTACAGCTGAAAATTAGCATGTGCAATTCTGTGTCAAATTCACTGCTCTCATTTAGCCTAGGCTTACCTCTGCATTTAGTTTTCCGTAGAACTGTTGCATTGTTTCTGCGTTGAAAATGTATACAGAAGTAATCATATGCTTACATTAATACATGAATAAATAAATGGAAAAGTGTTTTGGTGTGAATCTGTGTAGAGAAAACAGATAAGAAAGTGGGAATGCGTACAGGCATCCAGATCATCTCATTACCTCTTGTGAAATTACCATTGGGAGCTCTAATTAATTCTTCTAAAACCGGATCAGTTATCAGAACTGATTTGTTGTTAAGATAACAAGTAAAGTGTTCAGTGTGCCATCCGCTCTTCTCTCCCTTTAAGTAAAGAATTTACCTGCATCCAGATTGTTTGTGCTAATTGCTCCCCTGAGGTTTGAAGACCTAGTGAGCGAACAACACAAAGGGAAATAAGTGGCTGAATTAGGCGGAAACTAGCAGCAATTATTCATAAAGTCCCACAACTTTAGAGGCAATGAAGCACACAAGTGTTGTTGCTAACTTATCTTCCTGTGGGAAAGTAAATATTGGAGGTTCTCAGACATCAGCATTAATATTCTGACAGTCTGAGGAGCATGTCCTCTCTCATTAGTCATAATACACTGGGCCTAACTTTGGACGAATTTGAAACAAACTCCTTGTTTTAAGATGCAGCTATCATATTCACCGTATAAATTGTATATTTCTATAAGAATTTACTTTTTTCAATTTACAGAAAAAAATTTAAATTTTTTATTTATTTATAATGTGTATAAATTTGCAACATATTAAGTCATGCTAAGGTTATGTTATTCGCTGTACCTCAGTTTCCTTGAGCTTCCTGTTATGAAAATAACTGCATGAGTTGGAAAAATGTATGGAAATTCAGCACGTGGAAACAGCATGCGTGGACACCTGACTGTCCCTTCCCTTCAGGGAAGAGGATGCCAGAGTCCCCCTGCTGGGTGCTGAAGGGGCCGTGACTGGGTTCCGGCTATATGAGTGTTTTGCAGCGGTACGGTTGGGGAGCAGGGGTCTGTGTGACAGAAGGCTGTGACTCAGACCGCAATGCGAGGGGGTCGTGCCCACTGGACTGGACTCCTGACGAGTAACATCTTCCCTCATGTCTCGCACACGACTGCTCGCTCACCCACCCTCCCTCCCTCTCTATCCTCCCTCCCTCTCTATCCTCTCTCCCTCTCTCCCTCTCCCTCTCTATCCTCTCTCCTTTGAAAAACCCTTCACCGGCTGACTGGAACAGTGAGAATCCAGACAGCGCAGTGGATGGAACAGGAGAGGGAATGTCAGAGAGCCAGCCCACCAGCTCTGAGGGCATAGGGTGTCCTCTGAGCAAAAAGCAGGATACTGAGCTGGAACGCTCAGATGGTGCGATAACACAGACGCTGAGGCCCATGTACTAGGATTTCTCACTCTGTAAAGCAGGGCTTCCAAACATCAGGAATCTCTGTGTTACAGGGGCTATGCCTGGTGTCATTCTGACACATGTTCTCTTGTCTGTTTTTGTGCTGGAGACAGGAGGCAGTGAGAACAGACCAGGGTTCTGTAGTCTTCTGTTGTCTTCAGTTCTCTTTTGCTCTGCTGATGTGTCGATGATCAGGTTTTCTGGAATATTATTATACTGTGTGCGCCTTTACCTCACTTTCTTTGACTGGTTGAAACTGGATTGAGTCCTGCCACACAGCTCTGTATTTGAAACAGGTTGTTGTTCTTTTTGTTTGTAATTTGATTCCATTATAAATTCACTCATCTCCTCTTCCCTTCCTGTTTTGATTTCATCACAGAACATTAAGCATTCTTGTTGTGCAAGGTGCCAGAGAGAATTAAGTAGTTACATGAGTAATCTTTCAATGGATTAAATTAGCATTTCCCAGTAGCATTGGTGTAACCTGGGGGGGGTTGCATAGCCATGAGCCAGACCCTGCGGAGGTAGGGAAGGGTGCCCTTGGACAAGCTGTCCCCCCGCAAGCTAAAACACTCCGTCTCCACTCAGGACTGAACAATGACAGCTGATTCATCTCACTTCCTTTGTCATCAGTTTGTATGCACATGCACACACATGCACACGCACACACATGCGCGCACACACACATGCACACACACACAAGAATGTCCTACCGGTCAATTAGCCATCAGCCTGTTTAGTAAACTGGCCTCTTCCATAATGCATAATTTAAGGTGAAGGAAGGATACATCTCCAGGGAGTCCTTTACACAAGTGTGAGTGCTGTATCGACCTCAAGGGCACGTCTTTTTCTTTTTCTTTTTTCCCTTTCAGCAGCAGTCCTCTGGACCTTGGTCCAGGCCACGGCCACCCTCGCTCTGTGGCATTTTCCCCTGTGAGCTCCCCTGCTGTGCACGCACCAGTCACAGCCGCACTCCCGATAGCGTCCACATTAACCAGAAGAGCTCTATATTTAGCACCTGTTCTGTTTCGCAGGACTACGGGCTGCAGGCAGCTCGGGAGGTTCTGCTCCTTGTCAGTGTACCTCTGCTGCCCTCTGTTGACAGGAGGCGGGCAGAGCAGCCAAGGTCCTGCACACTGAGCAGGCAGGGCCATGCTGCTACTGAGCCCTATGGGAAACCGTCCTTGTACGTACCTGTAGAGGTGCACGGCTGCCCAATATGCCCAATAATATGACCAATGCTCCAAGTGTGGGACGTGATGGAGTGCGGCAGTCCGAGTGCCAGTCGAAGGCCGGGTGTGGGCTGAAGTGGCCCTCTGTTTTTCAGAGAGCGGCCCTGCCGTCCTCTGTCCAGCTGCTCACAGTGGAACCATTGTAACAAGTTCAACCAGCCCCCTCCAATAAAGCCATGCAGAAATGCATCCTTGCCGGTGGCTTACACAAGCAGATGATTGTGGCGCACTTGATCAGCAAGTCACCTCTGGTTACAGCATGGTAATGAGCCTTTCAAATATTTGCCTTACGCATCCAGATGATTTGATCATCACGGTTCCGTAGCCTCAGTGTTTATTCTGTCTCCTTCACAATAACCCTGTCATAATGTCAGTGTTCTTCCGTGGATCAGGCATGTATTTCTGTGACTGTTGATTGAGTGGAAAACAACTATGGCAGATGCATAACAGAAATGAAAATGTGGTCATGCTTTCTTTGAGTATGCCCAGGGGATATTTATTTTTGGTACAAAGTAGAAGTGATAAAGCTTTCCAGGAAGCAGCTCAGTAGGAAGCACACGCCTCAAAGATTCTTTGAATTTCTACCAAGTTTTCTTCAATTTTCTCCCCCATGACGTGGTAACACATGCGTAGGTAACACATTGGATACTTGCTTAATAATTCATAATAAATGCATTGTACGGTATATCAGTAAACCTGTGCCTAAGATGACTAACAATGTTTACAGCTGTCCACCATATAGACCCATATATAATCCATTTAAAGGACTGGAATAAAGGTAATTAGAGTGTGTTACTTGTGTGTTTTTCCTGAGATTGGTGACCATGATCCTCAGATCCACAATCTGGTGCACTGGCCACTCCACTTGAGTGTTTTCCACTGTGCTGTTTGGTGTGAGCATGACAACAAATTTCTGTGTGCGCACAGCTGCAGTCTCACGGTGAACAGAAACCTCTCAGGTGTATTTGGCCCAAATCTGGACACATATGGTTCTCTTTACAGATGGTCCCCATCACTCCCTCGGCCTTTTTTTGTAAATTTTTTATCAGTTAATGAGGTGGAAAACTTGTTTTTCAGTCAAATTTAACTGCATCTCTGTAGGTAACTGTTGGGCTTTGCTGTCGGGACCGGTGATGCAGCCTTTAAATTGAAATTGAAGCGTGCTGTTTTTGCAATGCTTTGCAGCTGTTTGTGGGGCTGTCTTTCCCCTACGAAGGCCCCGCCCCTCTGGAGGCCATTGCCAATGGCTGCGCTTTCCTCAACCCTAAGTTCAACCCCCCCAAGAGCAGCAAGAACACAGACTTCTTCAAAGGGAAGCCCACACTCCGCGAGGTGAGAGGTCGTCTCAGGCCGTCAGAGCTGGGGTTGGCTCCATTTCAATTCTGTCCATTCAGGGAGTGAATCAAAATTCCGTTGCTGAATTGAGAAATCGTCATAGGAAATGACAGGCAATTTCCAATTCATGAATTGAATTTCAGGTGATTTCTTGAATTGACTTAATTGAAATGGAATTTTCTCAACTCAGCTGACAGCTTGTAGCTGGGCGCATAAGAGCAACAGCACATTAAAGGGAATTATTATGGATAGTAAATAAGTCTAAGCTTTGGTTATTTGTTTTAACATAGACTGTTCATATGATGCAGCAGGTACAGAAGAAACTGGTAATTAAGATTTGATGTATAATTTGCAAGGAACAGAATTAATTAACAGAGCTGTTTAATTAATTGATTTGTTTTTATAAGTGAACAAGCAACATGTTGCATTGACTAATGGCCAAAGAAATTAATCTGTTACAATACCAGCTGTACTGACAGCCCTTATTTTGAAGTAAGGAAAAATAGGGTTGTCTTCTCCTGTAAGTTTGGGGTCTGTTAAAGTCAATTTGTGAATCTGAAGTGAATTGAGATGGTTATAAGTCAGCACACCTACACAGGAGATTTTGCAGAGTGAACTGAAAGGCCTTAGGTCAGACCTGGGGCACTGCCGGGAGACACAAAGACAAAATCAGCCATTAGCAGAAGATGTGCAAAGGGGTGCGCAGTGTTCCCGAATGGAGTTCTGTAACACTGCCCCTGACACACACACACACACACACACGCACACACACACAGAGCTCTTCTGACCTCAGATCTAGTGTGCTGAGCTGGCCGTGAGAATGTGAACTCCTGCTGCAGGGCTTTCAGTCAGAAGCAACTGATTTAAGAGTCTTTAGAAAGGCTAGTGGAGTTTGCAGCACTTTTGTGTCAACTTTTGTGTGGAGTTTGTGTCAACCTGATCGCCCTATCTCTCGCCTGCAGCTTACCTCCCAGCACCCATACGCAGAAGTGTACATCGGCCAGCCCCACGTGTGGACAGTCAACATCGACAACGCCGCAGAGGTGGACAGAGCGGTCCGATCAATTCTCAGCCAGAAGGTGGCGCTGTGTTTCACCCTTTATCATCAGTACTTACTCAACACCATCCACAAATTTTGAGTAGACATTTGTGTAGCCATTAAAGTGAATGCAGTCCTGATTTAGAGTGTCCTAATAAGAAATGCCTCAGCATAACACAGTAACAAAACAAAGCATACCCACAAGCAAGTGTCCAAGGCTGCCTAGTATGTGAGGACAGAAGAAGAACCGCATAATGAGCGTCTTATGTTGCTCCTCTTGGCCCTTGTGGATTTCACAGTGAGGGCAGAGCTGGGGTCTGTTGTGGTGTTGAAACAATAGGTTTGTTCATAAGGGAAGCCCGAGTCTGAGAGGGAGCAGGCTTGCCTTGGGGCCTCAGTAATAGAGCCAAAATTCTTAAATCATATTATTCTGGCTGCATGGAAGACATCAGAGAGCATTATACCACCAGTTAAACATATCCAAATGGAAGCAATGAACAACACTTTTAAGAGAGAATTTCATGTGACTGTTTATTAAATGAGATAAAGCTCCATAAAGGAGTTGTTGGATCTCTATCGCTCACTCAGGCAGATAATTAACAGATAACACTCCTCCAAATGTGCTTTGGTGCACGAGCTCTCAAAGCGGAATGATTAAACATGTATCCTCTCAGCTATTAGTTGTTGTTTGAAATATGAATACACATTGGGTTCCATCAGTAGCATTTTATGATCACATGGGAGGGATTTTACCTCTCGTAGCCTCTCTGAAGCTGCAGTGTAGTCATGTTTTTGGTAAATGCGGCGTAGCAACAATAAAGTCATAAAGGCAGTTCCCCTCCAACTCCGTCTGGTGAAGAACAGCAGCGGGAAATGCAGGCACACTGAGCGTGACAGAGACAGAGTGTGACTGCTCTGGCTGACCCACAGCACTGGGAGTACAGGCTACCCAGCTGTGACATCATGTTGACTGACACCTTTAACAGCCAGTCATGCTGCAGTAAGATCCACTGACTTGCTTGTGCTCCCTCCCTCAGATTGAGCCCTACCTGCCGTACGAGTTCACTTGCGAGGGGATGCTTCAGAGGGTCAACGCTTTCATCGAGAACCAGGTACGTCACCTTCCAGCCCTCCGCCATCTTAACTTTACACCTCTCCACAGATGATGTCTTTTGTCCATGCTCAGTTGAACAGCTCATTCTTGCATTCCAGCCAGAAGAGACGCTGTTATTTTTCTCCATTGCAGATCCGCACTTGTTTATCCAACTCTACGATTTCTTTGCTCATTGGTAAACTTGAAAAACCTCCGCTGCACTCTCTGCATTTCATTTGTGTGTTTCTGTGCACGGCCCTAGCGCAGCCGGGCACTGCAACGGGATTGGGACCGAAAGAGCAGGACGTGACATATTGGATATGGCAGCACCTGCGGTGCAGCGGGGGGGCCAGGCAGGCCCGGGTGTCACTCATCCCCAAACTCCCACTGCAGACCGGCTCTTGCGCTCCCAGCCACAGTCCCTCGGCATGCATTCATTATGTCAAATTCAAAGTGCACAGTGTCGCTCCTCTCAAACTCTGGCTTCAGTTCAGTACAGTTCAGATCAGAGCGTCATTGATGTTTTATACATGGATACTCCGCATTGAAGTAGGGAAGGGCACATCTCCACATTGAAAATTCTGTCTTCGCCATTGTTGAAGCTACAAGTGTTCTGATTTGCTGGTTCAGTGTGGGTCTTCGTGAAGGGGCATGGTCTAAAAAAGAACTTTCATAGTTAGCATAAGAATGGAGACAGCATTGGAACCTCCTGTTAACAACCAGATCCTACTATATGGATGATAGGAGCAAATGCAGGAGCTGAATCGTAGAATTTCATAGAATATGTCATGACAGGACTGTCCCTCTCCTTAGCAGTTGCTCTCTTATCTTAGCAGAAGTGAACTTACACATTTAAACTGCTGCCTTTGGATTCCAGAGCCGTCTGGCCCATCAATACCCTGATTGGATTACTTGCTGAAGGCCTCTGATGATCACTTCATCTCACTGTTTTGCTGGCGCATTGGTTCCCCCTCAGGGAGCAGTGTTATTAGCTCTGGTGAGGGCCAGTCTCAGAGGTGGTTAGGCCCGTCCACATCATTGCAAATTCTAGGCCCACAGCACCAGTGTAGAAACACAGGCAGGGCAGCTGCACTCTCACCATCCTTGAACCCTGAGATCAGGAGCTAATCGCTCTAAATGCCCTTCGTTTACACCTGCAATTGATTTAACTACACAGATTTAAAAGTTACTCACACAGTCTGCATATCAAATTAAAACCTGACTTCCACTTTACACAAGGGTATCCAGACCATATTTTCTCCTTGCCTTTTCATCATTATAGCAACAGTACCTAAGTAGGTGCTATGAAAATATAAAAGATCTGACAATTCAATACCAACTCAAGGTCACAAAGTCCCACGATTTCCACTAGCAGGTTGTTTATTACCTGTCTTCTTGACTTAAAAAAAACAGTCATCATTTTAAATGAATAAGTAAAAATAGTGTAAGATTTATGTTGTTTGCTTGTGCGAAAGATGTGGTCATCTGAGCTGTATATGCAGTCTGAGGCTAGCTATTTTATGTGTTCGTTTTAGCCAGTGCTTTTGTTAACAAAAAATAGATGTTTTTCTAACAGAAGACAGACATGTTGGCAACTTTGGTAAAGCATTGAAAAAATGGCTTGCAATGTAAAAAAAATATATAAACATCTAAATAATAATGAAACAATAGTTTCCTTTGTATTGCTTTTGACTGTTTGTATCAAGAGTTCTGATTAACAGTCTCCCATTAACATTCCCTTCTACCATTGGCCTGTCTCTACTCCAGTGGCAAAAACTACATGGGATAGGAAACATGACATGTGCTTACATAATGAATGAGAGGTCATGGCAGTGATCTGTCATGGCAGTGAACATAGATTAACCGTAGCTGCAGCAAAAGCGACTTTCACGCCTCTTCCATTCAGTTGCTGATTGCTCCTGTGAAAAGTGATGATGTCACAGTTGAAAGTCACAGTGTCATTGCACCATGGTTCTCATTGTGGTCTGCATCACTGGTGTCATTTTGAGGGGAAGAATGAAAGTGACAGGGACAGCTGGCACCCCTGGTGACCCTGTCTGCTGGATCCGTTCATTAAGAGCTGGGTTGAGCTTGGGTTGCTCAGTACCCATACTGTGCTGTATATTTTATAATGAGAATCTACAGCTCTGCCCTGTGGTTATCCAAAGGTCAATTCATGTTCACTTTTCCCCTCTTGCCACTTTGCCTTCTGTATCTTATTTTCTCAGTCTTTCTGATTCTCTCTCTGTCTCTGTGTCTCTCCGCTGATGCTCGCTCTCTCTTCCCCCCCTGCAGGACTTCTGCCACGGCCAGGTGATGTGGCCCCCACTGAGCGCGCTCCAGGTGAAGCTGGCTGAGCCGGGGAAGTCCTGCAAGCAGGTGTGCCAGGAGGCGCAGCTGATCTGTGAGCCCTCCTTCTTCCAGCACCTCAACAAGGACAAGGACCTGGCCAGGTGAGCCCCCATTCTGAGACACTCACACATTTGCACAACACAGAGCAGCGCAAACACTTCACAAAAGGCACATCTCATACATTGTGCCTTTTACCTTCTGCTTACATAAACTAGGCTGACTAAAGGAAACTTTCACAATTTGTTACAATTTCAACTTCAGGTTTTAGTGTGACTGTTAATTGATTTCATCTATGTTGAGAATATCTGGTGTAGCTTCCCGTTTAGATATACTCCTGCAGTACCCACCATAATCCACAAGAGGTCTCACTCAGCCTCTGCACAAATGATAAAACGTTACGCAGTGCACTCCTCACGGTGAAAATCGTATGCACTGTATTACTTTACATTGCATTCATTTGGCAGACACTCTTATCCAGAGCGACTTCTAGCACAATAAAACATAAGTGTATCCATTCAAGTGTATATCTATATTATTGTATAATTTTTACATATTACTTAAATGCAGTTTAGTAATGTGAGTAGTGAGTAAATATTTTAGATTTGGAAATGTTTTGAAAGCAATGTCGAAGCGTTAGCTGCAGCTAGTTCACAGTTTCAGAGGATGTGCCTTGCTCATCATGTGCTCATAAGTTCAGAGGATGTGCCAGCTCCTTGAGTACAGTGACAAATTGGTTTTAACTTGGTTAATTGTTTGCCCCCGACAGAGTTCCCTGTGGTTGTAACTGCCTGTTCTTCCTATCCGCCTCTCCCCAGGTTTGGAGTGGAGTGCCAGACGGCGGAGTCGTCGAGCGACACGGTGGTGCCGGCGTACAGCGAGGCGCGCAAGCACTGCATATTCCAGTCCGACCTGCTGCTCTTCAGCTGCGCGGGCGCTCACCCGTCCCTCAAGCGCGTCTGCCCCTGCCGGGACTACATGAAGGGCCAGGTGGCGCTCTGCAAGGACTGCCTATAGCGCCCGCCACCCACCGGCCCCCACCCCACGCCGGAGACGCGCCGGACGAGACCAGGGCCACGGAGAACTCCTAACCCACCCCCGCTAACCCCCCGAACTGGCGCTCGTCTGGACTGACTGGCTCTGAGGGCGAAGCCCTTGTCTCGCCCCTCTATTCAGAATGTTCGCGTTCAGATCAGGCAGATCCAGAAGACAGAACGTAAGAGGAACTGAAGCTGATCCTTCAAAAAGAGACGGAATTGGGGGGAATGGTTTGGCCAAGCTGGGGGTACATTCTGTATAGCACAGCTACGCAGTTAGAGGAAGATGTGTGTAGGATTGAGGCTTGGCCAAAAGTAACTATATATCTGCCTGAAATACTTGAATAAAAGAGTGGTGTGCAAGGAGACTGGAATGCACAAGCACTCTCTAAAGCCCCCCCAGGCTGCCTGGCAGTGGTGCTACAGCACAGCGCTCTCCCCTGGCCTTCGTCCTGTTTCCAGCTCACCGTGGGACCAGTCTGCCAGCACAGGTTCAGAACCAGAACTGCCCAGATGCCCCGCAGCGGATTTTACCACCAGGACTTTGTTAAAGCTGCAGGATCGATCGCTGACTGAGGTCACTGATCTGAGGTCAGGAGAGTGAAGCTACAGGGTGTGATTCCACCATGCTCCTCCCACACACTGTAAATGTGTTGCTCTCTGCTGCCTGCTAGTGGTCTGAGTGGCAGTCGGTTTTAGATTTTCTTAGGAAGGCGCAATCAGGCATAGTGACAGAATTTGTACAGTTACAATGTCATCGCAGCTTTTGCAGTGCCCTGACCATTGCACATTATGAACTCATATGCTAGAATCCTCTTTAGTAGAAAAGCTGTTGGCAAGCTCAACAACACTCACCCTCTTCCACATTTATCCAATAACAATCAGATAAAATGGGGCATTACAGGAAAGAGGGAAGAAGTGTGTAGAACACTTTGTGGGGTTTCATATTAAGGGTGTGGCCTTGGTCAGATATCTTTTCACCATTATTCTCAAAGAAAATCACCAGGCCAGAGTGCTGAAATCAAGCCCAGATTCACAGAGGAATCAGCTGTGCACCTGGTGCAGGGGAAATGTGTGAGCGATTGATGCTGTCTGATGAAACATGGGCTGACCTTTCAGCAATCGGGAAGTGATGAACCAGCTTTGCCACATAGTCAGAGAGAAGTGAATGGAAAAAAGATTCAAACATATTCATGGCATTCATTGCTACAGTCTCTGTTCAAAAGACAATGTGATTAAAATACATTCAACATATTTATATATAGAAATGTATCTATATTTATTTATATAAATATATAAGTAAATGAATAAATATATACATGCATACATGCTTGTATATGTATGGATGCATGTTATAGTTCATTACAGAGTGTAATTTTGAAATATGAATTTGGTCTTATATTGTTTTAATGGTTTATTATATCATCGCATTTCTCATTCTGCCTGCACATTGTGAAAAACACCTTAAAAGTAGTGTAAATGTTGTGAAGAAAATACACTATGTTAACATATTTGCTGACGCATTATAGATTTAACAACACTGTATATTGTTCATATGAGGTTTTAAATTCTTTTTTTTTATTTATTTTGTATACAGATCTGAAAAAAAAGTTTACTTGTTTTCTTTTTATTTATGAAAGAGAAGGGAGATTTTTTTTAAAGAGGTTATTTTATTTAACGAAATAATTGTTCATATATGTATATTGTGAGTGGAGTGTGAAGGGGCGGTGACTTGTCCACTGAAGACCACTGGCCAGTGACTGTGATGAGAGATGGAGACTGCTGATGTGTTCACTCAGTGTGAGAGACAGCAGCATTTCAGTCTCGAGAGTCTTTACAAAGCAAAGTGCCTGCTTGGAAAAAGAGACCAGTGTGCACAAAGGCAGAGTCTCCCATTTGACAGCGGTGAAGGGCACAGATACTGTATATTATCCCGCCACGCTGGTGCAGCCAGCGGCAGTGAGTGGGCTAGTTGAGAGAGGGAGCTACGTCCTGTCATTGACACACACTAGTGCCCCCCGCGTTCTGTGGCATGAAGCCGGGATGGCCCCATGACTTGCGACACACACACTCTCATCACCCTTGTCTTCTCGGCAGCTTTAACTGGACAAACGGCACCCTGCACACTCCATTGTTATTCTCAATGCCAGCAAGAACCTCATTTCTACGTTTTTTTGTTTTAAATTCTAAACGCAAAATTGATTTGCACATTTGTAAATACAGACTCACATCTCTTTCGTTTTTCCACTCCTGGTTATATTTTAGGTCTCGTTTGTAAGTATGTAAATATGAGAATGATTTGTCGCCAAGCTACCATTTTCAAGTAAATGATGTGCCTTTTTAATGGATAGTAGACTTGCTTATTTTATCTGTCCACAAAAGAACCTACTGCCTGGGGAATAGTCACATAGTCTTATATCAGAAGGGTTAGTTTTTTAGCGCGAGAGTGATAATGGTCAGTTAAATTAGCAATCATGATAGTGAAAACCGACGTCTGTATTTAACGCTCCTAGGAAGTGTTTACAGGTCCACCTGGGTGCGTTCAATGTAATTAATCAATGTAATGGTTTCATTGAATTCGTTGAATGGGTTCGCTTGTCATCTGGGTCTAACTAATCCACAGAAGGCTGATAATGCACACCTTCATATCTTTGCTTTTTTGTGGGTTGACATTTGGCAGTCTTGGGCTTTTAGCACCAAACTGTAGAATAGTATCATCATTTGTAATGATCCATTGGTTTCAGTTGTAAAACTAGAACTAGTCTTTTAGGCAGAAGGGTGTTTTCTATCAAACTATAAAGCAACATTTGGTGGAAAAATTCTAATGATCAGAATTTGCTTATGTTTTTGGTTGTGTTATCAACTTGCAATCACGAAACCTTAAGTTACTGTCCAGATAATTTGTTTAAAATCTTTTACTGTTTTTTGTCTTTGTAGGCTACTGTGGAAGTGGTAGAAAAAGCAGAGGTGTACAACTGAACATGAGTGAAAGAAAGACATGATCCGCTTTCACTGTTTTTGATGAATAAGCAGGATAGAACTTTATTTTTCAATAAACCTTTTTCTGTGACAAAGAATTAGCACTGTTGCATGAATGCTGTATATAAATACATGGTGTATACATTAGCAGTAGTACCATTGCAATGTTCACATTCATACATTAAACTGTGCACATCTGACAGTGCACTTGCACAATGTAACAGACCAATTACACTGAAAACTGGTGCAGTATCTCTGCGCATGTGCATGTGCATGAGAATGTGTGTGTGCTTGTACTTTATATTCGCATATGTATGAATGTGTCTAAGTATGTGTGTGCATGTACATGTGTGGATGTGTGTGCATGTGTGTGTGTGTGTGTGTGTGTGTGTGTGTGTGTGTGTGTGTGTGTGTGTGTGTGTGTGCGCATAGATGTGTGTGTGTGTGTGTATGGATATGTGTATGAGTGTATGTTCATACATATTCAGCCCCCTCGGAGAGTGAGGCATATGAAGCAGAACCATAGAGGGAGGAATAGAGAGAGGTGACTGCCCTGTGCATCACATTTTTCGCTATGTACATGAAACCAAACATCTGCAAACCTTGGAATTAAAATGTTATACAGCACAGTATGGTTCAAATGCACATTAATTTTCATACAGCCATTTCTTTTAGAATGGTTCCAAACCATTACAATGGACTAAGTAATTGTAACTAAGTAATTGGACTAATTCAATTGCATTGAAGCAATCATACCACCAGTGTTTTGTTTTGTTTTCTACAAATACTATAGTTTTTGATTGTCTCAAAGGATAGTCATTTGTCTGCAAAAATGCTTACAGAAATGTTTGTGAAAATACTGTGCTCTGATTATGACACCTCTGCTGGTTCTGCTCATCTGTGTGCTCCTAAGAGTGAGATGAAAAATCTACGTTTGTCAAGATATAAGTGTGGTTCCAGAGCTTCCTGTAGAACGAAGGTAAACTTTTACATTGGTTGAAAACATGGGGCTGCGAAATTAGCGCATACTGGTGCCACTGGTGAGTTACAAGCTGACCTCATACACGTGTTTCTGAGAAAAGTGCTTGCTTAACTGTACTTCACGCCACTTCCACATGGTATAGATGTACAAACTTTACTTTACAGCAGGACTAAGTTTCCGTTTATTTCTACCACATGGAAAAAAAGACAATACTGAACCTCTCCTAAAGTCATCTGTGGTGGCACTGCTACTCTTCATCAGATTTCACAGGCCTCTGCTGGCAATGACAATGCCAGTATAAATACATGTGTATAGCTTACTGTATATGTACAATAACTAACGTATATACAACAGGTGCTGGTATCCAATTCTGAAACATTTAAATAACCTGTACAAATGCTATATTGAAAATGCACACACACACACACACTGATGATTAAACAGCTGTTTCAGTACCATGACTTCCCAAGTGTGTCTGCTCTTCTGTAAACCTTTGGCCACAACCCATTTAATGTCATTCTGATGGCACCCATGGCACAGATTCCATATCTCCATGCTACAGTGAGAAGTCCAGCACATTGGGTGCATGGAAAACATATGTATGATAAGATTAGTTGAAAACCTGCAATTCACTCCATAAAGGAATGTTAGACTATTTGTGCTCAAATAGAGTATATCTCAGATAGTTGCACTGGATTATCCACACTGTGTTTAAATAAGTACATTTTAAAAATTACATTTTTGTTTGTTCAGTGTGCCTTGTCCTTCACATGAATACATGTGAATTTTTGCAAGAATGACACTTCAAAACATTAACGACTGGCTAGGCAAGCTGAAATTTCCTCATTTGAGGGTTTATACCTTCTGCTGCAACAGACATGTAATTTTTTAATCGTAGAAATATTTCACATGAAGTGAAAAAAGTTATTTCTACCCTTGAACTACAGCCATCACGTTTGGTTAAATTGAAGTTAAAAAGACCTGTTTCAATTCCAGTTCTCAGTTCTTGGCAGTCATAGTCTTGTTTCTTGATAATTTGCCAAGGGCTAGATTATAAAATCACTCACTTTAGTTCAACATGGAAGCACTTTAAAAAAAAAAAAACATTCTTCAAAGAATCCAGGAAACACCAAACAAATTAAATTTTAATCTCTTAGCTGCCTCCACACAAAAGAGACCAGGTTTTTGGTGCTTTTGTTTTCATAAATAAATTTGGTAAATGATGCTGATAAACATGTTGTCTTCTGTCTTAAGGTATGACAGACATCCAAATGAAAAGATATGTGATTTTTTTCCACATGGTGGCTATGTACCAGTTAGTACAACAGAACCAAGGAGATCCACGTAGTTCAATCTGCCAGTGAACAACAGCAGAGATTAACTGTAAAAATTGTGCATTGTGTGAATGTTCATTAGCCAAAATTGATATGGGCGTTACTTGTGATGGGGAAAGTTTCATTTAATAACTTCAATCTGCCCATTTATTTATTTACTTATTTTTAATTTTTTTCTTTTTTTTTTAGTTATGAGAGCAGGGCTGCCTCATTAATAAGTGTTTGTGCTTGGTCTGAATCCAGTGTTCACACTGTGCTGTGTCCCTGACCAATCATCTCCTCTCTGCTGGAGAGAGAGAGAGGTCAGGCCTCCTCTGCCATATGTCTTGCCAGCCCCTCTCTTCCTGCCAGGCAGCATATTTCCTGTAAGAGTTTGTGCTTTCTCATTTACCAGAGGGTGGTGGGGTTGTGCCCTCTCAGAGAGTGTGTAGTGCCATCCCCCTGACTCCCAACCTCAGCAGAAATGAAGACAGCCGGACCGTCCCCCAAACCCCAGCTCTGTGGCTGCCTGTATCCTCTACTCACTCCATTCTACCTCATTAACATAATCACCTTGGAACGCAACAGCAATGTCTTTAGCAACGAGAGGGAGCAGCCCAGGCCAGATGTGAGATGGGGGGGGACACTGCTCTGCTCATTGTGAAGGGCTGCCCCAAGCTTACGACTGATATTGTTATGAATGTTGAATTTAGTCAGATTTCGTGGTGAGGGCTCACTTCCAATACATAGATAATCAATTTGCTCTTGATTTGGAGGCTAAAAGATGCTACTTGTTTGGAAAAAAAAAAACATTACAAGCAATAATGACAGGATAATCCTCAAAAAACCGCAATAGTAATCTCAGCCATTTTCAAGTTACTGACACAAGGATATGGTTATATTTATCCGACACTATATCATACAGAGGGTTCCGTGTCTTTAAAAAGCAGGCTTTTCAGCATAGCCCTGCTGGACTCTTTCAACATGACATGGCTGTTTGCGCTGGACGAGACTCAGACCTCCTCTTCTTTCCCATAAGGAGAGTGATGGGCTGGGACACCTCCCCTTCCTCCCCACCTTGCATTCATTGACACATTGGGTTTGGAGATAAAGAAAAAAGGGGTGGGGGTGGTGTAGCAATGGGAGGCCTTTTTCTAAAGTGAAATACCACTGGCACCTTAAGGTCTATGTTTGTTTGTCCTCTGAGGTCTTTCCGGGTGTGGGGCTGGAGCTGAGCATGGACGTGACTGCGCCTTCCTCCGGGTGCCCCACACGTTCTGAGCGCTCTCACTCAAACCTCTCGTAGTGCCTCGTCTGTCTCACCCTGGGCACCATGTCAACCAGCAGCCTGCAGCAAAGAAACAAGAGAGAAACTTGAAATTTTCTCTCTCTTATTCTCTTATTCCTATTCTATGCCAATATTTCACAGACAGGGGGCGCCATTTCTCCTATGAATGCGCATCGCCCTGCACTGCTCCTGAATGGACACAGGAGACAACCCAGTTGTACTGCTTAAGAGCAAACAATGAAGAATTAATGCAATTATCAAGGTGCATGCAGATGGTGTGATGGAATTTTCCGCACGCAGGGTACTGAGACGTACTAATTGGATTTGGATTTAGATCAGGAATGTGATCTATGGGAATGTTTCCACATTTCTGTGTGTGTGTGTGTGTGTGTGTGTGTCTGTGTGGGTGGACGTGTGTGTGTGTGTGTGTGTGTGTGTGTGTGTGTGGGTGTGGGTGTGGGTGTTTGGGTGTGTGTGTTCACTCACTTCACTCCATACGCCAGGATGATCAGACCAATCAGGACCCCTATTGTTCCATCCAGGTACCAGACATTGGGGTCATGTCGGAAAACCTCCGCGCTGATGAGAATGGAGAAGCCCATGACCCCCCCAACAAGGGAGTTGAATCCTGGGAAAAGGACACAGTCATTTGGGACAGAAAGATGTCATTAGGTCACTGGGTCAGAGAGTCACAGTACAACTCCCAGGTGGGGCATTACCCTTGAGCAGGGTCATCTAACTGACTCTCCCCAGCTGTTTAGATAAGAGAGGGAGTAAGAAGAGTAAGTATGATTTTTCGAATTCCAACAGTCTATGTTATATCTAAAAAAATACACACTCCATGATTTTGCATACTAAGACAGATTCAAACATTTCACCTTACTGTCTTCATAACTGAATTAATAACTCGTGTGTGTGTGTGTGTGTGTGTGTGTGTGTGTGTGTGTGTGTGTGTGTGTGTGTATAACTAAAAACATTAGCAAAACACCTTTTATTTATTTATTTATTTATTTATTTATTTATTCATTCATTCATTCATTCTTTTTTTCATTTCAAGTAGCCAAAAAAACTGCAGAAATTAAATGTTTATTAATTATTTCTGTTGTATTAACTGTTCAACGTTTGCATAAACATGTTAACAACAATCCATCTTATCAAATAACAGATCTCATTTCATCAACTTCATTTCAAACAGGTTAACTGTCTGTGATTATGATTGTTAGAGTAATTGTCTGCTAGTGGCCAGCAATTAATTACTGAGTCTCACCTGTAACAAACAGACCTTTAGCACAGCTGTGTGGCTGGGAGAGAGAGGTGACACTTTTTGAGCAGTTTGTTTGCTGTGGCTGTGCTCAGGCTGGTTCTGCTTTGTTGAGTTTTTTGCTATATGAATTATTTGTTTTTTTTTGGTACTCTTGCTCCTTCTGTTTGTATTTTTGTGCAATGCATCAGCTAGCGCCGGAACAAAAGTATAGCTTTTATTATGTTTTATGTGTCGTGGCTGCATAACAACTCGAGCCTGTTTTCCTATTGCTCTAATTCTTTTTATGTACATCCAGTCAGCATCTCTGTTCCTGACGTTTCTTGTCCTTGTAGAAACCAAGAAACCGTACTTCAGACATCACAAACACCAAGGTACTCTTCAGTGCAGCGAAGCTCAGTCTGCCACAGACATTCTCCGCTTTGGAACGAGACTTAGGCATTGTACCGCTGTAACTGTCATACATTCGCACAATTGCTGTTTTGATCATCCTTTCTCTGCAAATAGAATCTCTTCCAGCTGGATGCCGGTGACTTGCGTAAACCTCCCCCCACCTTCCCTGCCTGTGCTCCAGGGGCCCTGCCGTCTGCCCACACCTCATGTCTTCCCCAATTAGAGCCCGGGTCTGGCTGGGGGTGTGCGGGAGGGAGCGGGTGTGATCTGTGGGGGGGGTTGTGTCGGGAGGAAACGGCAGTTGGCGGGAGATTCCGTCTAGATTTTACTTCCCTCCCATCTGCCTTGCGCTTATCAAATTCTGATGCCTAATGTGGTTATTTAGATTAAGGCAGGGCATTGGAATGCTCAAATCGATTTTGCTATTGTGGCTTTGAAAAACATTTCTTATTGATATATGGATGTAAATATAGGTGGTGGTTGATACACAGACACACACACACACATATATGTGTGTTTATCTATAGTTAGTGCTTGAGCTAAATCTCTGTAATGAGCTTTAAGATGCTAATATCCTTTAAATCCTTAAAAGGTGATATATACATGTAATATATCATCACCAATTAGAATATCTGAGGACAGAAGGGAGGGTTACTTGAAGAGGCAGGAAAACGGTGACATAAATCACGATGAATAAACATTATCATTGTTCAAACAGAATTAGCATTGAATAACATTTTACTTTTGGAGGTGTATGAGCAAGGGTACTTGTTTTCTGTTCTTTGACATGTATTCACTATGGTCTTTACAGCTTATGGAAAAGGGAGTATGTTAGCCATTTTGTCAAAGGATTCATCATGCAGAATGAGGCTTGCAAACATGACAGCATGGAGCATAACAGCTTGACGGTACATAGTTCAATATGAAACAGATTCCAAAGCAGGTCCTTTCAGCAAGTCTATATTTGGAAGTGCCTCTCTAAGGAGTCTGTTTTTACAGAAGGAGCATATGGCACAGCCTTAACCAGCACACTTCCTGTTACCTGTGAAGTTTTCCTCACCACCAAGAAACACTGTACTAATCTCAGACTTAATGGCAGTACCACCATCCACCAGGTCTACAGTGACAGGCCTTAACAGTTTAATGCATTGGCTTGCCTCGCACACTTTTAAGTGTGAGAGGCGCAGTGGCACAAAACAGCAGTTTCAGGATTGAGACAGAGTGGCCCTGGTGGTATTACTTATCATTTTATTGCCAGAGCTCCCAGTGGAAATAAAGCGGAGGCCAAAAAAGCAACATAGGGGTTTACTGGATTTGTGTGTGTGTGTGTGTGTGTGTGTGTGTGTGTCTGTGTGTTGGCTGAGTAAGGTCTTCTGTGGGAAAGAGCTCATAGGGCTGTCTACACTTGCACTTAACTAAGGTGGCAGTGGTTTGTGGCAGCATAGCTTACCCTCCATTGCTAATTGGCTACCTACCGTCAGTGATGAGGGCTCTGCTGGTGAGCACCTTGCCCAACAGGAACTTGATCACGGCTAAGATAATACACATGACCCCACTCACGATGGACACACTGAAGAGGAAGTCATCCTGACAGAGGAAGAGGACAGAGAGACAGGGAGATAGAAAGTTCTCAGCAACTTCATTAAAATTAAACAGTCTACCACTGCAGAGAAATGCATGTCCCTAAACTGAAAGAGCAAGGTCATTCTCACCTTCTTCACAATAAACACATAATGCAATGTAGCAAAAACTGTTGTGAAAGCATCTGCCGCTTAGCTGCAAGTTACACTGGGGGGATCTATTTATGGCCATGCGCTATGAGCTATGTCTCCGCTAAAGGTTTGATCCCTGCCTTTCTTGCAGCATCAGAGACTGTCTGAGATGCCTGCTCAGTTCCCACCTGGAACAGCACTCTTTCCCACACAGAAATCCCAGAGGAGAAGTGTCAGATCGGCACAGATATCTCAGCGGTTTGCACTTCTTATTGCCTTCTCTCTCCACTCATGACTGATTTCAAAATCCAGACTGTGAAGCCATAACTGCCGCAACCCACAGCCACTCATAAGACATAACTCACCCAGAGACTTCAGCCTACATCCAAAAGTGAGAAGGCATCTATATATTCAGCAGCATGAGGAGCGAATGGCCAGAGATCACAGGGAGGACGTGCCTCAGAGGCCCTGAGCATTAACACTCCGCCCGCGGAGGCCTGCCCTCTCTGTAGCCTTGCCTCTAATAGTTGTTGGCTGAGGGATTATGAGGGACTGTGAGGGTCTAATCCAGCTGCCTCCCAGAGGCTGTTCAGGGTCAAAGTGATTCAACCCTCACATCATTAACATCTTGACTGATGTCACAGGAGGAGAATGAGGGCCTCTCTAGGTAGTGTGGGGGAGTATCATGTGACTCTGACATGTCAGGTGGACTCTGTTCTATGTTCTTTACTCATGCTAATGCTCCCCCGGTCACACCATTCCTTTGCCACAATAGCAGGAAGGGTTGTAGGAGAGGAGGAGCCAAGCTGTTGAGGACCAGTCAATGACTTTTCAAATTTTAATGTAGTCCAATATCAATGCTCACTGATTAACTATATCAGTGTAGCTTGGAGCATCATATAATGAACACATTTTTTGAGACAATCTCACTTAGGATGCTCTGCTCAAGCGAATTGATAGTTATAAGAATCAAACCGTGGTCAATAAAAGGTACTGTACAAAAGACAAATGCATTTACTCTATTTAGAATGGGGGGTTAACCGAATATGCTTTTGCTATCACAGTTTTACTCAGAGCATTCACAACAGTGAGTAACAGCAGACAGACCTAAAAAGATTTGTTATGTTGTTGTCACTTAACTGGCAAGCTGACTTTCAGACTTTCCCAGATATGCTTTTGTATGCCATTGTACAGACAGATTCAAGATATTGGTACAGCAGCTTTTTAGAATACTAATCTCTCAAGAAACGTCTTGTTACATGAATTAAATTGTGGTGGACACAATTCTAATGTGATATATTCGCTGTCTATTGAAATGTGGGAGGAAGGAAAATGCCTATGTCTTGGTTAGTTTTAATGAGGATGTAATCTCCATCTGTATGCACTGGGGGACTCAAGCAACTGTAAGGCAAATTTAAAGCCTCCTTTTATACCCTCAGAAGAACATATTCCACAAAGAACCTTTCGAGGCTCTGCGCTTCAAAAAAAGCACTCAACTTATTACAACATTACAAAGGAACCATTTTGAGTCATTTTCTCTGAACCCAAAGCAGGTGCTAAAAAGGCATTTCAGCATTGTTGGAGCACATATTATTTTACATTCTTTTCTTTTCTCAGGCAGCTTATATATTTAACATTTTAAACACTTAGTTGCACATACATACTCTGGTATAAAGACTGAAGCAATTCAGGATAAGTGCTTTGCATAAAGGTTTAGCACCATTACACCATAGCAGTTAAAAGCCCTCATGACCGTGGTGTATCTCATACACTCTATAAACAGTCATGTATAGCTAGCTATATATGAGCATTTGAAGGGATCTTTTAAAAACCACATTCACTGGATAATGTTAGAACAATATTATTCTGCCCCTAAATGCGCTTTTCCATCCATCAGCCTTGAGGATTTCAGATTCTTCCACTGTGTTCATAACAACACAAAATCATTTAAATGTCAAGGACAGACAGCTCAATCCATCCTGGCTCTACCTTATTTGGCCTCTTTCAGCAATAAAGACAAATTTTATTTACATCTTCTTTCTCATGCATGTGTCTCCCAAACCTAAAATAAAAATATGAACAAAAAGCTTTGCACAATTATTATTACACAGTTTTTATCTCTATTAAATTAATGTGGATATGATGATAATCCATTAGAGCATTTTTGGGTTTTTTGTGATATCCATAAGAACCTAGATGTCCATATCTGCAGTATATTCAAGCTATCACTGTTTGGAGTTTGGTGTCAAAGAATCAAAGGATTTCTGACATCAGCACAAGTGCCATTAAGCTATCCCTTGTGCTAACTGTGAAGCCATACTAGTGCTACTGAAAACATACAGTCACTATGTAGTAAATGATCCTTTCAGTGTATTACACTCTCCATTTGCTTGAGATCAAACATGGCCAGGTGTTAGATAACTCTCTATGCATTATCTGTAATACAACCTCCATCGATTCATTCTCTTCACCACATAACTCTCTCACCATATTTGCCTATTTTTTTTTCTTGAGTCGAGAATCAAGTCCCCAATATCACCCATCTTTTTCATACGGTCCAAACTCCAGTCTATTGCTGCAGTAGACTATTTACACCATTGCAGATGTGATGAGCAGAGATGTGTCTTATTGCTTTCATCCAAATTCATACATAATTGTCTCCTCTAAAAAGCAATTGAATGCTCTGGTAAAGCTTGATCTGTATTTTGTAGTAATTATTCCCCTTTTCTTCTAATGCCTTAAGGAAACAGTCATCAAATTGTTTGAAGTGTTCGTCATAAAAAAATGTATCTCTTTTGGTTTAGGTTTTGTAAATACGCTAAGCAAGTTATCTTCATGTACGCGTATTGAAAGAGAAGCGCTTTACATGCATCGGCTGCAGCCCAAGCAGAGAAAATGCAACTGTTTGCCGCCCGCCTTCAGATGAAAGTATCAGAAGCCTCCCACGCAGCTGCTGAGAAACCAATTTCCCACCTCCTTCATTTTTAATCAGACTCTGGACCAGGCCCTCTGCGTCCCCGGCTCCTCCGCGGGAATGCCTCAGACGTGAGCGGAATGGTGCCTCGTACGTCTCCGCCCCCCGAGCACCTGCGGGACACCGCCTTTGCAGAGGGGCAGGCTGCAGGCCGCACTTTTGCCCCCCCGGTCTCAGGTGAAGGTCACAGTCTCTTCCCACACATGCTCAGTAGCCGCAGAGCTTCCTCAGACAGCTGTAGTAATTTGATGTATGGTCTTGGACCACAGGGTTCGATAGAATCCGCTGGTGTTTGGCTTGCGATTCTTCCTGCAGCTCAGGATCCACAGATTAGTATGGATGTGCAGTGGGGTGTCCAATAGCTCACCGCATATTGGGAAATTGAAATCGTGCCCATATTGATCTGGGCTTGAATAGAGCATTAGAAAGAAGGACAGATTGGAAAGTATTGATTCTGATTGATAAGATTTCACTTGTCCATGTTTCAGATGTATTTTATTGTGTGGCGAATTTAACATCTAGATGAGGTACAGTTTGATGTTGCTTTTGACATGACAAAATCAGCAGTCTCTTTAAACACTCTATTGCAGCAAAATCTTTCAAACATGGTGACACATCCCATAATCCTTCAAAAACAATCACACAGAAAAACCACCAATTCAGAAACAAACAAAAACACAGTGTACAGCTTTGCCCAACCAACAAGAACAAAGAAGATGATGACTGTGTGTGCAGGGTGTGTGTGTGTGTGTGTGTGTGTGTGTATGTGTGTGACTCACACTGTTTTTTCACTTAAAAATATGCAGCAGGAGAAATATGTTTTCAGCATGCATTTCACTGCTAATGAACCAGTATCTTTGTTTCCTCCTCTCAAATGGCTGCTTACAGAGTATCAGCAAGGGGTCAGCAAGCAACTAGCTCAGTGTGCATCTAGTTTGGATAACATGAACTTTGTTGTCTCACCTGGACTAGTAAAGCTTTTTAGAACATCCTCAAACTGAGTTGTGTTTAACAGTGTGTTGCTCAGCACTGCAGCTAATTGCGTATTTGTTATTGTTTAGTATTTGTTAGCTATAAATCAGGTGTTTGTTTTGCCTGTGTTAGCTTCCAGGATGCATTTCACTGCTAATTAGTCAGTAGCTTTGTTTCACCCTCTCAGCTGGCTGCTTGTCTGCTCATTATCTGAGCAAGGTATTTACTGGGTGTATCTGTGCTGAAGCCGTAGTGGAAGCAGCAGCCTCGTCTCTCAGCCTCCTCATTCTTGGTCATTCAAAGACTAGGGAGTCTATCTGTGGGAGGCCATCTAGAGAGGCCACTGAGGGAATATCTTTAATGTTTGTTACACTAAGATAATTAACTATGTGCTACTAAACCAGGGAGGCCCTTGTGTTGGAATGGCACATTCAGGTGTATTGTGTTTGCATTTGTGGTCTCAGCCTTGTGTGTCTGACACTAAATCTTACTCATGAGTGCATTATGGTTTCCTTGTTTGGGTCACATTTTGCATCATTTTGTTGAATGCCCTTTGTGCTTGACCTCTGGAGTCGCTCTGGATAAGAGTGTCTACTTCATGTCAATAATAGTAAATGTACTGTTAAATGTACTCATCTTGTACATTGCTCTGGATAAGTGCAGCTACTTGATGTCAACCATGTAAATGTATTACTAAAGATAGCTCTTCATCTTGTACATCACTCGGGATATGAGCATCTGCCAAGTAACAAAATGTAAATGAGACTGACTTCCTATTTCACAGGAACTACTTGAATATGGTAGTTGAAAAACCTTTAAAGCATTGTGTGCTGTCTCTCTTGCACCCTCTCTTGCATTCTTAAACCACAGTTCCAGCACCTCCAGCTTCTTCAAAACAGGCACCCCCTAAGTATCCAGAGAACTGGCTGTAGGCAAGCCAGGGCTAGTTCTCTCATATGGGAGACAAAGGCCTATATGGGACTCGCTCTGTCTCTGCAGCCAACAGAGAAAGATGGAAGAAATAAAACTGTTCACTCACTACTCGAAAACTTCAGGTTACATTTGTTTCAGAGACACTCACGCAGAGCAACTTATATAGCCTACAATTGTTTTCATGTTATCCATTTATATAACTGGAAATTTACTGAGGCAATTCAGGGAATTAGCCTGGGAATCAAACAGCAACCTTTGGGTTACAAGCCAAACTCTTCAACCACTATGCTACATTATTTCCCTAGAGCCTAGACAAAGACAATCACCTCTGATCATCAGACTGGCTGTTAAATGAATCCTCTGTAATTTGGACAGATTAAGTTCAGCACAAAGGCTAACTTAATTTTCATTGTGTTTCATGCCTGTGATGAGATATTCATGTCTTAATTTTGAATGTGAATTTCCAATTACGAGAAGATAGTTTCAGTGGGAAAGCTAATCAGAATCAGAATTACTAACTGTTATGAATGGTGTTTTATGTGTTTGCAAATTCTTCAGTTGTATATCATCTGAAATAGACTGTAGTCAAATAACTATAAAAGAGGAGACTGTAATTACCATTTATATCTACTACATAAAATAAGTGCATAAATCAAAACGGACTTTATTTCATTACATATTAAAAATGAATGTGTTCTGAATATAGTCAATTTTTGTCAATGAATGTTATTTGTGTTCATGAATGTGTTGTCATTCTAAGTTGGTCTCCATGAATTTTAATGAATTGAAACCGATAACATATAGGGTTGTTCTTTTTGTTATTCATTATTCATGTCAATTAATTAATCAGCGCCTTTTCACAAGTAGAATTTGAACAGTTAAATACCCAATGTCAATTTGAATTCACTTCTTGGTGAATTCAAAGCTGACACTTTAGTGCTGGGGATAATTGAAATATTTAGTATGCTTATGTGTTTAGTTCCTATGGGATTGATATCAAATTCACAGTTTCAAAACAGTACATTGAAAAATACTATAGGAGGTGATATTCCACTAATAATGAAATTTTGCTTTATGTATCATGCTGTGACATTGCGACCTTTTTCTAGTATGCACATTGATGGATGTGAATTTGTTCTCCTCAAGTTTTTTAAGCTAAATATAGAGGCAGAATGATATAGAAATAAAAGGTGCCATTACACTTGGCAAGGCCATCTGCAGACTGCATTTAGGTCTGCGTGGGCCGACCATTCCGGAGGAGTTAGATATATCAGTAGGGACTGCTAGAGCTGTGAATGAAAAATATCAGGAAAAAGCCAAAACTGTATAGAGTACCATCAACATTATAGCATTATAGAGATATGAAGTATTACAAAGACAATTTAACATGAATGAATGCACCATCTGGAGGTGAAGGTAAATAATTATTTTACACAATTTATGATCGCTTATGATTTATCGGAAGGTATCATATCTTGCCATCATTACTTTTGTTGAGCTGTAGATTAATAGGTAATCCTCAGTAAATCTGAAGAATCAAATGTAATGCCTGTAAATAAAATTTTCATATTAAGTGGAAATAAAAGCATGGGCAAGATGAACCTCTAAAGTGCACAAAGCAATATTTATACACTTGATTTATAATGCAAAAGGATGCTTTGTATGAAGCTGAATGCACACAGTAACAAAACCTCCCAATGAAAGACTCATTCAGCTTGTTTCTGAGGTTATACAGCAATTTATTTTTACCCTAAAAGCACTCATTAACACCTGCTTTTCAGAGGTCTTAAGATTTCCAGGTAAACAGGCTTGCAGTTGGGCTTTAGTAAATTCAGCAGAATACTTAATGGACCCCATTTGCAAAATCGCCTTCCAGTTTTAGCACATTCATCCTCTAAAGTGCACATGCACCAAGGGCGAGGGCGTTTGGTGAAACTATCCTGGAGAAACCATTCTTAATTGCGAATTTCACCCATTATAACTCTCCAGTAAATCCCACGCACAATTTTGCAAGCTTTTACTGACAATCTTTATGTAAAACAAGGCAAAAGTTCATTGCAGATCTTGTGTACCATCGCTGAAACTGTGTTGCACATTAATAACCACCAAAACATTTTGCAGACATGTAATTACCACGATCAGTTAAAATTATCTTTGAAAGAAAGAGAGGAAAAAACCTTTAATTTATGTTAGGCTCTCCAGAAACTTTGAGCCTTCTGGTACTCCTTGCAAACTACACTCAAAAAAGTAATACATCAACAACAAACCAAAAAATCGAATGCCTCACTTACAGACAAGTGACAACAGACAAGACAAGTAATGGTGTGCACTCCACAGTTTGGGAAGCATTGATCCTCTGCATAGAGATCGCATGGGTAATGCAGTGTTTTGTGCTCATAAGTGGCTAGACACTTGGGACCTCAACTTTGTGGTTAGATACTTATCCCCCTGCACAAGGGTGTAACTTTGGGTTGAACATTGGGGGGGTTGAGGTCTCCATGAATATGATTATTTGGGGGTTGTATTGGCCGGTTTTGATTATTGGGGGGGTTATAACCCCCCTATCCCCCCATAAATTACGCCCTTGCCCCTGCACAATGCTTGCTTTTGGAATGACCTCTGAGCACTGTGGAGTGAACAACCTCAGTGAGATCAACAGCAGTAAGCTATTTCTGAGCCTCAACTGCACAGGCTCCTTCAGTCTGTCTCAGCTTCCATTGGAATAGCAAAGCAGCGGAGACCTTATTAACATTTCATGCAGGGGGGAGAAAAATAGAGCATCTTGACATCAGTGCTGGAGAAAGAGGGAAAATTTGAAATACAGTGCCTATTTTTAGATAGTGCTTGTATGCGCTAAAAAAAAAAAAAAGTCTTAACAGGCTCTCCCTGGATCAGGAATTCTCCAGAGCGCAGCCTCGCGGTTTTGATTTCGAAAACAGCAGCTGGCATTTCTCTCTGTGTGCTCCTTCTGCTTCTCTGCTGTCCATGTCTGCCTGCTTAACCGGATGTTTGATTCCACGGCGAGCTTTAGTTGTGTGCTTCATGGGGCATTAATGTGAGGCTAAATGGCCGTTTCTAAACGAGCGCCTACATCTCAGAGCAGCTATTCACCAATGACTCCTGTCAAATGGGCAAAGGACACAGAATGTTCTGGATATAGATGAATGTGGTCTCTTCTGATATTATAGGTATAAAAGAGGTATCTGATATAAATAACAGAAGAAGTGATATGGGATTTCATGTTAATTGAATAAATGTATGTAAATGTGAATTATCTGTTTTTGTCTTCAGTTTACAATAGAGAGTTTTTCATTACTGTAACTTAAAGAAAGAATATGTGAAATCTCTGCACATTAGAGTCTCCACTGACATGCTAGAATGGTAATCTCATAACATTAACTACATTCATAGATTCATACACTGAATTCAAATCCCACGCTGAGTACATGCTTTACATGTAGATGTCTTCAAAGGCATAAAGAGGTGAATTCAAATCATTGAACGACTAAAAGATAAGAGACTGGATGAAGCGAATAGTTCTTAAGCCACAGGGGCTTCTTTGACAACTAACGAAAAGAATTACTGCACTTTGACATTTACATTTCATTACACTACAGTCAGTCAGCAGACACTCTTATCTAGAGAGACTTGGCATTTGATTGTTATCCTATGCTCCTCTGGTGTATTTCAGTATGGGATGCTGTGTGAGAAATAAATTTGGTTTACCACTGGTTAAAAGTGATTCATTAGGTAACCCTGGCAAAAATGGTTCCCAACAGTTCAGTACTACCTTATTTCTACTTAATATAACTTTGCTCTATCAAGGCAATCAGGTTACTGGAAACAAGTTGGTTAGTTTGAGAAATTAAACAATTATAACACAGAAAAATTGCATTCATGATTTTGGACATGTTCTGTTTCACGTATATGAGTAATAGCATGACAACTCTCTGTGGCGACACAGCTTTTATTAATCTATAAATGCAGTGAAAAAAATAGTCAAAAGTCAAACAATTACTCAACTCCTATTATGCAAAGCATTTCTTTTACACATTGGTCTTTGTGAAATGGATGAATTGAGCAAGGGAGAGTGGATCTGCACAAAAGCACTCATAACAGCTGTCTCCTACTCTAAGGATTGCAGTGTTTCCTGTCCAGGCTGTGCTTGATACAGACTTCTGTTGCAAGTCCACCTCCCTGGGACAGGGCTTACAGTCAAACAGTTTTCACATACGCACACACAGTATTACTATACAGGGTAAAAATGGAGGAATGATTAATTACTTTGGGTAACATTGCTAAACCATGAAGGTTCCTAAACACAATGACTCACAGTCTATGTAATAATAACAGCTAAGATTTAACTGATGTCTGGTTTTCAATAGAGAGTGTCAGAAATGGTTTGGTTTGAAACAAATCCAATTTTGTACCAGTGTACATCTGTTAATGGATCTGAGAAGGCCAACCCTGCCTGGTAACAGTGTAATTAGACTATTCTGGGATAAGGGTCTTAACTTCCTCACACCTGCCTCACACGTCTTGTGTAATTACGCAAGCAGCAGTTCTGTGACGCTACACGGAAAGACGGCTTCGGTCTGCGCTTCAGAGGATATGCGAACAAAATTTCTCTCCTTGAGGTGTTGAGTCACGGCATCACACCTGAGAGTCTCGCGAATGGAATTCACACTTGAAAATAGAGGCCTCATTGTGAGGAAATGAAACTATTCATTCCAAGGTCATAGACAAGTCTCCTTTTCTAAATAGCTCAGCAACAGTGTTAAAATAAATAAAAATTAATAATAAATAAAAACACCAAGGAATTGTTTTTTTTTACATAAATTTGTGAATCTCGATTTACACAAATGTCTATATGCACTGTGCATATATGCACCTGTGGTTCTTTTTATCAGACCTTTCCCCCTTGATTTTTGTTTCATCTTGCCCTCAGGACTATCTGACCCAAACAAGCACCCAACTGAGCACTGCTACACAGTGGATCCCTGAGACCACCAAGGGCACCTTGGATAGAGCATCTTTAAAGCACATCACATCACAACAGAGGCTGGAATTTGGCACAGGAATGGAGAACAAAACCCCTTCCACCTTCGTTCTTCAGTAACCAGGTGAGGTCAGTCAGGTGACCACTGCTTTGAGCACAGGGCTTGAGTGACGTGATAGACAATCCTCTACATTTCATCAGATGGTTAGAGTGAAACACCTGCCTGAGGCACAACTGAGGGAATTACTCTTACCACTTCGGGGAGCAGCTTGGTGGCCAGGTCATGGATGGCTTTTCCCAGAATGCACATGGAGGACAGGATGAACACCACCCCCAGGATCACACAGGCACTGTGGAAAGGTGCAGAAAAATGTCATTTGTGTACTTCAGGAAAATTTTGAACTTTTTAACTTGTTGAACTTTGAACTTGAAGACGTTGTACTGCATGCCTAACTGTTGGTCCCTATCACTTAACAGGAGCAGGTGCTGATGCTTTCCAGGACAGTAATACTGTCAAAAGTATTGGAGGACAATAAAACCCACTTACAGCACCATAATCTTCATAAAGACAATGACAGTGACATTTTTTTTTCTGGGGAGGTGTTGAAGGATGTACCACAATCTTTATTTTTCTCTCCCATAATTTCCCATATTTCAGGAAGAAATCGGAAGCTGTCTGAATGGAGAGTGTATCACGTATATTTATGTTAGTATCGTAAACCAAAATACTTACCTTAAGTGACCCAAACTTCCTTATTCACTTCTTTATACAGCAAGAGAATATATGTTCTAGTATGCATTGGTGTATTGGTGTAAGTAGTGGTCCCAGAGACATCTCTCAGCTGTTTCTCCTATACAGAACTTAAGCCTTGGAATTTCAGCCCAGGAATTCAACCAAGGAATTTAAGCACCACCTCGTGATGTCACGGTGTGTTTCCAGCATGGGCTTACTGCAGCTTTAAGTTCCACCACATAACGTCACTATGTAGTAAGGACAAGCTTCAGACTTGTAACAGCAACACACTTGTACTGCTGTTTTTAGCTTTTTTCGTGAACTTGTTTCACTTTGCTTGTTTCACATTTAATCCTATTTTTGAGTCTCCCTGATGAGGACTTTGTATACATTGTTGTCCTGAACAATACTGTCCAAATGTTTGTGTATTTTGGAATCAGACCAAATAGGTAGTAGAGCTTCAGTGACCTCTGTGTCTTTGATCTTGAAATCCCTCAATTATTCTTTGCAGTGTGTTAGCTAAGACGATTATTATTGCTATTTGGTAATTTCATTCAAAAAATGGACAGGATGTACATCTAGTTTTGTACGTTCCTGTACATAATCCATGCGTATGATGTTTTTCCACCATGACCTAAGCATCAGGTTGAAGACTCCTTGTAGTCTGAAACAAGTAAGTGGAGAGGCAAAAGGTTCTTAAAGGCTGAATTTAAGCATTAGGTTTGGCCCATTTACATTTCTACATTACTTTTATTGGCATTTAGCAGATGCTCTTGTCCAGAGCAACTTACATAGGTTACAATTTTTCATGTGTTACCCATTTATACAGCTGGATATTTACTGAGACAATTCTCGGTTAGGTACATTGCCCAAGAGTACAACAGCAGTGCCACATTATGGAATTTAACCGGCAACCTTTTGGTTACAAGTCCTGCTCCTTAAGTGGCTACTGACCACAGGCAGTGTGCAACCACATTTGTCCTCCCTTTTAGGATGTGCCCTAGTGTAATAAAGGTTCCTTCATCACAGATGAAACTGATCAGCCATGAAGGAGGCTTCTTCTACTGAATTAAGTTGTTCAACGAATGCGTTTCAAGGACTGAAAACATGGGACTGGCCATCAATGAGCACAGATGAGTTCAGATGGAAGTGACTGTGGAAGCAGGCTGCCCTGTTAGCTTTGACAAAATGAATTGTGTTTTAGAGTGCTTCTCTTTGGGGATTTCCTTTAGAGACATCACTCAGTCTCAGACGATCCATTTGCGGCACTGACTTTAAAGACAGGTTGATTTAAAGTTTTTAAATCCCATTTCAGGCAATCAGCTCCTAGAACCCGAAAACCACCATATGGGCTTACTTCATTCTCCACTGAATAACTCTTTCATTCTTCCAAGCAGATATTCCCATTTCATTTGCCATGTACAGGAGACACGTCACTGTCAATGTATTCAGTTGTAAACATACATTTTAAACATAAAATTGGCTCTTCAATAGTGGTGCAAAGTAGCATTTTTGTATAACCAGCAGTTCTCTCATTTATTTCAAAAAGAACTCAGATGTCAGTAAACGACAGGACTGTATACAACAAAGATGTAATCTCCATCTTTGATGTAATCTCTCTTATTGATAGCTGCAGTTTATTCAAATGCACATAATTCAGATGAGATCTCAGCTCATGCACATGACAAACCCAAATTCAACAATTATTGAAAGCAGTTTTGTATCAGTAATCTCAATCTGCATCTCACTTAAAATGTATATAGTTATGTATTTTTTGTGTTGATGTTTTGTCATTGAATATTAGATAGATGTAAATAGTTATTTATTGTTTTTATCCATAGCTGTTTTGCATTTATATCAGAATATTTGTAAACAAACCATTATTTATTGTTTGCAGTGTCTTAAAACTAAGCAGAAGGCAACATTCTTTTCCTAAATCTCTGTAAAGATACCTGAGTTGACACATTTGCTTTTGGGAGGGGGGCAGTATTCAAGTCAACACATTTTTTTCAACAAGCAAAAATTTATTTACCTACATTTACCGATGCCCACCATTTACTTTTCTTTAGTTCTGAACAAAACAATATATGGCATGTGTGGATAGCTATTTCAGACCCTGAGTAATCTGCTTAAAACAGGGTAGTCTAAAACCTCAAATACTATCAGAAAGTAGCAAAAAATTCATTGGGGTAAATGAGCCACCCAAACGCTTGCAACTCAGCCAAGTGTGGTTATCATTCCAGGAGACCCACAATGATGAAAATCATGAAGACTGAAATCATTATTGAAATAAAGATTGAATTAATTGATTGAATTACCAAAGCACGTGTGGTAAAAATACTGCTTCTTAAATTTTAACCCTGCTCCCTTACAGGGACAGAGCAACACACACATGCAAAGGAGAACCCCTATTAACCTACAAAACCAAAGTAAAAGTCCCTGGCATTGAGTGAGATTTATGCATTTGTCTGCAACATATCTGACAGAAAGCTGATTTCACGATGACAGACATTTCCGGCCAAAATGCACCACAAGGAACTGCTGCTGTTTATTACGGCAGGGGCGGGGGGCTGGAGGCTGTTTACAGGAGCGACGCAGCCAGACTGTGTGGCTGAGAGTGTGTGTACACAGCGCGCGTCAACCTGTCTGCCATGCGTGCTAGTGGCCGGTCCCGGGGGAGCCGGCCAGGGGGAGGTAGCTAGGCAACGCCGAGCAGAGGCGGCGGAGCGCAGCTGGAGTGCTCGCAGCGAGCGGGGCCCACAGGCACGTCAGAGCGGCACGGGCAGACGCGACCCGGGTGCAGCCCTCTCTGAAAAAAGCCCATCTCCATGCTTAATTAGCACCGCTGCCCCCTCGCAGGCCTGCAGCACGGGGCCAGCTGCCCTTAGGTGAGGGGGCGGGGGGCTGCTTTCACCAGGCGTAGTGGGGTCCAGATCTACCAGCATCTAACAGTGGAGATGCTGATGCAGAACACTGCAGGGAAACATCGCTCTTTCCATGAATGATGACAAATAAAACACTCCTAGTGGTGATACGCTGGGTCTCGAATACAAATCTGCGGGACGGTTTTTAAACCATCAATCTTGTGTGTATTATCTGTGAATACAGAGCACATTGGCAGCAGTTCAAAAACTAGGCTAGGAGAAAACAAAAAGACCTATTCCTTTATCCTTTCTTTCTCTTGCACATGCTATTTGCCCAGGAACAGTGGTTTCCCCCCTTGCCTCTGACCAACAAAGATTACACATTGGCCAGCAGCAGTTCTGCACACATTACTGTACGTGACCTGGCTGACTCTACAGGCACAGACATACCAGCTAATGCTTAACGCGCTGACAAAGGTGTTTTCCACGTCAGTTGTTGTGAACCAACAATCTGACGTCTGTAACATAACTGAGCTGTAATGAGCCCTCGCTCCTCATTACTGAACCTCTCCATAAATCTCTCCTGGAAGATCAGTAATTATATCGTCTCTGTCCCATTTTTCCACACCCTCCTCCGAGGCCTCCCCTGGCAGGAATATCCGAATACATGAGATGAATGAAGACGAGAGGAGCCATCATTTATCAACCCAGCACTCAGAGCTGTGGGGACTCTACAGGACACCGAAAGCAAGACTGAGGCTCCACGGACTGCAGATCTGTCAGATCCATCCTAATTATGACCTGTAGCGCAGTGACTGTAAGGCAGATGTACACTCACAGAAATGTCTAATTAGCTAAAAGGATCACACAGATTTATAAGATTTTGTTTAGTTTTTGTCATGGCAGTTGACTAGGATACACAAAGCCATGTGGTGACATAAAGATGAGACGGTAGGATATTAACTTACATCTAAGTTTAGATTGTCAATCTGGCATTGTAGCATTGAGGAATTAGCATGTTGGTAATATTCACAGGGAAACGGATTTAAAAGTGTAGAACTTATAGACCCATATGTTAGCTGTTAGTTCTGCTCCCCCCCCAGACAGACCTATCAGTGCATGGCATTGCCACACCCCCAAACAGACCCATCTGTGTATGGCAGTGCTGCCACCCCTCCCAAACAGACTTGTCCTCCTCAGCCAGACATGTGCATGGCAGTCCCCCCCACTCTCCAGCTGGCTGCCGAGGCTACTGTATAACGGCAATGCACAGTGAGGCGAGTAAGCAGGTGAACACATTCCAGAGGCACCCTGCTCCCAGCACCCCAGCCTGTCCCACCACAGGAGCAGGAACGAACACCAGCAGGGAGGCCCGAGAGAGGCACAAACACCAGCAATTTGTCTTTCGTTGACTGTCACTGTTTCACTGCAGCCACTCCCCCATCTTCCCCCTCCTCAGTCGGCGCGTGTATCCATTTTGAGACAGACATGGGCATTACCTTGTGCCAGGAGTTCTTTATTATTCTAACAGCTAACGAAGCAAGTGACAGAGCGCACCCATTATTCCAGCCAAGGGTGGAATGGGCCTCCTGTTTCTGCTATTAAAGTGTACATTTACAAGCTTGTAATTTCCCAGCAGACCCTCTGGGTCTCTCTCTGCATGAGGACCTGCAGTGTCCCTGCCATTAGAAATCGCTTCAGTCGCAAGCTTCTCTGCACGCATTGCTGCAGAGCTAGCTCAAACGAGGCAATTAATGGCTTGGCTAGCGCGCTTCCTTTACAAAAACATTCCAACTAAAAACCCAACGAAGGAAAAAGCATTTTTTGGACATGGTGGGACTTGTAGGTATCTGTAGCAAAACCCCTTAGTCTGGCTTTTGGTGTCCCACTGGACATTTATATCCAACAGCAGCACAGGCCTTAATTTAGCTATCTGCACCCATATACTATACATATACCAGTGGAACAACTGAGACACATTTTTGCTGCATGGTCTGTTCTTTTCTGTCCTTGTGTTCCTTACCACAATTGTTACTTCAATAAACAGCTTTGCTTACCAGCATTTGCTACAATTTAGAGAACCAGCCCTGACAAATTCAACATCATTCACAATATCAATATTGTCCATAAGTCTGTTTGTATTTCTTCTCCACTATTTGAATAGTTGTGGTGATGGCTATCTACCTTTCCTGTTCTCTTCTGATTAAGAGTGTTGAATTCAGTATATTATGCATGGTGTGGTACACTGTGTGAGAAGAGTATATGGTTTATCGTGCGGTATATTAAGTACACTACATTATTTGTGCTTCGTCCTCCTGAGGAAAGCAAGCTTGGATACAGATGAAAAGCCCCGCTGAAGTAAGACAGTAAACTCCTGTTTAGTCCAGATCAGGGCAGCCTGCAGGCTGATGTAATCCATCTCCATGGCGATCCGCATCACGAAAAGGCATCCCGAGAGGCCGCAGCCCTGCGACCGCGCTGGCAGACATCACCGACAGGAAACAGGAGACTGCCGAGGGGCCCCCGGGGGCCTGCGAGATAGAATCAGCCTTTCCATCCCTTCTGTAGTCCCTCTCGACCTGCCCGCCGGCTCAGACCGGCTCTTTCACTCCTCACACAAAGGCCCGGCCGCCCTTTACCCGGTCCCCGCCCGCTCTGAAGGAGCCGTTAAGATGAGCCGCTGCTGTCAGTCCCCGGACTGCGTCTGACAACCGCACCGAGAGCAGGTGGGCTGGGTCTGCCTCCTCCGCAAAGCCCCGCCCGAGCCGGCGGCGCCAGGGGCTACACAGAACCTGCTGCCTGGACCGAGCACACACACCTGCCCTGGCACACATACCTGCCCCGATGCAAAGCTCCCTGTCTTCTCACAGGAGTGTGCGAAAAAGGGAAAACTGTTTGTATATATGGACTATGCATGATGTAACAAACATGTTTGTTCTGTCTGTGGAACGTCCCTGTCCTAAACATCAACATTTAAGTGTTTGTTGGTTTTGTAGGATACCGTGCACTGAGTCCTTATTTTACAAAGTATTTTGCGAGGCAGTCAAATAATGTAAGAGCTTGCGTTGTGCTTTGACATGGTTTCTACTTTCAGGAAAACCATGATAAAACTGTAATTTCCAGGATGTGAATGAAGCCCATTTTGTCAGGTGTATATGCCCACTGATCATGATAGGCGGCTAAGTGGTAAACGTAGGATGGACGTGTAGAGGGTCCGATCTGTACTCACATGTACTCGCGGTGGGCGGAGTGCACAGCAGCCGCGTTGCTGTAGCGCCATAATACGATAATGGAGGACAGCACGTCCAACGTTGCATCAAACTAGAAGAGAAAAAGAAAAAACACCCCATATCTGTAAATTCTCTTTTTCATTTCCTTCCGCTAATAGCTTGCCCCTGGAAACCAGCCTTTAGTTGTGGAAATGTAATTGCATTCTCGTTATAAAGCAGTCACACGCTGTGGCATTACTGTGACACGCTCATTAACGCACTTCTGTGTTACCATGATGAAACTCTCACCAATCAGTGGCCAGTAAGGGCTTGTGAATTAACTATAGTTGTTCATTACAAGTTAACTGAATGTTAAAAGAAACTATACTTACAGCAAATCCAAAGGCAGATGCACTGTGCCTCATGAAGGAAACAGCTAGAAATCAGAAACAGAGGAACAAATCAATTCCAGAAGATACACACGATATTCATTCTGATATGATCATTTACATCACGGTAGTTTACTGCACGCTAGCAAGATCTGCAGCAAGAGTGGCAAAAATGATTAATCAGACAAAATGCACATATTGCTCTCAAGGTATTCATAATCTGCTATTAACAGCACTGAGAGAGGAGGATTAACTAGTAAAATTTATTTCTGAAAAAAATGTATGCTGCTGTATTAATCCTTTAAAAGCCTTTGGCAAGGATTTGAAGAGGGTTCAGGAGAGAATGACCCTGATGCTCTGGTATAAATTTCAACACCATCAAGGAGGGCCAAGGGTGTGGTGGGGTCCCTCTCCAGGTGCAGGTCAGAATAATGATCCTGTCACTCAAGGCCGATATCTCTGCTGAAGCTTCTGCCGCACGCTCCTAAGAAAAAGTCAAAGTATGGCCGGAATCTCCGGCTCAGAGCAGCCGTTGCACAGGAGCGGGAGTTTTTCTGGGCGCGGCGAATGCATAATTCAGTGCAGAAGTGAGGTCCTGCACTGGATTAAAGCCTCTCCTTACAACCTCCCTTTCTAATCAGGACACGCACCGTACCTGAGCCGCGGTCCTGCAGTGAATATGCCTACTTTCTCTCCACCAGCCATACATGCTAATTTCACAGCGGGGCGGCAACCCACGAGGATCGCCCAGGAGTGAATTAAGTTCACAGGATCTGCCCGGGACATAAATACATCTGACACTGAAGGAGAGAGTGGCCAGGAGGCAGCAGATGCGCAGGGAGGCGCCGGGCACTTTTAACAAGGCTTTTAACAGGGTCTAAGATCGCTGATTACCGGCCCCTCCGCGAAAGCCGCCTCCTGTGCGGCGGGCGCGGCGAGGGTGACGGGCGCCCAGCTGTCACTCACTCGCTTGGAAAGGGGACAGAGCCGGGCCGGCTCCCGCACAGAGCTCTGCCAAGCGCCAGAGATGACAGCAAAAGCACAGACTGGAGACGAGACCGCAAAGATTTTGCATCCCCCCTTTTACTGTGATGGCGGAGTGGCAGCTGAGATTACAGCTACTCTGACTAACACGTTGGCCCATCTGCTTGTAAGAAATGATACACAGGAAACCAGTGGCCCAGTTTACTTCCTTTGAGATGGTTTGTTGTACTCAGGTGAGAAGAGACCCGGTCTGGATTTTATTCAGTCAAAGGCTTGCATATACAACATATACATATACATATACATATATATGAAAGTGGTGTTGACATTTATTGTCAAATAGGGGCCATGAAGGCTGGAAAACAGTGAAATTAGATGGTAACAGTCTATGTTTGGACACACATACAAACCTCATTATTCAACTCTGTTGTTTAGATCCTGAGAGCAGCTAGGAACTCAGCAGGTTGGCTAGCCTTTGATTTTCCGTTGATTGATGAATCCTCATAGCTCAGCACATACCATTTCTTTAAAGCCTCATTTTAAGCAGCACCAAAACAAGTAAATGTCTGTATGATGAGGGAGGGTTGCCCCAGCCCTGCATGGAAAGCTGGTGCAATCACAGGACCAGTGCTGAGCAGATCAGTGTCCTGGTGGTTCTGATGCTTCCACTGGAATCACTGGAATTCCACTGGAGCCTGAAGGAGTAGCAACATTGCCAGCACATTTCCCCAGCTACTTGCCTCTCCCCTTTCACTGTGCAATATAGGTGGGGTTGCGGCAATGCAGAGACATGACTTGAACTGTTACCAGACAGCTTTGCCCTCACTGCAGCTGAGCAATGCAAAACTGCGTATGAACTGGCCAGCTTTCCAACAGTTACATCATACATTTTAAAGATATAATGTCAAACAACCCTTTCTTTCTCTCATTTCCAATGTCAGAGAGTTTGAAAGAATCATGGTGGACAGAAAGAAAGTGCTGCTGTATTTGCTACTGTTAAAGTGGCTCATATTAAGCCTTTACGTGTGACTGTCTACATTCCAAAGTACCACACATGGGGGGTAAACTATAATCTACAAAGAGCTGAACTTACAAGTGTTGGGGTTCATGTCAAGTCAGATCAGTAATACTCAAAAAAAAACTTTTCAGAGATTCTCCTCTCTGCACATCAATATACATAATTTATTACTCATATATATTGTCTGCGGCTTCCTTTCAAAGGAATCCAGCTTTTAAAGAGAATGCTTGCAGTGATAAAACAGTGGCAGCACAGTGGAGGATCTGCATGTGTGATTAATGGTGTGAAATGCACAAATGAGTGTTCAGCATTTCTTGGTAGCAGATATTAATCTGGAAGACAACAGAGCTATACGCATACTGCAAAGATCATTCTCCACAAGAATGTATGCTTCGAAAGATAATGCTTTGATTTGTAACCATCAACCATTCATTATCGGACAGCCTCTTCTTAAATACAATAATTATTGACATTAAATCTTTATTATTTCTTTATTAATGCTGTTGTTTGCATTGTTGTGGCTTGGGTTTTCATAGCATTTAGTACTTATTAGCAATTGGCCACTGTTTCCCCCCTGCACTGTTTTGCAACCCCATATAAATGGAATCATAAAGTCATTAAGAAAGGCGTCTACTTGCCCTTTATCATGTACACTTAATTGCAGTTGGTTTAGAGCTCAAATACTGCTTAAGTCACGGACTGTTCACTTCCTTGTTCTCATATAATGCAAATCAGGCACATCTGCTGATGAATTCATTTATCAGAAATCCATTACAAGCAGATTAAGGCTGACTCACTCTTTTCTTAGCTCCTGAGGTGGTGTGAGTCTGTGCCTGTTGGTGCAGTACTGTAGCTACTCCACCCTGTCACTGGTTTAACATTGTGTGGTAGCACAACTAAAATGTATTATAGAAAAGGTGGTCGATAGAAAGGAGACCTTGAAGACCTTTCTTAGTCCAAAGGTACTCTAACACTTCCCTTGAGGGCCGTGGGGAAAGGTATGGCAAACACCCTTCTCTAGTTGGGTTTTGGGTTCTGGGACACACAACACTGGAAGTACTATTTCACAACCATTTTCCTTCATGAACAAAACAATAATCAAGATGAAGACAGGCATAAATGCAAGCAACAGACAAAATTTTGTAAGGATACACTTGACAGAAGCCAGTTATCTTTACTCTGTAAAATCAATCCAAATGGCTCTGGCTGTCAAAATATATGTAATATTTCCTGTTTCAGACTTAAGAATGGGCCAGACATCAGAGCTGTCAGCTGCTCTGTCACTCATACTCTGTAGAGACTAGGCAGATTCTATCTGCCATTCAGAGGGACACAGCATGATTTTCCTCCCATTTCTGTTAGCACACAGTGCAGAGGCTGGCCTTGATACCCCCAGCCCCACTGCACAAAGACCCCTTGTTTCCTCTAACTTAAATCCTCTCCATACACATGCCTTAAGAAGTCAAATAACCAGGTGACTGAACAGCTCTCAATTCATTTGCTCTCAGCACTCTATAAATAACACTCCCGATTACCTATTAGTCTGCATATAAAATACACCAAACCAAATTATAACCACAAGCATCATCACAAATAATCCAGGCAGATCATTTTTTTTTTTTTATCTGCCTGGATTATTTGTGATGATGCTTGTGGTTATAATTTGGTTATAAATAATTAAACATTATATCCTTATATTGTTTTTAACATCATGCTCACATTTTAGTACCATATATTGTAGTTGATTTATCAATTTGATAAATTGATTTTTATTAGTTTGTACAGAAACTTTGTATTTTTTATTTAAAGCGTTCTTTGTAAACTATTCTATTTGTTAACATGAGTAGAATTCTACGGAGAAACATAAGTGCTGCATCCATCCAACCAAAAGGCCACATATTTTGAAGTGTCCTCTGTGGCCTTATTGAACTGACCAAACAGCTTCCAAACCCAAGTAGCCAGTGGGCAAACAGCAGCCTCCTTTCTAACTAAAATGCCATACCCCAAGATAAATATACTCACAAGTCCCCTGAAGATAATTGCAAGCTCTAGCTTTAGATTTCCTAGTCATAGAAGCAGCTACAGATGGTCATGACAATGTGTTTTTAATTACTGACATTTTCATAACACTCACTCAGGCATTTCCTACAAGAGATCAGAAAGCAGACACTACAGCTAAGAGCCTTTGTGGGAGAGGTTCACAGAATACATTGTACCAGAGAGGTTACACTCTGGCCAGGGGAAATTTTGAATGCAGGGGGCTGTGTTGTTTGTATGGAGTTAAGAAAACACACCCACTCGTGCCCATCATCCTGATGGTAGCGACCTGGGTGACAGGTTCAGTCCTCTGTGATCTTTCTCACACACTTCCTCTAGACCAGAAGAGAGTTGGCCTAAGCATTTGTAAGAGCTGCTGTTTGAATACAATGTAACACCTCATCTCACCATTGGTTGTTCACCTTCCTGAGGTTATCTAAGGTTGCTCACCTTACTCCCAGATGGTGAATGATTCTGCTGTGATATATACACATTGATCACTGGTGATCAGGGTTGGATTCCCCCCTTAAAGTTTAAAAATACAGCTCATCCAATATTTGTGAACTGATTGAAATATGCTAATGATCATTGGCAAAAAGTGGCACCATTAGGCAGTGATGCCAGTAGATAAACAGCTGACATGGCTGTTTTTAATGGTTTTCCCCTGTTTTTCCCTTTTACTCATTGGAATAACATCACTTACAATAATGGAATCTACAATTGAGCAGGGGCCTTAACTCATTCAGGGAAACACTGAAGTGAGGCATGTGCCAATATGAATCCTCCAATACATTTGCTGGCAGCAAACACCTGGTTACACACTACTAATCTCTCAGGGATGAATACAAAAAACCTTCTCTTACCCACTATAGATGGTGTCAGCAATCAGGTAGAGCTTGTGACTGCAGTCTGAAACCTGCTATGCCATCAAGCTTTTTTCAAAGTCAAAATAAAATTTTCCTCATTGAATAAATAAGAGTCCTGATGCGTGTCAAACTCAGTTATGAGTTGATTTAAACTACATTATGCATAAGCCTAAACTTGGACATATACTTTTTTGTATGAATAAACATATGTTCACACTTTCATGGAAGCATAAAGAAATGACTATGTGTATTATTGAGTTTTTTTTTTATTTTATTTATCTAATGAGAAGTTTTGACGCTATTTCTGTTCTAATTACTCATAGACTGCAATTACCACTGATTGGAAAAAAATCTCCACTATTCAAAAACATTTTCATAAAGACAATGAGGATGCTGGGAAATTTTTATATGGCTTGCATCAAACCTCCATTCCAGATAATGAATATTCACATTTCTCCCATGAGGGTGAGCCTAATTGCTCTGGATTAGTCACTGCGACGTGACGCCAGTTATTCATCTTGTGGCAAAAGGCCCTCATGCAGCTGGGAAAGAAAAATATTGTCAATCTCTTCATTAATTAAGAGCTCTTCTCGTGTTGAAAAACATGGCCCACAATGAACATCCCACAAATGAGCACTTTCACCGTTTCCTCCCCGAACCTACCCCATTGACTCTCCTACAGACAAAAGCCACACGACAAGCCTTCCCCTGCTGCTCTGCTGTAGTAAGTAACGCTTAATAATTCATGTCCAACAGGAAGAAGATTTAGAGTGAGTGCTTGCTTGCAGGATTAAGATTCTAGTAGGAACTCCTATCCTCATGGATATTCTTAAGAGTTCCCTGGAATCGATTCAAGAAAAGGAAAAAAAAAAGAACTGCTGGACAGGTGCATTAACAAGGTCAACATGTGCGTGATTGTGGTGTTACCTAGGAGAGGGGAGGCACAAAGACATTAGCTCTTTACCTGGCATTTGCGCATTTTTTGGCTCCGTCTGTCAGAAAGACCTGCACTGCCCGGTCTGTGCTTGGCACTCTGGGTGAAATAGTCCAGATACGGCACTCCATTCACTTGTGTCTAATATAGCTGACACTCCTGAGTGACTGACTACTTCTCACCTCTCACCTCTTGGCTCCCCCAAAATAAAATTCTTCATGAAAAAGAATGTTTTTAAACTGCCTGTAACAGTACAAACTCTATTGATATTACAAAACATTATTGCAAAGCCAAAACACCCACAAGAATAGCAGCCTGTGAACACTGCAGGTCATCAGTCTGTCTAACAATGGTTGTGGTTATTTTTGTAACATGAATGGGCCCTGCTGCAGCTCATTTCAATAAAACTCACTATTCAATTCCTAATTAAATCCCCATGGAGTTGCTTGCTTCTCTTCCAATCTACATATCTAAAGCTAGACAGATTTGGGGGAAAATAGCTTTATATTATAGTCAATCCAAGGACAAGGCTGGCACATACTATCCTTTTCAAAGGCATATTTTGCACTACTAAAGAATTAAAAGTGTAGGGTTAGGCTCAACTGGCAGAGCCGAAATGACTGGATTTTTTTCTTATCTTGGAGAATGCACTGTAGGATGGAGCATGAGAAATTCTTGAGAAATCAACAGAGGGTTAGAAGGAAACACAAACCCTGAGACAGAAGTAAACTTTCAGTTAACCTGCATTTTCTCAAGTGTTCTTATCACACAGCTTCTCGAGAGTCAGGAAGGGGAGCAATTTTTGTTGATGGAACATAAGATCTCTTCAAGAACACTCTCTCATCCTGTGCTCAAAGGAGATGACGTCAATACAGAGAGTTAACAGTCGGCTAAAACACTAACAAAAGTGTCTCAAACACATAGACACACTTTCAGAATCTCCTCAGGACATTCAGAGTGGCTCATCATGTTGTGTGTGAGCTTTTTCTGCAAAGCATTCATATGATTTTGTTTGTGGGTTTTTTAGCCCCCACTTGAATAGATTAATGCCGTTGGTGAGCTTACAGCACTGTGCAACACTAAGCAACAAAGCAAAGTTGTGCTACAGTTTACTTAACCAATATATTAGGGAATATAATTCCACAATGCCCTTTGGCAAGAATCCTCCCGCTGCAGTTAAATATCAGAAATGCGTTTAGAATTCATTATCGGGGATTAGGCCGCAAATTAATAGGCTTGCTCGAGTTTTGTTTCAATAAGCCAAAGAGTGTCTACACAGCTGTCAAAGAGACGGCATCAAAAAGCAGGAATGCGATACAAGAGAATATTCTGACGTTCTGCACGAACTCCATCAGCATGCTGAAAGACAAGGCCACAAACGAGCCTGAATAACGGCCTGCGCATGCCGCAGTCAAGGTAAAAAGCAATAACGCCAAAGATACTTTAGCATCCCCAGCCACAGGATGATTTACTGAAGTAACAAAAATGCTGGTGCTGCTCGAGAGTCGCTTTCTGCAGTTTGCGAACCCCCTCCACCCCCTCACCCCCGAGACAGGATTCACCTACTGCGCAGGTCCTGGACTCACATGACCTTGAATTAAACAGAAACTACAGCTTCCACCAGCTATGCTACCTTTGTGAATGGAGCCCCGTGTCCTTTCCGTCCTCTCCCTCTCTGCATCAAATGGTCCTCATTTATTCTGCAGGACTATTTAGACTGGGGTAAAAAAAAGCAGAATTTCTTGCAGGTCCTGGATCTCAGGCAGTGGTTTAAAATCCACTTCATGACTCCCCCTATTAGTAGGATGGGCTGCGCTTTGTTGTTTTAGGGCTGATGAGAATAGATTTTTGTGAGATCAATAGGTTAAGTTCAATCAATGCAGTAAGAATAGTCTCAACAGTCCATATTCTACGTTACTTGCTTTGACCGTACTGGTATAATCAGTTACAGTCCTTTATGATAGTATTGCCATACGGCTTCTTCTCCTTTGCCTTCATACCTCAGGTTTAGTTCACTACATTTCACTTTGCTTTCAGTGTGTTTGCTGCAAAGAGCTTTCAGATTGAGAGAAGCACTACATAAATAAGAAGGAATTTTTCAATTAGCATTAGGCTTAAAAGGGCTAAAAGGATGATAAGGGGATCTTGCTTTTGATTGTGGTTGTCTGCACTAACTCCTGTTCTTTCTGCGTTACTAGCATCCCCAAAATCTCTCTGGTCCCCGTTCCCTCACCACCCCAGCTCTCTCCCCGTGCCTGTAGGGGAGCTAACTCCATGCTGGGCTGAGGGTGTCCATCTGTCACCAAGTGGCAGCCCTTGAAAAGTTGAGACCATCTGATCTGCCAGCTCTGCTCCCGCTAAACGGTGGCTCTCTGGTGAGTTCGGTTGACGGCGCTACACGCTCTGTCTGGAGTTGTGTACCGCTGCCTGAATACTGATGCGTCCCATCTGCAGCGGTTGCTAAATCTAGAGCTAGGATGTGAGGTGCCTTCAGAATCACCACATCTACAGTGCACCACACACCGTTTGTGCTAATCCTCATGAAACGGTCAAGACACAGTGTGGGTAAAGTCCCTGTGGCCACTTTTACAACTCCCACCACTAACTGCTCTACCTATAATCTTAACCCCACTGTGCCATGGGGCCGTGACATAGAGGGGAGATAGCTGCTCCCATGTCTGAGACACTCCAGCATTTCAGATGCTTCAGCAGAGCAGGAGTGCTGCAGGACCTTGGACAGCAGCAACTTCACTAACAGGCATACACACCTAAGCTGGGCTGCAATCGACTTGCTTTTGGCAGCCTTTACAATGGAACTGCTTATGTGCCCTATGAGGAGAAGCTTTGGAGACTGCATGGCACTTAGCTATAAGCATAAACGCATTATTAGCAGAGAATTAAAGCTGACCTGCTGCCCACAGCCCAGTTTGTCATACCTGCATTCACTTAGCTGAGCTCCAGTGATTTTACTGTGACTCTGACTGCACATCACATTCACAACAGATGAGGCACAGTCTGCTACTGTAACATACGGGTGGACTGGTGAGAGCACTCAGAGGGAGACAGAGGCGAAAGCACAGGTGTCTTTATGATCACTCTGCAGTATTGGTTGATGGACAAAAAAATCCACTGATCCACTGTTCCCCCCCTTCGGTTCCACGGTATTTTAGAGTAGAGGCCACTGAACCACCATTAAGTGACAGCACCCTCCCAGTTTCCCAGCCTCTACAGACACTGCCTGACGATGTTCCTCTGGGTATGGCTGGGGGAAGGACTGCTTTCACGCCCCACTTCAACCCTCTGATCTTATTTTTAGACCAGAGAAGAGCAGCATTCAGGCTTTTAGAGCCACGGAGCTCTGAATGCATTAATATGTGAATTTGTTTCTATGGAGCCCACCGTGCCACGCGACTGGAATCCAGGGCCTTGCTCCGAGCTGTGCCATCAGCCACACCGCATCTCTGTCACTCGAGCATTGGCATCCCCCCTCTCCTGCCACATCTCACGGACAGAGGAGCTCTTCAATCACAAACACTGGGGTACAGTGCTGGGAGAAACCCACTGGGGTCGGTGAAAGTGAGATGTAATATCATTTGAGATGTACACCTGCCTGCTTCTTTATTTTCTATAAAATAGGTAATTTCAGCCCTGGAAATGAAGTGCTCTATTCTGGGTCAGATGCACATCACTAAGAGACCGTCCCTGGAAAAGAGACTGCTGAACTGTTCTGTCAGCCCACCGAACACTTGTAGCTCTTTCATAATATGACTCATAGGTGTTTCGCGGGCACCACTGAAAGCTGTGGAGTAAGGGTTAACCCTCAGAATGTGAAGCATACTACAGTATGAGCTTAATGTGGTGCCTGTTCATATCGTGTCATTTTATGGGATACAGTGATCTTATACAGTATACATACTGAATGTATGAGAATTTCTAGAATTTGTTTTGATCTTTAAATTTCACCATTTATTAACAACTGTTTTCAAGTAGGTGGTTTTTGAAATGACATTTTTACGGAGTTTTATATATACCGAAACAAAGGCATTATATTGTGTGGTAACTGTGTGAGGAAAATCAGCCAGCAGCAGAAAGAACAAACAGCACTAATAAAGCTGATGAGAACAGACAGCATTAATAAAGCTGACATTCTTTCACACGTGGGTATTTCACCCTTAAAGAGCATCTCCATGGTGCGAGGCCACCTTGCTAATGGGTTAATGTATTGGATTAACCTGAAGTGAAGATCAGGCCGTGATGTGGTTATGCAGGTGTCTAATGGAGCGGCACAGGGAGGACCCATCCTGCAGAGTTCAGGTTACAGTCTGTCACAGAGAGCTCAGGCAGGACCGCCGTTGTCCCTGGGCAGGGCTCCTCTTACACAGGACCCAGAATGCACTGCTGCACCAAAAGGGTAAACACAGAGTGGCTTTCATTCATGTTACATACAAATAGGAGGTAACCATGGTATAGAAACGCAAGACAAGAAGAAAGTTACCTAATATTTTAAAATCTCTGCCTGATCAGCTACATTTGAATTTAAGGCTTTGGGTTGAAGGAGTGTTGCCACATATGGTTGTGATTATTGTTTGAATGTTTTGTAGACCCATTCTAACCATATTCTTTCCATGGGGACACCACTTTTGCATATGATAAAAGGTCATTTCTGCCATCGGTTTGCAGCAGGCAGATGTTAAGTTTTTATACCAAAAAATTAGGCGCAGTACTATTTCAAATGGCAGTGTCATTACCCACCGCTGCCCTTATCATAAGGCAGAATTCAATTCAGTTACAGCGACAGAATGCCTATAAAAAGCCGAGTGAATAACTGAAAAGGTTAAGGTGCATGTAAACGGGAGGGATGTGACTCTGCGGCCAGATGGAACGCGGTCCCCGAGTGCCGCAGTCTGCGTATGCGCGGCGCTCAGGAGATGAATCCGACTCCATCTCCGCCTCTCTGAAGTCACATCAATTATGCGCAGAATCTGTCTCTCCCGGACGGGAGAAACGCGCTCGCGCCGAGCGCAGGGGGAATTCTGTCAGCGCGCTGCCCACCTGCTGGATTGTGTAGGGGAGGGTGGTCAGGGTCTGGCCACACGGCCATGCAGACATTCATGTTTTGCTGGGAATGATTATCGTGTAGATATTGTGCAAACAGTGATTGTTTTTTCTAGGGGGAATCATGAGGAAATGACCTTGAGGGGGAAATGCTGATTTGTTTAGGCATTTGAGCCTGCACAGATAATGAATGCATTCATTTCCATGTGCAAAATGGATAGAGGAAATGCTTTTGTTTGCCACGCACGTTCCAGAGCTGGAGCGATCAAATCATAAGAACATGTAATTCTGCAACCTTCGGTGCGGATTTGTTTGGGATGATTTTGCATTGCAAATTTGCAAACGATGCAAACAGACGACTAAGGTTAAAGAATCCCTTTGGAGGACAAAGAAAATACTGCTTATAAACCGCATTTATTCATTAAAATCTATGAGAACATTCTCATGACTCATCCTTTTAAATACTATCCTAAAATATTGTGATCCGTTCAGCAAATATGATATGCACCTTCTCACTTTTGCCTCTGTATTCCAAGATCTAGCAAGAGGTATAAACACAGAAATGCAACAAAATTGGCTCCACATACCAAACACAGCCTCACTATTGCAGAGACAGTTTTTGTAGAATAAAAGAAATTTGGTTCAATTATCACACATGAATCCAAGGCAAAGCCCTCTCACCCTGTGTATCAGGGTTCTGCCACAGTGACTGAGCAACGGCCACAGCAGAGAACTCCCTCAGAGATACACCTGCAGTACTAGAGATGCCCTGCTTACTTCCTGCGTTTTTTTCCTCAGCAACAACGAGGAGAGGAAGTCCCCTCCTATAGGCTGTTTCACTCATTCACAGCAGCAGCACAGCCAGGAGCTTATTCATTCACTTATGATTCAATCAGCGCCCCAACACACAGCACTTATGAGAAATGCTTTCTGCCCAGATCTCATATGCATCGCAGAGGCCTATTTTTATCCATATGTCACCTGTCAATATGTTCTCCCCTTTGAGGTGTACTTTTATGTGAGAGCTGATGGGTTCTGAAAACTCTGCTGTGTCTAGTCAGCCATCAGCTGTCTAACAGTCTCCCTCAGATCTGAGCAATCCCCAGACAAGGGGATAACAGACAGACGGTTTGTCTGCGTGTGTGTGTGTGTGTGCAGAGTGCGTGCATGTGTGTGTGTGAGAGAGAGAGAGAGAGAGAGAGAAAGAGACAGAAAGCAAGGTGGGAAAAATGGTGCTACAGGAGCCTCCTTTTAACTGAAAACCAGGTATCCAACACACAAACACATGCACGCACACGCACACACACACATACACACACACACACACAGGAGAGATTTAAAAAGGTGCAGTTGGTCTCTGCTTTTCTTGAGCCTTTAAGAAAGGTCTGCTCTCTTTGAGCAGAGATCAAGTTACCCCTGCTCCATCCTGGGGTTCCTGACTGTGCCAGAAGTCTCTGCCCCAGCTCTTCCCAGACAATCTCTTTAACAGCAGATTCAGGGAGCCTCAGCAACTAACCTGGCTGACTGATGAATCCCCAGAAGCAGTATGATTTTCTCTGAGGCTAACCCAGAAAGAAATGCCCCATTTTCCTTTCTCAGCCAAAAGACATTACTTAGACTTACTCACAATATCAGATTTATCACTTACATGTGCATTCATTTGTTTCGTAATCACTTTCCATCTCTGGTCCTATTTCAGCCAAATTATTTTCTTTTCCAAATCTTCTAAATGATATCTAGATATTTTCTAGATAACCCCTGAAGCACCTACAAGCATCTGCATTCTATGCATGATCTGCCCATCAGGTCTGATGAACGTATATATGAGCATATACTGTGCCACAGTGACTAAATTAATAATACATATCCCCATTATGGGTGGAGCTAAATTGTGATATATAAATCACTGACTCATATGAGCCAATCAAAGTAACTTCGCAAACCACAATGCAAAACACTATGATTGGTCCACACCAGTGAGTCACTAAAATCACACGATAGCTCCTCCTGTTAATGGCTTCCTGAAACCTCATTCTGCTCCAGCCAGACTAAAAGTGCCAGAAAAGGGCTTCATAGGCCTGGCTGAAAACCCAGGCAGAGTCTGTTTGTTCAGTTTCAAAGCCAGGCATGTAGCCTTCAGAGTGCAAATTAAAACAACAGTCTGAGAGCAGACAATGCGCAGCCGTGAGGCTGCTAATTGGCTCCTGCTGAAGCTGCAAGGAGTCTGGAGGATTGAGGTCTTACAGGGTTACGCTGACATTTTCTCACACCCCCTATCAGCCGCCCACAGTGGAAATACAGAGAAGGGCATGTGGCATCACACGGCTCCTGTTCTACTTTAGGAGATACGGATGTCTCCATTTAATGTGACTGTCCATCTCCATGTCAGTTCTTTCAGTGCCGCTGAGGAGAAGTACAGCTGAAAGTCCTGAGGAGTGTCCTTATGTCACACACACTGCGTATGTCACTTACAGTACACATGTGGAATGCATGCATTATGTAAGAGGCACAATCAAATGAGAAGTGATTAAATGCTCTGGCCTATAATTTCTTGAGTAAAGGAATCAACCTCCTCCCAATGTAAACCCATTATGCTTTCTTCCTGATACATGGGTCAGAACTAGCGCAAACAAAAAGTTCACTATCTAAAGAGGAGCTGTAAAATCAGGCCCTGCTCATATTTATTCATTTTTAATAACTCATAGTAGAGGGTTTGATCAAAGCACACACCCCCCTTCACCCAGGCCATTGTAAGACACTTTCAGATGTATGGGATGATTCTCAGGCATGCTCCACAAAAAGCTGTGAAATAGCACATAGGTGTTACCTTTCCTGGAAGTGTGTTCACATAATGTTGTGCTGGATACCAAACTAGTCTTGTATTTGTCAAGAGAGACCTGATGTAATTTGCCACTATGTAAGCCAACACAGTTGCTTTTTGGTAATTTTGTTGCCTAGATTTTATCAGCTTTCCATATCTCTATAAGGACCTCCATCACTGTGTGTCCCCATGTTGCTCACTTGATAATTGTTTTCTAGCTGGTTATTTTACAGCCGGCTACATTTCTCAGAACAGCTCAAGTACCAAATGGACGGCCAACAAGCACACATGCTCCTCTAGCTTAGCAACGACTTGACCACCCATTCCAAGCTTCCATTGCCCCTGGCTGTCCTCAGTTCATTTCGCCAAGAACATACATGTGCTGTTGTTACAACTGTGAAAAATTTTTGCTCATACACTCTGACTGTATTTGCCAGTTAGCATGTTGGGGGGTGGGGTTGGGGTTGAATTTGGATGTGGCACAAAAAAACACAAAACACGTGGGACAGTGAATACTTTGGTTGGACCTGAGATGGCCTTTTCCACGAAACAGCGACCTATCCATTTGGAAAGCAGTGTAACATTCCACACCCCCTAATTGCAGCGTGAAATGGCCCCCGCCTTTGTCCTGCCCCCATCTCAAACAGCTACCATGCAAAGTGCTGCATGGTTATTATCTCATTATGACATGAATACACATGCACACACACGCACACACACACACACACACACACACACACACACACACACACACACACACACACACACACACACACACATGTGTGTGACCATTATATTTACATATGTATTAACATTCAAGTTCAACAGAGGAAATCTCTTAAAAGTGAGGGGCACAGGCATAATACACATACAATACAATACATAATACATAATACAATACAAAAGCTTTGTTTGAGTTATGAGGCTGGGGGGAAATCCAGCAGTCATTAATCTGAAATCAAATAAATCAAGCTGTAATGAGGAGACATAAATGAGATGTTTAATCAGACGTGAATCATGTGTGTCACTAATGAATGCCATTATTCCAGTAGAACTGATTCAAGGCTCAAGTAAAGAAAAGTAGTATTGTTCTGACAGCACTGTCTCCCTTTTAGTTGCAACGCTCTGTTCCTCCAGTCAAGGTATCCATCCAGTGAACAAACATTTGTCCCAGACACTTCAGTGATGTTTGCTTCTGCAGGTTACACAGCACAAAGTAGAATTTATAAGCAGTTAGTCTAAAGAACCCACCATATTCACACCTGAGTGTAAATGCCTGGGTTGATCAGAGTAACCTGTCAGAGAATACATGTATGATTGCCATTTTGTAGGCTGCAAGTGAAACATACCCTGTTCTCTTCATTGGTTTACTGTCCTTGAAATCTTCTGATTCCTGACTAAGTAGGTCTGTGAGGACAGCTGATTAAATAAACTTATGAAAGGAAATATGTACTTTCAAAAAAATGATAAGGTATGTTCATGTCTGTGTGCGCACTGGCCAACTTACTACCAGATTTCAGGCAATCTTACTGGGAAGTTTTTGTGTGGGACAGCACCTTATGTGCTAGCTCAGCAATAAACTTTCTGCTCCTGTTAATATTCAGCCTGTTTCTCTGAGGGGGGCTGGGATGTGCAGTGAAACCAGCAGCCGCAGCAGCCTAGTCTGCTGTATGGGCTTGTCCATCAGCCACAGACATAGGCATGGCGGCGGACATTTCTGTGTGAATGAAGCTCACATCTGTGTAACACCAAGCCCCAGCGTCTTTAGCGCCTGCCAATGTCCTCTGTATTTTCAAGTTAAACAAAATGCCTAGTGAAAAATACTTCCTACATATATAACCATATACCAGATGCGTGAAGAAACCATGTACAAGACAAAGCCAAGTTGCCTTCGGACACCAGCACATTGCATGGTGATTTTTCATGAACAACGATTATACAGAAGGCTGCTCATTAATGTCTTCAGAGCAGTTTGGAGAGGGAATACAGACCGGAGCTGTGCTGCTTGCGGAACAGAGGGAATATCACATATGCAGCACCCACACAGCCATGGGAGATGATGCACTCTCTGTGAGGGCAAAGAGCCAAGAGGCCACATGTCACAGTCACAGACAAACACCAACATGCCTCTGGGCATACAATCCAGGGGCATGATATTCACAGCTCTGTTTGAACAAACAGTCGTATTCCTGAAAATGAAGAGTCAAAATGTTGACATAATACCTGACACGAACAAGTTTAACTTCCAGTCAATGCCTGAGTCACTGCTTGAGAACGAAGCGTAGCAGGAGACTGCTAGGTTTAATATAGCATTCTACCAACAGACTGAGCAACCTGGCTGAATCTAGTGTTCCGTTAGTAACATGGGTGGATTACTACAATTACAGAAATATTTATTTATTGGAACCGTCAGTAGCAGGTGCTCTTTTTACAGTTATTAAACAACAGGAAATACGCTTAGGAGCTGCAGTAGTGTGTGCATCATATAAATGCTGCCAGACTCTACCAAACACTTAACACACAACCAAACTCACAACTGGATGTTGTAACAATGCAGTTCTTATACACATTAATACTTTAGGGGTAAAACTTTTTCCACAGTTTTGCACAAATATGGAACCAACATTGGGTTTACAGCCATAAATGACATCAGTGAAAAAGTACTGATACTAACACGTGTGTTTGCGTGTGTCTGTGTGCATATGAAGTGAACTAGCTGTCCAGAGAGGAGTAAGGGGAGATGTAATACTGCTACAATAATTCTGATCTTGCTAAATAAGTGAAATACTACTTGCGTTTTACAGAAAGTGGAAGCTTTCAGAAAGCATTTCGAAAACAGGCATTATCCAAGCCACTGTTCTCTGACTCATGGACTCGGCCAGATGACATTGAAACAGCCATACTGCAGAGGTGGCAGGCCAGTGAAAACTAGACTTGCTATTTCCTATTAGTCATTAAGACCTCAATGTATGAGAACTGGGGGTTGAGCATGCTACATTCTTCATGTGTGTGTTTCACTGAATAATTTCTTCCTCTTGAACCTACCCAACTGAAGATGAAACTGTGCCTGATAAATGAGAGGTGTGATCAGTGACACAGCTTTGCGGCAAACCGGAATGAGATGTTTCCTGTGCTATCGGCACACAAAGCATTGGTCCATTCACTGATAACATTTCAGTACCTTCCCCCTCCCCAAAATCTTGTGTGGATTCAAGACATGATCTGCTTCCCATGGAACTGTGTTTGCTTGAACAGAACTGGCTCTAGGCAAGACACTAATGAAGGCTTTAATTTTGGCTTGTGTACTATGCCTGCCTTTTTCCCCACACGATTTCCAACACTAAGGCTGATGGAATGGTGTGGAAGTTAAATAAGAGCCAGTTATTAGCATTCCCTAATATTAATGTACGCTTCATGTGTGAGTTTTGTATTATGTTCAAATAATCCAGAGGCATTATATTGCACATTTTTGGAAGCCCCTCTGGATAAGTATTTGCTAAATGACTAAATGTAAATATAAGGCTAAATGTATGAATCATAAAATGTAAGATACATGTTTTATCCCAGTCCAGCATCATGGCTTAAACCATTGAGGTGCTTTATTCTTCACATAAGCATACCGTGAGGTACGGTCAGTACTACAGCAAGAAATACATGGATAAAAGAAAATCGAACACTGTATTCTTAATTTAAAAATTGCAACTATTCTTGAAAAGCATGACATTGAATCCAAACTAATTTTCTGAATGACTGCAAAGAAACCACTGTTAAAGTGAGTCTCACTACTGACAGAATCCTACTGTCCATAGCATTCTATGGACTTCTTTAGCAAAAAGAAAATGTACTACTCTGATTGGGTTATACTAAACTTGCTATAGAATATCACATTTCCTGAGGGTGAAAGTAAGTGAAATTTACATTCTCCATTCCATCTGGGGAGGCATAGGAATGGACACTACAAGTACTGTGCATTATGCAAATTTTCAGGTTTCAATATATATTTAAAAAATATAAGCTAGATGATTTCTCAAAAATCTTTTGTATACCTTGTGCTAAAAAACAGCTTTGGTTTCATCGCGGTACAGGTGGAGATGACTCCAAGGTCAAACACCTACATTGCCAGTTCAACCAACCACCCCTTGCTTAGGTGGCAACTCTCAGCCCATAAATGGCCTGGTCTCCAGTTTTATCCCTACCACATATAATAATACATTCCTGTTTCCACACACAAGGCATTTCCCACTACACTGCCACCCTCACATCGTGGAAAGTGCGCTTGACTCAAAACAATTACTCAAAGCAGTGTCCATATGTCTAAAAGACACAGAAATTTCATGTTTCTCAGTAGTAGGTCTGGAGAGTCCCATTCAACCAATGGCAGCTGGCCACAAACGACAGGCTCTCAGGCCTTTAATTTGGCAGAATTTTGTATGCCAATAGGCTTTGCCAGAACTGTTTTTTTTTTTTTTCATAAATTAGTATGCTGTAATATGATACACACCCTTTGATAATCTATTTTTTAGGGCAAAGGTCCAACCATCAAGGCACAAGGAGCATTAGCATCCTTACTAGATATTCATTTCATGAATAAGACAGTACAGCTGCCCAGGCCAGCCCTCGTCAGAAGTCAGTCCAGGGCATGCTGGGGCTCTTTCCAATTGTCAGTGCTCCCTAGCCGTTGTGTTTTTTGTTTTTCTGTCCATGTGCTTTTGTTTTTTCTTGTGTTCTAGCCCTGCCCCGCTCCCCGCCCGGTCTCCGCCCACCTGATTGCCTCATCACCTTCACCTGCCTGCCTGCGCACCTGTTTCCCATTCTCGTTGTCTGCCCTGCCCTATATCTTCCCTGCGTATCCCTGTCCTGTTGCCAGTTCGTCACAGTTGCTTCTGCCTGTTTCGTCCCCGCCGTTTTGTTACCTGTGTTTATTGCTGACTTTCCCGTTTTCGACCTGCCTGTTTTTCCGACCTGTTTTTTGCCCGCCGCTCTGCCCTGTTCGCCTGTACCTCTGCCTGCCCGGTGTTTGACCCTGCCTGCTCCGTTTACCTGCGTTTGGATTTGCCCCTCGGACTGCCTTTCTGGTTTCAACCCTGCCTGTTTCTGTGATTTACGATCTTGCCTGTGGACTTAATAAAATCCGTCGGAATGCGACGTTTTCATGGTCTGCGACTGTGTCCTTGCCCGAGCCCTGACACCAATAGGAGAAATCCATCTCCATGTTTTGTTAATAGTAGTATAACAGCTATTCAGATGGGCATTATATAACAATAAATACATTAGACTTCATTGCGGTATGAATCCAGTCTCTGACATTTGTACAACACATGGTTGTGTTCAGACAATGACAAAAGAAAAGAAAGAATATATCTAGATATATTTGGACCAACAGATAGGCACTGAAATGATTTGCCACTCGTCTGTTTGCTCCTCTCACAGTAACTCTGTTCGCATGCAGATGGAGACAACACTGGCTGAAATCATTCGTGAGATTTAGACACAGTTCAGATTTATTTTTTAACACATCCAGTTCTTTGTGCATGTATCGTAACTACTATGTTTTATGTACATCAGGTCTTGCTTGAAAATGAGATCTCTATCTCAATGGGATTCACCTAAATAAATAAAGGTTGTAAAAAAAATGTGCAGAGATTGTGCACCAGACAAAAGCACAGCCAGGCATTAAGATGGAAAGCCATTTGCACCTACAAATTCATGACCATTATACCTTGCTGTGTGACATTTACCGACAATAAACGACTTGTGCGAAAGAAAACAAATGAATAATTAAGAAGAAGGGATGAAATGGCAGGCAGGTGTATGTTTTTTTTTTTTTCCTGGGGCTTTTAGAATGATGCATAGTCTTTCAGAGCAGTGTAGCAGGTCCCAGACTCTGGATCCTCTATTTATAAACAAGCTATAATGCTCACAGATAGCGCATGTGGCTAAGCCAGTTTCAGCCAAAATCTGAAAAACTCAAGATGATGCTGGTTTCTCAAAGAAAGTGGCACCTATCCCCTAATTTAAATTCAGGTCCATGAGGTGTGCAAAAGTTGACTGGCAGTTTCTCTTTCATTTGCTCTGATATTCATCAGATGTTGCTGAGGCAGCAACTTTGCCTATCTTAACTTGGAAACAGCAAGAATGAACAGAATAAAAAGCAAGCTGATAATAATAGGCCATTACCAAAAACACAACATTGGCCTCACGCTTAATTGGTAATTGCTATGTGTCAAACAAACTATGCTGTCCTTTGACTGGTAGCTGAAAAAAAACTTGTCACTCAAGAATGCAAATCAATACTTAAGCAAAATTGAATTCCATGTTCTATGACACTCACTTCTTGTTCGATGTCTTTTTAAACTTAACAATCTTGTCTTAATTAGACAATATACAACACTTAACTAATTTACTGTTCTAGTGTTTAATAAAGTAGACCTCTCCTGTTAAAAGATAGGAAACTCATAACCGGAGTTAACGATACTAGCAATTCCAATCAGATGTTAGGTAGGAACACAGGTTTCACCCATCGTTTTATTTGTCAAAATTAGCTTTCATAGAGACTTTTTTTCATTATTAAAAAAAAACCTTGGTAAATATAGGACCTAGGTTTGTGTGTTGCAGAGAAACGTGTGTGAATGTTGTAGTTAAGAATAAGCCCTTCACAGAGTGTTGGTGAACATCTTACTTTGCAGGAAACACATGCAATCAGACATCCAGCTCTCACATACTGCTGAGCCCATCTGATAGGACAGCAAGCGCACTGTGAGATGTCCTAGCGGCAGCCACAGATGCTTTGGAGCAGCATGCCATTTTGGCTCACCCTCTCTGGCTTGTCCCAGAAATACCTACAGCACCAGGAAAAGGTGCGGATAGTGCACTGTGGGCCATCCAGCTTTTCAAAGGCAACACATGCTGTCCTCATCGCCTGATGGGAACAAACACAGTGGCACGCCCCTAAGTCTGCAGCCAACGCCGTATTCCAAATCTGCTTATTGATACATGTTCCTGTTTGACTACTTCAGAATTGTCTCACCTTCTCTATCAAAATGCATAATTTATGTGGACCTCTGAGCAAACTATTATTTGTGTTGCTTGCCAAATAATCTATTATCCTATTAATGAGACTATATCTATTCAAACACTGCCATCTCTCAGCATGCATAGCAATTTAGTCCAGTGACATCATGAAATTCAAAGACTAGGATGTGTTACTGATGAAATACAGATGTAATACATTTCTGTTTGCACTGAGCCTGAACTAACATGTTGGTAACTTTAATCATTTATTCATCTCAGACAGAGAAGACAGGGCATATATTTACTAATAGCTACTGAATTTCCAGAGTTTGGGGAGAAAAAAATTAACTCTATCACTTGGACAGACAAGAAAATGCTGGGTACTGACAGTGATTCATTTTTACAAAGAATACAGTGATGCATAGTGTAAACTCAAATCTGTTGTGAGTTTAATTGCCAGTCTATCCTACATAACTAGCTAGCTACAGCTAGCCTGCCACCTGTCAACACACTTATTTATTTATTAAAAGTAGTTTAATGCAACCTTCTAGAGGTTTCTAGCTAGGGAACTTCTGAAGTGGTTTTCTAAATCAGCTGTCCAATTGTGTCCAGTTTGCCAGAGATGGGCATTTTTTTCCAAAATCAAACAACTTACGTGGCAGGCTTATGCATTTTTGATCATGAAGCAACTCACGAAGCAAATGTAAATCACCTGCAGGCTTATTCTGCCATCATGAGATAATCTGACATTAGACACTGAGATACAAACAAGAGCAGTAAAAAATTTCCAATGTTAAATTCAAAGGCAATCTTAAGCTTTGCTATTTTTGTTCAGGAACAGAAGTGCTTCCATATTCTTTAGTTTTAGACAAGACCTTGGTTTGTTTGGGACTGATGTTGACAGAATGCTTTAAAATGTCATACCAAGTTCTGTGAAATAAATAGCAGTTTTGCATCTAATGTCATTAGCCTGGGAGCTAACAGATTTCGCTGGTTCTGAGATTCTCTAATTACAAAACAATCAGTTCCTTCCTCTGCCATGGTCTTACAAGTTGTATATGTTACAAGTTTGCAGACGCACGCAGCAATTGATCGTAGGAGGTGTGTAACTGAAGTGCACTGAGGGGTGTTGTTTGCACCTAGTGCCATTTATAGGATAACTATTAATAAATACCCCCCAAATGTGACATTATTTGCATGTGCAATCTCAAGCACAACAATCAGTCATTTCCACACCTGTCCTGTCAATTTTGTGTCCATAAACATATAGACACACAGACACACACGTATGTCTGTATACACATATATCTGTATATGGACACACACACGCATGCCTGTGTGTTTGCGTCAATGTGCCCATACTAACGGAACGCCACATTCTAATATGTTTAGCAATTCACGGAAATCACTACAATAAAAAAAGAGTGTTTCAGCATGGGACACTTAAGTTTTTATGCATGTGTGATTGGATTGTTCTTCTGTGTATTGCAGCCTGGGCCTGTTTAAAAGTCAAGTGGGTATTTGGTGCTTCCAATCTGCTGAAAGATGATGCGGGCGCAGGCCTCACGCGGGCGCTTTGGTAATGGCCCCCTGACGCCTACCAGCAGCAGCCCACACACTCTCATTACCACAGACTCACCAGAGACACAGCGCACAACCAACGCGCTATAACCCCCCTGGCACCCACTGGCTTTTCAGTGCAGTTACCATTACAATTTATCCATGAGTTTTTCTGTAACTATAACAGATGAAGTCTGTAAAGGTATGCTGCATTACAAAAAATTGCATTACATTACTTTGCATTGCATTACAAAAGAAATGAGCAAATGAATTTCCTAGGACAGAACCTATTTCTGTTGCTGGAGATGTCTGTCTCCTCTATAAACCGCTCTACTAATACCGTTGTGATTAGAGAGCGACAAACGGGCACACTGCAAGCAATCTCAATCAACAAAGTGATTTATTGCCAACCTTCAGCACCAGTGCACCCTGGCACACAAAATATGTTCTGGGCGGAACAAAGGGAGTCTAAAGTGATGCGCTGGGGAACGCAGCGCTGTATTAGATATCCCCTGAACGTACACAGATGGGCTGAATACGATACTGTTACTGCTCACGGAGTCAATACAGTCAATCCTGCCTGCTTAATGCAGTGAGCCACAGGGCTCCGCCTTTGACCCCCATTATGATGTCAGAGGGGATGTAACAAGGGGGTAGACTGAGAACAGGCTAGTAATGGGATACTAGAACTGCATGGATTGTCCTAGTATTATTGTTATTGTTATTGTTAAATGATTGTGTTCTAATATTCAGGACACTGTGCTTTTCAGTAATACCCTGCTAGTGATTTAATTTAATAGACAGCTATTGGAAAGCAATGGAGAGCTATTGACCAGGAGAATTAAAAAGACCTTGTTTGCCAGAGCCAGCAGCCAAACCCAGCTGGCGTCAGGCTCCACACTGCAGTAGTGTTTCCACATCGCTAAACCGCTGGGTCCTGTATGCAGGCTTGAGCACAGGGCTACCGAGCTCTTCCTAGCAACTGCTTGACACATGTGATCGTGCACTGCCCTCCTCGTGAACTGCACGCGTCCCCGTGCTCCTAACTCACGTTGGCTTATGCTTCCCCCCCCAAACACCAGTGCAGCAAGCACTCTCCTGCCGGAGCAGGGAACCAAACCCCGATCTCCCACTCCACATCACCCAGCATTTTGGTGACATGTTGTGGTTTAAGCAATGTGTTCAATTTCCAGCTCTAGAACGCAAACTCTTCATCTCCTGAGAAAAAAGATGTGCTCTGAACAATAAAAAATGTATTGCAAGTGTCCAGGTTTGTTTTTTCAGAATTTCCAATGCCGTCAAGACTACTTAAAAGCTGCGAAGGATGTAGAGGACAGGATACACAAAAGCAGATGACTCACACCTTCTTCTGCAAAGCTGCAGGTTTTGCCGGCGCATTGATCAGACACCATTCTGAGCCCATCAAATTTTCCTGAATCATCTCCAGACAAAAGTCACTGAGAAAGCAGTAGTGCCAGGTACTCACTGAAGGCTGCCACAGCCAAGATGAGCGTCACCACAATGGAGGTCCAGGATACCCACAATGCCTTCTTGCGGTAGCTCTGTGCTTCGTGAGGCTTCAGTCGCATGCTGCTCTCAAGCAGACCTGCCAAACACAATGAAACACCTTAGTGACCACTGCACACTGGACAGGACACACCACAAATGTGCAATGTGACCACTTAGCACTCCTCTAACTATCAGGAAGGCTATATTTAATCATAAAGGCATCAAATGCTATTATAAATTAAAACATTAGAGTTTGGTAGAGCTACACCTATGTTGCCAGTCTTACATACCACCTAGCTCCTCTCCAGACCTAGGGAAAACCCTGATACTCTAAACCAGAGATTAAGCAGAATTTCCATGCTTCATGTCAATGCTACCTGACAGTGAAAAGATATACGATGTCATTAAACGTAAAGCAAAGATGAAAATAGACTGGAAAGTACTATTTCAGTCTGAAGGACACCAGTGCAATGTGGAGAATACTAAACTACTGTTCATCTGTGACGTATGCGTGAAAAGTTCATTCAGTTTAAGATTACACATTCTTAGGGGTCTTACTGGTCATATCCATGGTGGAATTTAAACTTGACACACCAAGAATGTGTAATATGACCACTTAGCCCTCCTCAAACCATAGGAGCTATCAGGAAGGCTATATTTAATAGTAAAGGCATCAAATGCTGTAATAAATTAAATCATTAGAGTTTGGTAGAGCTACAACTGTGTTGCCAGTCTTATATACCAGCTAGCTCCTCTCAATACCTGGGGAAAACCCAGATACTTTGACAGATTAAGCAGAATTTCCATGCTCCACATTATGCCAAATGGTCCTATCACACAACCCTTTAATATTTGGCTTTAAATCTGTCAGATGCTGGATATACCCCATGCAATAACACAATTCTCTCTCTCTCTCTCTCTCTCTCTCTCTCTCTCTCTCTCTCTCTCTCTCTCTCTCTCTCTCTCTCTTTCTTTCTCTCTCATATTTAGGAGGTGTAGTTTTTCATTAAAACACTTGTCATACAGAATTACACTAAATTATACTTACAATAAAGTGAGCAAAATAAGTCAAATCTAGAAGATGGGTGCAAATTTGGGGCGCAACTAATCAGTGTGGTGCTCACATTTCACATGTGATTGTGCTATTTGTCATCCCTGTAATACTAAGTAAACACAAACTGATTAAGGGTTGCTGATATCTCCAAACCACAAAGAATGTTGAATGGACACACAACTATTCCATGGCAGAACCATGGCTTCCACAACTTGCCACAGGAGTTGGATTTCTATTTGACCTTTAAATCCCTTGATGTGGCCCACATGCAAGAAGCCACATCCGAATAAATGACACATCATTTATTCACCTCGCAGCACTGATTGTCAGAGTAATTTCAGGTGAATCACAAGATTATTGAAAGGCTCTTGATTGCTGAATCCAAATCAGAACATGTAGGGTGACTTTTGCTCAATAATTAACGTATCCGTGGATGCAGGCTTTCCATGCCCTCTCTACCAATTTGCTTTAGAGTACGAGAAGGCAAGAGCACAGCTGAGCTCTGATGAGAGGCTGTTCATTATCCCTCACAGATATTCACTGTTAACAAGTGAATGCTCTAACGACGCGCAGCAAGCCATCAAAGTCTGTGTCTCGCTTGTCACAACTGCTGCCGCATGTTCATAATTCACAGGCATATTCAAAAAAATCTGCAAAGATCTGAAAAACTGCAGAGCCTTTGATCTATACAACGGAGAGAGGATGAGTGGCATCCGCAGACATTACTAATTTATTCACACCTCATAGTCATTCTTCTCTTCTACACGATTAGGTTTGTCTTTCAATAGTTGTTCGAGTATCAGACATTATTAGTTCCTCTCTTAAATTCACCTTTATCCATCCAGGGAATCAAGACACTACCTGACAATGAAAAGACATATGATGTCATTAAACATAAAGCAAAAATGAAAATAGACCGGGGTGTACTTCTTCAGTCTGAAGGACACCAGTGCAACGTGGAAAATACTACACTACTTTTTATCTGTAACGTATACTCGAAAAGTTCATTCAGTTTAAGATTACACATTCTTAGGGGTCTTTCTGGTCATATCCATGATGGAATTTAAACTTACACTCACTGAATGTTTGAAGTTTCAAAAGAAAAAAAAATAATCTGAAGGATTATGAAATGAACTTGTGAGAGGGATTGTGAAAAGATCAGATTCACAGACCTCATATCATGAGCTGAGTTTAGAAGTTTGTCTTGGAACTCTAATTGTAAGTTTTCTGAAAAAAAAAAACTGTAATGAGCAGTTATAAGTGAACCTCAGGGAAAGCACACACCAATTCAGCTGCTTTTTAAGACTGGCTTTCTTATTTCAAAAATACATCCGAGGTGGCCTTTAAGTACTTCACTCAAGGTTACTGGAGGTGTTCCTCAAAGATCTGATCCTCTGCCATAAGTGGCCAATAGTTATGAGGACACCCAGATTTGGAAAGGTGTCACCAGTTCTTAATGCCGCTCCATAAACTATGAGGCTGTACAACCGCGACAATGCAGATTTTGTCTCTGCAGCGATAACCATTGCGAGTCACACAGTTTGGGCAGGTCCCGGTCCTGTGTTACTCCTTTTCCCTCACACACGTACACACCCTGACTTGGAGGTAAAATTTTGTCTATTTCTGTAAACCAGATCGACCCGATCTACCTGGGATATAGGCTAGATCTATCTGAGACATCAATGTCAAATAACTTCACCCGCGGTATCACAACTCGCAGTTAGGAACTACTAGAAAGTAGTGGCAATTTCTCCATGTTTAATGGCTCGCTAGTTTAATTTGGCCACATAGCATTTGCTAAAATGTGTTAACAAAGCGCTCTCTACTTTCTACACGTATGCATTATGCATTTCATATACACCTGAATAATTAAACGCACTCTGCAGAAGCCATAAATATATTGCCAAGCCCAACGCATCCTTGTCCAACAAATCTGACAAAAAGGATGATAAAATTTGTTAATAAAATATCATTTGTCTGTTACCTTGGCCTTCCACGCTATCGCTTATTTTCATCTCTTGGTCCCGGTCCATGTTGAAGGGGTCTCCCTGACTCGATCTTTTGGGTGGGTGCTGATCTGAAGGGGCGCACTGTCCGTTCCGAGCCGCGGGATCCACAATAGTGAGGTCCGGGACTGGACAGGGGTCTTGAGCCGAGGAGTCGGTCATCGCTATTTTGTTTCAGTTCAAATAAAGCACTCAAATTATGTCACACCGATGTGAGAAGTCCAATCATCCAGTGCGCCGATGCCGCCAGCGTTGAGTCGCACGGAGCAAAGAAGTGGGCAAACAGATGAGATATCAAGACTCTCCTCACTGCATCAACATCAGACCCCCCTTTCCGACACGCACTCGCTAACTAGAGAACGGAGGCTGCAGCAGGCAGACTCTAATTAAAAAGCCACGTTCTTTAACTAGACTTCTGCTAAGAGGTTGTCCAGAATCTGCGCACATGCCACTGTCAGGCGCTAGGCTACGAATCACTGGCGAGACTTCTGGCGGCGGCAGCTCTTCCCACTGCGATTCTGCTCGATGCGATGCGCTATGGAACTCTCTTAGGTGATAAGGCTGTCTACCACTCATCTTTGGGCAGCGTCTATCGCGTAGCAACCGCACAGAATAACCTCAATGTTATTATTATTGATATATTACAAGAAGTGAAAACATTTTCATCGTGAAACAATTGCATTGTTACTCACAATAAATAACAGAAAGCATGTGTGCATGATTGAATATCATAAGTTGCTTGTAGGACCTGGGTATTGCAGGCGTCGACCCAGACGTCGTGTAAAAATAACATACATGACAGCCAGCATTTAATGTGAGATTTCTAGGCAATTCAGTTTGGTTGAAGATGCTGTAATGAATACGACACCATGTGTCAGCGATGAAATCACCAAGGCTTTCAAGTTTGTCTTCCCAAATCTGGATTGTTTTCATAGTCCATTTTCGAATACACAGTTTGAAACTATAGTCTCCACACGTTATGAATACAGATTGAACTTCTTCCTATTAGATCGGTTTGATTAACATTTCTAATGTATCTTAGAACACACACACACACACACACACACACACACACACACTTTTTTGCTCAGATTCGGTTTCATAACGGGTACGGTTTTTAAGAAAATTACATTTGTTCATCCCAGCACTGCAACCCTTCAAAACTGTTTTGGCTGTGGAGTCATATCAAGTTAGTTTACCACAAAACGACACGAGGATTCAGCTAAGAAGTGGAATGTAGCTGCTATAGCAACATGGGTTTTCCAAGAAGCGCCCCTACCAAAAAGCACTGGTAGACTGTTAAAAAGTGGTTGTGTAATGTGCTACTCTGTGTTTGGATAAAAAAAAAGAACTAACGTTGTGCAAGTAAAGGTAACTCTTGTTTGAATTCTTTTTCAAAGTTACGGACAAAGCATGCAGAGGTAAACCTTCGACCAGGGCCCCAATTATTTCTGTTTACAGATGGTGAAAGGATTCAGTTGTAAAAAGACAGATAAATATTATTGTACGTGAATGTATTTTTAAATATCCCTTGAAATCCTGAATTGTATCTTCAATTATTCAGATACCTACTGTATTATGTAATTGGGTCTGCAGAGGAGGAGAAAGAGTTAGCTTTTCAAATGAATTACCATCAATTCTGATTGATTCCATAATGCAAAATATCTCGAGTGGCAAGATATGCCCTCATCCTTCCTCTCTCCCCTTTCTGTCTATGAACAGGAAGACCAAACGAGCTCCTACACAGAGTGTGAAATGATGAGCTCGCTCCTGGCAATCAGCTTTGCTGGGTTTTGCAAGTTACAAGCGTTCTATCATGGCGGTCCTCCTGAGTTTCTCAGTTTAGAATGCTTTTTTGAGTCCTTGATAAACCTGAGAAAAATGCAGTTAATACACATTTAACTTCAACATGACATCAGTAAAACCTTCTGAGTATTGCTCTAATCAGAAACTGACAAGATGTTTCTTTTCCCCAGGTGCAGTCAATGGCCTTAGTATCAATTTTGAGGATGCAGCTTTATAGAGGCTTTCTTCTGGTGGAAGGGGTTTTTTTGGCCAGCAAGACATGGAGTTGTGCTTCTCATGTGAATATGTAAAAACACAGCACAGCCCTTAAAGAGCCAAGTGACTCCAACAGGAAATTTACATCAGTTTTTATTTATATACTTCATTAATTACTTACTTATCTTCCATTGCTCCCTGAGTAGTGCAAGGTCACAACAAGCCCTTTCAATGCCAGGCAGTCACTTAGTCACTTTTCAGCATCTCCCCAGGTCAAGTCCCAGGTGTCCTTGTTCCTGGCCCTTGGTTGCTTCCCCTAGATGCTTGCCCTGTGGTGTCCATGGGAGGGCACTCATAGCGATGGTGTTGTGCTCTGTCGTTAGTATGTGGTCCAGCCATTTCATCCACCTTTGCTTGATCCCTGCAGTGATCTAGCTTGACTGGGTGTTGTGGTGGAGGTCCTCATTAGAGATCTTATTTGGTTGTTAGATATGACAGACTCTCCACAAACACCTAATGTGAAAGGCTTCAAAAGGGGTTCATGTCAGCCATATTCAGCCTCTTTCTCTGCTAGAAATCACTGATTTTACACAGCTGAAACAGATTCTCACTTTTGTGTGTGGCTACAGTTTCAGATGTTTGTCAATTTGCAAGACACCGCTGCAAATTGTTATCTTTGCTGACCACAGTACTGAGGTAACTGAAACCCTCTGCTTCCTCCAGCAGATTACCCTTTATTGTTGTGCTGGCTGCATTTAGCATAGTAATCCTCAGCTCTTGGGTCTTTTACACATTTATTTTTAGCCCTAGGTCTTCAGTGCAGTGTGATATTCACAGAAATTGGACAATGGTCACAGGATACATCTGACCCTGCTTGTACAAGTGATTAATGAGTTTCTCCAACTGCCATTGATGGTAATGTGGTTGATCTGATTTTGGTCTCTTCCATTTGGTTACATCCATGTCAGATTGTGTATTTCCTTGTGGGGGTAAGGAGTTCTTCCGAACACTGGCCCATTTACTGTTCAAAAGTTTGTCTCACTATTTTCAGTTATGGTCCCATAACCCTGGGTATCCATGCTGTATTTGTGGCTTGTCTTTCTCAGCCTTAAAATTTTGACCAGCGATTAGGAGCATGTCAGGTTTTAGTGTTTTGGAAAGTAGAGCCTGCAGGATTTCATAGTATACATCTATTTGTTGCCTTTTCTGTTTCATTTATTGGTGGATAGCATTGAATTATGGTGATTTAGCCAAAGGTGGGGTCAAAGTGAGCTTTTATCAGATGCTCATTGACAAGCTCCCTTTCAATGAGTGGTTTTGTGTTTTTGGCATTCACATTTGCATCTCCCTCTGTGTGTTGGTCATCACCTCTCTAAATACTGGATGTTGTATCCATCAGAGGTGGTTTTCCAAGTCCTGTTTTGTGGCATTCGCTCAAACCTAACATGTCTATGTGGTAACACTTCACCTCATGGATATTTTGGCCAGTTTTAGGTGTCTGGTACATTGAACACATATTTCAAGCCCCTGCCTTGATATTGATTTTTGGACCCAGAGAGGTTTTTGGTCAGAGATGGTCATTGAAATGGCTGAGTTTCTCCCTGAGATCCTGTTGGTCCAGTTTACACTTTCTTGTTGTATTTCTGTAGCAGGTTTTTTTTTCTTTAGGGTGAGATTGTAGGATTCACACCCAGATCCCAACCTGGAGGACCAGGGAGTGCCCTTTAGTCTGACCTCTACCCTTTGACCTGTCCAGCATGGGTGAACCTGCTAGGAGCTGAAGCTCGCGCCCACAGAGCTCTCCAAGTGACTGACACACTCAGCCTCTCCCCCATATCAAGGCAGTAATCCAGAGGAGAGGTTTTTACACACACAGGAGAAATGCCAACAGCTCCAGGTGCAGGCTTTGTAAATATCAGTAGTTCAGTACCAGCAGTGGGGAGATTAAAGATGAAACGGTTACATTAAAGGGACAGTATGGTGACAAAGCACAGGTGATGTGGATAAATGCAGGTAACACCAGCTCAAAGGAGAGTGATGGAAGGTGGTGTCCTGGGCATGCACTGCTGTCATAAGCTGAAGTTCTTTCACCAAGCCTCTGGGGACTCAGCAAAAAGGCTGCCACAAGGCTCTGACCTGACTGTTGCCTGGATACTGCAGCTGCAAAGGAAAAAGAACTTAAGGTACTCTTCTTTTCACAACTCTGAAAGAAACAGACCTTCAGATGTCTCTGTGTCCCCTGCTCTTGTTCAGAATTTAAACCTGTTGTGTTATCTGCATCACAAGAAAGACACTGTCTAAAATGTGATAAGAATGTTGCTCCTGGTGCCAGAGTTTCTCCCTGTTCAGATTGTCAGGAATGCAGCTATTGCTTCCTGGGTTGGCCACCAGATGGCCACACAATTCCCTTGTGTTCCTATGTCACATTTGGTTTGTGTGCTTCACCTATGTTGATTAGTAATTGTTTGCACCTATATTCACTGCTATTACATTCTGTCTTTTGTTCCTGTCTATGCACAGTCTTAGGTTCCCAGGCTTCTGTGTGTACTGTTGCCCAAGCCATTTATATTCTTTGAGTCTCCAGTAAAGAGAGCAGTTTTTTTTTGAACCAACCCTCCTGAGTCTTGTGTCCTCTCTGTGTTTGGGTTCACTCTACTCCCTGTCACACAGATACTGGTTTGACTTAGCGTGGTGAGAATGTTATGTTACTCTCTTAGAGTAATTCAAAGCAAGTGTTAATGAAATATACGGCTCTGTTACCGGTGAAAACTGGTCGCTAGGAGTTGAAAACATAAACAAAATTTAATTCATTATCTGTAATGACTCATACATAAAGCATAAAAAATACATGCTGTAGTTAAAAGAGACCCAAAATCCGCTCTTGTCTCATCACGTCTGTCTATTCTGCTGGATTGTTCTGGAGTATGAGGATGAGGTGAGCGTAAATGGGAAAAGGTCTGGCAGAACTGTTCACCTTTGACTTGTATTGTGCATATCCCATCTAAATATCTGTGCTGTTGCGTCAGTCTTCTTTAGCTATATAGCCTTAGAGAGCTCCAAACTAATGTTGGCAAGGATGCAGGAAGTTAAATAGCTAAATCCATTAGCCTGTTAAAGTCAGCTGTAAACCACCCAAAGAGACTGAGAGAACACAGGCAGCAGTGCTTCTTGGTGTTTAATATAATCATTGTAACTCCAGCTGATAAAAACAACAAAGAGACATTAAATGAAGGCATACCATTCCCAGAACTCTACACAGTTTGTATCATTTATTACTTTCTGAACAGATACGAAGAGATACTTATCACAAATCTTAAGGGGAAGTACAAAATAAAAGGTTAGATGGTTACATTGTGAATTCCAAAGATAAGTAAGGCGCTATACATACAGATAAGACTAACATCTGTAATTACATTTTACTCAAAAATGAGTCAACAGAAGTGTTCATTCCTTTTTAAAATGAAATGTTGGCATTTTTTTGGTTTCAATACCACCCCTGATGTGTAAAGCAATGATCCTGCTTTTTTACAGATTAAATGGTGATATTTCAAGCCAGCTTTCTGCTTGAACACATCAATATCAAGGAAAAAATGCAGCATATACAGACGTCTGTCAAAAATTACTTGTAGTATCTGGCAAATCAACAATTGACGGTGATGCGAACTTCCATAACTACATTAATCAAATTTTGGATTAAAACAGTCTTGTCACAGTACATTGATATAATCACAAAAGCTCGTCATGAACCTGTGAGAAAAAAAAAACAGTACTGCTGAAACTTAAAAGAAGAATTCACCATTTGCTACAACTAAAAACATACTTGCCTGAAGGAAATATCAGGTCAGCTTTGGAATTAGGAATTAGGTCAGCTTTGTGTTTTCATTGTATTGCGCTTTGTCTTCACCTTTGACAAAAACACGTTTATTTGACAAGCTCCCTTAAAATAAAATCATGGATTTCCCAGTCAATGAAATTAATGACAATTGTTGCAGAAAAATAATGTTTTTTAAAAAATGAATTCTTGCTGAGTTCATTTTTGAAATATAAGAATATTATGCTGAGTTTTATGAGTATTATGGAATATTTTTATCGAAGATCTACCCTGGAAGAGTCAATCTTTTTCGACCATTGTATTTTTAAGAACGAAAATTGTTTGTTACAGTAAATCCTATGTAAACCATAAGTTTTTCTCAAAATGATGAAGATCACTCCTTAACAGTGTTCAGATATTTAAATGCCATAAACTGGTTTTGTTCTTTTTTTTCTGCTTTTATTCTTTTTGAGAATTACCTTTTTTTCTTGGTGTCTACAGTCTCAGCCTTGATCCCTTTGGTCTGTTCGGTCGATTGTTGCTTGCTTTTGCCTGTGTTAGATCAGCCAAATGCTCTCCAACAGTGCCCCCTACAGTGCATGAGTAGGCAGGAGAGGAAATCGCTTTGACAAAGGAAATTATTAAACATGCATATGAAATTATTCCTCATGCATAGCTGGACAATATATTCCAAAGTTGTTCAGATTTGTCACACGTATTGATAAGAATCCATATGTATGCATAAAATACTTTTTTTTGTCTTGACAGTAATCAGCTGCTGTCACCGAATGTGTTTTTGTCATGTCAAAAATGCATATCAATGCATCTCACATTTGCCACACATAGCAGGTGTTGGTCTCTCAATCTTCAAGCATGTAATAGCAGGTGTCCCTGGCCCTGCTTTTTCATCACACCAAAAATCAATCAATCAATCTATCAATCTATCTATCTATCTATCTATCTATCTATCTATCTATCTATCTATCTATTTATCTGTCTGTCTATCTATCTATCTATCTATCTATCTATCTATCTATCTATCTCTCTCTCTCACACACACACGCGCGCGCGCGCACAAACACACACACAGTGTCAAAATGTTGTCGTGCGCTTTTAAAAAATTCCGATTATATAAGTAGCTCTCTGCTGCTCTCAGGTGGTTGACAGCAAATACTGTAGCCTGAACGATATTGCTGTGGACGTGCTCATCATCTTCTTCTTTTTCTACAATGAACTTTAACTTTTTCCCTGTGCTCTGCCTTTACACATATCTGACGAAAGGTCTGCAAATTACTGGATTCTGTGAATATGTAAAAAGTTGAACCCTGTGTAGGATTCTTTGGGATATCCATTGCGTTGTTACAGCTCTCTTAATACTCTCTTAATACAGATTTTGTGTTTGAACTGAGATAAGAATATAGAAGGAATTCTATTGGGGTTTTGTGGTTCTTTCAGTTGGATGTCAGACTATCACAATATGAAATCACGAAAAACCGTGTGGATTTTTTGTTGCGCCATTGAACCACAACATAAGACTTCACCCATAGTACTACTTAAATGTGAGAAAGCTTTGAGCACGTTCCCTTTCTTTTCGGACTTACGCGAACTTATTTATTATTGGTTATTTATTGGTCCGTAATGTTAACCAATGAGAAAAGAGGAAGCATTTCGTTCGAAGAGAAAAGCAATACGTGCCTGTAATTCAACGTACACTGCATTTCCCATGAGGCTCTTGCGGTCGCGGGTGTGAAACGTAAAGGTTTCCGGCGTGGGATCTCGGGCGTGCTTGCGTCTATCCGTTCTTCGATGCCCTGTGCTAGTGCTGGAGAGCAATGGCGGCGTGCCGGGGGTCCTCATCGAAATGGTTCTTCACCCGGGAACAGCTCGAAGCCACGCCGTCCCGCCGCTGTGGAGTCGAGCCGGACAGGGAGCTGTCGTATCGACAGCAGGCGGCGAACCTTATTCAAGATATGGGCCAGAGACTCAACGTGTATCCTTTCCTGAACTGGAAACGACATCAGACTTAGCAGAAGAAAGGGGCTTGTGGTTATATAGCCAGCCAGCCCTTTGGTAGGCCCCTCTCTAGCTAGCTACTCTTAGCTAATGATCGTGGGTGGGGGCTGGGAAATTAATTGAGCCTGTGGATAAATGTTGAGTTAATTAACGTTACATTATTGTAGCGCAAAGTTTTTCTTAGAACTTAAAAACTAAAATTCGTCATACATGTATTAGCTAGCTCTCTAGCTATCTCAAAAGCAGCATGAAGGCCAGGCTAACTGCATAACGACACGTTATTTAGCTAGCTCGCTATCTAGTTAACTGTTATACCTGCTGTGTTTTTTGCTATCGAAATAATAGATTGCTGTTGTGTTTTGACTTTATACTGATAGCTGGCGGTTAGCCAGCTTTAATAACGCCTTGAACGTGTTTTGTTTTACGGCACATTTATTCGTGATTAACTGCTGTCGGGGTATTAAATTGGTATCTAATCTTGTGTGATAGCATTAGGCAAATGTAATTCGCAACGTTTTTTTGGAAGAAACGGGAATGTGTTTAGGTAACCAACTAGACGTCTATTTAGCAAGTTATCGATAAACTTAAAGGCTGTTTAGCAAGCAACTGTTTGGGGAGCGAATAGTTGATAGACGGCCAGCGTTAACTTTGTCAGGGCAGTTTGCCACTTTAGTAGCTAATGATAATTTAGCCTTCCATTAGCATGGATTTCACGGTGGATCAACCACAAACGCATACTGTGTCCCCTTGTTTTAGGTAGTATGCATGGTGAGAAGAACAATGGGATGCAACGCGAATTCTCTGTAGCAGGTAGTAGTTTAGTTGTACGTGGTTTATAAGGTGTGATTCGTAATGCCAGTCTGCATCAGGAGCAGTATTACTCACCGTCAAGTTTCGCGGTAAGCAAGTTAAACTAGCAATATCTGTGTAAATCAAATCGACTTAGCTCTGCCTGTTGCCACCAGGGAGACGACTAACGATTGACGGTGCCCTGAATGGCCAAATGGTTCACATTTGGTTCACGTAATAGTATCCGGAAGGGTCGATGATGCCATGCACGCCGTGTGAAGTGCTAGCGGGTGGTCTTTACTTTGGATGACGTAGCTACGCGTCTCAAAACCTGTCCTTACAGGGGCTGTCTCCCAGTCCAAGTGAGTGAAGTGTAAGGTTCTCTCTCGTAAGTTTGCCATCTCCTGTTGTTATCCATGTGTAATATTTTGCTATTTGTAACATTTTGCTGTCCCTGACATGTGTCAGTTGCATTAAGCTCTGCACACCTGTCATTCCAAATTGATGACTGACAGTATTCTGTACAAATACCTTTTGGGTAAGGCCTTATGAATGTAAGCTTCAGTACATCTTGGAGTAGTCTGATTAGCAATGTTCCCAGCATGTTGCGGTGGTTGTTTTCTTGGTGTATAACAATACTGGCTGCATGCCTGGCATCAAGAGCAAGGCCCTGAAAAATCCATGAAATTGAGGAGTGGGTTTGTTTTGTTTTTAGGATCTGTGTTTTCGGATTCATTAGACTTTAGTATGTATAGTATCTTTGGTAACTTGGTGAGAAAGTTGATCTGTCTGGATAACTTAAGATGGCTTAAAGATAAGTGAATCTGTACAAAAAAGGAAATCCTCATGTTGTGTTTTATCCTCTGTGCACCAAGGTCTGTCTATGCACAAGTGTGTGTTTAGCTTCAGGTGCCTTAAAATAATGCCCTTAATGAGTCCTTTTTCTTTAGGATATTGTAAACAATGTGCAGTTTCAGAAAAAGGGGGGAGACAAGGACATTTAATTTGTTGCAGATAACCAAGTCATTGATTAATATTAGTTTGATACAGATTGTAGCCAGTTTAAAAACCTGCTGTCAGAAATAAGTGTCAGTTTTTCTCTGATATGATTAAATGTGTCTTTCTGCATACCTCATGATATATCAACGCTTGTATATAAGAGGCAGGTGACCTGGACCCACTGAATGTTCAAAAATGAATCAAGCAAAGCCTTTATGAACTGTTCTTTCTACCTCAGTTTTCCTTAATCCTTGTGTGCAGCTCCCAGCTCACAATTAACACTGCAATTGTTTACATGCATAGATTTTATATGTATCATTCTTTCACCAGGTTCCACAGAAATGTAAGTACCAATTCTCCCTTATATGCTGTTTTGTATTGAGGTTGTCTGGAAATTAAAGCAGAGATAGCCTTATATTCCATCCCTGTGTAAAAGCATGCAACAAGGCTAAGATGTAACCAGATGTGTTTGGGTAAATTTGCCTGAGTTTTCTTGGCTTTCTGCATAAATTGAAGTCAAACAGACCACCGCAATATTGATGCAATAGCTGTTGGTAAAAGCATTGGTATTCATAAATTTGCCAATGTCTGACTGTTGGTTCTCCGGAAATGTTACTTAGATGGAATCACGTCATAACAGAAGTATAGTTGTAAATTGAAAGAAGTCATCTGAAATAATGTTTATATTTCCTTTTTGTGACAGATTATTTCTCCAACCACATTATTCTTGGCTGCAAAGGTTGAGGAGCAACCACGGAAACTTGAACATGTAATAAAAGTGGCACATGCCTGTCTAAACCCTCAAGAGGCCCAGCTAGATACAAAGAGTAATGTAAGTGTTGGTATTGCTGGGTATTGTATTTCTTTCTCTCTAATCAATGTAGTATTTAAGGTGAACATTTGTTTTTTTCCCCCACCTGGTGTCTGAGATTCAGCCTGGTTGGTGTTAAATTCAAACCAGCTGCTCCTGAATCTGGTCTGCTTGTCCACAGGTTGAGACTGAGGAAAGACTGGCCAGTGTGTGTGAAAGTGATGTTCTGGAACCTTGTTTCCAGTCATTTTTTTGTCCTTGATAATATCTGGTCACACGTTCTTTGTTAAAACTGAACATTCTAGCCACGCTGATGTGACATTGTTTCAATGTTTAATTTAACTTAGATGTGTGTCGTTGACCTTATCATACCAGTATTGTCCTGGACAAAATGTTCATAAATGTAAGCCGCCAGCACCACCAAAGTGGTTTAAGAGCTGGGAGCTGTTTTGGAGTGGGTTTGGAAGGTGTGCAGACACATTACAAACATAATGTAATGATTGTCTGTTGAACTTCAGGCTTACCTCCAGCAAGCCCAAGAGCTGGTGATACTTGAAACGATAGTGCTGCAGACATTAGGTGAGTAAAGCCCCCACTGAGACAAAGCTGATCATACCACAGGAAATTGCACATTAGTGATGTATAAAGGGGTTGCAGCTGTGGTGTTTTTCTGTCAGTCCGTCTGTCAACCAGGCCTTTTCAGCATGTCCACTGTTTGATTCAGCTGTTAGCACTGTTTTTCCCAGCTCTGTTTGAGCAGTGGAGCAGTGATGTTGATATTCATAAAAAGAATGTGCCTCACGATTCTCGTAGACTTTGAACTTCTACAGCTCTGCGCACCATGATTCTTGGATGTCACTGTCACTTGTATTTATCTAGAACAGCTCAAAAAGGTTGTCCTCGGAGAAATACTTTTAAAGGAGGCACCGAGTTACTATTGTCATGTTTGCCTCCAAATCTCTTATAAGGAACTCATTTGTGCAAAGATATGGGGTCGCTAATGAAAAGTGACCCACAGCAGTTTAAGTATTCAAATCTTTACAGCTCCTAATTCAGTCCCCAAGATTTTGTCATTCATTATTTTGTAGCATAACATTCAAACAGTCACATGCTCTTCTCAGGTTTGTTCAAGTTTGAGTATTTGATGACAGCCTAATGTTGTTATGTATTTCGTTGCAGGGTTTGAAATAACAATTGAGCATCCACATACTGATGTTGTGAAATGTTCCCAGCTAGTGCGAGGTACAGACTTCCACCCCACCCCCCACCTCCCGTTACTGTTCATCCTCTGCGTTCTGCCCCTTGTGTGTCCAGACAAAAGCGCCAGTGTGTGATTTATGTGTAACCTGGCAGTTTTGGATGGGTGTGAAGTATGTGATAGCTGTCACACACTTACCAGTGTCTCCAGCGCTTGTTTCCTTGACAGAAGTAATCCCTCCTTTTCTCTCCCTCTCTTGCAGCAAGCAAGGATTTGGCACAGACTTCCTATTTCATGGCTACCAACAGGTTGTTATCCTGACCCTCTTTGTTGCACTGTGATAGCACACTATAGCTTCCTTTACTGCAGGGTCCCCTTCCCGTGCTCAACGCCCTCCTTGCGCCGGGGTCTCTGGGGAGCCCCCTGTGGGTGGTACCAGCCCCGGCTGCAGTGCGGTGTATTGTACGAGGGAAAGTGTTGGCACTGAGGGGTTGAATGCACATTGTGAAGTGTAGTGGTGCTTTTTACCTCACGTTCGCTTGGTACAGAGTGCATATGTCTAAAGACGCAATGGGTAGCCTGAATAGCAGCTAAAGATTACACAGATGTAAACTTAGAAGGCGTCCTGGTAAGTACAAAGACCTTTTCAGTTCATTTTTTTTTTTTTTTTAAATTTTGCTATTTTAGAACTACTTTTAGAAACATAGTTTTTGAAAATGATCTATTGTAGTTTTTAATGTCCTCACTATTATGAATAGTAATATTTTAATATGCATTTGATATACAGTAATGCAGTATTAGCACTTTCAGAATTTGGTGAATTAACTTAATTTTCCAGTATGTTTTGGTTCATTAGTTTATTGAATGTATTATGTAGGTGTTGTAGCGGTTTTTAGCAGGAAAGTACAATGTCTGGACATTGCAAAAAATGGCTCAGTTATCATCCCCATAGAATACTGCTTGCATTACTTATTAATTGACTTTTAAAAAGCAGAGGCAGAGAATACAATACTATTAGTTTTTCTGCAGAAGCATTGGAAAAGAATGATATATATTTTAAAAATAAAACTATGATGCAGATTTGCTTAACAGACTGCTGTAAAAGGGCACAGATGTATATAGTTTACCAATTTTATGACATCAGTTTGTAAATGAGAAATAATCAATGTAAGTAATTCTACCACAAAGATCTTATAGGTTTAATGTTTCTTTGTCTAGGTACAGCAAATCAGTTAGGATATTTGGCCTGGTCTGAGGCCTCATGAACCTTGCAAAGGGAGAAGCTATCATAGAGTAAAAAGCTAGCTGTGAACCAATGTAGCTTACCTGGAATGGGTTTCTGTCCGGTTTTGACTGTAGATTAGGCAGTGAAAAATGTTTAATGATGTTTCATCATTTTTGACTGGCTGATAAGGTGGTACACTTCCATGTCGGTCTGTCCTGAAGGATTTCAGGTTGAGAGTGCTTAGCCCACACTTGACTTCACTTACCGTGGTGATTGAGAAGAGAAGGCTTTTGGTGCTGTGCCTTAGACATGCTGCCTGTGTTTATTGCAGTGTTCAGACATTGTGCATTACTGCATAGAACAAGGTTACTATCCGGGTTTCACCATGAACTTTCCAAAGATTACAGTTGGATAACCCTGCTAATCTGCACTCTAGTATGTGTTCTAGAGTAGACCTCAGTGGTAGCGGAATGCTGCAAAATTCTTATCATTTGATTGAATATCAGCAAATAACAAACATCACTACCCAGGCTATGTGAGCCTTGGACATCAAATTGTGCTCAGCAAAAGGGTATATATCCCATATGCATTACCTTAAACAGACCAAGAAGGCACCATGTCCAATAGCTCATCTAAAACTTTTTTTTTTCCCCAAGCCTTTTTGGTGAAGAACCTGGATAATAACCGTGTGTTCCCTGTATCATTTAGAGTTTCATATTACACTTGCAAGCTAACAGTTTTTCTTCCAGCATCTCTACCTGGCATTAAGTACTTTTAGTTCGTGTTTTTATGCAGTAAAATGGTGCAGAGACTTGGTGCTCATGAAGTATAGATGAAGTGTTAATGTTCAGATGATGTCTGCCCTAGTCTTACTTATTATGAAGTATAGACAGAAGTCTTAATGTTAAGATTCTCCCTGGCCTTGGTACTAATGAAATATAGACAGAAGTGTTAATATGTCGATGCTCTGTGCCCGGGCCCTGGAGAGTATGAAATATATACAAAAGCACTAGTACATGTTCTCTGTTCTGTCTTTGATGCTTATGAAGTGTAGATAGAAGTATTGTGTGTAGAAGCTGTCTTCCCTGGCTCCGGTGCTTAACAAGTCCCTCTCCCCTTGTCTCTCCTCTCCCCTCTCTTTCATGTGAACCGCGCAGCCTGCACCTCACCACCTTCTGCCTCCAGTATAAGCCCGCTGTCATCGCCTGCGTGTGCATTCACCTGGCGTGCAAGTGGTCCAACTGGGAGATCCCCGTGTCCACGGACGGGAAGCACTGGTGGGAGTACGTGGACCCGTCTGTCACGCTGGAGCTGCTGGATGGTGAGTCTCCGATCCGTCCCCCTGCTCCCCTGTTCCCCGCTCTGTCAGAATCTTTTTCATGTCTGTTACACGCACAGGCAGCAGTGTGGCATAGCGTATTTGGTTTCTGGTTTGATTCCCTGCTGAGACACTGCTGCTGTACCCTTGGATGAGGTACTTAACCCAGGATTTCATCAGTAAATATCTACCTGTATAAATGTATAACTTGTCAAAAAACTGTAACCTATGTAAGTCAGTCTGGATAAGAGTGTCTGCTAAATGGCAATGTAACAATGTAACATAATAGGCAGTCAAAAAGAATTACTCAGACTGATACTTGCTTCTCATGTATTATACATACAGCAAAGTCTTTAGTTTAATTATCTTGCATATTGCTGTTCAGCTTAACGATGGGTTCTCACCGTTAGACAAATTCTTGCACCGTCATATCCCATGCTGCTGCTTCACCGGGATCTGTTCTTGTACCTTTGTTGTGAATTGGTCCCAGAGATTCACAGTAGCCCCTTTTCCACTATGGACACACTCAGGGGAGCCAGAGCTACAACCTGTAAAGCTGTAGACCTCGAGGAATGGGTTTGCTATGCCTCTGAATGGCCTCTCTTCTCCTGTGTGTAGAGGTGACTCACGAGTTCCTGCAGATTCTGGAGAAGACGCCTAGCAGATTGAAACGAATAAGAAACTGGAGAGTAAGTTCACAGGCCGTCAAGGCGCTGCAAGCTAACTCCTCTGAGAGGATAGGTTTTCATAGCCCTGGGAGGGGTTTCTACATGTCATTGGTACACATGGCAGAAAAAATAAGTTTTGGTAATGTACAAGCTATTTCAGTATTTGCTGCCTTATATAATGTTATGTCAAGATTGTTTTAGCTTTTGATAACCTGTTTCAGATTGTGGTATTAAATTCCCATAGCAAGCTGTGTTGGAATACGCTTTTCAGTGTATTCTTTTTTCATTTGAAAGTGTGTTAGTTATTGATTTACACTGGGCATTAAATGTGAAGGTTTAATTGTGTGAAAACTTAAAGCTGTGTTTGTCCATATTAGGCCAACCAAGCTGCCAAGAAGCCCAGGACAGATGGCCAATCGGCGGACAACTCTCTTCCAGGCCCCTCATCGGTGCAGGACCATTCCATTGTGGACAGCATTCCCGGGGTCTCGGCCAACGCGGCCTTCCCCAAAGCCTCCGCTGCTTTCCCCCTGTCCCTGCCTTCGAACTCGGGGGGCTCCCTGTCCCTGGACAGCATGGCCAGAATGCAGGGCGCCCCCTTCACCTTTACGGCCCCCAGCGACTGGCCGCAGGACCAGGGCCGGCCCGAGGCCTACCCCCTCAAACAGGACGCCCTGAGCCTAGCGCAGGGACTGCCGCTGGGCTTAAACGCCACCCTGCACCATCGGCCGGACAAAGGCGCGGACTTTACTGCGGTTAAACAGGAGCAAAAGGCGGGCGGCTCGACCAAGCACCAGCAGCCCGCCTATCCGGCTCCCGTCGCCCCCTCGCAGAAAATGTCCCTGGATAAGTACCGGGAGAAGCACGCGGCCGAGCTGGCGGTGCAGAAGCGGAGGCAGGAGCAGGGCCTGGACGCGGAGGTCAGGGACACGTACGCCCCCTCTGGCCCGACGCCGGAGCCGGTGCAGATGCAGGCCTCTTACCACAGAAAACAGGCGCAGCCCCACCCGCCTCTCCAGGGGCTGCCGGGCTGCAGCTCCGCCTCCCCCCTGAAGATGAAGCTGCCCCTGCCGGGCTCCGACAAGCCCGCGGGGGACAAGCGGGACAAGAGCAACTCGCTGAAGCTGCGGCTCCCGGTCCCGCCGGCCGAGAAGGCCGGCGTCAGCAAGGAGGAGCTGAAGATGAAGATCAAGGTCTCCTCGGAGCGCCACAGCTCCTCGGACGAGGGCGGCGCCAAGAGCAAACATTCCAGCCCGCTCGTGAGCAAGGAGAAACACAGGGAGCACTCGGCCCACCGGCACCACAAGCACGGCCACGCCCACCAGCACAGTGGCAACGGCAGGGCGGGCCCCGAGGGGCCCGCGGCGGTAGGTTGTAGCGGCGAGGGCGTCGGCCCCGGCCCCAGCTCCTCCCGGAAGAGGCCGCACCCCGACGCCAGTCACAACCACCACTCCAAATCGAGCAAAAGTTCCAAAAGCGCAGGTAGTGCCTCTCATTGTTCCTCTGTAAAGCAGTGTGTGTCCTCTCGCAGCTCTGTTCTTAACGCACCCTTCCCCCCTCCTCCCCCTGTCACATACCAGGTGGGCTACGGACAGCTCAGCACCCTAGTGAAACTGGACAAGAAGCCAGTGGAGAGCCGAGGCCCCGGGGGACAGTCATGAGCTGGGCGCAAACGGCCAGCACATGGACTACACTGACACTTTTGACATGCTCCATTCGCTGTTAAGTGCCCAAGGAATGAACTCCTAGCCCAGTGCGAACAGGGATATAGCAAAACAAACGGCAGGTGGGAAAGGCATAGGTTCCCCACATTTAAAAAAAGGCCGTAACGCTCATTCCTGCCCGTATCTGTATACGCAATTGCTGCTTCGTCCTCCATGCTCTGGGGTGCAAAAAAAACAAAACAATGTAAATGAGTTAATCTCCACAGAAAAATAGTATTATAAATACTGTAAAGGCATGAAATGTGCAATTTTTCCTTTTTTTTTTTTTTTTTAATAATTTAAACAGTATTTCAATGGCAGTAAACTTCCTGCAAGAGAGGGCGCTTCCAAACTTCCACAATGCCTGGCTCTGGCGAAGGCACGGGTCAAACACTGCAGCCAAGAAAGTGGATTTTTTTAGTTGCGTAGTTTGAGTGTCATTTTTTTCTTTTTTAAAAACTTTATACTGTACGTATGATTTGCATGTTTCAATCACAAAGGGATAAAACAGGATACTGACAACTGTTTACAGAACGTGGAGATAAATGTACATACATTTTTGTATGTTAAAAAGCTATACCATAAATACTCAGGTTTGGAGCTGCTTGTAAGTATAACAAAATTCTATATATATAAAAAAAATCCTATTGTGACTTGGTGTAAGAGTCCATCTGTGATTCAGTCTGCAGCATTCCAGCAACGTGCTTTGAGTAGTCTGTCTGGCTGCCAAGATGAGGCAATCCATGCCCAACCAATTGATCACTTGGCTTGTTGTCCGGAGGTCATGCAATTTGTACATTATTTCGACCTCCTAGCTGGATGCCAAAGGCTTTGGCTCTAACAATCTGACAGGGCAGTTGTAGGACTGTAAAGTTTACATGATCTTTTGCTGTGAAGTGCATTTAAAATCTTCCTTGGCTTGATGCAATAGCCTAGACACAGCAGTAAGTGGGTAATGGTAAAATAGAATCGTCTTTGAGAAAACAGCAAAAACAGTAATGTGGGTTTAAAGTTTTAAAAAAAGCATTATCTCCATAATACTTTCCAGGTCAGTTTCCTACCTAAAGAATTGTTTTTAATTCCTAAGGCAGATTATTGTTATAGACGGAGTAGTCCTCAGTGTCTTTGCAAGTTTCAAATGAAGCCAAGAATGTGTGTTCCCAATGATGGTAGTGATTTTACTCTTCCATGCAGGAATACAGTGGTTCAATAGCAGACATGCACAAATCTTGACATCAACCATTTAAATTCTACAAATAAATCTTAAGGTTTCCACTACCTTAAAAATGTCTTTGTCTTAGATCAATTGTTTTTTTTTTTTTCATCACTAAAAGAAAACGTTAAGTGGGTAAGAGGGGAGATTACATGGACAAAATACATAAATTGGTCATAAGAATACTCCAGGTCCTTGCACAAAAGTCTCCAAACACTGAGAAAAATACTTGAAGTCATACATTATATATGCATTGAGGGCTGTCTGCAATGGACAGACTAGCGTGTCATTGGAAATGTAATTCAGCTAAAGGTCAATGGTACTCTGTTAAACTGGGATTTATTACACCTTCCATTCATGTACAAGACATACACGGTGAACACAAGTATTGCTAGTCTACAAGTTGACTATACAGTAGCACATATCTAAGTTACAGTGGCTGATCCTTCCTTACTGTTGGAAATACTGTTGGATTATGTTCTGTCAGATGGAAATTACTGATAGTGTAGCCATTGACTGTACGAAGATGTGCTTCTGTTTTCATTAAAGATCCCATGGCACTTACCAAAAAAGGCTTGGGGTTACCTGGTGTCCTTGTTAAAGTCTCAGTCAGGTTCTTTCTATCTTGCCATCTAAAACAGTGTGACTGGCTATGTATTTCCCTCCTCTCCCCTCCTTACCTGATGTCTGCGTGGTTGAGTTGACAAACCCTGTCCCTCATTCATTGTAAAGCATTTAAAGATCTTTGAAAAGGACTATGTAAGAGCTGTCCTTACCCATTTCCCTCCACAGTGAAGGTGATGGTGTGTGTGTGTGTTTGTTACGGGGGGAGGCTGTAGTATGGAGGGGGTACTACAGTAGTATCTCCCAGTGCAAACACGCTGCTGTCCTCTGGAGTCTCCTGTGGCAGGGTGTCCATCAGGCCCCTGCCTGGAATGGAGGAAAGACCAGCCTCTCCCAGCATGCCTCCCTCACAGACGCCACAAATCAGTGCTGAGATGTGCACTGAAATGGACATGGCTGCTGGTGGGGTCCAAGCAGTTGTGAGCGTGCTGTTGGCCTATGGTGTGTCTGAATGGCTGTTCTAGTGCAGAGAGACACTCCACTCCGGGATGTGCTGAATGTGGACACCCTGCATCCTTTCAGGTAGAGAGCCCGGGTGGTAGAAGATGCTGGCAGCCGAATGCCCAGGGATCTGCTGGAGGCGTATTCCCTCATTTAGGTAGTTTCTAGGGCCATCTGTGCAGCTGTGAATTTTCGGTCAGTGCACATACACCCGTGCAGTGAATGCATTAGTGTTGCTGTCCATGAGCACTTTTCTTTTGGTTGACAAGCAAAACAAGTGTTGAACTCAAGCTCGACCAGCTCAAGAGGGAAGAGATACGAGAGGGAAGTTTATTTTGTCAAAACATTTTTCAGACATACGCAATACTAGTGTAACACCATTACACAATTTCAAGTTCTACACTTGAACTCCAGTTAGAAAACCTGGGAAGTTTTTCCCTTTTACTGAACTCATCAGAGGTTTACATTCTGCCTGAGCTATTGCTCTGGTATTTCAGTTTGTTTGGTGTCACCCTCTTTTGCACTGTCGGAATACTTGGAAACAGATTTATTTCTTGGCATGGATTTGCTTTTACCTACTTGCCTAATGGCCTGTTCCTAAATGTTTATGACACTACAAACTGCATACGGCACAGGCAATCCACAAGGTCCTTTTCCCAGCAGTTCCCTTTTTGTCCACTTGATGGCGATGGTTGCACAATTCTGAAGCCTCAAGTCCTCATCGAGGTGATGTAATGTGGTTAGATAACAGTACATGGCATGGTCATGTTTGCTCAGCATGTGAGGTTACATATTCCCAAAAGACATTAGTTTTGTAACTGGACATGACAGTTTGTGAGATATTACTTAAGAGCGAGAATGTGAGTTAAGGTGATCAGGGAGTGCAAATACTTCAAATTGCAAATACACCAGTGTAATGCAATGACAATGTCCAGGGTGAATGCCTTATTTGATAAAATCACAAACCATAGATGCGGTCTTGGAAAGATATGTTGAAGACACTAAAAATATGCAGATTCTCTCTGTATTTAAATGTTTGTCAGTTGCCACTGATATGGAAGGCTCAATGTGTTGTGGTGGTTCCATGTTGATTTTACCAGTTGAGAGTGGCCTAAGTAAACATTGTATTTATAATGTGGAATAGTTTATGTATCCCCCCCAACAACAAATGACTGAAGTGGCAGGAAGGAAGTATATGATCCCTATTCATTAATGATCCCTATATATTACAGTAATATGGCTCTGTTCCAGTATGGTTGTCCTGACAAGGGAGGAGACCAAATGATATCACTGGAGAGACTAGCCAGGAAGAATTGTCAAGCTCAAACTGATTTGATTTTCATGTTCAGAACACAATGTTATTCAAAATACACAATGTTGGGCTTCATGTACATAAGTGAATGCCATTGGCTTGTTAATATATGTAGGTTGTTTTGGCAACTGTTGCCCTCAGCCGCTGCCATACCAATGGCTAAGTCTCCAATAATACTGCTCAAGCAGCGAACATGGCAGTTCAACCAGCAACACACACCTTACTGCACTCACAAGCACCATAATGAATCTTCTCATTAACACGGCAGGTTATGACTTCAAAGATGTGCTGAACACTTTACTATTTAAGATAATTGATCATGTGTGTAATTTTATTAAAAACAACACCTTCAGAAATTTTATTCAATAAACATTTATTGTTTCAAGAATAGGTGGCATCCTTTATTTATCCTAGAAAAAAAATACATAACTCCATATTTTTGTATTATGGAACCAGTTTCAAAAGACCAATGTGCAGTGTTTTTACAAATCATATAAAATGGAGTACAGTTAACAATTATAGGCATTTCCATAATACATTGATTTTGTCATTCTTTATTATAAAGTGCTGATAATGCTTGCCTGTAGAGTGGGTTTGGCCCCACAAGGACTTTATAAACCACCAATTAAGTAGTTAACCAGGCAACTGAACCAAGAGCATCCAAATGCCTGTTATGACATCCTCCAGTTGCTGCAATGTGGGTGTGTAGACAGACATATCCTCTGCACTTTACAGTGTCTTTGTTTAGTTTGCACTCCATGTCCCCTTTTCCGTCATTGTGTCGGATGTTTCACCAATTAAACCTGAGGACTGTGGGGAATATCTTCCGGTGGAGGTACTGTACTCGCTCCTCCTGACTTCTCAACCCACCAAATTCAAAGTAAGGGATCTAAAAAGGACGAGTAGAGGTTATTCTCACGTTGTCATTATTCTGCTTTTTTAATACCCATGACTCTCTTCTCTGCATTTCAGTGTTGTTATAAACTAAACAAAAAGGACTTAAGAAAACAAATGAAGCCTGTGCACTATTCACATGCTTCTAAATGCATTTATTTGTATTTTATTAGTAGCACATAGTCAACATTTCAATCACCAAAAGACCTACACAAAGAACAATAACAGTACGCCTGTATGCATCATCTGCCAGACACCTGATGTGATATTCCTGATCAATACTCCACTAACAACCTGGACAAACACTTAACACAACGGGAATTTCACTTATGATATTTACCATGAATACAAGTACTGAATTGATGTGCGCAAATGAGCTAATTACTGCATAATAGATGGTGTTTCTTCTTGTATACCTGAGATATAAAACAAGTTGCTGACACTACTTGCACACACCTGCACCACTTTGTAGCCCAGCCGTTCAAGGTGTCGTCTCTTTGTCACTTCCTTTCCCAGGAGGTGGTGTGAGTTGTTGCAAAACCGGTCCTGTGCGTCTAGACATAGGGCAATTCTGAAAGAAGCCAATATTATCAATGTGGCAAACAGCTCAGCATGACAGTGCAAAATGCTGTGAATATATGCCATGCTACAACATCCCAGTACTGCCTGTTATACTTAAGTGTATATATTGAACAACAATGTATGCAATAGTTTATGGAAGTCTTAACTGTATAAGATCATACAGACTTATGCTGAAGGCTTTTATTTGGCCTGACTCACAATATACTTGCAGAGAAAAGAGAGTGTGTTTCTGTAGGCTTTGTGTTGGGAGAGAGGGTGTTTATTCAGGTTTTGTGTGGAGAAGAAAGTGTTTCTCTTGTAGGGATAGTGTTTCCCCGGCTTTGAGTAGGGAGTTGCTCCAGGTTTTGTGTGGAGAGGAGAGTGCGTTTCTCCAGGCTTTGTGTGGGCTTTACCTTCTGTACGTGTTTTCCCACTGAGACAGGGGGAGCACTAGGCCTTTCTCATCCAGGGTGATCTCCACATCTGTGACAAACACAGCAGTGCAATGTGACATGATGGCAAATGTTCAAGAAGAAAAGTAATGCCACTGGACATAAACATTACATCAGCTATGCATTCTCAATCACACATTCTGTATGTTGCTAATACTTTAATGAATACTTTGTATATTAAATCCTGTATGTACTGCATGTGTATAAGTTATGCCATTATCTTATAATTGACATGAACAGTTTTGGAATAAGCATATATATTTCTAACACAATAACAAACATTTCTCATATTTTGGTATTTCCTGTTTGATAAAACTATCCTTCCTGTGCTACTCCAGACAAACACCCCCTTTATGAAGTGGTCAGTAAATGCTCAGTCATTCTTCCTGTTGTAATTACCACTTCTTATTCTGACATCACTTCCAAGGTACATTATGGAGCCAATCTGTTTGTTCCTACGCTGATCAACAATGCAGATATCAACCCTGACGAGTCTTGGTATACCTATGGTGTATCCATTCTGTGTAAAGACCCTGGTATTGAAGTTCTTTCCTCCCAGCAGTTCTATCAGGGGGCCCTTGACCTTGCTGAAGAGGTAGGGGTCCATGGGGCTTTCGAAGAAGTTATCTGGGGAAGAGAACTTCTTCACCTTGTAGTGGTAGGGGAGCCGTGGACCCTGCATGTGAAAGTAGTTATACCCTTGTTCAATATTACAAACACAAGAGGAATCTTGTAAAGGAATCTATTTTACGTCAATATTTCTACTCAAGATTTCAGCATGTTTTCTATCTATTGCATCACTCCATCTGTCCTGGACTGTTTCTAAAACAAATTGAAATTTGTCTGAAACTGCTTTCTTCCATGCAATTAAAATGCCCTGCCAAGGAAATCTAAAGGGGTGTGACATTACTGAGTAACAATTGGTCTGTGGTCTCACACACAAACAATTATGCATGTATAGATGAATGGGGGGAAAAAATGAGCTTCCTATGAAATGAATTATAGTGAGAGCTTTACAAAACAAGCCCATGTTACTGTCCATGTTAATGTGTGTAATGAGCTCACCTGGTAGGTGGAGCACTCTAGTGTGGTGGATAGACTGAGCTGAGTCAGCTGACCCATGACGTGCTTGTCCAGACCATTCCCTGCTACTGTTAAAAAAAACATTAACACATTTGCCATCACAATGAATAACAATAACAAAGGCAGTCCACTGCTCTGAGCATTATGTTCCAATGGTCAAAAATTCCCCTGATTAGGGGGACCAGAGTTCTCAGATGCTAAGGGGGACATTTAATTAATTAATGAACACTATGGCACTTCATCCTTAACCCTGAACCAAAAACATTTTGAGAATGAAAATATAAATGTCTATGTTAAAGTGTGTAAGTCTAAGTATAAAGAGGTAACACTAGCTTCTTTTTTTCCCCACATAGAGGCGTACAAGTAAGGCAGAGTGCCCCTTAGCATCAGAGATGGTGCACAATACATAGACCATGTCTTTAGTTTCACAGGACTAAATGACCAGGGTTCTCATTTTCATGTCAATGAAAGGCAAAGGTGGCAACAGGTGTGCACTCAGGGTTGGCTGAAGGCCAGCAGATTCCTTTTAAGTGTCAAACATACTTGTACACTCCTTATCTAACTAACCTTTTTGTGCGGAAAAACCGTAGGCCCACTATTTATGACGAATGTAGCTATGGCAGGTGAGGCTCTGATAGAAAAGTTATACAGCTAACTATACTATACAATAATGTTTAATTTTACAGCTTTAAATGCTATAGCACTAGAATACCCTGAATATCCAGTTTTTGTCAAGGCAAAAGAACTAAAACTTCATCCCAAGCATTTGTCCTCTTTCGTAAAACTCTGCCAAATAAACAGAAAACGACAATGACAAGGGGTAGTTCTCCTCATACCTTCAAGATTCTGGAGAAAGTAGTGGCTGAAGACCTTGGACACGAAGTTGAGCGGAAACCTTTCAAGGTGTATGCAAGAGTGAAGCACGTCCAGCAGGTCTCTGAGCTGAAACTGGGAGAACCGTGTCTCCAGCACGCCCTCCAGTTTCTTGAAGAGCTGAGCGGAGCAGTTCGGTAGGTAGTTAAGCCGTCCCAGTGCTACGATCTGCCGCGCAATCTGATGCGTGCTGTACTTCTCTGCATTATCAATAAAACTTTCAGCAACAGTTTCCAGTATGGGCTCGGAGCGACACATTGCTTCGAGGCAATACTCCATCACAGTACTCGTAAGCTCCGGATCCGCGGTAGGAACTCTGCAGGGCATTTGTTTCTCCAAAGCAGCCAATAAGTCCACATCGTATTGCCCAAAGTAGCTGAGAGCGCGTAGAACTTTGATGAGCTCTTCATCGCGAAAGGAACCAATCAATCGGGTAACCCGATTGTTGAGTTTCAGGACCAAAGCAATAGATTTCTTTTGTCGCAGTTGCGCAAGGGAGTGAAGGATGTCACTCACTGTACTGGCTTGAAATCTGTGCACCAGTCTCTCTGTGCGTCTGTACAGCTCAGTTAGAAGACTTCGACAATGCCGTGGGTCCCCAGTCAGAGAGAGAAAGGCGTATATCTGTGCAGCTTCTGCTGGCGTGAGATCGCTGCCAACTTTCGAGTGCAGCAAACTGAGAACTTGGGTCAGAATCTCTGATCTTTTTCCCTCCAGGCTATAGACTATTTCACCAATCAGACACAAGTGCGGTACTGTAACATCTGCTTTTGAAAGCTGCCCCCGCAATTCCTCCTTCAACTGTAAGGCCACTGGACTCATAGGGTTCACTCCAAAATGAACACATATCCCCAACAGGGTCACGAAGCCCTCGATGCTTTCGTTTCCAGGGGCATCTTTCAGGTGACAATACAACGACTTTAACACCTCGTTTTCGAAAAGAGACTTGAGTTTATACGGTTCTTTAAAATCCGATAGATTACTCGATGAAGCAGCGGCCGCTGACGAATGATTATTGTTGGTTTTAATTGCCATCATCTTCTTTGGCAAAAGATACCTTTCGAGATTAAGCATGAACTCCTCTTCGTCTTTCTCATCAACAGTCACTTTACGCAGCTGATGAGCTGCAGCCCATTGTTCAGCTACGGTTCTAAAGTTGCGTAAACTGTTCGCGTAGATGTGCTTTGAGGCAATTTTACACAGAAAGCTAGTGTGTAAAGAATACTGCTGTCGAAGAGCATTTGCGTAACAGTGCGTCCCTCGATTAAGAGCGGTTGAGTTTGATGTGACCAGACAAGCAGTCCTGACAGAAGACGATATGCAAGCCATAGACTTCATGGCTGCAGTAACAGCGTTAGCCGTCTTGCTCACAAGTACCTAAAACGATAAGTTAATTAGTGCAGCATGCGAGGAACTACCTTAAACGTTGTTCAAAGCATGTGATAATGTTTTTTATGCATAAATCCAGAAATATATTTACAATAAATTTAACGCCACAAAATATTGCATACACTGCGGCAACGTGGTCATGTAACTTCTCTAACGTATTTGAGTTACTGCTCAAACATTGTTCACCTGTGTAATACTTTAGGGTATTAATCTGTACATATTCAGGAAATTCAGCAATAAAAAATCCCATTACAACTCCGATCCTACAACTTACCTTCGCTGAAGAAGTGCTGCTCCTGGTATGACATAACACACAGCCTTATAGAACTTGGTTACTGTTTTGGTAACAGGTTGTGTAATGCGACGTGTTGCCATTTACTGCCATCTGCTGGTAAGATGTCATTAAGGGGAAATATAAGTACTGTTATGTTACAATGCAACTTCAGTTCCTGTCTCTACCGACTAAGATCATTTCCTAAAATTCCACTCACCTTCCATTATCTGCAGGATCACATGGCGCAACAATAGTATTCGTAAAATAAGTAATACAATTTGTGATGTACCAGGATTTATCAAAGCACAGTGTAATTACCACTATTGACACAAAAATGTTGTTGCACTTACTCCCCTGAATTCACACATTTTGGTTGTTTTATGTAAATAAATATTTTAAATTAGTTCAAAATGAAGTAACAACACATGCGTAATTTTGCATTTAATCAACGTGCATCACCTTACTCTGCATGTCTGGCAGTTTGCTCACCTTGCAGTGTTGAGGGTTCCCCATAATGATGATAGGGAAATTTTCAGATTAACTGTTGCAAAACATCCCCAATAGCAATAACTTTGGTTAAATGACCATTTGGTGAAATAACTGTTCGTTATGCATGCTACAGAAGGAAATCATAATGAATGGAGAATACAATAATCTATGTTTTGATATGCTATCAAGCAAAACATCCTTACACTTGGTATTACCTTTCTAACTAAGTAGCAAAGACAAGAGGGAAAATGTTTATCTCAATGGAAAAGAATCAGATTTGTATCTTGAGGGTGACTACAGAGAATCTAAATGGAATGTCCTTTCCAAGAAGGAATAACACCCATGTGGTTATAGGATCTTATTCTGTGAAGATTAGAGGATTCTCTTAAGAACATTCCAATCATACTTCTTTGAAATATAAGTGTGAACTATGTTTACAATTACTATAATTGTGTGAGTAAGAAACACAAAAATCAAACCTCAAGCATTTTCTACAATAGTTTCTTCCAGCCTACTTGTGGTCATGAATCACGTGCACATGTACCAGTGGAGTGGTTCATGTGAATAAAAGATTTCTGTTATGGCTTCAAGTGCAGAAAGTGCATAAGGAGGAAGATGATGAACTGATCAGGGGAACCAATTCCCAGCCATCCACCGGCATAGGCTTTTGAGCCCATCCAGAATACAACATCAGCATTGTGCTGTTCTAGCCCAGATAAATTATTATTTCAGAAAGCAGCCACCTGCGGTGCTGAAATGCAGGAAATGTGCATGCTCTTACAGTTCACATCCATAATATCCAGACATTGGCCTTACAACTCAAAGTACAGACCACCAACTTAAATTTAGCTACAGTTAAGCGCAATGATAAGTATTTGAGATATACTGTCATGAGTGAGAAATGTGCAAGGATCCTACCTTATGTCATTCTATACACTGCCACCTAAAGGGCACTTGCTAACGCCCCCTATTATTCACGTTGCACCACTTTGTGTCAGGGTTGACTTGCACATATTTGTGCTTTTGTAACTGACTGCACTCCAGGACCCAGAGGAATGGCACACACACACCTGAACCTGGTGGGCTCATGTTTACTGTTGAAAAAGTTACCACATACAGTTATGAAACGGTTTGGAATTGGTTGATTGGACGGCCATACAATCACTGCTGCTCATATAATCGCGTTTCTAAAATTCCAGCAACTACCTACATTATGTGATCAAATAGTGTACAGAAGCCGAAAAATAATAATATAAAATACTAAAAACAGGAAAGAAAAAGCACAATACTACAAAGTCACATACCTATAGCAGAGATATCACACACAGTGATGAAACGGGCTGGTTGACAGGACGGACATGGCTATACAATCACTGCTAGAATACACATCCACATGATATATTTTTAGCTGAGAGCAGTATTTCATGTTATACAATACCCACGCAGTAGTTCAGGGCATTATCAAACGCTACAGCATGTAAGTACAAGCGTCCGATTTTAGTTATGAACAATATAAAAATAGAAATCTAACAAACTCTGCATTTTCATTTTATTACAACACTGAAACGGTTTCCCTAAACAAAGCACCGAAATAGTTTCTCAGACAGAAAACAGGAGTGGCAGGGGCGCTAGCAAGACAGCATGGTACGATTTGCTGCATTACACGTGGTTTTATAACAACTTAAGTGGAACTCGCCAAAATGAGCGATATTGTCGAAAAATGAAAATATGTCCATGTACACAATTATACTGTAAACAGTCACCAAATGCATAACTAAACATTCAAAGAATAACATTCCTTTTGCGCCTTATTTAAACGGGGGAAAAATCTACCAACCTCCTCCTCCTGTTCCGTTTCTAACACGGGCAGCAGGGTGGACCAACAGTGCAAATAGGGGAGAATTCTCAAAACTGTTGGATTTTTATTTCAAATGAAACAAGACATACAGCTAGGTCAGGAGCCACATTTTATTTTAAAATATGGCTTTGTCGAAAGTAAAGTTATAAAGTGTGAGACTACTGAAAATACTTTTTGTCATTATTCCATTCTGCATTTATTTTACCTCCTCTATTGTGGAAATGGTACGCTCCACCCAGAACTTGACCAAGAGCAAGTATTTGCTTCAGAGAGACAAATACTTAAAAACTCGTTGCAGGGCCTTATGGAGTCTGTGTTTCTCCCTGTCGCACTTTGTCTGCCTATGTTGTCCAAGGGGAATACAACACTGGACTCTGCCTACTTGAAATGCTTTATAACTCACCATTACCTAAAGCTCAAATTCTGTGTGACACTCAAGCTCATCTATACCCATGCGGTGAAAAGGAGTGTTCCTGTGCGTCGCTGTCACGGTAGCTGTGATGATAAATGAGTGTGAAGTGCCTTGCTGTGAGTGGCTGACCTTGCGATATCCCCACAGATGTGTTGCTTGATGCCAAGCAGAACCTGCTGTGTGGCAGCGACTCCACACAGCGCGATGCTTAGTAATATGGTAGGCCTGTCAGACCTTGATCCTGTACCCAGGTTTAGGATGGCCTTCTCTGTATAATGCATTGTTACTGTAGCCTATACCTTTTTAATATTTGATTACTATAGGATGCAAAAATTCTATATTATGGCCCATACTGTGCCAAGAGGGCCTTCTGTCTGTCACTGTAATACTTCAGTGCCACTTGCTTTTGCCAAATACATTTTTTTTTTCGTGTCATACTCAAGCATGTCACGCGTAAATAATGTTTAAATTTCTCGTGATTGTAGGCTGGAATGGGGAACATTTTCTGCTTATTTTGGCATCTGTGAAGCACTCACAAGTAAAAAGACCTCAGATGCTACAATGCATGCTAAATTAAATTTCATTGTTGAATTAAATGTAGATGATACAGCTGTTTTCTGTATCTAAGTTTTGGGTGAAAGTGAGGATTCTAACCTTCAGAAAACAAAAAAAAACTTCACTATACAGTGGCTATAAAAAGTCTACACAACCTTATGAAATTGCAAGTTTTTGATATGTTAAGATAGAAATAACAACAATGCAAATGTCTTTTTCCATCTGTAATGTGATCTTTCAACAAACAAAAATCCAGAGAAAAAACAGTTAGGAAAAAATAAAATCTGTTATGCCACCTATCACCATCAGATGGGGCTGTTTGTCTATTTGTTGACATGAACGGTCAGACAGGTGCCTCCGTGTTTGTGCAAGCGTCTTGGTCTTTCAGCATTGTTTGAGAGGTACTCTTGTCCTGAGGGAGAATGTGGGATTGATAGAGTGTCATGATGGTGGATTCACTAGTTTATAAAGCTCCCCCACACTACCTCTACACCAGCCAGGTGCCTGTGTTTGTACAGATTCAGCAGAAACCAGAGTGGATATATATATATATACGGTGGAGCACCAGGGGCATTAGAAGTGCACCAACTTTAAGATGACCTACCTCTGCAAAGCGGCCAGCCAGCGCAAGCACCTGTCCAGCCTGCTGGGCATCTTAAAGTAAAAGATTGTGAGTACGTGATCTGACTGATCTGGCCTGGATGGTGTGATTGTGTGTTCCACCGGCACCCCCTCCCCCCAATAGGATTCCTGCCATTGCTGCTGTCAGTGCATCCTAAATCCTCATTTTTTTCTGCAGCTGTTTCTTGGCAAAGTGCTGTAGCACTGTGTCTGTGCTCTTTGCCAAGAACCATGTGAATTTTTAGGACCTGATACTCTTAGTCTTATGTCAGTTAGGAGGCGATGACTTTGTTTAATGGTGACATGCCCTGATGAATAACATAAATAAGATGCAGCGACAGTATTTGAATAATACAAGGAATCAACACAAGCCTTTGCTGAGTCTCTCAGGTTGTCGACTGGAACCTCTTCCTCACCTCTACAAAGCTGGCTCAACCCTACCCCTGGCTCCAGCAGCTCCTGTAAGGTGTAACACCACTTTCAGGGGTGAAGAAGAGGAGGAGGAGGAGGAGGAGGAGGAGGAGGGTGGGCTCCATGTGAGAGCACAGAATAATGGCACTTCAGAGTGGAAATTATTATCCATAATGCCAACTGTCTGCGCCTAAACAAGACCCCTCGCGCTCCTCTCTCTCTCCCCCTCCCCGTGCCCTCTTAAACCGGAGGCTTTCCCCGCTGAAATGTTAAGTGCTCCCCTTCCAGGTCGCCTTCCTGCATTGTGAAGAGATCCTTAAGTCAAAGTGGTCTCTCAGAAGGCAGGGAGGCAGGAGGCTGTGGGAGCACTTTAGATAGAGTCGCCAGAATTGAAGGCGGGTTAAATTGAAGGCGTTTCATAATGCCAAGGTGCAGATGTAAGGAACGACGTGTGCCTGCCAGGTTGACTTTTATTTTTCTCTCTCTCTGTTTTTTTTGACTGCTGCTGCTTTTTAATGGGAGTGGAAATTAGCGGGAAATGGGTAGACTCTTTAAAAGCCTGTCTACTGGTTACCATGGATACTTACTGTTGTCTTGAAGTTGTTGCTTTCTGTCTTAAAAGAGAACTTCCTTCAGTATAATCTCTGAGCTTTGTTCCCATTGAAGTCGATTATAGAGTGTCCATGTTGGATATGTAACAATTTGCTTAGGTAATACTGTCAGAAGATAATAGTGTCACAGTGTAGTTATCTTTGTCCTCCAATGGCCCTGTGTTTGAAATGCATGTAAAAAGGCAATGCTAGTGTACACTCTGAGACATGTTCTCTCCATCACAGACCCTCTCTTCTGTGTAATGAACATGTTCTGAGAGGAAGAGGTGTGGTGCTCTCCCGAGTGGACAAGGGTGGATCGGTAGAGTTTCGCTTGCTCCTGGACATGTGGACATGTGAGGATCCCAACAGGTAGGGCTGGCAGTTGCTACGGCAATGACGCACCTGGGACTCTTCCCTACCCTTTTGGGCATGCCCCTTAAAGCACTTTGTTGTGCAAATAATGAATTTGAACTACTGGCCTGTTCTACGCTGAATTATCAGTCAAGAGCACATGGAAGTGTCCTAGGCATATCTGGCTTCAGACATCAACAAGTACAATGAATGTCTATTTACAAGAAGAAGCTGGCTGACTCACCCTCTCACCCCAGGGTGTGTAGCAACAAAGCGCTGCAAGGTGAGATTGTCAGGTGAGTGCGATAGGACGAATATGCATTTCACCGAAAAAAAAGATAAATGTGACTGCAAGACGTAAGTCGTCGCAAGATCAAGGTGTCATCACCTTTCTGAAATGCTGTGAATGATGCTCGCATTATACATTCTGACACCAGATGGTGCAGGGTATCAGCGCCCCAGCAACACGTTTGCAATTAAAGCTGAACATCTTTTTTGTGGCAGATGATTTTAAGTGCAAGTTTGGAATGAAATGAGGTTCAGTGTGACATTACAACTTTTTTGTCCTCTGAAACAGCTTTCAGGAAACAATACATGAATCTATCACTTTTTTAATTATTACATTATTGCATCCATGTACAAGACTGTTTGCCTGCTAGGTGTAAGGAAGCCTCAGACTACCCATCTACCGGCATGTTTAGTGAAACTTCAATGCCACCTGAACATTTCTTCCTGTTTGTGTGACATCAGCCACATGCTGTCCAAACTGTCAGAGTCTAGCACAATGCCCAAACTGTCTGCATCCAGCATCGACCACAGTGCCTGCAGGTCGGTCCACAGGCATCAGTGAAGGGAGCAGTCGTATCTCTAGCAGCCACGTGCTTGAGTCCATTCTGCAGTGAGAAGCCCACCTCACACCCCACCACTCACACTTCCCAGAGCTAAGCTTGCACAACCACTGTAAGTCCAGTGTCTAAGTATAGAGCAATGAATGAATATAGACTCATCGCTTTTGTTTTGTATCTTAGGTGTTGCAGCTGTGATTATAAAAAAGAACTAGAGAAAATGCATTTTTGTGTTGTGACCCCATGACCAAGCGATCTGTGGTCCGAAAGACCAGTAAGCTGTTCTTTGACCATGGCTTAACATGGTAGCGGCTGATGGAATGTGGTTTTGACTGCTGACTGTTGATGGGGCTGGAGAAGAACATGACATGAATATGCATAACTGGAACAAGGAACAAGGTGTTACAGCCACAGTGCAAGAACACATCCCAATCACTCAAGAACTGACAGAGCAGGTTCCACAGTGACAGGTGTTAATGGGGGATGATGTTTTATTCCAGTGCCAAGTCAGTATTACTTGCTGAACAGCTTGGCTATGAATTATCACACGGATAAAGAAGCATCCACAGTCTTAGATAGTGTGAAAAGTGTAGGGTTGAATATTATATGCTTAAAGAGAGGAAAGTCAGCAGCAGACAAGCATTCATTACTACCGTTATGGCATGTCTGGCCACTATCTCCTCTTCGACTCCTCTTTGACTGTCGCTGAGAAACCGTGTGAGGGAACCGAAGGCAAGGCTGCATAATCACGCATCGGCAGAAAGCAGGGTGAGGAGTCAAAGCATGTCTGAGCTTTACTGCCGCATATCTGAAAAGCACCTTTAATCCTGGACAGCTCCCCCACCAAAACGGATGTCAGTGGCTGAACTTTGATAGCAACTTTCATTTACGGGATTAAACTATTGAATTGGATTTATTGCAACACACCTGCAACAAATTAGCCCTGATGGTAAACACATAGGAGCTTGGCTTTACAGAAACTGCCCGGGAAGTGCGTTGTTTTTTCTGTGTTAATGAGCCGCTCTGCAGCGCTCCGGTGTCTGAGAAAGCAGCTGACTGTGCAGATGAGCCAAAATGTCTGCGTTTGCTCTGCTCTGACTGTGCGCCGGTCTGGACACCCTCACAAGCTGTATCATTATTATAAGTCAGATCCCTCAGACTGTGTACCCACTGGCTGGCTCTGTGTCTTTGCACCGTCACTTTTTCCCTCAGTGGGGAGAACGGCACGGGTCACCTGTGGCAGGAGTTTGTGCTGGAGATGGGCCACCCCGGGGAAAACAGTGGCCTCGTATATGGATGAGGAAATAGGACTCTGGTATGGTGGGACAGTCAGGTGAAATGCAAGTGCAGAAAGTTCTCGGTTACCTTTCAATCCAAGCCCTCACCCAGAGCTCTCCCCTGCAATGCTGATCACTGCCCTGCGCTCAGCATGTGAGAACTTTACACACACTTCCTGAACACTGATCACAGAGCAGTGCTGCAGAGGGGATGCAGTAAGGGAGGGGCCCCAGTACCCCAGCAGAGCCTGCATCAATTGCTATACCCTCATCATTACATTGTATTACATTACATCATTGTCATTTAGCAGACGCTCTTACCCAGAGCAACTGACATATGTTACAATTTTTACGTGTTATCCATTTATACCGCTGGATATTTACTGAGGCAATTGTGGGTTAAGTACATTGCCCAAGGGTAGAGCAGCAGTGCACCAGTGGGGAATCAAACTGGCAACCTTTTGGGAACAAGTCCTGCACCTTACCACTATGCTACACTGCTACCTCATCAGCTTTGGGAATGAAGAAAATGCTGGATGGCTGTACAAGACAGACCCCAAACAGTTATTTGAAACTGAGAGGGACCAAAGAAAGAGCTGGGGTTTTTCTCACTCCATGGAAAGACTGTGCATGTGTGAAGTCCAAGGGGGGTTCCGTCTGGCCCACCGCCACTCCAGTCGATGACGTTAACGTGCTCCTTCGGCAGGCCCGCGTTCTGTCCAGCTCTCCGCAGTCATGTCCCTCCCTCGCAGTCTGCAGAGTGCTGAGCAACCCCTCCCCCCCCTCCATCACAACCAGACCTCAGATGTTGCCTTCTCCACCAGAGGCTGTAAGTGATTGCATTGTGCTCTAATTGCGTGTGTGATTATTCACCTGGCGGGGCGATGACGCCGGCGTCTCTGACTCTGCGTCTGCAGCGTGTCTGCTATCAGCGTTGTTTGTTATTTATTCACCCATGCTGTGCCTTGTGAGAGACGAGCCAGTAATAAAGATGCTGAGGGAAGTAATATCTTTCTGGAGGCAAAGCGGACAGCCTCTTTATCTGCAGTCGCTTTAATAGGAAGAAGCACCTAGACGGTGTGGAACGCTAGCAGTTTATAAACTCCAGCATGTGCTTGTGATGTTTCTGACCACACATTAGAACTAGAAGGAGAAAGGAGCTTCATTTGCTCTGTTGAGCTTTGTAATAGCAGGCTGATGAGACAGCTGGTCTGCATTGTTTGATAGTTACCATAATTAAAGTGGGGAGTTCACAATTATATTTCAGGTGAACCTCATATAGAACAATTTATGTAGGAATATTTAAGACTTAGGTAGAGGCTTACACCTTATTAGCTGCTGCTAATACTCTTGCCAGCCTGTGTTTGATATCCTGTTTCTGTGTGTATCTAGATGCTGACCTGCCTGAACATCTCCTTGTATGGCTTTTTGTTTGTGTTTGCACTCTGCCTCGCATGTAAGTCACTGTGGATAAAAGTGTCTGCCAAATGAATAAATGTAAATCTCTATAAGGACATCTCTTTGTCATGTATCACCCTAGTTAGCTGTAGTGAGCTCTGTTCATTAAGGCATAACCCCATTTTGTGTTTGAAAGGATCAAGCTTATAGTTCAAGCCATAATAAGAATCAAGCCATAATTAAGCACTGGCCACATCTAACTGATTCAGTGGTATTTTGCAGTCATTTTCCTTACATTTAAATGAGATACATTTTAGTTTACAGCAGTGGTAACTGCAATGTCTCTGTTTTACGAGAAAACCCATTGCTTTCACTATATCAATCATCATTTCATCTACCTCATGTGATGGGGCTTTGATGCTATGGTTGAGTGGTTATGTAACGTGCCATATTCCCACAGGACACCAGAGCTGACCCCACAATGCTGTGGTGAGTTGTTCACTACCCCATCGGCTAGCCTGTAACTCATCATCTTAAGCCACTTCACCTTATGATGTGAGACAAGGTTACAGCAATTGATTTTGTGTGTGTGTGTTTTTTCCACAACCCTACCACTCCCTGGAGGCTCAAAGCAAGAGTGCAGATTTTGTACGCCTTCCCAGCTCATCAATTATAGAGCGACTCAGTCGTTTGGACTAATGAAGGCAAACGACTGACCCAATTAAGTAATTAAGGGTTTGGGGGCGGGAAAAAAAAAGCCAAAAGGACACTGCGGCACTCTAGGACCGGGGCTCCGGACCACTTCGCCGCGAGTTCTGCAGATGCTCGAACACGGCCGGCATCTCAGAGTTACAGAGCGGAACGGCGACAAAAGGAGATGATGAATTGAGTTTGCAACTCCAAAATAACGAACGTCAGTGTTTCTGCTCTTTGCCGGCTGCCTCACGCTGTCTGTTGCTTCGGCTATCACGAGCGCCGTGACAGAACTCCTGTACACCTCCCCGTCACGGCGCCTCCACAGCCCCCCTCCCCACACGTAGTTTGCCTGGCCGCTGGTGTACTTAAAGCGGGGGGAGAAGCGTTGTTTTAAATTCATAGCATTGCCACTTCATTTATAATGAGGCAGATAGCGCTACAGTCTCACCTTCTCTCGGTTTAATTAGTCTGGTGGTAAAGTGTTGTTCGCTGCTCTCGTCTGTCCTATTTATACTCTCTCAAGAGTGTAGCTAATGGCTCTTCAGGCGCTGGTGATTTTTTTTTTAATTTCATTATAGCTTGCTTAGGAGGGATTTATTCTGTTGAGTGTGTATTACGCGTTAGCTCATTCCGTTATCAGAACCCAGGGTAGATAACAGACGTTTATTTTGTAGACCCCCACAATGCATTGTGTTTTTTTTCCACGTCTTCTAAGAAAGCCAGAGCATGCAACATGGGATATCTTGTGAAGAACAGTGAAATGACTGTAAAGGGTTTGTGCGGTGTTGTGTTGCCCTTCTCTCTGTTCATTAAGAGTGCTCGGCTCTGTGGCCTGGGCTGCACCTCGGAGGCGCTGTGTTCATTAGCGGGGTGATGGGGGCGTGGGGGCGTCCGGCGCACTTCTTCTTCGCGGTAATGAAGTTGAGGAGCTGTCAGCCCCCCTCACCCTGACGGTCAGCCGGCTCCGGGTCAGGCGATACCTCCCCCTGCATTTCATTAGATACAATGACTGTACAGAGACTGACAGGGTCAGCGTGGAGTCATCCCCGCCTTCGCCTTACTGCACATACACACAGATAACACACTCCAAACATGCACACACGGACACATATACACGCCATGCACGCACACACACACACACACACACACACACACACACACACACACACACACACACACACACACACACACAGATAACACGCCCCAAAATATGCATGTGCCCACACACACACATACACAGGGATAAAACACCCCAAAACAGTACACACAGACACACACACACACACACACACACACACACACACACACAGGCACCTGTGCAAAATTAACCTGATCTTTCCTCTCCCTGTGAAAAGTGGTGCCCATGACAGGGGTTCAGCGGGGGGGGAACTGTCAGAGGTGCTGGCCAAACCGTCATGTTGGCAGAGGGGACAGACCTGAGGGGTGTCGAGCAGCACACTCTAACATGGAGGCCTTCAGGGTGAGGGCACTGGTATCACTCCCTCATCCCAGACTACATTTACACTTACATTACATTTACATCTACATATCCAAAGCGACGTACAAAAGTGCAAATAGTGAGCAAACAACAGGCACAAGAGCAAGATGTGTACAGGTCATACAATGCAAATAGTGCTGAAGCTGAGCGCAAGGTCAGTGACGCAAGCCAACTAATCTGAACTAGGATTGCATCTCAAATACAATTACAGAAAAAATGGAGTACCGCTATACTACCTAGGTAAGTGAGCAACAAGTACAAGACAGGAGTCAGATTCTCAACGTCAAAGTTACAAGGTCGAAGAGGGAGAGGTATCAGTCCAGGTAGAGTCTGAAGGGGTGTGTCTTCAGCGCACGTCTGAAGGGTTGGATTGAAGGAGTTGTTCTCAGGGGGGTGGGGAGTTCATTCCACCACTGGGGGGCGATGATGGAAAAGCGTCGTTGTGAGGAGCGCGGGCCTTTCGTTCTGTTGGTGGGTGGAGCGAGGCGTCCGGATGTAGCAAAGCGAAGATGACGAGCGGGTGCGTAGGGTAGGATGAGGTCCTGGAGGTAGGTCGGGGCAGTCTTTCTTGCAGCGGAAAAGGTGAGAATGAGACTACAGCATGTGACTGCTTGTTACATTCTAACTAGCACTTATGTCAACATAAAGGAAATAGTGATGTTTTTGTAAGCACATTGTGGCATAGGAGTTCAGTTTTACATTTGCAATGGCATTTTGTAGGTATCTTAAGACACTTAACTGCTGTACATGGGACTCCTGAATGTGTAATGCTGGCTATTGTAGGATGTAAGCCATAAAAATGATTGAGTTAGTGGTTAAATGTGGAGAAGACAAATGCTGTTTATGTTGACAGCTGATGTCCTTTATCGCTGCAGTAAATCTTTGTTTAGCACTGCCACATCAATCACTCATTTATTCCATTAATGGGTGAACCGGCTCACAGAAGCTGTTTTCCTCTCCTTCTGGGGTGGAGAGAGCGCAGCCAGAAGGACTTTGTGCTGTCAGAAAAAAAGTACATCACCCCGCAGAGCGCTGTCTAAATAGACCGACGTGGAAATTCAGGTGCATGAATAAATTGCACCTTGAAATGGAGGGATGAAATTGAAAGTGAGACACATTAATCTGTCACAGATTGGAATTATCATAAGCGCTTTGTGCTGGTATTCCCTCCCACACACACACCGCTGGATTTCATTGTGTTGCGGTCATTATCCCCCATGCAAGATACACCCGGATAGTGTGACAGGCCTGCTTAACGAGCAGATTTAGCATGTAAAGGAGACCTCTGCTGGCGCAGGCTGTGAGGGATCTTTTATGTCCCTCTCCCCGTTCCTCTGGCTGATCTGGGACCTCAGCCCTCAGAGACGATGCTCGCGCAAAGTGTGAATCGTTCCACAAAATGGTCTCGTCTCAGCAGAAACAGGCGAACGATTTCAGCTCGGAACAGGAAATTCTGCATATTCAGGTACGCGGTAAATAGTCCTCTCGGCTGAAGGTGGCCTCTAAACTTAGCCGGAGTCTCATCTTTAATTGTGCTTAGAGAAGCATAATATGGCATTTTGGTTCTAATTATCAACCCCCTCTGGGTAGAGACTGGAGTATGGATATGATGAATTGTGTGACTTAAGAATATGACAGTCCCCCCCCCACCACTCCCAACGGGACCATGGAGTACTGAGGTATAAATGGCAGCTACATCATGCTACAGTGGTCTAGGCCGGGGACCCCTTGTGCCTCCTCACCTGCTTCTGTATCTGTTTGTACCCCCACCTCCAGCATGTAACTACCCTGTCATGCCACGGTACAGGAAATCAAATGAAACTCTCCCTTTTTACTCATGTTCCTTGTATTTTTTTCCTTTAAGATCATTATCTCTTTTTCTTCTCCATGCTAATTATCTGCTTTGAAGCTACCAAGGACTTCGGGAAAAATGTCATTCTTTGAATGTAATTGAGATTTAGAGAATTCGTCAGCTGGTTCATTAACAGAGGAAGCGTCTGGCACATTCGGACTAGCTTCTTATGGTCCGCCTGATTTATTTTCTGTCATCTGCGCACAATTGCATAATTAAAACGGTCCCGCTGAAGTGACCTCTTGTGTTATTGCCAGTTATCTTGGGCTGAAGTGGCGCGGCGGCATGGCCCGCGCCTAATGAAACGGCTCTGTGATGCCAAACGGACGGCATGTGACAGGATCGTGACACACGTCTGTTCTGGTACATTGGGGGGACGAACCCTGGCCTCCCCCCTGGAGGATGTTTTGTGGTGGGTATTCCCTGTGCACATATGTGGAGGAGGTGGTGGCGGTAGCCATGGGCTGTGAGACGGTCGTCAGGGTGACCGGAGAACCAGGATCAGGGCCCAGAGGATTGTGGGTAAAAAGCGCCGGGAGACCCCGGTGCAACCACAGTGTGGGCTATTCCATGACCCCAAAGAAGCAGAGCAGGTAGAACTGCGGTTGGTAATTCACACGTAAGAAACAGAAAGGCTGTTTCATGGCTGTACTGTATGTGTGACTTTTCCCTGTCCCCACGCAACAGAAACCCGTGAAATGTCACCTCAGCAGTCTGCCCGTGTCCTCCTAAACCTGCAGCACAGGCTGAGAGAAGAGTCGCTGGCGCCGAGGTCCTGCAGGACTTACTCGTGTGCTCCTGACTCAGTCGCGAGTGGCAGTGAAAGTAGGTCAGAACACGGCATCGTGGGGCGTGCTCCCTGCCACGGGTCGGTTCCTTTCCGGCTTCATCTGAGCTCGCGGGAAATCGTATGCGGCTTGAAGGTCGTCTTCCGCCACGTCCTTCATCTGCGCATCAGGCTCTTAAGGGGAGGCTCCAGGTGCAGGATTAAGTACAAATTAATTTGCTGATTTAAGTTGTTTTTTTTGCACTTCAATAAGTTGTCCTGTGAGATGACAGAAGTGCATATATTTTCCCGTCCTTTGAATGCATTCAAGATCACAGCCATAAGGAGGTCATCTGGCTGTGGAAACAGCTTTATTTCCTTTGTAAAAGAGCCTGAGGGATTGTTCTAGCAGAAAGCAATCTTCACAGCTACTTGTTCTGTTACATTTTAATGTTGATGTTTATTGTCTGGCAATATCTGCTTTCTTGTTTTGTTCCATCACATCTAGATTTAGGGCAATATTGTCAGGACTCTGAACGACCTTCTGAAGTTACTTAACATGCACAGATCTATCGCTGAAGTCCATTTGTTGCGTCCCGACAGCAGCTGCGAGTGAAGTGAGAGCTGGCTTACTCAAAGGTCCACCTGCTTTCATACATCCATCATTAAAGGCTGAGTTCCTAAGGGCAATGAGGTAAATAATGTTCTCACAGCCTCAGTTTTCTGCTGAGAAAAAAGACAGATGGGATTTCCCTGCTTAAAAATTGGTGTCTTTCTCCAAGGTTCTCCACACTGGGGTGGCAGTGTAGCATAGTGGTAAGGATCAGGACTCATAACCGAAAGGTTGCTGGGTCGATTCCCTGCTGGGGCACTGCTGCTGTACCCCTTGAGCAAGAGGCCATTAACCCAGAATTGCTTCTGCTGTATAAATGGATAATATGTAAAAAGGTGCCTGATGACATCACCCAGATCATAAAAATGTGCCTGATGACGTCACCCAGATTATGGTGGTGGAGGCAGTCATCACGTGTGCCCAGTCACGGACAGCCCAGGGGGGAAGAGAGGGGAGGATGTGGAGGAGATGCCTGTGCTAAGTGTACAATGTTTGGTTGCCTGTCTCAGAGGAGAACTTGGGTTTGTTACTGAAAGCAATAACAGTGAAAAAGAATTGGCTATGTTGCATTCTCCAGCCCCATGGGGTATCCAGGGCATAAACTGAAGAAAATTGTACAAGAGTCTAGTACACTGAGGCCTTCGATATAAGAATCACACTGTCATTCTTTGGTTTTGAATTGGTCTGTCCCAGAGATTTCAACAATTACAAGTGAGTGATTTTTTTTTTTCACATTAGTCATTCTTATGAAATTTGTATTAGCAGTGTTCGGTATTAGGGCCCAGAATTCGAGCTCCACTGGTTTGACAGTGACAGTGGCAGTTTTAGCTCAGAGTCTGAATTAGTCTGATGACAGACAGGAGTTTCATATCCCAGTCCCTTGGCATCTTCTCCTGTTTGCTCCTTTTGCCTCTTCTTTATTAACACCAAGACTGTTATTTTTTTCATTGGCAAAGGAAATGTTCGCGGAGTGAAAATCGGAAGGAAATTTGAATCCGGGTGCTCTTTATTCAGTCCCCATCGGGCTTTCAGGAGCCTCTGCCACCTCCGTCCAATCAATATCACTCTGTTTCCCCACATTATTAAAGGCTTTTTTTGGGCTCCTGTAATAACAGATTGCAGATGGATCCTGGGAGAGGCCACGGGGGCTGCAGTCGCAGGTGTGGAGAGACTGCTACTGGCTGACGGGGACAGAGAGGGCATGTCAAAAAGTTGCCTGCAAGATGTTCATTACTCAGAGGGGCTCTCAGTTCAGACAGGAGTGGTACAACAGCCTTATTAAAAGGAGACCTGGACCAGCTGGAGGGGAGGAGTCGCCTTTAACCCTTCTGCTTTTAAACCTTTTTTCCCAGTTCAGGGGGAGCTGGCGTGTTTCGGCAGAATCAAGTGATTTGTAACTAATTGTCAGTACCTCAGTACAACCACCAGAACATTAAGTGCAGCATTTAAAGTGCAGGCGGGAGGTTGACATCCTGAGAGGTTTTTTTTTTGTTGTTTTTTGTAGTAATCTATATATTGTAGAAATGATGACATGATGTTATTAAACAGAGCATTCTGGAGAAGCAATCAGAGAATACCAGCAGTCTGTCTGAAGTAACATGCCTGTAGCATCAAGTCATGGAATAACACACAGCGGGTCTCATCAGAAAGAGGATGACTTGTTAGATGCCTGTAAGAATTGTTTATAATGTAATTTAGCTCACAGTTACTAGTGCTGTCAGCTCACATTCCGTAGCACAAGGGTCAGCATGTGATGTAATGTTACCCGATTTGAGCAAGTGCCACACCCCAGCACTGTAGTTGTTTTCGGATGTGGTGTCTGATAAAGTAGTAATCCTCTCCTTCCCCTCTGGTGTGTCGGCTCCCTGCTGGAGGGTGTAGCCCTGAAGGCACCGTCATCCCTGAGTTATTCTTTGGGTAAACACATCTATCACCTCACCGTGTCACTACACCCAGCAATATGTATTCAAGTTTTCACACAACAAAAGCTGGCAAAATGCCAGCATTTTTACAGCTGCATAGCTCACTGACCCAATCAAAGCAGTAGCCAATGCCACAAAAAATGCTTGTGTGCATCCCTTCACAATGCACCAGGGAAAAGCCAGATTTGACGCTTCACAGATGGTGCGTTGCTGGAACAACGAGTAGTGCAAGCGAAAATAACGGAAATAACAGGAAGCACCAGAACTGTTATGATAAAAGTGTCACAAAATAAGAGCCAGAACCATAGTGTGTAAACACAATGAAAAACTGGAAGTGCTCCTTGACTAACATGTTTTAGAATTCTGTGATTGGCTAGACAGATCATTCAGTGACAAGTGGTCATCATGTGCCAATGCACAGGACAGGAAAATGCCAGCATCCTTACTTTGTTCACATTTAAATAACAGAACGATTTCCACCTTTGATGCAATTAATGTAAAGTTGTTAAGTGCATTTATATGCCTAGTTCACAGCAAGAAATGCAGCAAATAAGTGGAATGGCACAAGAGTGAGGTTTAAGAGTATAACACTGTTTCCCTTGCTGGCCAGAATCTGCCGAAAACATGCTAAATATAACACTGCGTAATGTCTAGGTGTCTGAGTGACAGTCTCTGGGAGGCAGTGTAGCATAATGGTAAGGAGCAGGACTCATGCCCAAAAGGTTTCTGATTCAATTCCCTGCTGGATCATTGCTGCTGAGCAAAATACATGATACAAGAATTGTCTCAGTAAATATCCAGCTGTATAAATGGATAATATGTAAAAACTGTAATGTATGTAAGTTGCTCTGGATAAGAGTGTCTGCTAAATGCTGTAAATGTAAAGTTAAAGATCATATACAAAAAATCTTTCTTCTAAGATATTTGCTTGTGAAATGCGTCCCTGTAAAGAGTGTTTTCAATGACTATCAACCAGGTGTGAGGAATTCTCATTCTGGAGTTTCTCCTTCAGACAGATTTTGTCCTACAGGTGTTTCTCTAAAATTAACACACAGCGTGTGTGTTGCCAAGCTCTAAGCAGAAAGGTGGCAATTATAGCATGCATATGTAAATTGAGTAAAAGTAATGAATTAAATTCAGTGAAATTCCAAGTTGAAAAAAATCCAGATTGTACTGCATTTTATCATCTGTTCAGTATTGGTTCCTGTGTAATATTTTAACTTGTGGTACAAATGGTACTTAAAATTCTGTGGCCAGCATTTAGTGCTATGCCCTGTTAAACTGCCTGATATTTCCTCTGGCACAAACAAGTAGCTGCATACAGTTTTGTGGCGATTCTGTCTTTTCAGCCTCTAATCACATCTGTTCTTTTGTATTCTCCATCCTCTCCTTCTCTTATAATGTGTGTTGCCCCTTTCCAGTTTGCAGACCGTGCTGGTAACTCCCCCAACTCATTTGCCCCCACCCTCCAGTGTGTCGTGTGCCACCCTTTTCCAGTTTGTGGGCTGCTCTGATAACCTCTATTCGCCCAAACCCCCGCAGCCCATTTGCCCCCAATCTCCAGTGTGACGCGTGTTGAGGCAAGGTTACAAATGATTCATTTGACAATGTCATGCATACATTGGGAGTGGACACACTGGGACTGGCTGGGCCGAACCAGGGCAATTTGTGGCTGGTAATGGAATGGGAGGCTGGACAGTGAAGGCCATCCACAGAGGGTTTGGACTACTGACACCCTTCCAATTCTTTCAGCTTCCAGCTTCCAGCTGGGAAGCAGCCGTTCTGCTTTCTATAAATTTGCTTTCATGTACAACTTGCTTGAAATTTTTTTGGGTGACATGATTGGTACATGGTGTTTCTCCAGTGCTTAAGTTTGAGCTTGTAACAGTAGATCAGTGGGTACATAGCAGCAGTCACCCAATAAATACTAGCAGTAATCAGTGTAGCCATGAATATTTGCATATAGAAGGCAGTGATCTTACAATGCACATCTTTATATGTGCACATAACCAGAGAAAAAAGGACTACAAATTTCTGTGAATCCTTGAAACCCCATTCAGTCTGCTTGTTCTCTCCCTGCCATTCTCTCCAGTAGATGAGATTTTCTAGATGGTAAAAGACAGTCGCTAATTTGTAATGAAACCAGTAATTGGTGTAATTTATTCATCCTCAGTAAAAATAGATTCTCTTAATTCACTGCAGTATTCCAGTCCAATCACTGTCAGGTCTGATTGCAATTCGCCTGCTCTGAAAAACATTTAAGTGGGGTTGTCTCATCTGTTTAAAACAGTGGTGCAGGGATCCGGCGTGTCCGTTGTGCTCAACACCATGTTGCTGTCCCTGGAAGGGCAGTCCCAGGGCCTGACGCTCCCCCCACCCTCACCCACTCAGCAGCCAGGTGCCTGCAGGGGGGATGCCAGGCAGGTGTGTGTGTGTAGGCAAGGGCAGGAAGCCCGACATGAGAGGGTGCCAGATCTAAGATGGTTTATCTCCTTAACCCTCCACTAGCCTCACGTCTAATTATTTATTCAATCAGTGATGTACATTTAGACCCATATAGCCCAAACCAAAACATTATGTGATGATATTATTTCTTAAAATGCTATCACAACTGCAGATACAGCTCCTCTCTTGGGCACAAGTTCTTCTGGTGCATCTCCGGTCTCACTTTCTTCATCTTCCATCTGTTTTCTGTTCTTTAACCTACCGTAGCGACGGAGCCTCTCCCAGCTGTTAACAGATTGTTATGCTACCTGGCTAGCTAGCGAGCTGTACCCAGTATGCCGTTCTGCGGTGTAATTTTGTAAACGTAAAATTATTAGTGTTACTCAGTGGCGGCTGGTGAGCTGGACACAGGAGAAGCGGAAACACTACCTTTAAATCTATCATTACTTTCAACCTGTTTCAACCTTTATCCTCCTTGATTAACAATAAAACAAATAATTCACAGAATAATCTATACCAGTCGCGTAAATAGAATAAATGATTATGCTCGCGAAACACCGCAGATTGTCTGAAATTTGTGTGCTATTGCGAAAGCTACAACATGAAATTGTATAATTAACAAGGGTGGCAATTTGAATAATTAAGTGACAAGTAATCCCAAAGCTTTCTCTTAAATGTTTCACATTATAGCTTTCTTGTCTTACAAATTTCAAATTACAAAACGAAGCTAAATTTAGTTAAATCGATTTAAATTACTGAGAATAAACTTTTAGGTTAGGTTGAGTGCAATGAACAATAATGTTTAAAACACAGACCTCACAAAAGCTGTGATGTGTCATGAGCATTTAACGTAATTTAAATCGATAAATGCCACCCTTGTTAATTAAACAATCTCACGTTGTAGCTTTCGCAAGCACACAAATACAAATTTCATAAATGCATGTTGCACAGCAGTTTTCAGTGACACACGGTTTTATGTAATTCTTTACACTGACAGTCACTCACGATTAGTTCAAACAGCTTAGTTGCGTAAGCTTAGAACAACGCACTCATCTCACCTAAGTAAAATGGTGCCATGGTGTTTTGCCCTGTTAAAGAGAGTAAATTGTGGGTAATTCATTGTTGTGTTATAAAGTTATAACCGTTAGTAAGAAGGGTACGCATAGTTAATAGGGGTCCCCGCTCAATACACTCTGTACAGCGCTCCGTAGCGCTTCTAGCAGCGAACAATATTATATAATTTGCTGCCTACTGAAGCGTTACAGCTGTTGTTTCAGCTATGCTACGGTATGGCGGCATATGAAAAATTCATACCGTACGGGAACTTAAAACCGGCATACCGGATGAACCGGTATACCGCCCAGCACTAATGTCATAGAAAGACATAGCAGATCATTGCACAATTCATTGGCTATGTTATTATTTTAATGTTTATGCAAATAAAAACTGCATAGTGCTGCTAATTTTATTTGTGGTTTTCAATATAAAACTTGGTGAAATGATTTCAGTTTGTGTATCTGTACTTTTTGAACATTTGCAGCACACTTTAACAATACCACAATACTGATAACAGTGATAATTTTGGTCACTATAATTGTGATATTAAATTTTCATACCATTTCATCTCTAGTCTACAGGTCTCCTAGCTAATCAATTAAATATGATTAGATACGGAATCATGAAAATATTACCACATATAACTTTATCTTGAGATGAATTCAACTACAAAAGCAGTTTATTAGCCACATGATTTTATTCAACTGCCAGTCTGCCACCACCACCCGCACATCATCTCCGTTCAGCCCACTGATGTGTTGGTATCCACCATGGCAGTGTCATCAGGTCCTCCAACAAGGTACGCTGAATCTATGGAAGAAAGGCGCTTATTTCCTATCTATTCATTATTCTATGGGCCATAAGTATTTAAACCCAGCAAGAGTTGTCTAAGTAGGCCAATTGCATATTAGACACACAGCATTGTAGGCTAGCTAGACAATGTCATACATGCTACAATGACTTCTATCACCAGCAGCTCAGCTTTTACATTTAACAAATACCGTCATATACCGTATACCCTGGCGAAATGTCGGGAAGGTATGACGGTATGAAAAAATGGATACCGCCCAAGCCTAACCAACATAAAGTGTCTTAACAGGGCACTGAGCCACCATGCGCTGCTAGAACAGCTTCAGTGTGCCTTGGACCTAAACCATGCTAGGAGAATGCACCCCACACCGTAACAGAGCCACAAGAACCCTTCACTGCGAGAAACAAGCACTTGGACCTGTAGGTTTCTTTTGGTGCGTGCCACACATGCACTCATCTGCTTGCTGGTAACAGGGTGAAGAATGACTCACCTCATCATATGACTTTTTCACACTGCTGAGTAGACCGCTGCCTGTGCTCTTTGCACCACTTTACTTGCCAATATTTAGTTTTAGGTGTAAGACGGGGCTTATGCGCTGCAACCTGATATTACCTCACTCTGTGAAGTTCTCGACAAACCGTTCTTGATGAAACTGCCGAACTAGGCCCTAGATTGAGATTTTCAAATAATTTAGAGTTGCTCTTCGGTGTTAGCCTTACATCTACAACCAATTCATGGTCACAAGGGTCAAGGAGTATGTGCTTTAGACCAGTTACCCTCATTCATCATGTCTTTCCCTCAGACTTCCATGCCAATATCACCTTAGCCACTGTTCCTCGTGAAACATCAAGTTGAGCAGAATTCATCACTGAAGCTCCTGTCAAACGTGCCCTAACAATCACCCCTCTCTCAAAGTCAGATATCTCTTTCTGTAGCCATGGTGGCTAAGATAATGGAAAAATGGACCTGCTCAGCATTTTTATACATGACCCTCAGCATGATCAGATCATTGGAGAGTTCATTCATGCAAGCATTTCCTTTATTTTGGCAGTTACCTGTAACTACAGCAGCTATCTTGGAAGACAGTTGACCTTTCTTCGTTTTTTCATTCTACAAGTCACATGACTATCCATCAATAAGGGATATCAAGCTAGCTGGCTATTTCTTTCCATGTGTTGTATTTCCATTGTTTGTAATGTAGCTGTTTGTGCCTCCTCTTAAAGCAAAAGTGGCAACTTTACAAATGTATGTGTTCCCATGTTACCACAGCTGGATTCAGCACATGGAACGGTGACAAGAAGACACATGGTTCTGAAAACTACTTCACAGTGAAGTCTCATATGAACCTTTCTTCTTTCGGCTGTCTGTCTCTGGACTGAACAAACCCACTTTGCATGCTGGGAACTAGAGTGCAGAGATGAATCTACTAGTTTCAGCTGAAATCTTGAGGAATGATAGCTTCCCCTTAATAATATACATGGCTTAATGTGCCCAGCGCAGCCGCCTAAATATATATGCTGCCACTGCACTATTAAAATGGCTTAAAGGTTTCTCCCTAAAAAGCAGCCATTTCCAAGTGACTGAACAAGTACAAAAAAACCTGCAACAATTTTCCTGACAAGAATGACTTTAACCTTGAGCAGAGATGATTCAGACATAAACACACAGCGCTGCCGCCGCGGCGGAGGAGCACGGTGTGAGAGTGGAGAATAAGCAATGAGAGGAATGATGAACGAGAAAAGGGAGAGGGACATAAATACAGAAGCATGGGCAAGTTACGGAGCTGGTGAGACGGAGGGCAGCAGCAAAATGAACGTGAACAGATGCAATGTCATTAACTTATGCCTTATGCTAGCAATCTGTAGTCAGAGGAGTTCTTTTACATTAGCGTTTTTTTTTCTGACTGGCTGTGTCCCTAACTCCTCTCAGCAGCTTCACTTAAACACTTTTATTTTTTTTTCCTCAAAAGAAGAGCTAACAGCATCAATTTGCATGTTCCCCTGCAGGATTTGAACCCTGAGAAACAACGTGGGGACTTTCAGCACAGAAGGTTCATTGCTTCTCTTTGAACCACAGAGGTGGAAATTGCACTTTAATCCATTTCATAAACACTTTTTGCATGTATTAATAAAAGGTTTATTTACTGTCCTGGAAAAATAATAAATAATAAAGCTCTTTGTTCAAAGTGTGTGGGATCAAATTAGCCGAGAACCTCTCCGGTGAATTTGTTTTAAGAGAAATGGACCGAGGTTGTCTGGATTGGACGTGGAGCTGCCTGGAATACAAAACGGTTACACATCAAACCACAGATACTGTAGGTGTAATATTTTAATCACATCCCATTTTTCATAGTTATCACCTATTCCAATTAAGCCATGGTTAATTGGGCTCAGAAGTAAAAACAACCCTTTTTTTCTACAGTTTATTAATAAAGCTCTGTTCCTTCTGCTTTGACTAATTTAAAACAAAGACGACTTGGAACTTTGGTGAGCACAATGGAAGTGCACTGCAGGAGAGCTGTTAACAGTTTGATTGGGAGCTGTTAGCGTGTCCTGTAGCACTTCTATAAACAGAAAGTGAGCTGTGAAATGGCTTAATATTCTGAGCGCTGCTTATCATTCAGGTCTGTTTCCATAGTAACTTAACACTTTGTAACATAGTAACAGCACTTTCACCCATCCAACCCCCATCTTGAGTTTACTTGCGAGAGCCAAACATAAGTCTAGATTGACGAGCTGACAAGTATATGTGCACAATTCTACATACAATATATTAGTGCTGAGGGAACAGGCTAATGTACTTATAATAATCTTTCCTGTACAAGGGCCAGACTTCCTGTGTGGAAATGTGGGTGTTCTTTAAAGTGACAGGACCATGTACTGCTAATGAGAGGTGTCTGCGATTCAAAGTGCAAGTGGTATTACCGACAGAGTTCTCTCGTGTTAAATAACGAGCGCTTTCACCTCCGTCGTGCTCAAGCCGTCAGTTAAGAGACCTCCCGTTTGCTTTCTGTGAGATGTTAAGCGTCTCCCATCTTTCTCCGGCGCTTTCCGCCGCGCCCCCTTGCTCAGCCGAGTAAGCCCGTGGTAAATCAAAGGCGGCCACACCACTAAAGTTCAGGGAGACTTAAGAGGGGAGGGGATAATGGTGGATTACGGGCGTGATGCGGCACCACCGAGCATCTCCCCTCTATCAATATTGTGAGGTGACCTTTGAAGGAAGGGCGGTTACCGCAAACAGTCCTCCGCGCTTCAGCCGTGATTTGAACGGGATGAGGACTGAGTAAACACCTGCCGGAGCTTGTGCTGACACGGGGTATGGCTGGATTCTGCTAAGCTAGACATGCAGGGAGGGAGTGATACAGATTGTTCCTTATTCCCCCCTTTATCATTTCTTGACTAAGAATCTGGTGATGTCTGACGCCACTTTGGAGGCAGCTATTCCTTTCTTCGTTTGGCTCCTCTCTTTGGCTTGCTGGGCGGTCCTCTGTAAAGCACACAGGCAATAGAATCGCTATTGTATTGTTGCATCTGTTGGATTGAAACGTGTAGGTGGCTCCTCTTCCTGCTCAGGGATGCTGTGGCCACAATTTCAGAACTCTGTGATAACTGATTTGTGAATGCCAAACGGCAAACATTCTTAAGCCAGGGAAAAGTGTCTTCAGAACAGGTCAATCTGTTAATGTTATGATAAAATGCTTAGCACTAATTTTAACAATGCCACCTATTTTTTATTATATATGTCATTTACAATCTTGGGATTCTAGATGCTTCTTAACAGATTAATCCTTTGATGTGATTGGTGAAAGGCAAGGCAAAATCTAAACATGGTGGGACCATGGTGTGGAGCCCTCCAGATGTGTGCTGTGAGGGTGTGGCCTCCTACCTCTCTGTGACAGACGGTGCAGAGGGTCTGCAGGTTGTCCAGGGAACACTGGCCACCACCACTGTAGACGGGCCGGATGTGGTCCACCTGCCAGAACTGCCCCTCTACTGGGTTCCGGATCATCTCGTTGAGCTGGACACAGCAGATGACAGACCATGCTTTCAGTACATCACATCCCATCACACACATCCATCTCTGAATTCAAAGCCGTAATGTTTAACTTCAGTGGATTACATGCTGCGATGCATGTGTGCACATTCCTGTGTCCTCAGCTGACCCGGTTTAATACAGTGATCTTTTTCTTCCCGCAGACCACGCTGAACATGGAGTTACAGCTGTCATCAGTGTCCATGCCATGCAAACCGTGAATGTTGAAGAGGCTGGTGTGAAGGGTGACGGAGTGCGAACACTCCTCCGGTCTGGAGGACACCCACGGCCGCTAACGCGCTATAACACTCCAAAATGCCTTCTCCATCACGCGCGCATATTTCTTTTGGCTCCTGTCACGTCTTCTACAGCAGAAGGCATTTGAGTAAGAATAACGGCGCCGTAATGCATCAGGAAATGAGCCGGCGTGCACGGGGAAAGGGAATCGTAGGCCCAGAGCGACTCGCAAAACTAAACGTTGGCATTTCGATTTAAGGCAAAGCCGTTTGGGCTTTCTTGCCTTTTTAGGTGGAGACACCTCGGGGAGGGTTCAGCGACGGAAATCAATGCCCATTCCAGCCGTATAGTCCTCTCCCTTAATTAGCCCGGCTCCACTGGGAGAATGGGGCGTAGCGTGCGGCGGGCCTGAGCGCGGAGCCCAGCACCAGAGTCGATACTTCCAGAACCTGCCGCAATCCCCCCCACCGGAGCGGCTGGTCCCTCCGGCACGCTGACCTAACCCCGGGCTCGCTAATGCTCCATGCCAATAGTATTTATTATCCGGCGCGCTGGTCATTTCCCCTCAGAGGGCTCCGTCAGGCCCGAACGCGGCCATTGATTTGCGAGAGGTTGTTTCTGAGGGCTTTGTAAGGAAAATGGCAGAGCGTATCAAACGGGCAGCTGGTGGGGCCCCGCGCTACGTGAAAATCGATGCGAATGCGAAGGAACCCCGGATTCTATTTCCTCGGGGCGCCTTGAGGATCAAGGACTGAGGACAGAGAACCAAGGAGCCCCCTTCCTCCCCAACCCCCCGCCCCCACCCCCAGCTCCCCTTCAAGCCACCCAGAGGAGCCAGCATCTCCACGTTGCTGCCAGCTTCCAGGGGGAGTACATCCCACGCAGCTCCAAATCGTTTATCTTGCGCTCGCACAAAGCCGCAGATCGGGGGAAAGAGAGTCGGCCCTGCCATTTTTCTGCCCCCCTCGCGCTGTTTGTCAGCTAGAAAGACGCCTTCTGCTGCTCCTGGTCTGAGGGAACTATAGAGGGAGAAATACGCTCTGGAACAGGGGGCTAAAATAAACCCTTTTGTCATCAAGGCGTGTGTAGGAAATCGTAAATGATTTGGCAAGGCGGCTGTGCTTTTTGTACTTGTCACATTTTTCAGAACAAGTATTCATCCCCTGTACGATTTATATTTGGCTGTTCTCTTGCTTGTCCGCAGCGTCAGGCTGGAAGTGGTGATCTTTAGCTGAGCTCTGCGTTCTGCTTCATTTTTTTTCCTTGTTGGAATCAAATTAAAATCGGCAAATCTTTATGACATCGCAGAACCAGAGTGTAATAAAGTACTGTGGATCAGCATCCTCTGAAGCAAAGCAACCCTCTAACACTGGCCACGCAGTCACTTTCCTGTTCACGTCTTCATCATCCTGTGAGGGAGACAAACTAGAATGTTCTTAAACACTGTGAAGTATTGCCGCTTCGGCACTGCTAGGCTGCGGAAGCTCCACTCACCTGTTTGAGGGAGAGCTGGGAGAGCCAGGTGTTCTCCAGCAGCTCCTTCCTGCTCGCGGGGGGAGCGTCGCGCACGCGTTGGAACAGTTGGTGGGCGTGGAGGCCGCAGTGCTGGCACACGCCATGCTCGGCCTCCAGCACCCGCGCCCGCATGTAGGCCTGGCTGCTGCGCACCTGGAACTCCTCCTGGCATTCGCGCCCGCAGAAACGGGCGTCCCCGCAGGGCTTCTGGCAGGACAGGCACAGGGGGGTGCCCTCGCTGTCAACGGCCTGCAGGTAACCCCCTTCCCCCGAGTCTGACGCGTCCGCGGGACGGGACTCTGTGGAACGCCCGTCTTTTCTGCGGAGAGGGATCGACGCATCAGCAAGGCCTTGAGGAAGGCCAGATGGAGAGTTCAGAAACAGGACAAGGACGATCACTATTTGCTGAGAGTCAGAGAGCTTTCCTTGTGCTCTGAAGCAGGGTTTATTTCCTGTTTGAAAGCTGATCACTCCTTTATCTCCTTCAGCATACCACACTACAAGACTCCCAAACAGAAGAAACTTCGTGAAGTAATAAAAAATAAAAGGTAAATGCTTCAGAAGTCACACAAAATGTATGTATATGGAAGTTTCATCCATGTAAGTCATGACATAGTACTGGATTCTGTGTCCCTGGTTTGAGAAATTGATTTAACTGAGCCAACTGTGACATTATACCAGCGGGAGGCTGTTGACCTGCTTCGCTGCAGTGGGCTCCTGCTCTCCCAGAAGCCCCTGCTGCTATTCAGCTGGACCTTCTGGACCAGCAAGCCTACACTGGTTCCCATGGCAACATATATCAGCCAATGAGACTTCAGTTGCCTTACAGACAGTGGATTAAGCCTTCATCCCTCTGAGATAAATATTCACAGGTTCCAAAAGCCCCTTTTTAGACACTGCAGGCTTAAAAAAGCAAATAGTCTGAGGAGATATCTTTACTCCTTTGAGTCCTCATTTCATATCGAACTGACTGGCAAAAACTCAGAAGAGCTGTGAATGCTTCATCAAACAAGTCAAAAAAAACACACACACACACACACACACACACACACACACACACACACACACACACACACACACACACTCTCACAGTTATTCTCCAATGACCGTGTCAGCTCCATTCTTCAGTCCCATTCTTGATTCTGGCCAGCTCAATTCAAAAAGTTGATCTCATTTTCAATCCTACACATGCATATTCAGTTCCACTTCCAAGAGCACTGCCTGGATGAACTATGACAATACTCTGGTGTTGGTCACCATTTACCTCATGCTATGAAGTGCACTGTGTACACTGTAACAGCTCTTATTTGCCTGAAAAACACTATTAATTCCACATAAGCTGATGGCAGTTATGCAGTTATTGTCACCATAACAGGAGAGCAATCCACATCCCCTCACATGCATCAGGCATGATCAAACGCGAAAATATGCCCAAAAGCAAGCGTGCAGAAGACCTTGCCTTGATGATCAAAGGAATCTAGCCCCTCGCAGTCACAGAGATACCTGGCCGGCATTATAGAACACAGCCCCGGGCTTTGATATTCACTAGCAGTGGCTCCAAAGAGCTATCCGAACCTCTCTCTCTTCAGATCAACCTGTTGTGGTGCGCAAGAGTGATCTCCACCACTAATGCTGGCCCCGCATTGAAAGGCGTGTGACCTACTTGTCCGCTGTCGGGCTGGCCAGTGGAGCGGCCTTCTTCTTGGTGAAGAAGCCCTCCGGAGCGGCGACGCGGACTGTCCCCCCGTCCCTCTGGGCTTTGCTCAGGGACGCCTGTGCCACGTCCTCTTTGGTCAGGTACCTGAATAGGCGACGCACGCACGATTAAAAAAAGAGGCCGCATATCAATGAGGTGACATATTGACAGTTACATTGCTCCCGCACATTTGCATAAAAGAGAGAGACCCCCCCCCCCTCTTCAAAGCAGAGGGGGGATGAAAAGCAGCACATGAAAGATGTGTCCCGCTCTGACATACAGGCTTAGGGGGGGGTGAGGGCTAGAGCCTGCAGTGTGCGCATGGTGCAAATTAAATCTGGAGAGATCTCCCGGAATGGTCCTCCTTGAGCTGGAAGTGATCGCTCCGGAGAATACAGGATATCAGATTCTCACCTTTTAATTGCTGCGTTTCTCCCTCACTACAGCTGCTAATGGGAAAAAGAAGCCACTCCACTGAGGTGCTGGGAAGCTGGGCAGCTTCTTGTGTGACAGGTGCTTTTACAATCCAACTCAACTACCGTTGAGGGCTACCTAGCACTGTTACTGACAACATGCACAAACCTCCCAGAATGGTGGTATTTGAAAATGTCAGTTTTGAAAAAGTTTGGACACACCTGATTGAATGGATGTCTCTCATTATCTTAAAGACATTTTGATCTAAAGACTTATTGCTTAAATGCTTACAATTTGTTTCTCAGACAAATATAAATAGTGAAGTTGATGCTGATATGCTGGCTACTTTGAAGTAAAAGATTAGATAGTTTTGATTTTTTCAGGTTTTTTGGTCACTGCCTAATTCCATTTGTGTTTTTTCACAGCTTTCATATCTTTACTATTATTCTTAAATGCTAAATCATGTAGTTAGTGAATCACCACGTTCAAATATCTGAATTATTCCTGGATTAGGGCTACTCTGGGTATCGGCAAATTACATCCAGGATCTATCCCTGGTTGGCTGGATCTATCCTGACTTCACTCTGGCGCACCCTAGCATCACCGGTCCCTGCGCAAAAACGTTGTCAGAGGTGGAAAAATGGACCGCTTGCCGTTTGGTGATGCTCTGCCTGCGCTGGCCGCCGGCAATCTCCTCCAGGGCCAGGATCGGGCTGCGGAAGACGCGTCCGCCTCGCCGGACTACCCTCTGCTTCATGGCCGTCAGGGTGCTCCACTCCCGCACAAAACGCAGCACCTGAGGCGAACACAGTCGTTCAGTAATCCTCTAACACACTGCATTACATCTTAGCAGACATTCTTAAACAAGGCATCCCACATAGCTTACAATTTTTACATGTATATATACAGATATTGATAACATTTTGTTATCACAATAGATACTAATGGGCACAATAGCAGTGGTTCATTTGGGAACTGAACTGGCAACCTTTGGGTTAAAAGCCTTGCTCATTTCCATTGCAGCAGACTGCTGTATATACTGCAGCAGAGCTAAAGGGGTCTCCAAGGCCAGGCTGCCCTGCAGACCTCACTATCTCTAACTTACCAAGAGAAAGAAGATAATTATGGAGTCATGTGCCAAGAAAATCAGTGACCCTTGGGACCTCCAAGACTGACGTTGTGTGCATCTTTCCCTTACAGACTTTCTCCTAACAATATTCTGGACTCCTGTGTTAGTACATCTTGGACTGTGCCGGTAGAGGGTGTTGAGTCCTGTTTCGGCCTCTGGTCCAGGCTCTAACCTGCCTCCTGTTCTCACTCCGGCTGAAGGCCTCCGGCAGGTCCTCCCAGGTGTCCAGCTGGATGTCCATAGGGATGAAGTTGCAGTTCAGAGGAGTGCCCTCCTACAGCAGGGTGGAGATGGTAGGAAGACATGGCATCAGGCAAAAAGGTGCGTCCAAAGCCACATGCAAAGCTAATTGCAAAAATAATTCATTTGCAATTGGAAAATTTTAACCTTTCCATCTACATGACTTACAGATGCAGTCATTTCACCGTTACTGTTCGCTAAAAAAGAATGAGTGGGAAAATTTTGATTTTAATATGAATTAATTAATTTGAATAAAGGACAAATACGGAGAGACTGATGACCACCCTCAGTCACTTGCTAGATTCTTCATTCGTCACCCATAAACTCATTACACATTTTAACAAATCCCTTTGTTACGCTCTAAACCTATGAGGAGCCTTATATGAAACCTATGGTATTAACATAATCTGACATCGAGTTTAGTATAAATCAGGACTCCTTCAGGCTGAGTGTTTTTGCAAGTGCTGTAGAGCGTTATCTGAGACGGTGAAGTCCCGTCTTTTGTGGCCCATCAGATTAGCATGCAGACCCTCAGTGCGTTTTGCTTCCATTTAACTCTGCCTCAGACACATTCAAAGGCTGTCTAGCCTAGATCTGCTCATCTCCCTTTTCCTATTTTCTCATCATTTATCTTTCCCACTGTTCTGTCGTTATAGGACATCATGTTTTATATCACAGGCAGTTTCTTTGTGTGGAATCACTTACAAAAAATTCCACTACAAGTGGACCACAGACGAGGAGACGTGTGCGATTAATTTATGTGTAGAATTTTTTTTCAATTGGACTAAATATAATTCAGTTTGAATTCCATTCACAATGAGTTGCCCCTATCAGGTTAACGCATCCTGCTTCCCTGTGAGTCTTGTTTCTGTCACCTCAGAAAACGCCTCGCTTTATTCCTGTGATTAACTGCTGGAGTCCTCACAGTCATGACCTAACAAGTGAGAGAGGCAGGCGGGTAAAACGAGGTCGTGCGGTTTTGTCGCCGAAAACGCTCTCTGTGGAGGTGCGGCGTCAATCGGGACGGGGGCCCCTCCTGCCTCGAAAGGCCCCAGGCCTGTGAGGAAACTGGAGAGAAGCTCTGCTGACACCTTGGTGTAGAGGTAGATCCTGTCAGTGTTGCGGCTGGCGCAGAACTTCAGGCCCTCGTACACAGGGAGGCCGGCTTGGGCAGAATCGCAGGTGCTCTCTGTCAAAGCAGAAAGGGGATCGGGGGTGGTGGGGGGTTACTGTTTACAGTGAAGCTTGAGAAGGACGAAGTTAACAAGTAACCACAGCCTTACTGTCTCAGGTTTGGCAGTCTGTAGTGCCAGGTAACTCACTTAACACAACATAAAGTTTGTGAGCAGAGCCCTTCTGTACAGTGTCACAGTCTGGACAGAAACTTTGTGTCCCTACTTACTGAGTAAACTCAGCCTCAAGGATATTTATCTAAAATGCTGTTTTCAAAAGGGGTAGAGAACAGATGATAATCTGCTGTGCCTTCGGGTGCATGGATATTCAGGCGAAAGCAAATAGCTTATCAATTTATCACTTCCCTGCTGGAAAAACAGGAGATCTGTGGATCTGAGATGCTCAGGATTGGGTCGTAACACACTCTTTGTACAGAACATTTAATCAAAGCTTGCTAGGGATATTTTCTTCTTTTCTAACATTGCTATATTTACTACTGCGTCATTTTAAAAATAATTCTGGTCACCAATGGCGTTTGGTAGGAGGCGTAATATAATACAGCAAGCTAGAAAATTTGTTAAGAATATCACTTTGTTGACACTTCAAGACATGCTTGATATCAACACACTGTGACACTGCGAGATGGAACAAGCATCAGTACACGGCCACTGCAAGACGTAACGGATACTGGCTAACTGACATAGCTACATGTGACTGCTATCAGCACAGTTACACCACAAGACATGAGAGTATATGAAATCAGTATAGCAATTTCCCCAAAAAAGATGGGTGTCTGAGAATGAACTTTTTCCTATTTAACTGCACAACTTCCCATTACCTTTCAAAGATAGAGGGATATATGGTCATTTTCCTTGACTTTCTAGGATGAAAATATTGAAGCACTGTGGTAACCTTGCTATATGTAAATGTGACCTTTACACTATTCACTAGCTTTGGTTTATTAGCTCTGGGCTACTGGTGGAGCCATGACTTTATCTTAGGGGTTGAACATGCCTTTTATGTTCCACATGTGAAACTGTTGGTAACTAGTCTTATAATGCATCACACAGTGGTTACCATCACTGCTTCCTGTGACAGTGTTCCTTTCATGCTACAAATGAATGAAGTGCTCTATTTTTGATCAACTCTCCTTCTCTGTTAGTCAGCCATCTTTTCCCTTTGCAGCAGGTGACAGGATGAGGATTACTATTAAAGACTGCGGTTCTGCTCTTCATTGGGCTGAATGGTTTCTGGTTTTCCCTAAATGTCTTTGTCCCTCTCTCTTGGTTATAACAAGACAAAGGTCTCAATAGGATATGTGCTATCATACATACAGTGGTTAGAAAAATGTATGAATTTTTCAATACTCAGCCATACTAACAACATAAACACACATGCTCCCACCTTCCAGAAGCAAGATGTGACTTCTCCTCTGTAACTATAGTAACATGGTATAACTGACAGTTGAGATTGATCTAATCCATTCTTTTGCAAAAAGAAAACACGTTAGACCAGCTTGTATAAAAATCACTACAAACGTGACTGGGCTGGTATGTGAGATTTACTTGAAAAGACCAATATAGGGGGTCACTCACGCAACACTATATGGTCACAAAAAAAAACTGTATCACTGAATTGCCTCAGCTAAGGAATTTGACAAAGTCAATCATGTGTCTGATTGCAGATCTCAGTCAACTGCTAATGGAGGGATGCATAACAGTTAATGCATACTATCGTCACAATGATTCTGTAACATTGTAACGACGCAAAAGTTGTGAAAATTGCATTGCCTTCCTCTGCCATGAGGGAATGTATGCGTGCCGTCAGGAGCTAAAAATGGCAGACGTGTTGTTAACGTTTTCCCACTGACAACAGGCTGAGGTGGAGGCAATCAGCGTGTGCCACAGCCTATATACTATAGGTCATTTTTATTGGCCAACCCGCTGTGCTTCACATTAACCGGCACCCTCTGGAGACCGGGGGAAAGTGTCGTCTGAAAATAGCCCATGGGTGTCACATCGGAAGGCACGTGACACCATTAAATGCCATTAAGAGTCCTTCTGAAAAGTACACACCAATACTGTGGCGCTTCTCAAGGAAAGCTGAGGATGGGGGGGGGCGGACACTTCCACCTCTCAGATCCCACTCTTTGTTTTCACACGGCTTTCTTTCAGAAATAGAGATGGCAGATGGCTTTCATGGTGTGGGTCTTTGTAAGCATTTAGTGGGTTTGTGGTGGCGGCGGGATTGGGTGGCTGAGGTGTTAATTGGAATGCTGCCTGGCGCTGTTGGGGGCGCTGGTCTCCGCTGACAATGCAGGGGCCAGAAACAAGGCAGCTCCCTCCCGCTGCCGGCTGGAGCCCGGCTGGGGCCGATGCCATCACTTGTGCCTCCTTGGCTCTGGCTGTGGCACATTGCAGCAAAAGAGCAGTGTAGCGCACACAAATGAGAGATCCTGAGGAATTCCTCCAAGGTTGAGTAAGAAAAAAAATAAAGGACAAGTCGTTTTATACCAGCTTATACCAGTCATATGGATTTTATACATAAAATAGATGTGCTTTGTGAATATGTAATACGCATTCTTTTATTGCGCTGTCCTTCCTGTGGGACTGAATCCTGCAAGATGTAATCCCGCTAAATAAAAAATGAAAGTAAAATGGTCCACAGAAATGTATTTCAGGATATTTTAAATCTCAGGCTCTGAAACCGCCAATATCCTATGGATAACGATGATCCATAACCCACCTATGGAGAATACCAATGCTTCATTTATTAGGAGTATTATGCCACATAGTATTAACTCTGGCAAACTAAACATTCAGGAACATTCATGTGTGTGCACAACAAATAATTAAAGAAGGAATTAAGGCACAGAGACAGAGGGTTATGAGAACGGTGAAGATCCCTGGAAATATGCTGGAAGATAGGAAAGGTCGCGGGCGATTACCATCGGCGTGGCTGCAGGGAGGAGAGCTCTCCCCCGGCGGCTCCTCGCTTTCACACCTCTCCCCCTCCCTCTGTTCCAGCTCCGGCTCCGCCAGCCGGGGAGAGAGGTGACGGGCGCCGGCGTCTGGCTCGTCACCCGCGCTGGAGACAGTGACGCAGGGGCTCGCGCTCTCCGAGGGCCGGCCGGGCCCCCGCTCTTCGAACAGAGGTGCGCTGCTGGACCCGCTGCTGCTGGCGGCTGATGGGTGAACACAGAAGAGGAAACATCTCCACTGAAGTGTCTCTCCCCTCCCTCTGCGCTAATTAAACCATTAAATGTGACTGAATCATCTATGGGCACTGAAACACGTCAACGATACCTTAATTAATCACAACATTATTATGTCTTTTAGACTGATGATCTGATTCAAATGGCTACTGCAATCATTCAGTATTTGATAGCTTCTACACGCTTCAGTAAGTATACATAAATATCTACAGTATGTACATATCTACAATACAGAGAACAAATCAGATAGGTCTGTCAAATAAACTGTGAAAGAATGCAATGCATCCTTCTAAAATCTAAAAATAAGCAATTATTATGACAGAAATATGTTTTCAGTTCAATGCACACAAGTTAAATTTACTGTATTGATTATGCACTGATTATTCATCTGTTTTCATTGTTGCACCGATAAACTGTTTTGATAAGGCAACACTAAACTGTGTTTAGGTAATATCCCACTATATTTCTCAGGCAACACAAATCTATTGTGCAGTCAATAATAAACCGCATTGTGTGGTCAATACCGAACAGTTTTGTTCAGGCAATATTAAACTATAGTCTTGGTGAACACATAGAGTATGCACAACGTGTAGTAAAATGTGCATTGATGTCATCTGAAAGAAGCGCATACATAATTTATTTGACTTTGATCAGCTGTAGCGTATTTGATTTCACTAACATATTGCAGAATGGGTCAAACACTTCACGCCTGCTCTTATAAAAATGCAAGACGTATTGTGGGGAGTGTGTGAGGTATTTTTCCAAGATGCGGGTTTATATTCCCACAGTCGGAAGACATCTTGAACCTGAGTAATGAGGAGCATGATTTAACAATCCCCCACCCTCCTTAAAGAGTGCAGCGCCTCTCTGCTGGTATCACCGAGACAAGGAACAGTCGCGGTGCTTTTCAGCGCAGCTCAGAGGCACTGCTAATTGTCCTTCCAGTTTGATGCCCGCTTCTCAAAGGCCAGCCTCGTATAGATTTTCTGAAATGTCATCTGAATTTTGGGCCGCGGGCTCCCCTGACACCAGCTGAAATGACTCGAGACAGCTCGATTTTCCTTTGTTTTACACCCAGACTTAAGAAGGCCGAAATGGAGAAATTACACAGAGAAATTCACTGGGCGTAAATCATGCTGTTAAAGCTGGTCCTTACAGGCTGAGTTTCACAACCATCATGAGAGCAGTCATTCTACACATTGTTCCTTTCTTCATCACACTGATATAACTCAACATCCTATGTGTGACATTGTAGCATAGCGGTAAGAAGCAGGGCTAGTGACTGAAAGGTTGCTGGTTCAATTCCCTGATGGGGCACTGCTGTTGTAGCCTTGGGAAAGGTACTAACCCAGAATTGCCTCAGTAAACATCCAGCTGTATGAATGGATAACATGTGAAAATTGTACCCTATGTAAGTCGCTATGGATAACAGTGTCTGCTAAATACTAATAATGTAATGTAGCGCAATGCGTACTACAACAAACTGTCCAAAATGAGTGAAATGTAGGGCACACCTGGATGATAGAGAGCATTGTCCTGTACAGTGCTCTCATCCCATCACTGGGTCGCTTTTTGTCAGTTTGTCCCTGAGGAATGAATACCTCTCTATTAGCTTACCAAGGGCATTTTTGCTTGCTGCACCATATACTGCCAATATAAATCGCAAGGCTTAATCGATCCTTTTAATTAATATTGTGCTACATCAGCCATTTTGCACCACTCAGCAAGCAGCAATTCCATACTGAGGTACTGTATGTCTCTATGTAACTTCCTGGGTGATCACTCTGCTCTCACTGCCTTTACAAACGTGTCAGGCTGTTAAACTCCCTGTCCAATATGCTCATAGTATGTCAGCATGTTATTCTGGCACCAATACTAATAAATTGTTTATGGGTATAAGGCTCAACTTAATGTGATTCTTACTTTGTCTGTTAACTTGGGGGCTGATCATCAGATGTTCAGATGTTCATGGCTCATCTATGGAAATGGGAGCCATACTATAGGATATGGGGCAATGAGGCGGGAAAAGTTGCTGTAGACATAACATAGCGTACGTTGTAAGGTTATACCAGTCATGCATATGCCATACAGGAGAGAATCTGAGCATTTCTGTGATGTCCGCTTGACTCAAAATTTTCCAAGCATTACATAACCACAAAATAACCCCCACCAAGAACGCAACACTGTAAAGACTGGATAGTGGGTGACGCCATAGCTGCAGATACAGAACTTTTCTCAAGAAAACAAGTGCCCCACCTACTCTCTGAACTCATCAGCCGCAAGTCCAGCAATGAGGCCATTTCCATACCACAGCCTGAAATCGTCTCAGAGCAGATGGGTCCCGTTTGAAAAGTGTGCACGAGTCCTAAGAAGCCGATAGAAGCAGATTAAATGAAAATGTCATGTCTGATCAGAAAGGAGCACGGCGGGCCCCCGCATTGTTTCTGCACCGCGGCCGTGAGAACCCTCCCCGTTAGCCGGGCGCTTACACGAGCCGAGCGGCTGTAAGCTGACAGCAGAGGTTCGTCGCTGTCCCCTAACGCGCAGACGGCGGCAGGGCTACGCTGAGGAGGCGGGGAGGACGCCGTCCTGTTTACGAATTCCGCCAGGCGGGCCGTGATGGATAAAGGAACAGGTAATCCTTCAAAGGCACGAGCCAATCTCTCCACGCGTCCGTCTGAACAGAGAGGCCGATAAACGGCGCGTCGAGGAGGAAAAAGCAGTGTTCTCCGAAGCCTTGTTAGACGACATCACAGGGCTGACAAAGTAGCTGAAGGCCGCCACAACTTTAAATGAGGTATTCGTCATTTTGTAAACACGGTGACTGAGAAGCACTGAGGTAGCTCCTGGGTCTCACTGCAGGTAAAAATAAGGCAGTGGCAGCAGCGTTACTATGGCGCTTTGGCATGCCAAAGGTGACACAGCCCTGTAATTACAACACACACTGTGTCCATAAAACCTGGTGCCCCGCAAAGGGACTTCTGCCTGTAATAATAAACCTGTTAGAAAACGGAGGATTTTGCAGAGCTGAGTCCTCTTGTAAAGAGAATTCTGTACTACTGCCTGTTTGCATTAACTATGGGATTGTTACACTCTACTGTTCCAGCTACATGCATTGCGCGAGTACTGTGATTGCAGGGATGCTCTGATGTGATTAACTGATTAAACTGAGAGATGGGCAAATAACTGATGCAGCTACAATCATTCATTTACTGACATATGCTGTGTATAATTTTATTTCTCTAGTTGTATGTAATGTGGACACCTCCCATGTCCATCCAGTAAATCTTTATTGCTGTCATTATTACCCACCTTCAGGTGCTCTGGTATTACCCCTAGGTGACACTGCAGTCTGCGTTTGTGTTAGAAGTAATTTTTAGAGGCACAGTTTTAGGGTCATTTGAATATTATTGCACTGATCCACACCCCAAAACAAATCGTTACACCCCTGTCACACCCACTCAGCACCAGTGCTAAGACAAGCCGGGTGTTAAAGTGAGTAACTTCACTGCAGTTGTAATTGTTATTGTTTGCATTCTGCAGTAACAATTCTGTGCACTGCACTCTGTTAGGTAACTTTGCTGACTTGCAGGGTCCTTTAAATAGGACATTTTAAATAAATTAGATTGTCCAAAGGCTTGAAGTGCTATTCAGAGCCTACTCTATCTATATAATGGCAAAGCTGCTTAACTTGACAAAATGATGTCTGTACTGAATTATGTACCCTATTATGGGAATTGTGTACCCTATATATATATTTTACAGGCTTTTCTGCCTTTGTGGCTCAATTCTCAGCTGAGTCATATTAAAGACTTTAAAATAACCCTTTGAAAATTGTGTGTTATCAGCTGCTTCTCAACACACAAAACAGGATAACCACTGATCCTATGAGTCAGCTTGGACAAGGCCTCTCACCATCATATATTATCACACAGTGACGGGACAGTGAATGTTTATGAACCTCATGATAGGTGGAGGTGGTGTGTTATTTTATCCAGTCACAGTGGCATGCTGTCAAAAGAAAAGTGTTCTGATTGGTTGTTTTAGAGTAATGATTGACAGAGCCTCCACCTATGACGGAGGGTGCGGGCGTGTACTCACTGGCGACGGGGCGTGCGGTCTCACACATCTCACAGTAGGGGAGGAGGGTGCTGTTGAAGTAGGTGCAGGCTGTGCAGCTCCACCCCTTCCTCTCACCCGCGGGAGGGTTGGGGGCTCCCTCCGACAGCCTCCGGGAGGCCAGGAGGGAGAAAGGGGAGCTGGCCTTTCCTGTCCAGGACCTCCTCCCCTTCCTCACGGCGGACGGCTGGGGGCTGGCGAAGCGGAGCCGTTTGGTCTGGGGTGAGAAGTCCTCGTCCTGCACCTCTGAAGTTTCGCCCTGGCTCCCCTCTTGGCTCTGCTCCTCCCCTGTCTCCGCCCCCTGCTCTGACAGCGGGAGAGAGGTGTCTTCATCCTCCGGTCTGCTCCTCTTCCTCTCCTTTTGTGCGCTCGGTGAGAAAAACGTGCGGATGTCATGCTGTCTGTCCTTCTCAAACTGCGTGAAAAGACACATCCAAAAACATCAGATAAGGAACAATGGCAACAAATGTAAAAATATGCTGAGGGATATATATCAACATATGACAGAAATAATTACAATAATAACATACTAGTTTTTTCCCCTGAACAGTTGTTTTTATAAGTAAAAACTGCTGTTGTAACTCCTAGAGAGGCACTGCCTTACTAAACAGTCACAATGACTGCAGTGAGCAGGAAATATAGTTACACAGGGAGGGGTTAATGCATTTTTTAACCTGCTCAACTTTAACTAATCTGAATTAACATAATTGCAAGTACATCTGTCAGTTGTTTAAAATCTACATTCATCACATAATATATAAAACACAATTTTCTGTCCCAGGCGCACCTTGGACAGTCTGTTAGGTGATGCTAAAACATACTCGTTATCATGATGCTCAAGCCCTGAGGGTGGTTAAGTTACTCACTGAAACAGAATATAAAAAAAGCATATAGATATGCACACCAGCAAACGTCACCGCAAGCCAAATTTCATACACAATGCTTTTAATTTAGATTATTAAGCAATTAGAATCCAGAGTGTGTCTGGAATCATTTTGTAATTCATTTGTAATAATTGATTTACCTACGGTCTTGCTTTCATTTGCTGAGTTTAAATTAATATGGAATTATGGCATGCCTCTGGATGTCAGCTGTTTTAATACCTTGTGAACCAGATTTATTTCCATAGAAAAAAATCACTGCTAGGTTTAGAATTGCAGCTGAAATGAATAAAAACATATTTATGGAAATTTATTTGGAAATAAACAAAGAATGAAAGAAAAATGTACAGATAACATTTGGCTTGGTTCAACAGCCATTTTGCTGAAGTAAGTGATGCTCCAACTAAGATACAGTATTATTGTATTAAAGTTAAAGTATCTTATTTAAGTCTGTGTAAGAAGTTCTGATATCTGAGATACTAATGGATGCCACAATCTCCACTTTTACAACATTATATCCAGTGTGCTGTTACTAATGGGAAATAAAGAGAAAATCTGATGGCAAAAATTGCTCCCTCTAGTAATGATTTCTCTGTCTACATTTTTAATAATTTCTTATGATGTTCAGCACTGGGTATTTTTTTTATAAATAGATACACATGAAAAGGTTATTAAAATGTCCTGCACTGTGGGTACTGTTAAATGATTCTGACTCAGGCTGTGCCAGTATTCGAAGTGAGCGCATACATCACTACTCAGAAATGCAGATTTAATTTTTGAAATATACAAAATTAAGGTTATCCAAATGCTGCCTTAAGATACCAGCTGAAATTTGTTTATGGTGACAATGAAAATTTCTGATGTGTGGGGTTTAATTTCATGCATGTGCTCACAAAGACATTTACTTTCACTGAAAGTATGCATGTCCATATTAAGACTTCTATCACTGTTGCAATCTCAAGGTGTAAATTCTGTGTTATAGAATTATGACATTATGACATAATCTGCAACTTTCCCATATTAGACTTGCCTAATGGTAATACTGAAGTGAGACACAGTTAGGTATTCCACCAAATGTTTTGTTAATTGATGATATATTTTTGCACAGGAAAAAATAAGGCTGCAGATGATAGTAATCTCAACATCCATTAAAAACACAACTCAAATATTAAGCATTGTGTCTTGCAACATGTAGTGAACTTTCTATATATACTGTTTGTTTTGTGTCACTTATTTTTCAGAGCCTCCATTTAAATTTACCACACAAGAATGTGTGTTCTAAAGTCACGATGGCTGATGGTTAATTTTCATTTTGAATTTAAGATTCCTCTCAGAGAGATTTCAGCTCAGCTCTTTCTGCTGCAGATTAACTGGCTGGCTTCTTTCATTGTTTCATCTGTTTTCTCCAGCGTCCTGCTATCACAACTGTCTGCTCCCATCATTTAAATGTGTTTGATGCACATATTCATTTTAACATATGCATCAAACAAAGTCTTCACTTTTTAACACAATTATGTTTCCAGCTGTTCATAAAAAACTGCCAGAACTGATATTTGCACATTAATCATAGAATCTTATTTATGTCACTATCCTGGCCACCAAAATCTCTGTTATGAGAGGCATCCCAGTTCACTTATGTAGACCAACTACTTCCATGGAGTTTGACAACACATGATCATATTTAGTGTTTGCACTTATTTATTTCTGAGGTCACCCCTGCTATCATGTTTAATGAACTGACCTATGAGTTATGTTACCCAACTTTAATCTCAGTATGTTTGAAAACGCTGTGTTGCTGCATATGGAAAAACTGAGAAATATTATTTATAAATATTATTTATAATTAAACATTATATGTTTAATGAATTGAGGAAATAATGAAATAATGTTCATCCCCTACACAGTACATGTTCCAGTGATGCTCCTGTAGTGGTACTTCAAAGAGAAAAGTAAAATTTAAAAGTGATGTAACTGTAGAATACTTTGCTGCTTAAAATATAATACAACTAAGTTTTAAAATCTATGGAAATGAAAAATTTTATATCTAGAAATGTTCAACATTAAATAAGACAATTTACCAACACACCATTTATAACAGTTCTTATACTGATATTAATATTCTACTCATATTGAAATACAGAAAAATATCATAATATATATTTTACAGATTATGAAAAATATTTTAAGGCAAGCATGCTCCACATGGGTTACTGAACAAAAGCTTAAAACTTTTTTGGTCCCATGTTGAAGAAGAAGAAAAAAAAACTGGTAGCTGTAATCTCCTGACACCCAATGGAAATTTAATCTGATATGCATCCTTACACAATTGATCTTTGTTTGACAATGAAAAAATACAACTGTTTCGTGAGCCAATCACAAATCAAGACCGATGCCATTCATTTAAATTAGAGCTATTATGGATCCACCCTACTTCTGACGATAAGAAACATTTCTGAGGCATCTACCTTATTTATAGTGGTTTTCTACATCTCAGTAAGCTATACCATTCTTTACCATAAGTCTATGGTAAAGATGATCACTTTATAATAATGGCATTCTGAATCCAGAACTCATCATGGTGTAACTACTCAAATACATTCCACCTTCCAAAGTCAAGCAGAGAGCAGAGTATGAAATGATATCATAAGGATGTGCTGTTAATTATGATGCATTCCCCCTCCCTAATATTTACATACCCTGCAAATTATTAATAGACCTGACGATATGAACATGTTATACGCACACACACTTCATTTGTGCTGTTGCTAGGTTTCCATAATCCCATTTTCACAGGTTGGGAAGGTGTTGGTGGGTGCAGCATGTGTTCAGTGTGCAGTCGAACTCACATGGGAGAAGAAGACATCTTGGCAGCCTTTGGCGTCCCCGTCCAAAGCCTCGCTCGGCGTCCACGCCTGCGCAAAATTCAGGAAGTCCCACTTTTCCTTGTCCCCGATTTCCGCCTTCAGGTACTCCTTCTTTCCATTTAAAGTACTGCCGGTTACAGTCTCCTGTTAAACACAGCATGAAGAATTATGGTGAAAGATGGCCATACATGAAAAGGAAATCGCAGACATGTCTTTAAACCTATTAAAAAAAACTGCCTGGAACCATTGCTGGTCACGTCAGTGTGCATCTGCCAGGTCTGGTGTGCTTCTTGTAGGAAAGATTGATTTTGACAGAATTTTTCACTTGAGACACAAGGAGGCACACAGCTCCTGTCATTCAGCCCTCCCACTCCGATGCACAGCTACTACAGACAGGGCCAGATTACTGACAGCTGTCCTGAAACAGTCCATTACCCTCACACACTTCATTCTGACAAATGTGCTTCTTTGTGAGAAAGACTGGTTGGATCTTGTAAGGAGCTCTAGATACCGTATATTCTGCCTAGCTTTTCAAAGGTCGAGAATCATCTTCAGCTGGACTGTAACATTACTGCACGCGAATGCAACTTGTGGCACTGGATTCAAAAGGTTGGGAAAACTGGCACTATAATGCTCCCTGCTAATTGCGGAGCCACACAACAGCAGCTCCAGGGGTTCCATCTGCCACTGTCAAACTGTGAATAGAAGAAATCCTCGAAAAGTTTCCCCTCTATTATGTCAAACTCTATCATGGTTTGAAATACTGTGAATTCCCAGAAAAAAAACTGGGTCACTTAAAACCTTGCGGGTCCATGCCGCTTGTTCAGTTCTGCCCGTCTGTGACTGTGACGGTACCTCTTTGCGGATGGTGAGGGGCTCCTACCTTCCTGTTCAGCATACCCCACATGATGGTGTCGAAGGTGCCCTTGGCGATGAGGTAGTGGACGTGGACGGAGCTGGTCTGGCCGATGCGGTGGGCCCGGTCCTCCGCCTGCTTCACGTGGCCCGGGTTCCAGTACAGCTCGGCGAACACCACGTGGGTGGCGGCCGTGAACGTCAGGCCCTGCTCGCCGAAAAGAGGGAGGAGTCACGGCGTCAAGGAGGACGGGGACTTACACTCCCCACACCCGTTATAGGCAGGGCCCTAAGCCACTTCCTACATCTCTCTTCTACTCTTACTTAACTCAGCCTGGCAGCAAAATTATGGCATCATTGGCCACTTTGTTATTTTATACAAATTCATGTCATTTTTATCAACAGTAGTACAAGGCACTACCAATCCATAACAAATAATTCAAGACTAGAATCATTACTTAATTAGGCATCAAGGGATATTCTCCTGTAAATGATCAATATTATACTTTCTTACGATGGAATGTGGAAGCTAGCTCTGTCTTGAACCATGATGATGAACGCTATTAAACATATTGCTTCTGTCTGTACCTCCTCCATCATGTTTACCCAGGAGACTTCCCTATGAATGTACACACAACAGGAAACTGAAGATGGATTGTTTTGGCAAGGTGTTGCTAGTACAAACTCAAGGGTATGAACCATTTTGATAGCTGAGTTTTCCCAAAGAAATGGCACTCCATGGAAGAAATATGGCCTTTTCAGAGTTGTCAGTGTTAAAAATAAAACTATTTGCAAATTATCTGATATTCCAGGGGATATCATTATTGGCAAAGTGATGTGAATAAATCAGTGAGGTTCATGGCTGGGTGAGGTGATAGAGAGGCCATGTACCCCTTTAGGGGCCGGCAGTGTTAATACCAACAGCCCCTCAAACAGCAGCAACGTGCAGCCGGCCTCCTTCAGGGACTCTGGGTATTAACTCACTTCTTAATTACTGGAGTGAACACACTGTAGGTACAGGGAAAAAAAACATTTTATTCCAAGTGCTAACTAGCTCCTGATTGGCTGTGTGCAGGATGTGACCCAGAGGTACAGTACCAGTCAAAAGTTTGGACAAACCTGATTAAGATAATGGGAAACATGCATTCAAAGACATTTTCACTTATGTTTAAATGCTTGAAATTAGTTTCTTAGACAAATATATAAAATGAAATTGATGCCTATGTATAAATTTCTTTCCAATTTTTTTTGTAATTTTAAAAAATATTTTTTGGCTATTTTGAAGAAGTAAAATCTAAAATCTAAGACAGCTTATGATTTGTTTGTAACACTTTTTTGGTCACTGCAGAATTCCATTTTTGTTATTTTATAGTTTTGATGCCTTTGCTATCATTCTAAAATGTGGAAAATAGTGAAAATAAAGAAAGAAAAGTGTGTCCAGACTTTTGTACTGTACGTTTCCGACAGAAACGCGTGACGGGTACCTGGCCGGCGGCCTGGATGCTGAGGATGGCCACCCGCGTGTCGGGGTCGCTCTGGAACTGGTGGACCAGGTGTATCCGCTCAGACGACGGGACGCTCCCGTCGATACGGACGTACCGCGCCTGTGGGACGCGGGGAGGGGGGGTTAGCGTGACAGACTACCCGCGTCTATTAAACATCCTCCTCCGAGAGGCTCTTTTCTGCACAGTTCAACGAGACATTCCGTGCCCCGCCGCAATCCTCTTATCACGGCTGTGTCAACTCCACATACGGTTAATCACCCAAGTAATGAATTGATGACATACTGCCAGAGCCCGTGATTAGTGGTGATTAATTGTTGGCAGGTGAGGAGCTCATAAGAGATAGTATTGCACTGAATAAGTCCTACCACTAAACCCATGAATTCTTACCCAAAGGCCTTAAAATGGATACAATATAGAATACGTTATTAAAAACGTAGTTAATCTGACCGTATGTGAAAGAAATAAACCCAGGCGATGACTGCTATTCTACAGGTTGTCCGAAATTAAACTTACTTTTTAGCATCTTGATTTGTTTAGTCATACTTCCCCCCCCCCCCATTCAAGTTCCTCGGCTCTTGGACCAATTACCATGAGTTAATTGGAGATGATGAATGCGAGAGTGTGACGGCGCAATGTTCACATCAAGAGGTGCGATCACATACATTGCGGCAAACACTTTTTTTTCTCACGTACCAGGCATACTATTAATGCGGCGCTGAGAAGATTGGGTTTTTCGTGAGTTTTGGAACTGTCTCAGAAACTAATTCTGGATGAGAGCGTGCAAGTTATAAAGCGGGAAAAAAAAAATGCTAAATTTGAACTGAAATAGCATGAGCAAATCTTAGTATTTCAGGTGTCTGAAATGTGTTTCCAAGCACGATAATAGTTGTTAGTTGAAAGTTGAAAGTTGTTGCTTTCTCCAGAGAAATAGGAGGAACAGCTGATTGTGAGAGCGGACCAATGGCGGCGTGCCGATGCGGTGATCTGACACATTGACTCTTCCTCTCACACCCGTGCTGGGTGTGTCTGACTCACAGCCAGTCTTTGGCGTAAACTTCTGCTGACCAGCTCTGTGAATCACTGTTAGAGCAGGGCTTCACGAGAGCCGTCCTCGGTCCCGCTTTCGCTTATCCCCCCAGCTGCATGGAGGAGTGAGTCCTGAACAAAAAGCACCTCGTTCTCCCCCCCCTTTCTGCTTTGCGGTGAATGAAATAAAGCCCCCCCCGTGTTGACCTCCGCACGGCAGATTCATGGACCTCGTCTCAGCTGGGCGGGAAGAGATCCCGGCTCTCGGAGGCGCCGCGGTGCCAGAGCAGATGTTTTTTCGCCGCGGCCCCTCCCCCTCTCCCTCCCACGGACCGGGCCCGAATTAATAAGCCCCGCTTCCCGGCCGCAGCTCGCGCGGAAAACGCGGCCCGTTTTAGGACAGGACGAAGCGTGGCGTTCCCTCCCCCACGCGCGGGCCTATAAAAAGAGTAATTGCAGGCCTCTCCAGTGGGCAGTGCGGAAGCGCGCGGGCGGCGTTTTGACACGTTTCGGCGCTGCCAACGGCGGCTCGGATCCGCGAGGGAAGGTGAGCCCGGCCCCCGCTCAGGTAATCAGCGCGGCGCAGGGGCCCGTGTGACAGGGGGATGATGGGAGAGGCGGCGGTAATTGCGGGTGGCGTGCGGTGGCAGGGGCGGCAATTACCTTGGCCTCGATGACAGCCTCCGTGCACGCCTGCAGCATGGTGAGGTGATGGGCGAAGACCAGGAACTTGAGCCTCTCGTTCTCCAGCATCATTTTGATGTAGTCCTTCACCGCTCCCGCCTGGGAAAAAACAATCGGGAGATGCGCACGCACCGTTTGACCTACCCAGAGAAAAAAGGCTCGTCACAACGGAAATTACTTTCTAGGCACTGGTTCTATAGGATAGGGTTGGAGTATCCAGTCAGGGTTTCTCGCTGTGACCGCATAACACTCAATCACAAGAGGATGCCAAGTGTCACTTCAACATTTTTATATGCGTATCCTTCCATTAACAAGAAAACCTGACAGACGACTGACACAAACTTAATATTTAGCCATGCTCAAAAAGGCAATGTAAAGTTAGTACTTCAATGCTGAAAGCAAGCCAAAAGCTCTTTCACTGGCCCAGTTTCTAAAGTAAGCTCAAATATTTTTTTTGCCTCTGCAGTAGATGCTTTGCTCCTTAAAACACACACACACACACACACACACACACCAGGTTATATTTATCAGACTCGGGTTTTGACAAAGGCTCAATCGATTCAAACAAAATCCAATTAAAATGAACTCCATCCCCTTTCCTGTCATGGCTGGCGCACATTCTTTGTGAGCACACAGGGTGAGTTTGAGTGTCATCTGGTTCGTGCTAAACCTGACACTGCATTTCTCTCAGTGTCGTGCCTGCCACTCCGTTCCCCTCTCCACATGTCTGAAGTAGATGGCTATGCAGCACATTCAGAACGAAAAAGCCTGGAGGTGGGGAGAAGCCTTCCAGCAAAAGCTCCTGACATCTCTGTGGCGTACGAACTTGGATTTCTGCAGGCCATGGTGAGCCTGTATCATTTCCACCCGTTCTATGCACTGCTCTTTCCACAACGTCGTGTACGTATCCCATAAGTACGTGTATGTGTAAATTAATGAGGTATTCGGTGTGATTCGACTTACTTTAGGGAATTTTTTAAATGTGAATGAATTAAGTCTACCTGTCACCGCAGTACAATTCAGCTGCTGCCTGCTGTTTTGGGTATGTAGAAGAATGTATGAACTAAACAGATTTTTATTTATTTATTTATTTTTTTACACAGCGCGGTTCAATTGTGAGAACAGCGAGCCTCGCCCCCGTTTGAAGGGAAAGCGGAGGGAAGCGGCGATGTTATCCGGAATTCAGTGTTCTTTTTCCTCACCATCAGCGTTTCTCCTCAGCAGCCCGCTGAACGGTGACGCTCCCCTCAGCCGCGGCTACCGCCCGCTGAGAGGCTGCCTGTCACCGCCGGCGACTGGGGTGGGGGGTTGGGGGTCCGCGGCTGCCCGTCCGCCCCGCGGCGTGGCTTTTGCACCTGTCGCAGGTGGCTCCGGCGGAGGGCTCCGTGCCTCTAATTACCCGGCAGTGTTTTTGGGGGTGGTGGGGGGACAAAGGCATCACCTGCCTTTGTTCTTTAAAAGTGTGGCGCTCATTTTCTCATTACCGCCAGCTTTTTTTTTTTTTTTTTTTGCCTCGCACCTCTTTTCAACTCCAGCGCTGCAAAAGCTCACAATCTGCTGCTTTCCGCTGAAATAACTTTACCTTAAAAAGAGCAGCTTTTAGGAGGCATTCACGCTCAGAGCCACGGTCTCTGAGTAATTGGAGGCAGATGTTGCCGGGGTAAAAATACACGCCTATTTCGAATTCGGCTGCTCGCCGTTCTCACTTCAGAAGTGACACCAGACGCGCTACAGAACTTGACTTGTGTTCGAAAACCCTCTCTTGGCAATTTTTTTTACCATTTCAGATTTCCAGCAGAGCACAGCGAGTTAAGAAAGCAGACAGGAAGTCTAGCACGACAACACTCACAGTGAGGGGTTCAAACAGGAAAGTAATAATAATAATAAAACAATGAACAATCAAAAGGCAGTCTGTACTGAGAGTCTCGTTGCCCCCTCCTCAGTCACCCCCTCCCCCAGGTTTTCAGCAGGCCTTTCCCACCTTCAGCCAACCTTGCTGTGTCTTCGCTTATCAGAGCTGATTAACAAAAAAGACATCACTGAGAATTAAATTTGCAACCGGGCAGGTTATTTGCGCTTGTTTGAGCCCAATATCGCATGTGGCGAAAGCTCTTTACTTCCCTCCGTATCTGGGGGGGCCTTTATTCATTTAATTTTTTTTCTTTTTTTTTCCTAGAAGTGGAATTAAAGAAAGTTGAGTTCTTGCGGTTACCATGGAGACCGCTCGAGCGAAAGTCTCCGAAAGTTCTGCCACGCCGGAGAAGTTGAGGAAAAGCGAAAGGAAATGAGAGGCTGCGGTCGCCTGTCAACACCTTTCTGCACGCGGATTCACATGCACCCCTGGAGCCTGTCCCCATGGTGATGCTCTGGCCTTGGAGAAATCTGAAGCAGGAGGCCCTCCGTCACCACGGCAAGTTTCCCTTCAGGTGCACCCGATGCGGCGGGGCCGAAGTGAGGAACAACAACCCGCAACTGTTCAACTTTAACGGGCGGAAAAAAAAAAGAGATGAAGAGCCTTCTGAGGAGCTTACCGCCACCTCATGAGAGCTCTTCAATGACTTACATTCACCCTCCAAACAAAGATCCTCTGTATATATTTTTCTGTCTCCTACACTTTCTTGCTTTTCTCTGGCTTTCTCTTATTTTTAAATATATTTTTCTGTCTCCTACACTTTCTCGCTTTTCTCTGGCTTTCTCTTATTTTTAAATAAAGAAATTAAATGCACTGACCAACATTTCTACTTATAAAAAAACCCACAAAACTAATTAACAAAAAATAGAGGCTTTTACTCTGGAAAATATTTTGCTAATTGGTTTCTGCTTCCTTTGGGAGAGAATCTCAGTAATGACCTGTGGGCTTCGAGCGGGAAGGCTTGCATTGCATTTCCTACACCGTGTATCTGCATCTCTAATTAATACAAGTGTAAATATTGTCTTACGTAACCTGAATGTCAGCTCGCTGCGTGAAGGTGAGGAGGGAAGGAGTGAGGGTGGCTGTGTGTCTGTTTTAGCGGCGAGCGGCCTCCCTCTCCGGAGAAACGCCGAGACGGAGGAGCGGCGTGTTCCCACGGCTCCCAGCCGACGAGGACCAGACACCGTCACCCACCGAGGGGGGTGGGGTTGGTGGGGTAGTTGCGGGAGGTCAGAACAAAAACGGAAACCGTTGTGTCGACTGCGTCCGTACCTTGGCGATGGCCGTCTGTTTGTACATGCGGGTAATGAGCCCCATGACTTCCACAAAGGGGTTATCGTCGCCCCCGGCCCCCGAATCCAGCTTCCTCATTAACTTCTCCCATTCCTCAAAGCTGGCGCTGGCTTCCTAGGAGGGAAAAAGGGAGGAAAGGGCTTTTTTTCTGGCGTTTTTTTTTTTTTTTTTTTGAGCTATAAAGGGCAGAACAATTAATGGAACTGTGAATGGTGGCCTACTTTCCCTCCGCTCGAGAAAAAAGGGAGGAGAAAGGGAAAGAAAATTCCCAAAGATGCTCGTCCTCTCGCACCGCGAAACGTCAATGCTGGCTAGGTCGGTCACATGGCCCTCCCAATTATAGAACGCTTGTGACAACCTGGGGGCGAAGATGGAAACTCTCTGCACCAACATAATAAATCAAAGACAGATAGTTTGCTCTCAAGGTGAAACGCAAGGAGTATTTAGGGAAGTTAGAAAGTCAGGAATTACAGGGAAGGAATTAGGGCATGGAATACCGGTAGAGCACAAAAATCGATTCCCTGGAAACTAAAATGGAAAAAGAAAATGTGCGTGAAACTACCTTTTATTTTATTTACATAAATAACCCAACACCCTGCTTTCCATATACAAAAAGAGGAGGCCATAACGTGCAAACAATCATTTCCTCAGGATGCGTTTTATCTTCAGCTTTTGAAGACATGAAAACATAATCAGTAAAATTCAACATGGAGCGGGTATGTGTATGATTGCGGAAGAAAGCATTTCTTAGCCTTAACACACGGTTAATTAAGCGTAGCTATGGGAATGCTGGCGAGAGAGGAGGGGGAGAGGGAGAGAGAGAGAGAGAGAGTGCGACGGGCGCACGTGTGTGCGAAATGACAGGGTGTGATTTATGCTGCGGGGAGGCAGGTGAGCGGGCTTTGAGGTGTTGGCGAAGCAGGCAGAGACTGGGGTGGTGGTTGGGGGGGGGAGAGTTTGGGGGTGTTGGTGCGCCGTCCCTGCATTCTTCATCCTGACAGGCGCAGTGCTGGGTGCTCATTACCATCCGCACGCGCAGTGCCGGGCAGGGGGGAAGCAGCGGCCGCTGCCCCGGGGCCACGGCCTGCACAAGCGCTGGAGTTTAACTGGAATAAATCACGCCGGCTGGGCTCCCCCGCCACAGAGCCTGGAACCCGCGTGTAAACTCTGGAGTTTAGGCAAATGGGCTCAGAATTCAGTTAGCGGGGAACGGCGAAACATCTTCCTCCATAAGGATGCCCGTCTCTTTTTTTTTTTTTTTTTTTTTAATGCCTACACTGACTGGCCTGTGATTTAGCTGGGGCAATTCTCTGACGCTGAGCATAAAGCGGTCGTTCGCTGACTGGGGAAAGCAGCGGTGACAAACGGCCGTGACATTTCATTCATTCAAAAGTCCCCCCCACCGCCGATACATAACGACGGTTTTAATTCAATGCGCGGGAAGACTTAATGCTTTATAAAGGATTTTCATTTTTGCATAATACACAAAAACGAACGGTTCTGATTTATCAAATCTCGGAAAAAATGAACCACCTCATCTCATAATGCACCGAATACAAAATGCACCGGAATACAGATATTTCAATAAACGGCTTTCGAGCCCGAGAAGACGGCCACTCAATGCAAATGATCAAACTGACGATTCAGGCTTTGAAAAGGAAAAAGTCAAAAGGAAAATGTCAGGAGGAAAGTGTGATAAAATGATAATTAGTGTTAATCTGATACTATTGCCTAGCAACGGACGGAGGGCAGTAATAATGAGGTAATGGAGGCTATATTTAGCGGCTCGGTCTGTGCGTCGGTGGGCCCCCCGCATGGGGGATGGGGGGAGGGCGCGCCGTACCTTGGCCGCGTCTTTGGGAAGGTCAAACGGGATGCGCTGGCGGACTTTCGGGGGCAGCTGGGTGAGCACCTGGGCCTTCAGCCGGCGGATCATTATCTCGCTCAGGCGCTGGTGCAGCTCCTCCAGGTGGGACGCGCCCCGGCAGTCCCACTGCCGCCGGTTCCCGAAAAACCTGGGGGCGAGAGACGCGCCGTCAAAACGGAGAACCCCAGAGCGGGCCCCGGGTCAGGACAAACGGACAGAGGCAGGACCGTGCCCTGACAAAACTGACCAGCAGACTTCACACGCCACGGAATTCATTAACACCAGTACAGGGATTATACCACCAACAAACCTCAGTAAAGCTAATTACTGCTAATTAGTCAGTTTTTCAAATGGCAAACACCCCTGCATTTCAACTTGCTTATTGTATGCGACTGACTGGATGAATACTCAGCTTGTATTAAAAAAAGGCCCTTCAGCGATTTTGAAATGAGCTATGGTCTTTTTTGTAATAATGCATATGCTGACTTCACCCTCACAACAGACAGCACTGGAGACCTGCACTTGTGATGTGGTTTCATTCAGATTCATTCTGCTGGGTCTGTTAGTTCACCGCAGAAGCAGAAGTGTTTTCGTTGGATTAAGAAGTGCATATGTACTGCCCTACTGCCGTGGAATGATAACAGTATATAGCATGACAGAATATCACAAGTACAGCTGGTCTTGTTGGCTAAGCACTGTTGATCCAGTGCTTCTGAAAGAAATTGTACTGTTGCAGAACGTTCCAAAACAATCTACTTTCAAATATTAAAATGAAACTCATATACCTATATGTAATTTATTATCTGGAGAAAAATGCATTTGGGCATCTCACTACTCATATTCATATCAAGTCTTATATTCATATCAATCAACTCTTCTATTCAAACCAAGCAAAACTGATGAATCATACCATCATGGTTCCTGTACAGGTGTGTAGAAACCACACCTGCCATAGCTGAGAAAAGTATCTCTACAGAGCTTCTCCACTTAACACTGAGAGGAATGTGTTTGTCAATTTGTTCACACCAGTACTCATTACAGCAGGTTTACAACTGTACTGTGGAGTTAAAAAGCCTAATCTGGAAAATGGCCAAAGTATGAAAAAATGCCATTATCCTTGTTTCAAAACAGCAACAGTAGCAACGCAAAAGCTGGTCTATCATTACATTTTAAACAGGATTTTTTTCAAACTTTAAGACATTAAGTGGACATGTCAGTGTGGGCAGACAGTTTCAACACAGCCACGTCTGAATATTCCTGAATGTATTTAACTGTAAATTGTAATGTGCAATGATACAAATTAATGCTGATCATTACTGTACGTGTGGTACAGTTAATAATTACCATTAGCTGCACAAAACCGTCTGTAAAACCTTTCAAATGTGACCTACCAATAATTGGTTATAAAATATTTATTTATAAATATTTATTTATATATTATTTATTATTAATTTTTGCTGAAAAAGTCTTTTTTTTTTCTTATCATTAATGGCACATTGCGTCCTAGTATTCTGTTCGTTGATGACCCTGGTGTGAGGGATATGTCTCTGAATTAGAAACTGGCCATCAAGAAGGGTTTATTTAAAATTGTGTGAAGTACAATCAATTTCATTCATCATGTAATCAAGAGAGCTTTTGATTTAATTATACACAGACACATCTACTCACATGCAACCTATATCTTAAGGTTGATAATACAAAGCATCCTTGATGAATGGCAATTATATAAATGTTTTTTGAATAGGTGGAGTAAGTTTTTTTTTGAACAGACAGAGTAATTACATAATAAATCCTGGTGTGACAGAAACAAAAAATAGAGGTATTTCCATGGGCAGATTTTTTTTGCTGAGATTACATTACATATGCAAAATTCTGATTCAATGTTTTTACACATCCATTATAAAACTACAATGAGAGTAGACCAAATGTGGGATCAATACTTATTCCAATATTAGGTGTTCTGATTTGATAAACACTTTTTAATCATTTCTACAAATGCCGGTCAAAAGTAAACAAATGTAAATTCAGAGATGAATATAACTTTTCCAGCTTACACTATATTTTTCCATCTGACACATTTCATCTGCCTTCAAATCTATAACTGAAACGGTTAATCCCTCCGAGTTTCCACTTTCTATCAAGATCTGAATGATGAATGACGCATTTATTCTCAATTAAATCATAGGGATCTCTTGATGAATCACGTTCATTAATACTTGCTTGCAGTCTGAAAGACAAACTTGAAATGTCAATCAAATTATCAGGGAGATCAAGCAATTACCTCGTCAGGTGCAATGTCACATAATTTGTCAAATGGTGAGACACACTGAGAGCAAACCTAATTTTTCTAATAGACCCATTGGAAAGGTATTTTAAAAATAAGAGAAAGTTTTTCAAAAATTGAATTTACCTGAAATGAGCATTACAATATTTTTTGGCATAGTCAGACCATGATCCAAACCTCCGCGGATAGAGAGCGTCTATCTGCATAAAAAGCTGTGGAGAGAAATAAGAACACAGACCTGACATCAGGAGAACTGTAATATAACTTCATATAAAGAGTGCGTCTGGGCCTGCCACTGTCATTGCACAGTGAGCGCTTTCTCTCTCTCAAAGGTAAACAGATATTGAATGGGCTTCATGCAATCTGAAGCATCGAATGTGCTCTGCATCTCCTTTCTTTGGGCGGATTGGGGGGGGGGGTGAGTGCAGAGAGACACAGCTCTCGATCGAATGGTTTCACTCTCAGACGGTCTTCCAAGAAAATATTTCTGTTGCAGCAGAGGACGGCCACTGTCGCTTAATGCACTGCGGTACACGATGAGCATACAGTGTTTTTTCCCCCACCACCTCTATTCAAACGTATTCACCCTTAACTGAATAGAGTCCGTCGTTAAGAGCTTTCCTTAACTTATGAGACTGGTTCACCAGGGATGATCATTATACTTCGTTACACATTGGGAGTGATTATCTGGATAATAACTAGCAATTACTGAATTCATGGGCTGGTGGTTACATCCTGCCCATGTGAATAACGGAGGTGGCTGCCTGCTTTCATCAAAGCTTAACATCGCACTGCAAATATGTACACAAGCTGTGGCACTCTACAGGAGCAGGAACACACAGGCAGAGAGGGGGAAAGGTGAGCACTGTGACCCTGCTATATTAATATGTGACTCTCGGAAAATTGTAAGGCTAGAATAATGCACTGCTTTTTATCCTGACATCGCAACATGTGGTATAAATGCCTTCAAATTGCTGCTTAGCAGAAAATGCACACCTTTTTGAAATCACAAACCCCTCCGCATCTGAATTTCACCTGACCCTGAGGGAGCTTCAGCAAGTTTCAACAAATGTATGTGCCTATGAAACATTTAGGGACTCAAAACAAAAGTGAACATGGCTAAATCAAATAAAAGATGAGCTATTTTTAGTCCTGCTCCTGCAAGATGTAATTTAAAACAGCCCACAATATGGTAACATGCAGCGGGTGAGACTGTTTTAATTTGTACACGATAATTGAATACGAATGTCTTTAATGAGAATTGTAGTGTTCAAAATGCCACATGACTGTAGATGAAAATCAAATGTTATTATACTTTATAATTTGTTGTTGTGTACTTGCAAATGATGGTGTTGTAATTATAGCTAATGCATATGTAGTGTTAATTAGAAAATGGGCTGTGCAGCAAATCGGTCTAACTACAGAATATGGATAAATCAGTTGGCAAATCACATGAAAGGTTTATGTCCTCTAGCTGTCATGATTGTTTCAATTAATTGGAACAATTATTATAGCGTGTCAATAGTTGTCTGTAAAGTACAGGCACTTAAATATATAGGAATAAAGGAATTTCTCATGTCTCAAAACTGTTTCCTACTAAACTATAAAAAAAAAATGTAATTTAATGGTTTAACACACTCGTTATCTCTACCAGCTAGCTTCTACCTTGTTTGGATAACCACTGAAACCTAGTCATGCAGTGCTTCTAATATTGTTGACTCCTTATGGTTTTTTGCTTGTGTTGTACTCGACCTCACTTGTAAGTCCGCTTTGGATAAAAGCATCTGCCAAACGAATAAATGTAAAATGTAAATGTAAATATATCATAAAATACTGGAACATAAAAAGTTAACATTTCTAAAAAAGGGAATGATCTATGGAAATTTCTATGATCAAGTAAATTCCTTCACAGGTCTGTGAAGGAAGGCATGTAATTCAGGTTTTTCGCCCGAGACTGTCTAACACATTAATGACTGGTTAACGCTACTTCTGTACACAGGATCACTTCACAGCCCCGACCCAGAGAAAGAGGGAAAAGCCCTGGTTGTGAGGGGAGTACCTCTTCCGGACGGCCCAGAGCCGGGGTCCCCGTCAGCAGTATGGCGCGCTGCGCTTTCTGGATGAGGGGCACCAGGAGCTTGCTGCGGGCTGCGTTCCTGGACTTGAGGTAGTGGGACTCGTCCACCAGCACCACCCTGAAGTTCTGCTTGGTGAGCGCGTCCACCAGGGCGCGAGCGTCGGTGGTCAGCAGCCCGTATCCCAAAACGGTCACCTTGCTGCGGCCGATTCCCCTGCAGAACAGCCACGCGGCGCAGGCAGTTGAGTAACTGAGCGGCTGAGTGACACTTCATGGGGTAAAAAACAAAATCAAACAAGCTCGTCTTTCTGGCAGTTCAATTAACATGAAATTAACATATGACAACACTGCACCACGCAAAGAACTGTGAAGCTAGAGATTAACACCAAATGTTACCATGACAGCGCTAGGCCAACTGGGTTTCAGATGAAAATTCTGAGGGGGGAAGGTTTCTGCAAGAATAAGACTGCATCAATTTACAGGACTCTCAAACACCTACCACAAGACCTTGCTAATCTAAAGGATTCTCCCAAACCCAGGTTTTTATATTGCAGTAATGTGACAACTGGACCTAACCTGACTTTTCTCTCCAACCAATTCACCATCCTTTAACAAGATAGTTGGGAAACAGTACAGCATATAGCAATATATACATTCCTTTTTTTTTTTTTTTTTTTTTTTTACACTTACAGCACTGTAATTCATTTACAGTGATTCACTTACATTTATGTTAAAAAAAACGAATTCATTTGTGACAAATTAAAGGCACACTAATATAATCACATTCATCTTGCACTATTCCAACTATACAAGAAGTATGTAGAAAGAAATATGTAAGAAGATACACATCATTAAAGTCCCTTAAAGAAACGTTTGCCTTGTCATGCAATACAAGCAGGGAGGAGATTATGAATCCTTAAGACAGTCCTTCACATCACTGGGCCATTGACAGGGGTGAGCAGAAGTGGCAGACAGTGGCAGGTTTCTTGCTGTCTGTGGATTTATTTTCGGGGGCGCATTTTTCCCCCACAGGGCCACACAAAACAATTTCCTCAAGTAGCCAAACATTGCAACATGGCCCTTTGTGCTCTGGAGTCATAAAAAATTCACCATTCCTGTAACATACCAAGACTGGGCTTATTCTCTCCTTTACAGAAACGGCACAGAATGGAGGGGGGGTCCTATCAATTTTTCATGCACCCGAGTGTCAGCGGTTTCAACACTAATTTGGTATTTATTTTCTGACAATAGAAGCTTGTGGTCACACTATAATAGGAGGGGACAGATGGGGTGGGTGGGTGGGAACGTGGTACGGAGAGGCAAGATGTCTTTTACTGCTTAACCGCCAGCCCACACTGTAACAGGGAATGTGGCCTTTGTTTTTCTATCAGTTACAAGAGCGCATCAATCCACTTTAGTTTAAGAAGAAGCGATTCCCCTTCCACATTCATCCTCAGTCAGACACCCTGTCAGCCATAATTTTGCATGCTGCTTCTAGATGCAACTCACTCTGACACCAATGTACTGGCAATACAAGTCTGAATTCGCTGCCCCCCCTCCCAGCTCATTTCTGCCTAACTCTTGCTTCCCCTGCTCCCTCAGATTGACTGGATCAGTTACATGGGCAGCAGTCTGGCGTAGCGGTAAGGAGCAGAGGTTGCCAGTTCGACTCCCTTGCGGGCTACCACTGTTATACCCTTAAGGATGGTACTTAACCTGAATTACATCAATAAACATCAAGCTGAATAAATGGATAACAAATAAAAACTGAGTAATGTAAGTTGCTGTGGATAAGTGTGTCTGCTAATCAAATGTGATGTACATTTCCCAATCCTCAGTAAAGCCAGAAAGCATGCTTCTCCACTGTGTCACTATACAATGATACAGCTATAAACCCACAAATACAGTTCATATTTTAAGGGTCTACTGAGACTGTTACCAACATGTAATAAATACAGTATAACATACTAATTAAGCCATATACATTTAGGAGTTAGTAACACTGTAATATAACGGTAGTAAATTTTACTGTTGTGTTCACATGCTATTAGGAAGGCAAGTAGCCTAAATGATTAGAGGCAACTCTAAGCTAAGTTTGAAATTTTACGAAAATGAATTATTAAATTATTGAAGCAAATGTAAAACATGTACATTTAATTCCATATTGTCAATGGTACCAGTGAAATGACCTAAAAACTTATGTCAGGATTCTTACGCAATATCCATCTTGTTTTCCACCAGGTTGATGTCCTCCGGAGCCAGCTCGGGTATCCATTTTTCCATCTCCTCTATCCAGGGGTACTTGAGCGAGGAGGGGACCACGATGAGTAGGGGCCACTCCTGTCTGTACATGTAGGCCACGGAGATGGCCTGGATCGTCTTCCCAAGGCCCATCTGTAAATCGGGTTTACAGTGTCAGGGAAAACAATTATCAGACAACGCAGGACAGTTTTTAATTGCCATGCCTACAGGAAAATTATAACAGACCTCACGTCTCCAAGTAATCTGTTTTGTCAGATGTGTAAATCATATACTGTTACATTACATCCCATTTACTTTTGTTTGTTTCACAGCAGTTAATTCACACCATGTTAACTGAAGCTGGGCTGCCAGTCCAGCCTTGGAATAGTGGTAAAAGATTGTGTAGTCTTTTTTAGCGACTGAAATTGCTGGCAAATAAAACAGAAAAAAATTGATTTTTTTTGTTCTTACCTCATCTGCAATCATACACCTGAGAATGAGAAAATACAAATATGTTTACATTTATTTAATAAACAACATGACTGTAAACTACAGAAATTAAGAAGCAACCAAATAACATAGTTCTGTCAACCCATAATATACGACCACTGTTCCAGTTCTATTTCTCAGACCCCAAGGTAAGTATGTGTGTGTGTGTACCAGCCTATACTGTATATGTGAATGTTGTACATTCAGACACATTCTTTCGTTCCTATATACTATCATTTACATGGATTGTAAAACATAGAAACCCATAACATTACAATAATTTTTACATTTTAAGGGCACATATTTTGACATTTATTCTTGGCATTTCTTGTGGGTTAATACATACCTTTTTCTTAAGGGGCAGCAAGTCAGTTAAAATGGTTTTATTGATCTTTGTAATATTTTGCAGCCTCCTTACAATATATAAAATTAAATGGGTCCCATATTATGCATGCTTTAGTGATGACACATGGATGTATTCAGACGTGAGAATGTTTCATACACCATGCAAGAAAGAGCAAAGTGTAAAATCAGCAGCTCCGTTTTTAACATTGCCATGGTGCTTTGTTTTGGGGCTGTGCAGCTGAGCACAGCTGTGCTTCACATTAAAAGGAAAGCTGTTCACTTGCCTTCCATGGCCCGTTCGAACACCTCGACTGCCTTGAAATATCAAAGAGTATTATCCCTGATGCACAATGAACAGATAACAGCAAACATTTCCCTGACAACATCTTAACAAATGAAAGATATTTTCTACTCTCCCCCCCCATTCAGTCAACACCAAGTTACTCTCTAATCCATGTTAAGGTTAATTAAATGACAGAGAAACAGAGCAGTCTCAAGTGAGATTTCATTTCAGAGCTATCACAACCAAACAGTACGGAACAGTAAATGTCACCTTGCTCTCATATCTCTGCTTGCTTTCTTCCCCAGCATTTCAGATACTAATGAGAAACATTTGCACTTGATCTTTTTTTAAATCATTCATCAAAAAGTCTAACTTCTCAAAATCCGCTTTATTGCTGGAAAAAAAAAAAATAAAGAAGACTTTATAAAATCATGTTCGCCACTGAAAAAGTCACTTCATGTTCCCTCAAAGCGGACTCAGACCATTCAGACCTAACTACGGAAAGCCACCACCAGAATATCAGACATCACCACTAAGAGAGTATCCCCCGTGCGGCAGATAGGAAAGCTGAAAACCTGAGCCACGCAGGAACCAAATGTGAAAAATAATAATTGGATTCACGCAGAGTTCCTAGGTAAAGCTCTCGGTTAATAGGAGAACATTTTAAAACATTCCTTTGAAAAAAAAAAATGCATGAATATATGAAACACGGGGAAAATGAAAGTTGCCTGTGTCTTTTATTGTTCCTGTCATGTTAAAATAATTTGCTGGAGGTCTGTGGTAATGAGAGCGCAGTGCACTAATGGAAGATGGAGACACTCACTCACTTATGACACGGACTTCTGAGAATCATACAGTGGCTGATGTGAATGAATGATTTTTCAGAATGAACTGAAAATATCCCGCCGAGCAGTGATGAATCCCTTTTGATTGGGACGTATTTCCTTGGGGTGACACACTGTTGTAGTAGCAAATGCATATAAATGCGCAAAGGCTTGTGCATTTTCCAATGAATATGGGATTGTTAACCAATAACAGCCTCTGCTGCCAGCATCCTCTCCTTGAAGGGGTCCATGTCTGTTCTTTGATCAGTTCTTTTCATAATTGTAGCCATAAATACCCTGGGGTGCTTATGCTGTGTAAGGAATATTTCTGATTGTATGCATTCAGAGTGCATACAATCACAGTTTTAGTTCATTAAAGACACCTTAGCCACGTCATCTTACGGTTACCTTCTAGCATTCATTGCCTAGATTTATTAGATGAGCATCCAACCATTTTACATTAGATGAACATCCAAACATTTTACATCCAACAAAATACTTTCTCTGAGTTTGATTTTTCTTTGGAACAGTCAAAGGTACCCCTTCAAATACAGACAAGCCATGTTTCTTATGACTGGGAGTTTAAGAAAGGCCAAGAGACAAGAGTACCAACTGTCTCTTTGGTGGAGGGTGTTATTCTCACATCTTGAAATGGAAGGGTCTGGATGACTGGTATTGCTCAAGGTCTTTGGCTGTTTAAGTTTCTCATAAGGTTCACATCAGGTTCCTGTTAAGAATTTGGCCTTCACATTAGAATTGGTTGCTCTTTGGAGAGGCAACTGACATCTGATTGTTAATCAAAATGTTTCTGAAGAACACTGTCTATATTCAACTAATCATGTCAAATTAATATCAACAGTAGAGCCTCTGTCATTCAAAAAATCCCTCTGCAAATAAATGCTTTGGATATAGAGCTTCATTATTATTAGTTCCCCCTTCAGGTTTGCAATGCCTTGTCTGGCAGGGATTGCCAAAGCAAGGTTGACAGTTTTATTAGCTTGCTTTGCCTGGGTTATAACCTTAGCCTGTTTCATTTTACTCTTGGAGAAAGGGCCTTCGAGCTTCCCAAGCCACTACAACCGCAGAGGTTTCGCTGGTTTGATGGCCCATGGAAGAAAAGAGAGTGAGCTCCATTTCCTCTTTCTCTGCTCAAGTTTTCCTCCTCGCCTGACAGACGTGATTAATGTCCTCCCTGCCGCTGATGTTTTTAATTGCTCCGGCGCTCGTTCTCCTGTCGTGGTGTAGACACACAATGGGCGAGCCACAGTCAGGTGCTCGCCCGTTTCTCCGTGCATTAATCACTCTTTTTTTTCTCCCTAACGCAGCCTGACTTGCACCAGACGGCTGCCTTCCCAGTGGATGCTCTTCCGCTGTTGCTTAACAACAGCATGTGAAAACTTCTTAAATGTTCTTCTTTGACACCCTCGGAGCTGCGTTAAGAAAACGTGCCTCACTTCTCCTGAAGTTGCTGTTTGCTGTTGAACTGTACAACATGTCCTCCTTTCTTCTGAGACCGCGGAGGGTTAATTTGTCCCTGGTTGTATCTCCTAGCATATTTTTTTTTTCGCAGTGCTGCAGGCTTCAGGAACACCTGACAAGTCAATTTGCTGAAATTCCACTCTATTTTAAACTGAGTTACACATTTATATGTGCAAAAGAATTACATAAGATTACCTATATAACTGGCGTGGAACTTCGTCTATAGCAGTTTGATTTGAGAAGGGCAATTCAAGGGTGGCTTCTGAGTGCTGATATCCACTGTTAAGGACAGCCAGTACAGTCAAACATGAGAGTCAGTTACAATCTTACTGTTAGGTGTTTATCATAATAATCATAACTGTATTATTATCATTGTTACTATAATATAATCATTATTTATCAGAAGCCCTCATCTAGGGTGATGTACAAGTACATAGTTTTCTGTCTTAAATAGGTTCCATTAAAAGTTGCAGATAAACATACAATGGTTTTATTTTTACCAAACTCAGTTCAAATGAATCCAGTTCTATGCCTTTGCATCTACGTGAAACTTTACAAAATTATTAACCTTGTAACTGAGTGAGCCATCAATGCCACAGCGCCTTCAATTTGGAACACTGCGCTAATTACTGTTCTTTATTGTTGCTGACCCCAGGTATGAGACTCGCCACTCCAGTCGTGTGTTAGGACATCCTCTCATTAACCCCGTTAATTATGTTAACACGCGCTCTCACCAATTTACATTCGCGCGGCGTTTCATCGGCGCGCCGCATGATGAATTAGTTTGTGTGCCTCCCCTTAATTGCCGGGGCCCTGCTTCTGCCCGGGCTGTCTCCGGGAATGTGTCACCGCGTCCGCGCCGATCGCTGCTGCAGCCCTCTTCCCCGCACCATTACAAATGTAACGACGCATCGGGGGTGTTTATTACTGCCACCTTATCGCTAACGGAGCTTACACTGTTTAATCGAGTGGGCTGAGGCAATGTGCTGGATACAAGCAGTCCCTGTTTATGAGAGGCGTCCTGGCAGATTAAATAACAACTGCGCGTCTGCTTTTGTGTGTGGGGGGACGAGCCAGTCGCATCCCGGTACAGTAAGAGGATAAATGGAGCTTGGGGGAGTCCGCTGCTCCTATAATGGCCTTCCCCATTTGGTCCCAAGGGGAAGCTCTCTGTGAAAATCAATGGCTTGAAAATGCAATGGTCATTTGTGCTCCTGAGTAGGTCCGTCGCAGGGGGAGCGCAGCAGCAAATGCCACGTCCTATTCCCTGTCCCAGACCAATCAGCGACGGCCGCGCCGCGCACCGAATCGCGTCCAATCACGCCGAGACCAATCTACTGGGTTCGCGCACGCAACCCCGCTAGCGTGGTGTAGCCCACCTCTGATGTCATACCGGCTTGCGTCCTGAATTTACCAAATCGGTTGACGCAACACTGGATGGGGTGAGGGGGCGCGGGCCGCCCGGCAACAGCAACGTTTTCGTCTTGGCTCTTCACACCTTGCGTTTCACGTGATGCAGGCGGGTGTCTTACTCCGTCGTCTGTCTCGTGCCCGCGGAGTCGGCGAACGGCTCCCGGGCCAGCCGTGGCGATCACGGCGACGCTCCGCCCGCCTCGGGGGCCGCCGGCTACCTCCCCCAGCTCCGGCGGGGACAGAGGTGACGGCGCTGGGGCTATAAATAGCGTGCCGCGCTCGGCTTTAACGAAACGCCGAGTGGAAAGGGGAAGGAAGAGATCTCCTTCCGCCCCCGCCGCGGGATAATGGAGAGCCGGGCCCGACGTGGGCGTCCCGATGTTCTCCGGGCCCTCGATCGGCAGGGTGAGTCAGTGAGGGGCTAGATGCGTGCGCGGGCGTGCGCGCTGCCACTCCACTCCCACTCACCCGAAAAACCGCAGCCACCTGACTGCCAGATAAGCGCCCCCCCCCCATCCCCGCGCAGGCCCCGGGGGCAGGGAAACAAAAGTGCTCTTATTTCGGCTACTCATCACCTCCTTCCTTCTCTATGGGCTTGTGACGCATGCCAGTCATTCAGGCTCAAGACTGGCAGGGGACCAGCGCGGCGTGGAGATGGCTCGCCTTTATTTTGAAGCAAATCCTCTTACACGCGCCGACATCAAAGTGTTAAAATGAAAGGATTCGTCACCAGGTCTGATAATGATTTTAAATTCTTCTCGAAGGCGGGGAGAAGACACATCCCTCGCAGAGGTGTTAAAAGCAAGGCACTCAGAGAAAAGGAAACATCACCACCTCCATTCAACTGATCATCAAGCCCACGGCCACCTTCATTCTCAGCTGCATTTACTTAATAAACATACTCAAAGCCACACTCACACATACCTATAGGTCAGTATTTAAAAAGTATAAAACTGTCCAAAGGCAGTAGATGAAAAAATACATGCATACGGATTATGAGGGGTGGCTGCCCCATAAAATGCAGTTTCTAGGGACCAGTAACACAAGAAATATAAAAATGAATAATCCAGCAAAAAGCATCAGAGAGGCGTTGAGCTTCAGAGCGCGCTCGATGGGGAGCAGATTGCTCCATTAGGCAGACTGAAGCCACTTCAAATAAGGGTGGACTTATCCAGCTCCCCAATTTCACCAGGAGATGTGTGCAGGCAGACACCATCCCGGGAGAGTTACAGATCAATTTACAAATAAATAAAAAGGCACGGAGTGGCACGGGAACGCTCAAGCCCACACTGGAAGCATAGTAAAAAAGTGACACTTTACAAGCCAGTGTGACCAGCTATGTTTAAGGTCGGGGTGTCAGAAATCAGTTATTTCTGATTTGTACCAGGAAACAGAAAGCACAGCGCTCACAGCTACAGATTTTTACTGTCATCAGAAGATCAGGGTAAATAACTGCGGTGTGAGTCCACCGCTTTACTGTAGTCACCATGGCAATTAACACAGTCACAGGGGATAAGGTAGTGACTGTCATGTCCAGTAGACGAGCTGAGTACACTGTTCTGGATACAAGTGTGTAGTCATGCCTTAAGCTCAAGATTTAACAATATTTTACATGGCTTAATAAAGACGTAAAATGGCACTGTGCAGCAATTCTAATCCTACAAGAACTGCCTATTAGAAAAACATCTTATGTTTCAGAGAATGTGTAAAAATATACAGGCATCTTGCAGGAATAGATGACACTTCTGATTTTATAATTAGTTTATATACAGCAATGTACAATGAATGTAGCCAAAATAAATTTGTTTCAAAATGCGCAAATGTCATGCTCAAGAGAAAAATTCTTTATGGCATCCAATTTATCAATCAGCATCGATTTACCTGTCATGGGGAAAACTGCTTGGCTTTTTACACATAAGTAAATTCCTATAATATAATACGTACACATATGTACACATATACTATGTATTTGTAATACTATGTATTTATGCAATATAACAGCAATCTGCCAAAAATAAATGTATAAAAATGTTAGGTCTAATCAACCTAGCATTACTTTTGTTAGCATCTAGTTTTTCATCTGTTTGAATATCACCACTGAAATGCAATTACCGTACCAAGGACTACACAAAGCACAAACGTTTATGTGCACTGTTTGATGAGAGAATCATATGGAGATTCACAGCTGCAATGAAACAATATAAAAAAACTGCACGTTAGAGACAACTCGTCCCTTTCTTAATGTCCATTGTCAATATCCTCATTACTCTGAAAAATAGCTCTGCATTCCCGTTGTTGCCAGACTGAGTTTCCGTTTCGGAGCATCACTGCCTACACATTCCAGCAGCAGCTCGGAAAAAGCTCTTCAGCTGTGTCCACAGGAGCACCCTGCCTACACAGTGGTTACGTAAAAATAACAGGGTGTCAGATCAGACCTCTTGTTGCACCAGTGCCTGCGTCAGCGGCGGCGCTCTCTAAAAGGTACAGATCAATCGAACTGGCGACCGCTGTGACCTAGGTCATAGTGTACTTCCTGCAGGCGCCGCGGACTCCGATTTCACCAAAATAGGCTTTCTTGTGTTAAGTTTCTGCCCCTCAACGGGAGAGCTCCACAGGCCTGAGTCAGAGAGAGATTCCAAATAAGCATCCTCAGAAATCAACTCCATGCTTCTTCACTCTCGGTAAGCGCATTGTGTGTGTAAGGGGCCATAGAGGGTATGTGGGACATAAGATATTGATAAGAACACACAAACACTCCAGAAGAAGAAAAGGATACAGATATTGTATAAGGTTTTTTGTGGCAAAAACCTGTGCAGGAACTACAAAAGGGTAAACTGATCCTTGTTGGCACTGGCGATTCTGTAGCCAGTTTGCTTTAAAAATGTTAGATTAGGCTGCTAGGTGTGAAACCAAATAAACAGCACCACTGTTACAATACTGATTTGACCGTTCACCAGACTAATACTTGCTGGCGTGATTGGTTTTCCGTGATTCCTGTGTAGCAACCTAACAGGAACCGTTATGCAGAATTTCAACTCCATTCCAGGAACATCTGCAGAGCAAGAACTGGCTGATTGGAAGAACAGCGTGGGGACTCCTGCGATCGATAGCCAGAGCGCAGTCCAACACCCCCGCTTTCCCGATCATTGCCAGCAGCTCACGTTACCGGCCCCCCCCGGGAGCGCCCCCGGGGGATTCGGGTCGCAGTGTTTGCTGTCAAACCCATGTCCCCGCCTAATTGACTGGCCGACCCCATCCAAACAGAACAGCGGTTTCTCGCGTCCCCGCATCGATCAGCTCCTTCACCGCGGCATCCTCAGCCAGGCTTCCCTTCAACTCCCCGTCCCCGAAGGCTTCCCGCAGCCAGGTGCAGTTCATTAATAAGTGTAGCCTCTCTACTGTTCAAACACTGAAGGACTCTCATCACCAGACAGTCCAGATCCAAGACAACAAGGGACAATTCTGACGGGATCTGTATTTTTTATGTATCTGTACTTTTCTGACATACGTGGAAAACAATCAGTCAGTTTTTAAAAGAACATCATCACACATCCTGACTTCAGATTTTCCCCAAACACCACCTCGACAGTGAGAGCTACCTACCTTCCATTTCGGGCCAGCGCAAATTTGATGCCCTCCCTCTGGAAAGGCATCAGTCGTTGGCACATTTTCTCAGGGAGATATAGCAGCTGATTATCCTGCTCATTTTCAGGGCTGGTCTTTCCGAAGCCCTGGGGCAGACTGGAGTGAATGTCATGGCCTTCGTTCATGATGTTGGAGGGCGTCTGCACACACAGCCACGAGTCATCAGAGTCCTTTCTAGAATGTGGGGAAAAAACAGATAAAAAGTTCACTGACATATGACTAGCTAGCTATCCACTAGGAGCAGATCACAAGAAGGCAACTCTGCCTGATGAAAGTTGCCACTTTGGTCTAATCTGGCTGCTGTTTCGGTCTTTCACTCATCACGTTACAATGACTAATTAAGTCAGGAAAAGCTGAAAACTAGTCATAGACGCGCATAATTATCCTGTTCTGTTTGGAAAAACTGGCAAGAGCTGCTCTGAGCTGACTACTCTCCTGAAGGAGGGCCTCTGGCAAAATACTGATGCATTTGACATTTTCTGTCAATTTATCGAGACTAAAGGTTTTAATGGACAATGAACTAATTAATTGAAGTGCCATCCTTATTTGTAAGTAGGTGTGTGTTACTGCTTAATGGCTGCGCTGACTTTGACTTTAGACACTTAGGTAGACAGCTAGGTAGCTAGCTAGTCAGTATGTGACAGTGGGTGGGACACTGGTGCTTCAAGTTTCAACTGAAATATTCCACTTAACAGGCTGCTGTGTCCACAGATAAGACTTTGTATTAGACGAAAACCATTACTGTAGCTAGATTCTATTGGTGTAATAATTTCTGTGAGATAGCGACCCTTGCATTTCAGTAGCTTGCCATTTCCGATATTTCTGTGACAGCTGCTAGCTGTCTGGCTAGCAGGCCAGTTTAGTACAATTCCTTTTCAAACCACCATTACTTTTGCTATTACCTTACTCCACAAAATGATTTCACAAACCAAGTAATCGCAACTGACCGTATGCTCTCATTGTACAACACAGAACCAGCTCGTAAGATGACTAAGGTAAGCAATGTAACTCAATTTACAAGATGGCAAGCTAACTACATGGACACGTACCAAAAAACTGGTTAACTAGTTAGTTTACTAAGGAGGGACTTCTGTCACTGCGCATCGAATATAAATTTAGCTCGCTAGCTAGCTAATGAAACACTTAATCGGCAAACGAGTTTACAACGATTCAACTCAGTTGCTGCACGACACTATCTAGCTACTTCTAGCTGCAGTTGTCAGTGGCTTACTAGGCAGCCGCTGAGTAACCCCGTCCCATGCGGCTAAATATTACATAAGTGGCCAGCTCACTAATGTACATACTAACACGCTTACCACCAACGTTCGTTCAGATACAGTCAGGTTTGCTTCCCTCCATCCTGCTGTAGACATTCACAGGCATGTCCTCTTGACATTTCCCGCGCCCTATCCATATTACGTCCTACGTCATCGGACTTACGCTTGCTTCGTCAGGGCAACGTAGCTGTCAATTGTCCGAGAACCAGAAAAGTAACGTTCTTTGATAAGGCGCAGCAAGATCCAACGTTGTATGCCGGTTCACCTTACGTTTTGTAATCTGCGCTGGACCTTGCGTACAAAATAAATGACGAACGGTTTGCTGCAACATGTGCTGCCCGTGACACTGATGCAAATCACACTTCTCGACTGTGTCTCGATACCCGGTGTTTGATGTTTTGGAAACCTTTGCGCCCCTCCCCTTCGCTTTCTTGTGATTTTATGATTTACATTTGAGGTGTCTCCTTTTGCGTTACCTGAATGTATTATTTTGTAAATAACCAGAGTTTATTCGTACAAATAGTTGCAATTGTACAAATTTCAACACCGATTTAGAGAAAGTCCGACACAAGGCCTGTTGTATCGCTTCGTACCTGCATTGCTTTCCGTAGTTATAGCATTGTGTGTATGCCATATTTTCTCTGTGAGAGATACAAAACATTAGAGGTCATCTTTAACTGCACTGAGATGGTTGAGAGAGAAGCTATATGGTTCTTTACACCTCACGAGCTATCCTGGGCATAGTGTTCTGTTTATCAGACCTGAACGCGTTTAATTTATTTAATAAAGCTAGCTCAAAACAAATATTTTCATTTTAAATCCGTTTGATAGCATAAATATATAAAATGGTGGCAGACACTTTGATTCTATATGTAAATATCGTTCTTCTTCTGAGTACTGCCTATTAAACTCTTACAAAAACTTACCGCTTAAGTCCCACCCCTTTTCATGTAGTGGGTCGTCAATTAAATACAAGACGAACTAGGAGTGGCTCTTTATTTCAAAGTGTCCATCGTGATTCGTCAATGTATTTGTCAGTCACGATGTTTCCTGCTGCCCTTCCTCCCCTCCGTATCGGTCCGGGACTCACTGCCTCTCCTCGTCAAGCCCTCAGTGTTACTGATAGACTCAATATAACAAAATAAATATATATAGCCTTATTTATAATTTAAATTACAGAATACTGACACCCTTACGCACCTGGTAAGGAGATATTTGTGTTTTATTGATGTTGTTCGTCAGCTGTGTTTGAAAGATTTACAAATCATTTTGCGTACACTTAGCTAGCTAGCTACTGTAAGCCAAGCAGGTCCAAATGCAATGTTGACCAAGGCCTAACATTAATTATAGCAAACTAGCATAGCCAGCAGCTAACGAACATACTGTAAATACATGTGGGATTTTACCTGTTTTGCAGCATTTCGATGCTAAAGTTGACTTAATTGTAGCGAAAGTAGATTTGTTTCACCCACTGTATCTAGCTAGGTGATGTTACTAGCTAGCTTTGTTCAATAGAAAGAGTTGCGATTTTATATGAGAATTGGCTAGCTTGTTAGCTAGCTAGCTAATGTCTGAACATGTGAAGGCCTGCCATAATCTCGTTTGGCATTGTGCAGGCTTGGTGTGTGTTCGTTGTGTAGCTAGCTTCCTAGCTAGCTATTCAGGTAGTAGCTAACTAGCTAAAGCGTTAGGCAGCTACACAACTAGCCAACCAACCTGACAACTGTGTTATTCTGTACGCTAGTCCTCTGTATCTCAGTATATTACTTTTGTGATATTTCCATATTTGGACGCTTTGTGCTTCATGTAAGAACTAACCGAAGAGTATAGCCACTGAAATTAGAGAGATCAATGTCGGGGCCTGAAGTAGTAATAGCTAGCTAGCTAAGGATCTGACTAGCTAATGTTAGTCGAAACAGTATTTAGTTAGTTGGCTAGCTAACGTTAGCCACAGTGCAGCTACAAGAAATCTTGCTGACTCGCAGGTCACATAGATAAACTAGCCATGTAGTAAGATAACTAGTTAACTAGCGGCGTATTGTAGCTGAATTGTACACATGGTGTGGAGATGCAATTCTTCCCGCTAATGTTAGTCATGTATAACAGCTAGTTATCCAGATACGAATCAGCATTAGTATAGCTAGCCGGCTAATATTAGATAGCTACCTGAGTTAGCTCGCGTTCATGCTAACGTTACACTGGTGAGCTACCAAAGCATGGACATTATCTCGCACGTTCACATTGGAGTTTATGGAGACTCGTCCGGTCAGTTTTTTTCCTCCTCAAACTTTTGAACGACAAGTTCACACACATGTATCTTTCCAGACATGATGTTGGAGGCTGAATCCTGCTAAGTAGTTTAGTGGCTAACACCATGAGGTTAAACGGGAGTAGGAAACTTGGTCAAGCCTTCTCAAAACCGGTCATTGAGGGCTCGACGCACTAAAACTGCCTAGAGGAAAACAGCAGGATGTGACCAGGTCTCCTAAGCTTTGATTAGCGCCCTGCCATAATCATCATGATTTAGCAAAGGAATTTCTCTATTTTGTCTGGGATGCTTGGGGCAGTTTCATTACATATTAGGGATATTTAGCTAACAGTCGTTCCTGCAAATTAGTTTGCTGATAAAATTAATACTCTACACTGAGATTCAGAAAAAAAAGCTTAATTTTAATGTAATACTTATGTTGTGCTTAAGTCGTGCTTGCTCAACTTCCCAGTTTGAGGAGTAAAGCACTTGATTGTGCTGGCTGCATTTCACTGACAGTTGAAGGTCCATCAGAATATTATGAACTGTCACCTTGGGGACTGTAAAGCAGTCAGATTTGCCTTGACATCCATACTATTTCCATTTATTGCTGTATGTCACAACTAATGTGCTCTTTGAATGTATTCTGAAGTATGTCATTCATGATTGACAGGCTGCCTTTGACAGCTACTGTGACATGCACAGCACTGAGCTCCATATCAGCAGTATTGATACCTTTTCCATTTAAACATTTCTGAGTTGGTTATAGGAAATGTCATGCATCATGCAGTGCATGTATTCAGCATGTCTTCCCAAACTGATCTTATCTGGCTTCCTTTTTATAATGATATCCAGAAGATCTATCGGCAAGTTGGGAGTTAGTGCACATGTATCAGTGTTGCTTTCTTTCCCTATTTTTTGCTGCTGTCCACACTGACCTCTCGATACACCCAGTTTACATGCAGCACTTTCCTCAGTTTTCTGTCCCTCAGCTGCTAGGTTTGTCATCCGTTACATACTCTGTAGTGTCAGTTTGGTTGCACGTTGACCGGTGCCTCAACTTGCAATGAAAAAGGCTGTTCGCTCAGTACTTGATTTTCCTTTGCCTCTTGGTTTCATTTGAACCCTCGCACATGCATGCAACAGCAACATCCAGATGAGGCTTGTCTGCATGTTTGGTTAATGATGCCAATAAACACCAACACTGAGCATCTCTCAAAATCTAGTAATTAATTTCTGGAAAAAAAAATGCAGCAATGCCAGGTTTTAAGTAGACAAATAGTGAAATGTACTCAAAATCAGTGCGTGTTAATTTTTTTTTTTATTTAGTGAAGCACTCTTACCATTTTGGGTCGTAGTGTGTTGCAACCACTCCAGCGTTTAGATTTATTGCAGAGATACTGTGCCAATTCTTCTGCTCCTGAAGGAAAGGATCAGCGTTTGTTTAATACAGCAGTTGTTGGCCCTAAAGTTCTCTTCTGCGTTTAGAATTATCTCATTGACCATGTTTTTTTAACAGTTCCAGAAAGGCTGGCCATTTTTTTTGCTTATTCCTATGAAATAATTGGCTACATTTCCATCATCATTTACTTGCATCCTCACAGAATATGCTAGTTTAAATACTTTTACCTTGCTGTAGTCTTGACTGGAAAAAGCCTATTCTGACTGTCTACGTCAATCGATAGTTGATGGAATAGTACTAGTTTATGCCGTTGTGCTTAAATTAGCTGTGCTCTGGCACTGTATATTTCCAGATTCAGGGCTGTTGATTAAAGCCTTCCTAGAAACTTGAGGGAGGTCCAAACATGGGAATTTGGTTCTCAGTTAAAAAGGAAAAAAAAACTGCATAGCCTAAATATAGTCCCAGTCTTGAAACTTGTGCCTTTCCACAATATTGTTCATCTGCTGTGTTGGGTATAAGGGGACTAGAGCTCTGTCAGAGTCAGTACATTCTGCTTTGCAGTGATACTGCCTCTGCTCTGCTTTGTATATTCACCATTACATTGCACGGTTAGTGGGAAAGACAACAGAGGAAATATCATTAACGCAACTGGGGAAGACTGTTTTTCTGCCAGAGTAAAAGCTTCATCCAGGATGATTTCACACATGATGGATGACGGAAAGTGCTCTCAACACTAAACGGCTAATCCTCCAGGAAGAGATGCAGCAGTTTCAGTTACGTTGACACGCCGCTATCTTTAGGTCTGAGAGTTAGCGGCCGTGCTAACACGGCAAGGAAAATGTTTATTTAGAAGTCCTATTTCCCCCAAACTGATCTAGCCCAGAGTTTCAAACACCAATCACTTCCATGTCTGTCTCTGTTCTGAATTGCAGCATGCAAGATTCCAGCGATTCCTTAAAGCGTTGCATATGCTGGCTTCTGCTCCCTGTCGCTCAATGTTAGGGCTCCATTAATGTGTCAGGGCTCTTATTTACTGAAGGGCAGCGGGCCAATTTGCAAAGCCTTCACTAAGGCAAGGTGTTCAAATAGGTAGCGGCCCACGGTAAGTGGGCCGGAGGAAGCAGCCGCGCAGTGCCTGACGAGGCCTTATCGTTGTCTGAGAAAACAACCCTATCTGAGAGCAAAGCTGGGGGGGGGGGCAGAAACATGCTGTTTTCCCTGCAGATACACTCGGTAATGTTCTCCAGCGCGGGGTTTTCAGGCCGTCTAATCGCATTACGGCTAATCTTACCACAGTATTGTTTGGCAATCATCTCTTTTCCCTGCCCTGTATCTGTCAGGGGGGAATATTAATAGCGTGCGCGATGGCGCGGGTGGGGAGAATGATGCATGGCTTCGGGTGGAAATCAGAACGCGGCGTGCGCAGGGGCCGCCGCGCACCCGGGGCCTCTTCATCACTCCGGGGAGATCTCACCTGAGAATACAGGCCGGGCCTCTGTTTGCCAGCGCAGCACTTCTCTCCCCCCCCCACCTCAACAGCAGCCCAGCACCGCACAAACTCCCATTCGTCAGCTGTTTACCGCAGTCACCGGGCAGCGCCGGCCAACCAATCACCCTAATTTAAGTTTGCAGCCTCCCCAGATAACCCACCGCGTTAAAACGGATGCGTTATCGGGTGGCATTTAACGGCAACATGCGTATCGCTGTGAATGTGTATACCCGCCTATAGGCTGCTCGTTTAGAAATGTAACTGGTTTCTTGGAGGGCTTTACAGCGGGATAGTGAGTAACTGGGTTTTCTCTATGTTGTTCTACTTTGTCACCGTGCAGTTACGTGTACCTGCAAGTAAATGCATACTCCTTATTTATAGAAATGTTATCAAGGTTATAGAAAAAAGTTGGATCCAACAGAGAAGATTAATAATTCCACCATCATGATACCTAAAATCAGAAATTTACTGGAAGCCACTGATGAACTGAAGAAGGTTGCTTCATTTAAGCACCAGTTTAAAGTTTGTATCTTCATTCAATGGACGAAGAATTGTTTCTTTGTTCCTGAATATGTTTTTTTTTCAGTGTTGTTTAACAATTCATATTACGCAGCCGTATCAAGCAGTTCCCTTTCAAAGTTTTGTCTTTGATAGATTAAGTGCACATTGCCTCTTTTTTATTTTTAAGAAAGTTGTTGAAACATGCCTCAATGTTTTGATCAATCAAAGTTCCTTTCATCTCCCGGACAAGACTGTAACATCAAGAGCAAATGCGCGGGCCTCTCTGATCAAATGGCGGTTGTGCTAGCTGAGCGTTCTGTTCAGTGAAGTAAGTAATGCTCCGGGACCTGCGCTGCAGTGCAGGTGCAGCAGCACTCTCACGCGGGAGAACCGTGCTCCCAAACCCAGAACCCTGGGAACACAAGCAAACACGCGCAGCAGCGCCAAAGTCATTTCCTTCATACGTACCGCAGTCGCAAGATAAGGAGTTTGGGGAGCCGCTGCCTCCCTGTTGCGCAGCATGAAAGATTCTTGTCCATTTATTATGACTCACCTATATCTCACCCATGCAGCCCAAGAGTAATCAGAGAATATGAAAGCGGAGCATAATTTGGCAGCCCCCCCCCCCAACCTGCTGCTCTGTTTGGAGTAATCCGGAGTGTTTGGTGTTCTCTGGCTCATTTTGCGGCCTCGCCGTGTAAACTCTCTGTCATTCATCTCCAGTCACGTTGGATTTCTTCTTTTCTCCTTCCAGGGCCGGGGTTAATATCATTGCTCAGCGAACGCTGTTCCTCTGGTGGTGCTCAGGCTATTAGCCAGGTTTAGATTTATTTCCCTTCATTAATCAGTTAGGCACTTCTTGTGATCTGTCCTATACATTTCCCTTGGACGTAAGGAAGAAGGACTAGTCATAGAGCACCTTTTAGGAAATAAACATGCTTATTCCTCACTGTAACCGTTAATGTGTCTGCTGTGTCGATTGGTTAGTTGAAGACAGTTGATCCTTTGCAAACATTTCATCAAGTTGCCCCAGAGTTGCGAGGGAGTGCGGCTTAACACAAAATAAACTCTTTTGCCAGGCTTTCAGTTTCACCTCATTCTGCACTGCAGCAGAGCGTCAACTTAGTATGGAGGTTTGCCACCTGAAATTTGTTTGCACATGTGCAGATTCCCACAGCCCCAGAGCATGTGACCTATACAAAACTCCTATTCACGTGGCAGAGTTTCGGGCCGAATATGTGCCTGAGTCAAGTCACAGTCTGGAGACCCGGAGCGGGCTTTTTCATCTTTGTTGCTGGAATGGGTTCTGTTGATGCCGTGGTTTCTAGCCCTTGCTTTGCTATGTGCATTCTTCCAGTCTCTGATCCCAGACATAACCTGAAAGACCTTTGTGATTGCGCTCTGAATGCGGGCGCGTTTTCATCTTTGCAGAAGCCGTCCTCTTTGCCTCTCTCTCCACTCCCTCGCTCAGGAAATGTTGGCGCAGGTTGCTGAATAGCGAATGTCGCGTCTAAGTCACCGGACCCGTATCCGCATTTCCCCATCACCCCGTCATGAGGTGTGCATCTCTGCTCTTCCCTTTTCCTGCGTGGCAAAGGGCTTTACACCTGAGGCCCATTCTGCTTTCATTTGATGGGCTGCCTTTATTCATCTCCTGTAATGACGGGCAACAATCAGCGGCATGTAGCATGTGGCACAGTGGTGTACTTTCAGCTGTGCTGTTCATGTTCCTCATGTTCGTCTTATGGTATTGAACAGCGTTACGAGAAATGTTCATATTCTATCTGCATTTGCATGGAATCTAACCGCAGCGGTTTTAAAACATTTGGTATAACTGAAATGTACTCCAGTGTATTGGTTGGTCCTTGAATCGGACGTTACAATTGTTAAAATGTTATCCCATTGGTTATCCTCCAGGTTTTTTCCCCACCCCCACTATTTTGATTCATAAAGTGTGGTTCAAATATGGATACAGTGTGAGTTAATAAACCATGGTTGAAACTAACATACTGTATAAACGTAACAACTGTACAGCTAACTGTTTTAGCCCACAACAGCAGCTCAGCAGCATGTTAGCTCTGAGTGTGTAGCTGCGTGATAGTTTGCCGGAGTAACAGAAAGCAGCAGCTAAAAGCGGATTTCAGTGTCTGGTCTGCTGATCTCTCCCGAGGAGGAGAGAGCTGAAGAAAGCATAACATAATAAAGCATATTAACTAGACAAGTGTTCAGCACTCAACTAAACATCTTGTGTCCTTGATGTTTTTTCTTTTTTTTTTTTTTACAGGGTGCACTTCATGTAAGGTTTTTGTTTTTACAATAGAATGTGCATTTTCTAGTCTGCAGTTATGTGGTGTGATGTAATATACACCCCCCCAGCTGAACAAGAGTTCAACCAGAGTTTCTTAGCAGAATCTTCTTTGCGTTCAGTAATGGTTCATCTACTTGTCGCTTCAGCTCTTGGTTTCATTAAATGCTGCGTTTTCATTAGAACAGTTTTTGCTGGGTATACATTTTGGTTCCACGGGTTTTCATCAGTTCTTGACAGCTGTCATTTTCAGCTACGTTGTAAGGTCTGTAAAGTGCTGATGTCTTTGCAGATTAGCTTGGCAGTCAAAGCAGTTGAAGTTCTTGGTAGATAAAGACAAACCTAATACCATTGATTTTTGATGAAATAATGGCTTGACTCTGCAGTGCTCTGATAACATCTCAAGTGCATACCCAGGCTGGTTGTGATTCGAGTATACATCTGCTCAGATTTTAGAAAGCATGATGGATTTGACCGACTTGCATATTTTTCTCTAAACCCAAAAATGGCTACACATGCGCGCGCGCACACACACACACACACACACACACACACACACACTGAGTATATTTCTGCAGCTTGTTGTCGGACTCTTTGCCATAGTGCTAACTGCATGGCGCTGTGCTTGTGCATGCCGTACACCTGCAATGCTTTCAGCTCAGTAAACCTGCAAAGAGGATAGCCTTGCCACAAGGTTGGGTAAAATGCTCCCGTTTTAGTCAGTGCAGTGTATCATGCTGCATTCAGCCTGGTGGAACGTATTGAAATTTTCTTGTTTCCGCATCGACCATGCCAAATCCTTACACTTTTAATTGACAGATCATCATAGCTCTCGGCAGACACATCCTAATCCCAGCATTGAACCGTGGGGATAAAACATTGAGAACCCCGCAGATATATCCCTTTCTGTTGAGGAAGCATTTTGTTAGCTGTCCCGACCGTCATTTAAAGCCTCTCCCGGCGTCTGTCCGCGAGGCAGGGGTCCACCAGGTTTCATTAAGCCAATGGCAGCTTCCACCGGGGTGGAGGACGGAGGCTGACCTAATTAGAGCCTGCGCTCACACAGCCCTCCCCCACCTGCATTTCACTGTATGGAGAACGGCCTGCTCTGGTGTTCAGAGCATGCTCTCCAGTTCTGTGTGGTAGTTTGCTACAGTAGGAATGGAGCCTTCACTGTCTACAGTGAATATCTGTCTGCTGTAGATATTTTCCACATGATTGTAACTAGCTACATACATTTTCACCGTTTTTTTCTGCAAAGTAAACTCTTGGCCTTGTATTGCAACCAGGAAAAATGAAGACATTAATCCTTATAAGATCTACTATTGTAACACATTATTGCCTTGTCATTATGTAAGTGTAGACCATGTATTTTGTGAACTGTGGTATAGTGAAAGGTCAGTTTGGATTGGAAATTCTATTACTTTAAAGAAAATTCAGACTAGTTATTTCATATGATTAGTAAGCATTCCTTAGGCCTACATCTTGGGATTTTAAAGGTGTGCAGTGGGGATCTAACTCCTTATATATGAAAATATTGTGTTAGTTAATTAGGTCAGGACAATATCTGAGTCGCATAATTGGGGGCTATTTTTTTTTCTTCTGGGAAGAAGCTGAGAAGCTAAGAAACACATTTTCTATAACAACGTTATGGCAAAGAAAACGTGGTCAAAGTTCTGTCATATAGTGTAATGCCAGCTTGGCTCAAGTTCAGTTGGGTTGTAATTTCCTTGTAGATGTTGGATGTGCCTGGTCTGTTTCCCTGCAGTGTAAAAAGAATTCTATCTGTGTAATCATTAGATAGGACAGGGACCACTGGCTTTGTGGTATAGGTCAATAAAGATGCCTGCTTCTGCCTTATTTGGATGGCCTCAGACATCTTCTAGAACCTGTGTTCTATTGATTAAAATATAAGCTGATGAGCATTTGAAGGTGCTTTACCTTCAGCACAGTTTCGTGTGTCTTTTGCAACACATCTGTTTAATGGATGATCACTCCTGACATACCCATTCCAGTTTAGGACGTGTGAATGGTCTACACCTTCTTAAACTCTTTTGATATTGTGTTTACGCTTGACTGCAGAATTTTTTTTTTGTATTACTTTGACAGCTGGTAAAACTACATCGCAAGCAAAGTGAATGTGAATACACCTGCCTGCACTGCAGGTTCCCTCTTGCGTTTGACAGTGCGGGCGTGTTGTGCTGAAGAGTCACCGTGTCGCCGCTGCCTGACACATCCAGAGCTGGCGTCTGTCTGCAGCCCCGCGCTGCGCCGGCGCTGTAATGAGGATGGAGGATTGTCAAGCGCACGGGAGCTCTGTCAGATAGACACTAGTAAATTCTCCTCTACCCCGAGGGAGCTCATTAGGATTTTTGTGTTATTTTTTCGGAGAATCGCGCCGGACTTGGACATCCTTGGGGAAAATGTAAATAATCGTATTTGTCACTTCTCAGAGAGCAAATTATATCGCGGGCCTTAATTATAAAGTGATGCCATTACGCCTCCTTTATGATGCAAATGAACTGTTGGTGCGTGCGGAAGCTTCTCCTCGGAACAGCCTCGTACCAGGTGTTGTCAGGCGGTGGGGCTGGCGGCTTCTGAAAGCAGAGACAATGGCGCGGTTAAATACAGGCTTAGCTGCAGTTCTTTGACAGGTGATTTTTTGAAATGTCAGGCGTAGCGCAGATTACCGTCATGCTATCGGAAAGAGACAGTGTGCTCTTTGTGCGGTATTGATTCGGTTATTTTTAAAGGCGCCGGGACGGTCGCGCGGCGGCTCTTTTGTGCGCTCCGCGGTGGCTGTGAAGCCAGTCCGAGCTGCCTCTCCCTCGGTCGCATCCGCAGGCCTTTGTTTGTGCTCGCCTCTGCCGAAAGCGGAGGAATTGATTCTCGTCGGGGCGGCGAGAGCGCCCCGCGGCCCCGCCGGAGACAGCCCAGGTGCTAGCGGCTGATTGATGCTGAAAAACGGGCCGGTCGGTGGATCAGCGCTCTCCTCGGCAGGATCGCCGGGCCGTGGCTTTGCGGGGCCCGTCGGGGCGGGGTGAGGCCAAGCATCTGCGGGAACGTTCTCACCACGGGCAGGGGTGCGAGGCTGGCGTCATCAGCCGTCCCGCGGACAGACCCGAGAACTGGGTTTCGCTCGCTTCTCTTAGGAGCAGGGGTTAGGGTTAGGGTTAGGGTTAGGGTTAGGGATGGAGCACACCTGATGCGTTCCAGGTTGATCTTTCTCATGGTTTACAGGAGCAGGCCTGTCGCTCAGTGTACAGCTGCACTGACCACCTCAAAATACCTGGTCATGGTCATAGCTGACCTGGCTGCGGGTTGCATGCGGACTTGGAACAGCTCAAAGTGCTGTTTAATAACAGTTTTATTACCTCTGGCCCCAAGACAAAATCTGTCATTGCAGATTAAAATGGCAGCTATTACATGGGCGTTCCTCCCCTCCTGATTAAACATGATCTTTCAGCAGCGCGGCATCTCTTCATTCATCTCTTTTGACATACCGACCTACAACACAGTGATCCTCAGGACTGAGGGCCTGTAATTAGCAGCGTAGTGACATGGCTCCTGATTTATGGTCAGTTTATGGTTATGATCTGTGAACGCCGAGTTGCGAGTGACATATTTACTCTGTAGCTAATTGAATAACAAAGGAAGTCGTTTTCTTCGGGGGAATGTTGGAGGATGGTGTGGGATGTGTGTGGATGTCGCATTAGTCTCAGAATTCCTCCTACCTTCCTACCATCAGTGTGCCATTGTGCTTTGTGAGCGATTTCTGCCCATCCTAACACAACCGAGGTTTTGAAGCTGTGCCATTGTTCCAGGGATTTTATAACAAAATATCATGCCATTTTACGTCTTGTGTGTTGCCCCATTTTCTCCCTGTCATTGTATTGAGCTGGCTTAAGTCAGCACTAATCTGAGCCAAATCTCCCCAACATGAGGTGCCTTCAGTGAATTAGCGCCGGGTGAATTTTCCAAACTCATACTTTCAGTATTCACATATTTGCACGTTTGCCATGGATGCGTATGAATTCGAACAGCTTGAATTCGTAAATGTGGCACACTGGCAGAGAGAGACTGACCCGTTATGGAGTGTGGGAGTGGTGTAAGTGCTGTCGCGGTAATGCTGTTAACAGGGCTTTAAATCCCCCCCTCATCAGATCCCTGACCCGGCGGAGGCTCTTTATCCTGCATTTGCGCACAACACCTGCCTTCTGAGTAACGCAGGTTAACTGGATCCAGACCCGCGGCTTCCTGCGTTTAGCAGGGATTTTGTTCAGTGATGTACACAAGCGTTGCAATGTTTAAAGCATTGCGCTGGTGTCGCTTCTTAATCTCCAGTCTGTGTATCGACTTCTGTTTCATTCAGTTCTTGTTTTCAGCTCCCTCTGTGACATGCAGTGACACATGTGCCTTGGCGCCTAAACTGCATGCAAATTGCACTGATTGCTTAGCAGGACATTGACCTGGTCCATTCAGTATCATTTGAGCAAAGTTTGCATGGATGCTCAGTCCGTCTGGAGTCTGTCCCCTAAATTAAAATGACAGAAAAACCCCTTAAATAGCCACAATCGGGCAGATTTTACCCAGATCAGTCCTTTCTTTGAGCTATAGCCCAATATTCAAATCATTGCTGCTGGGGGAGGGTGTATGCTGTGTAATTTCAGCCATTTAGGGAGTTGTCATCAAATATTAATACCAGGAGAAACGCTCAGGGGGAGGTTTAATCTAAAACGCAATACTGCCAGAGCTAATGCAACAATAACATTGTGAGACATGCACAGAAAACAAGCAATTTGTGCTTTTCAAAGTGCCTCTCCAGATTTGCTCACCTTCCCATTACAGGCACTTTGATTTATTTTAATTGCTCGCAAACCAGCCTTTTTGCTAGGCATTCTGTAATGGTGTGATTTGGTGTGTTGTAATAGTATAAACAACTTAATGAAATTCTTTTTTTTGACATTAAAACCTATTTCACGGAGGACGTACTGGAGGCAGTTAACAGAGAAGCAGCCTAATGTCTCTTGAGAGTGCTGTGCTTCCCAAATAGTTGTTACTGCTTTTTTGTGATGTTTAAGGGTGGCCTGCCTTCAGCATATGTACTCCCAGTGCAGTCTGTGGCAGGGCCGGTCACTCTCAGAAAGTGCTGACATCTATTGTTCATGCAGTTCTGTGTAAACTAACACAGCTAAACAAATACATTGTGTTGGAAGTATTTAAAAAATGTTTTTTTATTCCTGTTTCAGATTTGTCTGTATCGTGACACGTGTTACATTGGATGCCACCAAAATTTTTATTATTTTGTCATTTTCGAAGATATAGGCCTCGTTGAATTCTCCATGTCAAATTAAAGTTAATAACCTGTAAAGTTCCCAGTTCCCAATTTTTCTATTGATGTACCATTGATTTACAAAGGTTATATGAGGTGAAAGTGAATTTTAAACAGTTGTATTCTTCCACCATAGACAGCTTTCATTTCAGTATATCTATAACCGTTTCATCTTTATAACCAGCCTTATTAGTTTCTACACTGTTCATATCTTTTTAATTGTGTAGATAGCCTTTCATTTTGTGTCTTTATTTTACACTCAGTGTCCTGTGTGTGTGTGTGTGTGTGTGTGTGTGTGTGTGTGTGTGTGTGAGAAAGAGAGAGAGTGTGTCTATGTGTGAGAGGACCATGTCTCCCTCTGTGGCTCCACTCTGAGGGAGGCGGCTCTAGCTCACAGCCCCCCCGTGCGCGCGTGTGTGTGTGCATGTGTACGTGTGTGTGTATGTGGGGGGGTGCGCGTTTCACACAGCCCCTCTTGCTCGCTCTCCCTCCTCCAAGTCTTCTTGCGCTGCTGGGCTGCTGAATTGCTAATGAAGAGCTCAATTTAGCCAGTGATGCAGCGCGAGCGGCCGGGCGCTCTGAGTGGCTGGGCCGGCGCTGACATCACGCAGCCCAGCTGTTGATTTGGCGCTGTCTCCGAGGCTCGGCCGAGTGCCGTGACGATGGGCTCTAGCGGGTAGGCTCAGACGAGCGCGCGCCGCACAGAGGGCTGCTTCAGGAGCGGCGACTTCCACAGCCAATGCCGCCGCTGGTACTATGGAAACTAAACCTCTGACCAATGGAGATAATGGAGGCGACTATGTGGCAGGTACGTCGCCCCCCCTCTCCTGAGTGAGCGAGCGACTTTGCAGTGTTCAGTAACGGAAAATTCAGGATCAGGGCTGCTAAGACCTAACAGGCAGAAAACGGTTATTCCACCGCCATCCTCATCAATGTTACAGTGTTTTACTGTAGCAGTTGATATTTGAAGTGTGGGGAAATTATAGGTTTTGCTGTTTAAAGTTTGCTGGTATAGTGATGGTTTGCAGAAGCTTATAGGCACAGCATTTTGTAAAGATGTGACATGCTGTGCATTTCTTTAATAAAAGGGATCTGCATGATTTAGTGCATTGAATTTCTGTGGCTGACGGCCGTTAAGTTCCCACATAAACGTGGTTTTCTGTTCCGGGTTTTAGAGGACCTGGTGTACTGGTTGAGAAGAGAAGCAGTGCACGTTCTTCCCTGCAGAGATGCTGAAGAGGTCTCTGCGCTTGGACTCGAGCCGTTCAGTCACTCTCTGAATCACTCATTCCAAAAGGGGACATTCAAGCCCCCCTGTAGTTCTGAGAATGTCTCCTGGGGCACCTGGGAAAATTGTCATAGTGTTGTTATGTGTAGTGATTTTTGCTGCTTGTGCTTCTACAGTTCACAGCTATCCGTACTTGTTTAGCAGACTAAACATTTACCATGATGAACACAAATACTGCAATTTAAAGATTTTGCATGTTGACACTGTAGCATGGCTTTGGAGTGTTCAGCTGAGTCTAATGCAGTTAGTGTTAGATTAATTTCAGTGATAATGTTTGGTGGGGACGTTTACTCAGAGTGGTAGTAGATTATGATATGGGAATACAATAAGTAGCTCCTGTTCTTATGAAACAACCATATGTGAATTGTGAACTGAAGAACATGAGATTCATAGCAAGTTGCCTCTTATACAGCCACTGTCTGGACCACCTGGATATGCAGGCAAGCAGTGCCATAGATTTGAACTCTGGGATTTTACGGCTAAATTCAGTGCTGTTATGCAGTCACGCTGGGGCGCCTCACTGATCTACCATTATCGGATGTGTTCTTCTGTTGTTTAGAGGCTAATTAACTAATAAGCCATTAAGGAACTGGCATTGTGTTTAGCTGTGTTTTATTTGTAGTCAGCAGTTTCATATCAGTTTCACAGGTGTTTCAGCAAATGTAAATTTAATGGCTCTCTGCTGGGGTATTATTATTCCACTATACATCATGCCTGCAGTATTAGACCTTCATATATTTGCTAATAGTTTGGCTGTAATTGCACTGACTCCTGTTCTTGAAACGTACCTTAGGGGACCATTAGCGAATCATTTTCATGCTAAGTGCGCTGTGCAGAATCATTTGTTGTGCATTGCCGCCCGCGTTCAGGCGATATCGGTTCCTGGAATCGTTAATGTGATTTCCTACAAATAGGGCAATCAAGTCCTCAAAAGTGGGACAAGGTTAAAGCAGGGCTTTAACTCAGCTGCTCACCCGGCAGCTTTGGGTACGTGTGCATGTACACTCCCAAAAACTGTTTCATCTCTACAATACAGTGTAAATATAGCAAATTTAAAGTAATTAGAAATTACATGAAATAATAGCACATGTTGCTGGTGTGTGCAGGATTAATGATGGATATGGTACATGGCATTCTTTTTTTGTTCTTTGTGTTGTGAATTTTAGAGTCACAATGATCAGCGCTAAGCTCAAGAACAGTCTCACTTTGAGCCCCGAAGTAACATGGAATTGATTGCATTTAACGTAACCGTGGAACAAGACTAATCACATTTACATTTAAAAAAAGGCAGGGAATTACTGTCTTACGAAGACAATTAAGCTCGGCGTTAGCGGCGGCGGATGTTTCGGCGGCGGTAATAACCCCGGCAGGGAAAATTCTCATTATCAGGCGGCGGTACGTTGCGCGTTGGGGAGCCGGAGGGGGGCTGCGCGGCGGAGCGCGGAGCTTTGTCTCGCCTTCACATCTCTCCCTCCGCTTCCCCCCGTTTGATTCTCATTTAACACAGGCGCCGCGCGCGCCCGGAGCGTTTTGTTCCTCATAATTCATACTTCCACTTACACGTAAGAGCGTGGAGGCTGGAGGTGGTTTCGCGGTGTTGGAAATTCGGTTCCAGTTCACGCGGTGGAAAACGAAGAGCCGCGTCCCCCTTTTCTCCGCCGGTTCAATCTACAGAAAGCCGGGTAGCAGAGCGGGGAGGTTGAGAGATCCCAGATTAGATACAGAATGTTATTACGGTGGCTAAGTGAGCGGAGCGGCACATTGTACACACCTTAAGCCATCGCCATGCAAAAACGTAACACATCCCGCTGTTTCTCTCTGCCCTGATGGAAGCCAGCTGTCCATCACTAATAAAAATAATTGGCTGCAAATAACAATAGATGGGTCCATACTGATGGGGGTTATATTAATAAGGAAAGCTGCTTTTGCTGGTGCTCCCCCCCCCTTGCGGTATCTGGTTTGTAGATCAAGGAGATAATACAGAACATGCTTTTAAACTGAAAAAGCAATTCACAAGATGATTTATGAGGTAAATTTCATTAATGCGATAGCCTCTTTCATATCTTGCTGTCACCTGAGTCCCGGCATTTTCTTTTGAAGACAAAGGTGAGATTAAGGCCATCTGTGTTGAAAAGGATTGGACGATAATTATAAATTTGCCTGTTTTAAATCAAGGAAAGTAAGATTGTGTAATGAATATGTTTTATGGTTACATTTTCAGAAAGATTCTGTAGTCTGATTGCACCAAATTGTAAATTACCGATACGAGTTAAACATTTTGAAATGTTATGAGGAAAGCATACTCTGTTGGATACATTATAAAGTGGGTGATGAAGAAATGCTGTCTCTGACTGAATAGGTGTACGTTTAGATTACATTATTATTTATATTCTGCTCGAGCAAAAATGTTGACAGGCACAGTATTTGCTCCTCTAATTTAGCCGGGAATAGCGAGGTGTCTGCCAAAGTGGATGATAATTACAGTGTGAAATCCAGACAGGTGCCTCTCTTTCGCCTGTTAAACTCCTGTAATGAAGGAACGTGGGGAGTAATAAACCTTTACTTTTCATTCGCGGGAGCCAGATAGCGCAAACAATTTATTTGTTAGCACTGACAAAATCAGTACCTCCAGGTGTCACAAGTGGACAGGACTGCAGATGCGATTTGAATTTTGGAGGATTAACAGATCGAGGGGTGGGGGGACTGGGTTCATGCCAATGATGCTGTAGTTTTAAAACCGAAAATGATGAGAGTGCCAAGCGGATGGTCAATCCCTGGATTGACCCGGTCACTGTCACGCCGTGTGTAACCAGCTCTACGGCGGAAATATTGTGCAGAGATCAATTGGAGTTTGAGCTCGCGGGTCTGATCTGAGGCTGGGATCCGCTGTCCCTTTAGCCTGCCCGCCGTATGCTGGCTAATTAACTCTAAACACGGCTCCTGAGGTGCCCGGCCACGCCCACAGCCGCTCACTCTCCAGCCAAAGCGGATCATTTCTTTGTAATTGTGCACTGAGCTGAGAGAAAAAAGAAACTGCAGCGAGCAGCACTTGACACAGATCACTGCCATTTTGGCTCTGGAAGGACGTCCTGCTCAGATTTGCGTCCTTCGGTAACGGGCAGAGATGCCTTGCGTTCAGCGGTCCCCGAAGCTGTGACTCCCCCCCCGCTGTGAGTTCCATTGCATAAGCTGTATCCGCTAGCCTGAAGGCGGTGAAAGGGCGGGTGTTTGGTGTATCAAATAAAATCAAATCAGATCGTATAAATAAAAAATGAAATTGCGGAAGTGTCGTGTGATGTAGGGGCGGTGAGCCCGTGCTGTCTGTCCCACATATCCGCTCTGCTGGCACAGGCCCCTTCCTGCTGCCTTCTCTGAAGTCTTCAGCAGAGGGGAGAGTGCTTTCCAGCCATTGGTGATCCAGTGGCGCAGGGACTCTATCTGTGTCATACCCAGCATGGGGGCGTGGGAGGGAAAGGTCACTTTTCGGAAGGGGGCGGCAGGCGTGGGTGGCCTCACTCGCTGCACACTGGATGTTAAAAAAAAAAAAAAAAAAAAACGCCCTCTTGTGCATTCCAGAGGAGCCATTTTCCACTCCCTTTAAAAACATAATTATCCTTGAGTGGTCCGTTTAGAGAAGGGGAAACATGCAGATGAATGCTGTCGCACCGCCAGCGGCTGGCCCTCTGACCCCGCTGTAGATTTTTCTGAATTAATTGTGAGGACGTGTAGGGCTTTGGAACCGCTGCTCCGCGCCCGCGTCTGGCCTTTTCCCGGGGCTACAACCGCTGTTCTGTCTGTCTCTGGTTCTGCACATCCTTTCAGAAACAAACTCCCTCCAGAGATTTTTTTTTTGCTCACCAAACATTTTTGCCCTTGGAAAATCCTATGTTTGTTTTTATGTGTAAAGATGATAATTTTACCTGCTTCAAAACAATTTATGTTTTAGACTCAAAGAATAGAATTAAGAATATTATACCATGTAAAAATGATTGAAATTGGTGAACTGCTTCAGATGAACCTTTTAGCTAACCCTTGTTACAATTCCGATAAATGGATTTCTTTCCTATTTGGGTATTGTCTGTAGTTATGCTGCCCATTATCATTAATGGATTTGCGGAAATGGAGAAATGCAGAATGGTTTCTCTTTGTGAGACACTGGGAAATATGGAGGATAGATATGATAGATAGCAGGAGAGGATAAAGCATTCTTCCTTGATGAGCCTGGCTGAAGTTAGCTAATGATGAAGCATTGGGAGACATAGGCTAGCCATCTTAAACTTTTGACAACACAAATGGCACTGTCGGCAGTCCGTGACTGTAGCCAGCTAGCGGATCATTGATGGGAGGAGCAGACTGTATGACAGTATAGCACAGACTGAGACCAATGGGACGAACACCTCAGTGAGAACATTTGTGTGATAAGCTCCATGTTCATTTCCTCCTGCAAAGCTGAACTTGCCTCTGGCTGTACCACGCTGGTGGTGCTTTTGGTGCAGATGTTCCCTCTCACCTGGATTTTGTTGATTTTTTTTTTTTTTTTCCTTGTAACTTGTCTGGTCAGCGTATTTCTTTTCACTTTGGTTGGATGCACAAAGTATGTGGAGTCACAAGGGAATGAGGAGCATTGCCACATTTATCACCTATCAAAGTGGCTGAGCCAGCGAGCGACTCCCCCTCCAGGGATTTTAGTGCTGGTGCAGCTAGCGGGTATGTTTTATGAGGCACACGTAGTGTATGCAGGTAGTGATTTGCAATCATGTATAGTTAAATCTGCAGTTCTGACCACAAAATGTAAATTCTTTCAAATTGTGTATTTACATTTTGTGGTCAAATTTGCAGCTTTAGCTATACATATATATCACTACCAGATAATCATGACTTTTTGATTCCAGGTTTATTTTCGCAGCTTTTCGTCCACTTATAGGAAAGTACAGTGAAAAGTTCCTGCCTGCACTGGTGTAGTGGAACAGATACTGCAGGAATGGCCTTTTTGAAGAGGCTGGACTCCGATAACACAAGGCTCAGGTGCCACCTCTTTTCGCGGTAAAAATGGGAGTTGAATCAGACCCAGGTGAAAAAGGAGAGCAGGTTGTCTTTGTGTCCTCCTGGGGATGGGGGTGACTCTGACGGATGGGGGGCCGGCGCTGCAAACGGACTAACGCATAGTGTGTGTGTGTGTGTGTGTGTGTGTGTGTGAGAGAGGTCCCCATCTCCCGTCCCCACTGCTGCCGCCCCACGCTGTGGCCCCCAGAGTGAGATCTCATGAATCCCAATCAGCCAGACCTCTCTGCGGCATTAATAATGCATGCTGTATTAGCTCCATTAGCGAGATAAATATGCTACGCTGTCAGGGCGCGTTCCACGCAAGTGTTTATTTTGCTGTGCCATTGGAGGGCTGGGAGGGATTTAATGCATTAGTTTGAGCATAGGCCTTTTCAAAAGGATGTTCTCTTTGTTTTAATGAACCCGGCTGAGTTTGCCAGCTGTGTTTGCCTATGCTGTCTTCTAAGGTGCCATTTTATTGATTACAAGAGTCCATCCGTGGGATTATTGCCTGTGTGCTGTATTAAAGGCGAGGGGGGGATTGGCTTCTCTCTGGCCTTGTATTTGAACCACTGTGCATCTGCCATGGCTGCCATCCAGGAGGAGAGCTCAGTTCATCCAGGGCTTAAGGGCGATGGAGGGGGTTGTTAAACAGATTATAATGTGAGCCGGAATCCGTTTGACCTTTGGCCAGCATGTCTCGCATGACGTCCAGGCGAGGCAGGAGCCAGGACCTCCACTGCAAAGTGCCAGGTCTTCCTTAGAGAGAGCGCTTCACTCAGAGCAGGAGAGTGTGTCCTCTGGTTAAAGGTTGTGCCGCTCGCGCCACAGATTCTTACACATGTGAGGAGCTTGAAAAGGGTGTAAGATGTTCCATGGTGGCTGGTCAAAGTTTCCGCTCTCCCCTTGTGCTGCTCCACTCAGCAGGGTGGTCGTTTGTCACATGGCAGTACAGATGTATAGTGTTAGAGCACGGCTGTATAGTGTCAGAAATGAGACACAGTCAGGGCTGGAACAGTACTGTGACCCCATCTTCCTTATTCTGAGGATTGTGAGGGTTCAGATGTGTGGCTCTTTGTTACCTTGCTGTCACCTATCAGAAGGATGAGGCACCAGCTATGAGGAAAGGCAAATAGGTCTTACCCAGGAAGACTTGTCTGCAGACCACTCCCCCTTTCACTCACTCTCTCTCTCACACACAGAGACACACACACACACACACACACACACACAGACACACACACACACACCCCTCTCTCTGATGAACCTGGTCCATCTGGTTCCTCTCAGTGACCTTTCTACAGGTGTTTATGGGGTAAGACCGCAGCTATGGCACTGTGTCCTCCCTCCTTCCACCCCATGCCAGTGCAACTCCATCAGGTTTCAGACTGGCAGAAACCAAAGAGCGCCCCTCTAACCCTGCGACCCTCCTGTGTTCCTCCTCTCTCCCTGCAACAGGTCTCTGAGGGGCATGAGCGGCTTGTTGGAGGGCAGCGCTGTTCTGACCTGGACCCAGTGCTGGTGACAGGGACATGGGACTCTCCCCCAGAGCTTCCAGCAGGCTCAACACAAGCGACAAGCCGTCTGACAGCATCGAAAGGGACCCCGGGTTCGTCCTTCTCACCAGCGGGAAGCCACCTCAGGCCCAGCACTGTAAAGCACATCAGGTAGCACACAACAGTAAAGGGAAAGTCTCCCCCCAGAATGAATGTGTGGAAAGCCAAGGCAAGTCAGGTCCACATGTCCAGGGAAAGTGCATTCACTTGGAAGGATGTGAAGCTGTAGCTGAGGCTGCATAGCCATTACTTAGTCCTTCATCACCACACTTTGCCCTTCAGTTTGAGGAACTAAGTTGAGAAATGGCTACTTTTTCCAATACTTACACATCACCATACATTTCAGTGGTACTGATAGTCAGTAGGAAAAATAAATGCCCGTTAAACCTCAGAAAAATGAAAGGCATGTTAAGTTAAAATTTAAAAAGTTAGGGCCTGTACACAGTGCAGTTATATCGATTAGAAAGTTAAGAGCCTAAGGGAAAGTTAAGGGTAAAGTTAAGGCAGCATCCACTATATCACTCTGGAGTCTGTTCACACGCTTATTTCAGTCTTCCACTCTGTGACTCTGGAGTGTGTTCACACTCATTTCAGTCACACCTTGTTAGTGTGTGAATGGACACATCAGATGTGCTGAGGTATAATTATCACATCTGTGTGCATTTCACTGTATTTCGCCAGTAGCTGGCATGCAAGGTTACCACTGTACAGCTGTAGCTGAAACACGTTAGCAGAGCACAAATTTAAAGTTTACATTACAATCTTCCAAATTATTTTCACAAGATTGTCATGGGATATATATATCACAGTACACGTAACAGCTTTGGTTTAACATGTTGATGGAAACATCGATGAACTGCCTTCTGTGGTCAACTGCTTTCAGTTGCTCACCTGGAAATACAATTCTAACATCATCATTTCTCCTTCCTTTCAGGAGTTGTGCTGCTGTAAGCTGTTTTAAGCTGGTGAAGCGCGATCCTTATGGTGAAACTGTGTTTGTCTCTCTTCTAGGTTCCAGGCATTTGGTAGAAGCTCCAAGTAACCTTCTCTAATGAGGATGTCTGATACTGTCACTGTAAAGGAAACGACTGAGACAATGCGAGGTTTGGAGACAGAGGAGGGTGACTCTACACCAGGAGACAGCCTGACAAAGCCAGAAAGCCAGGATCAAACGGAGCCCGAGAAAGAGGAAGTCTGCTGTGATAGCAAGAACCAAGTGCAGGTAAACGGTGACACATACAAGCTGTAGTCAATATGAACAGTGCCACCCACTCTCAGTGCCACCTACTTGTTCAGGAAACCTGTTTAATAATGCAGCTGGATTTGTATGTAACGGCCTCTGTGATACAGGTATTTATTGCCAGCATTCAGGCAGGGGAATACTGAAGAGAGCCGATCATAACGTAATTGAGTTCAGATACTGTTGTGGTGTGCGGCCATATTGAAACTCGGCAAAAAGCTGAGCTATGAAAAGGTTACGGAAGCTATGCAAGCTATGAAACCTTTTGAAACTGGTAAATCTCTTAACTCCCTTCAGTTGTGTCTGTGAAGTTCCCATATCTCTAAAGGCTAGCATGTATCTCTGTGATGGATATTGCATGAATAGTAAACTCCCTGGTACCGCACTGTTTCATGCCTTCCTTTTTAAGAACACTGGCTTTTTGAGACTTGCACATTTTCTCAGGAAAGATCTGTAGAGATTTTGTGGAAAATTGCTTTTCCACTGTCCCCGAGAAAAGGTGACGGACGAGGTAATAAATGCGGGAGAGGAAGGCAGCGGCTGGGCCGGGCCAAGGCGGCGGCAGCCAAGAAAAGGAAGCCAGATAATCTTGTTCTCAAATCCGAGCTTATCCGCAAACTTCCTCTGTGTCATCCAGGGCGAGGCAGGGAGCCAATGGCTTCTGCCTGTGCCTCTGTCACTTTGCTGAGTGTGACAGCCGGCGGGGCCTGTCGGCGCCCCATTTCGCTTCACTCCGGCTGGTTTCTTCATCTTCCAACCTCCCTGTGCTGCTCTAAACTCATACGTCTTTCCTTAAAGAATCACGTGACCCATAGGCAGGTCCCAGCTCCTTTGTAAAGGGTTCTAGCTGTCCAGTTCACTTGCCGTCACTTAGTTTACCTCTCCAGTCTCAGGAGTTATGCTGTTTGCTTTGAGTGGACTACTGCAGAGCGCAGCTCTTAAATACTGCTTTAGAAAGCACGTGACCTCACGCAGCGAGAGGCGTGATGCAGGCTTTCCTGCCAGGCTGCTCTGCTTCCCTCAGCCCCCCGAGGACGGAGCATCTGTGTGCCCCGCGGAAGAGGCCTGGAACGCCGAGCCGCTGCACCGCCAAATGCGCCTCCGAGTTGTCCCCATCTGCAGGGCGTGCCGTCCGAAACGTGACTGTGGCACACGCTGTTTTTGCATGTTTTTGCAAAGCGAGGGAACGCCGGCAGGCGTTCCGGGCTATCACTGCCAAGCGAAAAACATGGGATATACTGAACCTGAAACCTGAAACTGAAAATGTCCTCTGAAATCAGTGTGAAACACCAGAGGTCTGTAAATGAACAATGAGAATTGCGCATGCAAAACATGAATTCTGTTCTCTTGTGCTTGCTAGGGACTGTTTTCAGGTATTATCTTGTGTGTGCAGGTATATATTTGCCATCTTGGTCAGTGAGTTGATGTGTTTTTCTTATGGAACTTGCGTGAAAGCTGCCAGACGTTCTGGCATTTTAAACCTTTGTCTTGCCCACTGCACAGCGGCAAACGCAAACACCCGGACAGACAGGGAAGAGCTCCAAGGTATAGTAGAGTGGCATGTTTAGAAACGTACTTTTGCTTGATGGCTCCTTGTTCTTTTTTTCCACTAGCTGTGTAAAGTCAGAAGTAATTGTTTTATTCATATACGGTCTTGCCTGTGCTACATTTTAACGGGATGCACCTGCTTTAAATTATAATATTTTTTTGTCTATAATTTCAACTTGAAAAGGAATGCATTTGTGTCAAATTGCAACTTTTTTGTAGTTTTTTTGTGCCTTCGTTATTTTGTAAATGATTTTCAGATGTTCAAGAACAATAAGTCAAATAAATTGAGAACAAGATGTAAACCAGTGCTCCAAGCAGCCACATTGAGACCCGTGGCCCACTTGGAATGGTGTCCATGCACGTCTTGAGCTCTGAAAATTCTCCCTGAGCATTGCTGTGCTTGCACGGGATTGTGGGTCTTGGTTTGTTTTTTTTTTTTCTCTTCTCGGAACTGTGTCTATGCGCTTCGTTTGTGGTGAAACTCTACCTGCACCTTCTGAACATGACTGTCTTTAACCATCAGTACTCTCCCCCAGTCTAACGCAAAGTTAAAGTTAGTTCGGAGCCTGGCTGTTTGCGAAGAATCCTCTCCTCCCCCTATTACTGAACTGCCACAAGAACACCAGGTAAACCTCAAGACTGCCCTTCGAGTCACTGAGGCTCATTGCACTAATGTAGAGTGCCATTTCATGAGGCCAGACGTAACCAGCGAGAACATTGCTTTCATTGCAGCACCATTCAGTTTCATAATGGAGGGAATTTATATTTCTGCACTGCTTTCTACTGTCCGTATGTGTTCTGATTACACGCATCCATCATCTGCAGAATGTGCCTTTTCCAGGTGTCAGTCGTAGAAAGGTGTGGACGCGTTTATTGGCGTTCTGTTTATGTTTGGGTAAGACATGCAGTAGGTTTCTGTGCAGGGGTGACCTTTCTCTGATCTCCGATAGCTGTACATTTAATAGTGTTTTTTTTTTTCACCCCAGTCTAGACAGAGCTAGACTTGAGGGAGAAAACTGCTATGATAACAGACTGTAAAACATACCCATGCTGAAGCCGAGATGCTTGTTTTCCTGCCTGCGCGGTTTTTCAGTTTGTTTTTGTCCGTAGTCTGTTCTGTTTGTCAGAACGGATTTCGCTGATTGTGTAGACATTTCAAGGAGCAGTATCTAGATGCTCTAAGAACTAAAATGAATTAAGGCAGAGCCTACCCTCTGACAATCTGCATTTGGATTTATAAAATTGCTACTTAATTGTATTACGATACTAAATCCAGATATGTGAAACATGTATTTTTGGCATTTTTGCCTTTTTCCAACCATGTTTCTGTGATCACCAATTGATCTACTTTCACCATGATGTCCTCTGTACTTGCGTGAGCACAGGCAAGTCAAATGCAATCCCCCGATACACCCACACGACCACAACAACTTTTTCTCACTCCCAAGTCCCATAGTGCACTTCGGTGAAGTGGGCACTAATTGGAGGATAGCTGCCATTCTGCTGACATCACCAAGCAACTCACAGAGCAACTCGCAGAGTGGCAGAATGAAGCTAGTTTGTTTCGCCGCTATGGCTCCTGGTCTTTGTGGGCAGATCACAGGGCCAGCTTCAAACCCAGGCCATGAGGCTCAGTCCGCCCTCAGGATGAGCTTTGCTGACTGAGAGACTTAGGAGCCCTACAATACAGACTTTTAATGGCCTTCCAACTGACTCACCTGACTGTAATTAAACATCAGTCTAAAGATTGTGATTAACATCTTGCTGTACTGTGTTCTGTCAATCCCAATCAACCATGCAATACTGAATATTTGTCATTTGGCTGATATGTGTAAGGAATGAAATATATGAATATTCAAACTGTATTGATAGCTTATGGATATTTTACTTAATTCTATTTTTATCCAACCTTTTTTTGTGAAAATGTTGATTTCTTGCCTATGTTTAGGAATTGGATATGCGTATATCTGTGAATCTGTGGTTCCCTCCTTGACAGCGAGGTTTAGGACAGGTTTTCCAATCTCTGCTGTGCCCTGTGACTGTCAGTAGTGGTACAAATCTCTTTCCTTGTGAGAGACGCGCCAGGCAGCCTTCACAGGGTGCAGACTGAAAGACTCGTTTAATCTGATTCCTGCCTTTGAATGGAGTCTCGTCTGCAGCGAAAGCCTTTCTATCGCAGTTATTCTCTCCGCGGCTCTGTGAGGCGGCATTAGTGGGCCGCGGTTCCCCTCAAAGCTTTTCCGCAGAGGCTGAGTAGATCAGTAAGGCAAACACGATAGCTTCCCCAGCAGAACCAGCGCTTCGCCGCAGCTCCTCTGGCATTGTGTCCTGCGCCCCTCTCCTTTTGTTCTCCGTCTGAAAGCGAGGGAGGCTTAGGTTCTCTGCCCAAGATCTGTAACCGGAGGGGAAGCAGAAAGCCAGGCAGCTGGGTGCCGTGGTGGGAGGAGAGCAGCAAAGGCAGGGGGCTGGCGGGGCCACACAGAAACACCAGGCTTTTGCAGGAGGGATTGCAGGAAAGATAACGATCGTTCCAATAAATTAAAAAAACGTAGGGTTTCCTTCGCTGGCTGAGAACTGCTCTGCCAAGACAGTTTTTGCAAAATCCAACCATGTTTGAAAAAAAGGAATCTGGTGTATTTTGTCGGTTTTCATCTCGTCTCAAAAATGCATTTTCCACTGTGCCGCTAGTTTCGTGGGGGGGTGGGGGTGATAATCCCCCAAGATTAATTGGAAAAGTGTGTGTGCTCACAGGTTTATCATTTTAATAGGCAGCATAGGGTTTTGGCAAAGCTGTATTTGAAATCAGGAGGTTTTTCTGCAATAAACCGTACAGCTCAAAATGAGGTCTGCACATGGGCTTGTTTGCATAGCTAAGCATGTAAACCCCTCTAATATCTTTTAATTAACTTTCAACCAAGTGAAGGAGATGGCTGAGGAAAAAAAAGTAAATGAACGTTCAGCTTGTGTCTCATTGATTTTGGAAAATGAAAAGAGGTCCTTTCATAATGAGACACACTCTTGATGCTCTGTGTTGGCTCCGTAGGACAAAATTCAGATCCAGCTCTCCCATTCATTCGACAAAGAAGAACAGGCCGTCAAGGATGAGGATGAGAAGGAGAAGAGCGGCGACAAGCTGGAGAAGTCTGAGAAAATGCCGCGGAAGATGCTGTCAAGAGGTGTGTGTGTGTGTGTGTGTGTGTGTGTGTGTGTGTGTGTGTGTGTGTGTGTGTGTGTGTGTGTGGTAACAAGGCTTCTGAACCCACGTTTGTCGGTTCAGAAGAACGCTCCTGTCAACCAGTAAAAACATAACAGAATCCATGTAGGCCGTGAAGACATTTCGGATTAGAGCGGCTGCCATGTTGAGGAGGCATTCTAATTGTGGCGTTTTTGTTTTCGGCTGTTTTTCAGATTCCAGTCAGGAGTACACAGACTCCACTGGCATTGATCTCCATGAGTTCTTGGTTAACACGCTGAAAAACAACCCCAGGTGTGTGCTTTTGAGCCCGTCTCGGCTCTTTGTTGCAACCATTCGCACAGCGCTTTAAGCCATTCTGCACTTGTAAAGCAGCCTCAGGTTAAATTTGTTTAGACTTGGGTTTTTGTTATAGCACTGTAAATGCATTTGCAATTCTTTGAATTCACTTATTGCTGTTTTTTACTATTGATGTTTATGCTGCTTATAATATGCACTGCAAGTTCTCTAATTTGGCGCTCTGGGTTGGTGCATCTGAGAAATGAATAAATGTAAATATAAATTTGTTTTTTGGAGGAATTGTTTTCATTCTGTTATTTTCATACTGTTCTTGACCCTTACTTACCTGGCATCCATTATTTTGACCTAACCGAATACAATTAGTCATGGTTGCTCTGGTGTTCAGATGATATTTCTAAAATAGATGTAAATTGCTCTTTTTGTTCATTATTCCAGGGACAGAATGATGCTGCTGAAGTTGGAACAGGATATCCTTGATTTCATCAGTAATAACGAGTAAGTTAATGCCTCAGTTGTATTGCTTGATAATACAGTTACTGAATACTTGAATATATTAATTAATACTCTTCTTCCTTGTCCATCTCTGTCCCAGAAGCCAGAGAAGAAAATTTCCTCCCATGACATCGTACCATAGAATGCTGTTGCACAGAGTAGCCGCCTACTTTGGTTTAGATCACAACGTTGATCAGTCTGGGAAATCCGTGATCATCAACAAAACTAGCAATACAAGAATGTAAGTGTTTTCTCTCTGCAGCTACCTCTATCCACTTTCATCGCTCAGAAATGATTATTAATAACTCGATTATCTACAATTCAGATATTGCAAGATGCAGACATTGCACAGGGGAGACGATGTTGCCACCTTTGACATCTGTGAGCGCATCTCATCTTCACACAAACATTCTCTTTCTACAGACCAGATCAAAAGTTTTCAGAGCACATTAAGGATGACAAGACGGACGACTTCCAGAAACGGTACATTCTGAAAAGGGACAACTCCAGCATGGATAAAGATGACAACATGGTAGGTGTCCGGTGCGCGGCGTTGTGTTGTGCGTCTGCGTCTGTCCATCGCTGGGTGGTGCTGTGGGCTCCGTGCTGACAGGGGGCGCTGTTTCAGATGCGGATGAGACTGAAGGAGGACCGCCGGAGCAAGTCCATAGAGGAGCGGGAGGAGGAGTACCAGCGAGCGAGAGAGAGGATATTCGCGCAAGACGTGAGACTCGCCTCAAATTGTATCACAAATGTGTTTATTCAGCCTAAATTGACAGTGAACTCAAAAGATTGTGTGAATAGGCTGATCATCACTTATTTCAGTATTACCTTGTCAGTTAACCAGTGTGATGTGTTTCAAATAAACTACACAGAAGTGACAGTTGTAATATATTGAAATCTTATCTTTGATCTTATCTCTTTTGTGTCTGTCATTTTTAGTTATTGTCAGTTTGGTGCATGTGATATGAATAATTCTCCTATTGTTTTTTTCACAGGGCCCAGACATTTTCCCACTAGATAAAAGGTAATTTGATATCACATCATTTCAGGGCAGAAAGATTTTTGGGTGCTAATATAGCGTAGTAACATATTCCCTCTATAACATCCACAGGATCCAGGAAGATGAGGCCTCCAATAGCACGCAACAAAGACGGCAAATATTTAGGTACCACTTCTCCCTGCTTTTTGGGGTTGTATTTCCCCCTTTAATTCCCCCAGTCTTCAGATGCTTAGATGTCATAAGCTTTTCTAACGCTGTGAATGGGCTCTTAGGTTGAAGGATGGCCGGTCCGCGAACAGCCGCCAGAGCAGTTCAGAGAATGAGCCCAAGTACTCGGAACCACGGCCCTGGAGCAGCACGGACTCGGACAGCTCCAACCGGAACCTCAAGCCCGCCATGACCAAGGCCAGCAGCTTCAGCGGCATCTCGGTTCTGATCCGAGGAGACAGCTCAGGCAGCAGCAAGAGCACCGGCCGGCTCTCCAAGACAGGCAAGTGTAGCTCGGCCCCCCCCAAACCCTCCCAGCCATTCCCATGCGCGCGCACAAGCGGGCCCAGCCAATCAGCTTTGTCAACATCACAGTGAAGTACCTGTTTTAATTCCCCCGTCCGCTGACATCTCGTGTCCAGACCGAGCATCTTTACAATATCACAACAGCTGAATCTGAAATCTCAGGCTCTCATTTGAGGTGAAAACTAACCCAACCAAACCTTTTTTGCTTGTCTCTGTCTGCTGTTTGGCGACTACACATTACCTTCAGTCTCCGAACGTCCTGTAAACCGCAGCGCGTTCCATGCTCAGTGTTTGCCCAGGTTGAAAGCGGTGCTTCACTGTGTGGTCATTTTGCTGCCTGTCCCTGAATAGATGCAGGCAGAGGAGGGGGAGGAGGCGGGGGGAGTAGAGCGGTGCTGTGCTTTTGGTCTCTGAGCACACAGTCTTCTCCCTGCCTGCATCGCTCAGAGGATTTTATGTTTCTGTTGGAGCTCATTTCACATCCGCCATGCCCGGCTCGTGCCCATCTGCTGGAGTTTGGTGACGATGACACGCGACTGCCTTCACTCTGTGCAGGATGGCTTGTTCAGAGACACGAAACGCTTCGGTCTTGTCGGTCACGCGCCTGTGCCGGATGCTGCTCTCGCACATCTTTGCATGACGTGCATATTCTGACGTTAATGGAGAACGTTATTTTTATTATTATTTCAAGTTTCTTCATTCCCTTTTTGATTGCCTTTTTGTTTTGGTCACAGAAGCTTACCAACGATCATTTGTCTAAACAATGCAAGTCTGAATTCAGTGGTTATTACAGCTTTGATTGCAGAAAAGAAGGCAAGGACCGGAATCTTTATCTCACTACCAGCATTTCATTTCACTGGAGTTAAATCTAGATTAAATTATTCATATTTTAATGAAGGACCTTC